>JAYESD010000003.1:51301668-52501668 GCA_036927565.1 Tuctoria greenei
CGAGTTTTGGGATGAGTAGAGGCCGGTTTAGAGTCCCACATGGGCTCTAAAAGAGTTAGGCACGACATCCCTAGGCACACTTAACGTGAAACCCAAGAAACAAGTCGTAAAACAAAAGATCAATTCGGAGTCACGAAATATCAGACAAGTCCGGAAAGGACCGGACTAGTCCGAAGTCGTCCAGAGCGAAAATCAGACAAGTCTGGCCAAAAATCGGACAAGTCCAAATTTGAACAGAAAGGAAAACGGACAAGTCCGCTGTAACACCGGACTAGTCCGGAAAAGTCTAGGGACTTAGCAATTTTTTCAAGGATTCATGGAGCATCGGACTAGTCCGCACAAAATCAGACAAGTCCGAAAGTTTCCAGTGCCAAAAATCGGACTAGTTCGCAGCAAAAATGGACTAGTCCGCACTTTCCTGCGTTTTAAGTGCGGTTTTGTTCCAAATCAATTTTAAACTTGTTCCTCTTTATGTGGATTAATGTTAAACATGTATATGAATGTATGCAAGGCATGATGCATGAAAATGAGGGTGTTACAGTCTACATCGCTTGAACCGAGCTCTTGAAGTGCAGTGATGAAGCTGTTAATCATCTTGCGTCCTATGGTACCCTTCTTTTTCTTGTTGGGGTTTCTAGAGGTGGTCATGACCTTGTTCTGTTTTTCTTCACAGGTAGTAGGACCTGATAGGTTAGGGCATTCCGTACGAAAGTGTCCTGTCTTACCACATCCAAAACAGCGTTGTGGTCCGGAGCTTCCTCTCCTTCTAGTTCTCACATTTTGCAATGCTTTTGAGAATCTAGTAGAGATGAGTGCTAACACCTCTTCTGGAAATTCCTCGATCTGCTCCAGGGTTAGTGAGGACAACAAAGCAAGAGTATTGTAAGATGATGATTGGCCGGAGCTAGGCATATCACGTTGTGAGACAAATGCAATAGACTTATTTGGGTTCTTACGTGATAAAATGTCAATTTTATGAAGCACATCTAATGTAAGAAAACTCATGACAGTTGATTCACGAATAGATGTTACTTTCATCTTCCAAATTTACAAGTCTAATGCACTAAGAAGTTGCCTAGCATTCTCAGCATCAGAAAAGTTAACATTGACACTACGTAAGTTGCTGAGAATTTTATTGAAGCGAGCAAAGAGGTCATCGATAGACTCACCGGGTTGCATCTCGAAATGCATATATTCCTTTTTGAACATATCTTGTTTTACCTCCTTGATTGTGTTGGAGCCTTCATGATAATCACAGAGAGCTCTCCAAACATCGTATGCTGATCGGAGGTGCGCGACATGATCAAAGTTGCTTTGAGTGAGTCCCTGTATGATCAAGTTGCGATCCTTGTTGTTGTTGTCGACGTCCCGCAGGTTCATAGTCGTAACTTGATCATTTGGTGGCACTTCATAAGGTTTGTATACCTTTTCCCATATTGCGAAGCCCTGCACCTAGATAAAAGCTTCCATGCGTGCCTTCCAAACCTGAAAATCAATACCACTAAACACACAAGGTTTGGCGGAGTATTTCTCCATGATGATTAGTCAAAACACGTGCAAATCACAAAGATTAGAGAATTGTGGCTCTGATGCCAATTGTAGGATTTAAGAGCACGTGAAAAGCTACCAGAGGGGGGGTGAATGGTAGATTTAAAAATCTTACGCAACGGAAACAACTAAATCCCAACCCCTTCGGCAGAAAAATGATCTGTTAAAGAAATCGTGTGTGAGACTAATCTAAACGTGTTTCACCATGAAAAAAGTAAAATATATCATAGAGAATCAAGTCACGAAGATGACACAAGAAGAATCACTCAAATCCGTTGAGAGAAACTCAAGTTATGATCGAAAGATCGAACAAAGGTCAATCTGTCCTACCCGAGAAAAACAGTTCTGGAACGCTGCAAAGAAACTCATGTAGATCAAAAACGACAAATCCAATGACCGTGAAATTTTTACAGATGATAGATAATCAAGTTGTGAAGATAAATCAAAAATAATCACATCAATTGGATCTGTAAAACTCGAGTTATGATAAAACCACCAACGAAAGGTAGTGCTGTCCAAAAACTCGACGAGTAAAACTTATCTGGAACAAGTCGGACGAACAAGGCACAAAAGTTCCTTCAAACTACAAATTTTATTCAATAGAACACAAGAGAAACAGCCCCAATGTCGTCTATCACGATCTCTGGCCTCCCTTGCTTATATAACCAGCCCTTAGGCCAACCTAATCTCAACTAGGACTCTAATCCTACTTAAATCACGAATCGACACTTTCCATAACTGCTTAGGACTCTTCTATATGCAGATATAAGCAATCTTAAGACTTCCAAACACCTTAGGAATGTATAACACATTCCTAAAACAACTCAAACTCGTGACACATACGAAATCCTAACATAACCAACTCAATACTTTCCATACTGAGCCATAACCGACTCCGCCGCAGCCAAAGTCAACAACCGATACGATCCGATCCTTCCAAACAGATCTTCCCATTCATAAACCATCTTTGGAACCATGTTTCCATGTCATGCACCATATGCATACGTGAGAACACCTTCTTTCGACGTTCAGTAACCTTCATATGCACTGCCCTTGATTCAATCATCCTGCCCGACCTCCTGACCCGCTCAACCACAGTTCCTCCTGAATTTGGTTGTTGGAACCTCATCCCCTCCATGAGACTAGGCCAAAGGATCCTGTCACCAGCCATGACTTGAACTCAAGCAACACCTGCACATGAATAAACAACCATTCCGTACGAGCCCAAGTCCTCGACTTGACTCAAATTAGTTTCGAACACAACACCTTACGTGAGTACCTCACATCAGCATATTGCAAAGCATATCAAAATGATATCAGCCTTATCAACCAAAACGCACCAAAAACTCAGTAAAAGAATACTAAGCAATCTTCTAAGAATGTAAAGCAAGTTCGAAACATTTCACATTAAAAGCCGGAACATTGCGATCAAGCTTCGAACCTTGCCAAAGCTAACCGGAGCTTGATCCAGAGCTTACCAAAGCTAGTACAACCTAGCGCCGGAGCTTACCAAAACTAGCAGAACTAGCACCCACCCGAGCTTACCAAAACTAGTCGGAACTAGTACCCGCTGGAGCTTACCAAAACTAGTCAGAACTAGTCAACCCAAAAGCCGGAGCTAGAAAAAGCTACTCGGAGCTTAGAAAAGACATGTCGGAGCTAAAGACAAAGCTCACTGGAGCTACCCAAAAGCATGTTGGACCTTGACAAAGAAGTCGGACCTAGCCAAAACAAGTCGGACCTTACGTCGGACCTTGTCGGAGCTCGGACCTAGAGTCGGATCTTGATGATAAAGGTGTTTGGTAGTATTTAAGAACTTTTATCATCAAAACCAATGTATTCACTACAAGCCAATGTATTCAGCACACATAGGTCTCACATGATATTATGATAATTATATTGTTTATGATGGGTTTATTTCATATACTTGTAATATATTGCTTTTCCAAATGTTTTAATGTACTTTTCAGCACTCAACCATTATTATATTCGTCATTTGAATCAACCACATGTCATACTTCTCACACTTGCTGAGTACGACATGTACTCACTCTTGCAATCCCCCCCCCCCAACAGTTGCAGGTCAGGATTGGGAGTTTAATGATGATAATGCGGAGTTGTAGGTCGTGTCTACCGTCAGCTTTGCCTATGATGTTGATTTGAGCTGCGCTATGCCCTATTGCTTATGCTGCCTAGCTGTTTAGTTTGCTTAATTAGTTTATTTCCGCTGCATTAGTTGAACTTTTCATTAATATTTATTAGAGCTTGTATTCGAGGATAATATGGTTAGTGTAATAAAATTTTTTAATAAATATTGTGTTGTGGTAATTATCCGTATATCGTGTGTGATGCACTCGTGTATGTGTGTTGAACATCCTGGGCACACATATGCGTTCGCTTGGTTCTTTTTGGAACCGGGTGTCACAGATTGGTATCAGAGCCACATGTTGACCGTAGGATGTAGCCTAGATAGAATGGACACTCTAGAGCACATAGGAGCACTCAAGAACCGATGTGTTTTGTTTGGTGTGCTGTTGCTATATGTAGTTTGCTTGTGTGCTTAATAGAGGATTTTGGGATGCTTTAGCATTGCCATGTCCACATAGGCTAGTTAGTTGTCTAGTTTCATATCCCTTGATGCATATAATTGGGGACGTTTTCTAATTCTTACCTATTGCTTTTCTCCAGTTGGTGAGGACTCACAACCAGAGGGACGCTAATGATGAGGAGGAGAACCATGGAGTACCTCAGAACAACAATGGACAAGGACCTGCTCATGGAGCTATCAATATTGAGCAGCTACTCGCTATGCAGAACCAGCTCATGCAGACCATGATACAAACTATGGGACAGCTGCAGGCTGGTAACATCAATAATTAGCCCCACATGCCTCCACCGCCACCCCCGCCTCCTCATAACCGATTGGGAGAGTTTATGAGGACTAGACCGCCAACTTTTGCTCAAGCTACCGACCCTATGGATGCCGATGATTGGCTCAAGTCCATGGAGAAGAAGCTAGCTATTGTCCAATGCAGTGACCGGGAGAAGGTCTTATTTGCTTCTCATCAACTAGTTGGAGCAGCTACGGATTGGTGGGATTCATATTGCAATGCTCATGAGAATCAGGAGAGAATTACTTGGGCCGAATTCTAGGAGAATTTCCATTCTCATTATGTGCCGGAGGGAGTGATGATCTTGAAGAGGCAAGAATTTGAGAACTTGAGGCAAGGAAGATTGAGCGTGAGTGAATACCGCAATAAATTCACTCAACTTTCGAGGTATGCCCCTGAGGAGGTGAGCCGGGATAGCCGGAAGCAATATTTGTTCATGAGAGGCTTGAACAATGAGATCCAAGTGCAATTGCTCAACTGTGATTATGCCAATTTTTAGAAGCTTGTGGACAAAGCAACTGTGGTTGAGAACAAGATCCGTGAGATGGAGCAAGACAATAAGAGGAAGGCGTCATATCAAGGACAACAACAAGGAAGTAATGTGCGCCCTCGCTTTGCTCCTCCTAATGCACCATATTTCAGCTCTTCTATTCCTGCTCAGCGCCCTAGATTTGCACCGCGCCCAACTCAGTTTGTGCAGCAGCACCCTGTCATGCAAGCACCTAGGCCTTCAATGTCTTATGCACCCCGTGCTAATTTTCCTGGTGCCAATGCTCAAAACCAAGCTCGTCCAAATAATTCTGGTGGGGTTAAGAAGTGCTATACTTGTGGAGAAGCTGGACACTTTGCGCATCAATGTCCTAAGTCAGGCCTTGGTCAAGGAAGCAATGCACCGAGGCAAAACCCAAGACCCAATGGAGGACAGCCACAAGGGAACCGTGGACAGCAGAATTTTGCTCGTGGCAATGTGAACCATATCTCTACGGAGGATGCTCAACAAGCGGATGACGTGGTCATTGGTATATTTCTCGCCAACTCCAACCCCACGACTATGTTGTTTGATTCTGGAGCATCGCATTCATTCATTGCATCGAAGTATGTTACCAAGTATAGTTTGCCTATATCTCATATGAAGTTTACTCTATTGGTTAAGTCTCCTGGAGGAGAGATGAGGACAAATATAGTATGTCCAAAAGTAAGCCTTAGAATAAGGGGGGTAGACTTCTCCGCCAACCTCATTGTTTTGGATTCTCAAGGATTGGACATTATACTTGGTATGGACTGGTTGAGGAAGCACAATGAAGTTATTGAGTGTGCCACGAAGACGCTGAAGTTGACTAATGAAGAAGGGATCACTGTAGAGTTTGAAGCAACTCGACATGCACCGAAGCAATTGGAGCTGAATCACATGGATGGTACTGCAATTGAGGAGATTTCGGTGGTGTGTGAATTTTTGGATGTTTTCCAGATGAGTTGCGAGGTATGCCACCTGATCGAGACATTGAGTTTGTTATTGATTTAATACATGGAACTGCACCTATAGCTAAGAGGCCGTATAGGATGCCTCCTATGGAATTAGCGGAGCTCAAGAAGCAGATTCAATAGCAACTAGAGAAGGGTTTTATTCGCCCTAGATCTTCACCTTGGGGAGCGCCCGTTCTATTTGTGGACAAGAAGGATGGAACCCAAAGGATGTGTGTGGATTACCGAGCTCTCAACAAGGTAACAATCAAGAACAAGTACACCTTGCCATGCATAGAAGACTTGTTTGATCAGATGAAGGGTGCTTGTGTCTTCTCTCTGATTGATTTGAGGTCGGGATACTTTCAAATGAAGATTAGACCATCGGACATATCCAAAACAGCTTTTAGGACGCGGCATGGATCTTACGAGAACACCGTGATGTCTTTTGGATTGACAAATGCACCTGCCTACTTTATGTACCTCATGAATAAGGTCTTCATGGAGTACTTGGATAAGTTCGTTTTGGTGTTTATTGATGACATTATGATCTACTCGAAGGATGAGAAGGAACATGAGGAACACTTGAGGCTTACATTGCAGAAATTGAGGGAGCATCAATTGTATGCCAAGTTTAACAAGTGTCAGTTTTGGTTGAAAGAGGTGTCGTTTTTGGGTCATATAATCTCAGGAGGAGGAGTATCGGTTGACCCCAGAAAAGTGAGGGAGGTGCTAAAATGGGAGCCCCCCCCCGCAAAACATAAAGGAAATAAGGAGTTTTCTTGGGATGGCTGGATATTACCGCCGATTCATCAAGGACTTTTCCAAGATAGCCAAGCCAATGACGGAATTTATAATGCAATGGACTCAAGCTTGTCAAAGCAGTTTTGAGGAGTTAAAGAAGAGGTTGACAACAACCCCAGTTTTGGTACCGCCGGATGTAAGCAAGAGTTTTGACATATATTGAGACGCATCAAGACAAGGACTTGGATGTGTGCTTATGCAAGAAGGTAAAGTGGTCGCTTATGCATCAACACAATTGAATAAACATGAGCAGAATTACCGAACGCATGATTTGGAACTCGCAGTCATGGTACACACATTGAAGATTTGGAGGCACTATATCCTTGGAAATAGGTGTGAAATTTATACGGATCACAAGAGTATTAAGTATATCTTCACACAAACGATCTGAATTTGAGGCAACGAAGATGGTTGGAGCTCATCAAAGATTATGATTTGGGGATCAACTATTATTCAGGAAAAGCTAACGTAGTGGCCGATGCTTTGAGTAGAAAAGGAGTAAGTCATCAACTCACAGTTCAAGAGTTGCCATCCGAGTTATGTAAGGAGTTCGAACGATTGAACCTCCGATTTGTGAATGAGATGGGAATAATGGAGTTAAATCCAACCCTAGAGCAAGAAACTCGAGAAGCACAAGCCACGGATGAGGAAATTCAGGAAATCAAGGAAAGGACCCAAGAGGGGAGAGAATTTAGATTTGATGAGGATGAACATGGTACCCTATGGCTTGGTAAGAGGACTGTTGTGCCTAATGTGAAGCATATTCAGGAGACAACAATAAAAGGGGCACATGACTCACCATAATCCTGGTTGTACAAAGATGTACAAAGACTTGAAGACCTGCTATTGGTGGGATAGCATGAAAAAGGACATAGCTGAATATGTAGCATTGTGTGATGTGTGTCAACGAGTCAAGCCGTAACATCAAAGGCCAACTGGACTATTACAACCATTAAAGATTCCGTAATGGAAGTGGGAAGAAATCGGTATGGACTTCATAGTTGGTTTACCGCGTACCCAGTCCGGGTATGACTCAATTTGGGTAATTGTGGATCGGTTAACTAAGTCAGCTCACTTTATTCCCGTAAAGACCACCTATAATGGAGAGAAATTAGCAGAACTATATATGGGAAGAATAGTATGTTTGCATGGAGTTCTGAAGAAGATAGTCTCAGATAGAGGTTCACAATTCACTTCCAGATTTTGGGAGAAATTGCATGAAGCTTTGGGAATGAGGTTGAATTTTAGTTCAGCGTATCACCCTCAAACGGATGGACAAACCGAGAGGACCAATCAGATTTTAGAGGACATGTTAAGAGCTTGTGCTTTAAAGCATGGGAAAAGTTGGGACAAGAGCTTTCCTTATGCAGAATTTTCATACAACAATAGTTACCAAGCAAGCTTGAAGATGTCACCATATGCACTATATGGAAGGAAGTGTAGGACACCTTTATTCTAGAATGAGGCAGGAGAAACTCAAGTATTTGGTCCGGATGTGTTGCAAGAAGCCGAAAAGCAAGTCCAAATAATTCGTGAAAACTTGAGGACTGCCCAATCAAGACAAAAAGGCTATGCGGACAATAGGAGAAGGAAATTAACCTTTGAAGTGGGAGATTTTGTTTACCTCAAGGTGTCACCAATGAGAGGTTTCACATAAGAGGCAAGCTAGCACCTTGCTACATTGGACCATTCAAGATTTTGGACAAAAGAGGAGAAGTAGCGTATAAGTTGGAGATGCCAACTCATCTTTCAGACGTACATGATGTCTTTCATGTTTCCCAACTTAAGAAATACTTGAGAGTACCGGAAGAACAAGTGCCCATGGAAGGATTGGAACTAGAGGAAGATTTGACTTATGCCAAACAACCGATCAAAATCTTGGAAACCAAGGAGAGAGTCACAAGGAACAAGGTTATTAGATGGTGTAAAGTTCAATGGAAGCACCACACAGAAAAAGAAGCGACGTGGGAATTGGAGGATGATCTCAAGAAGGAATTTCCCTATCTCTTCTCTTCCGCGTCGAATCTCGAGGGTGAGATTCATTTTAAGGGGGGTAGGTTTGTAACACCCTCATTTTCATGCATCATGCCGTACATACATTCATATACATGTTTAACATTAACCCACATAAAGAGGAACGAGTTTAAAATTGATTTGGAGCATTTAAAATTGATTTGGAACAAAACCGCATTTAAAATGCTGAAAAGTGCGGACTAGTCCGATTTTGGTGAGGACTAGTCCGATTTCTCTCTGACTAAAAATGGACTTATCTGTTTTTGCTGCGGACTAGTCCGATTTTGCCTCTGGAAATATTTGGACTTGTCCTATTTTGTGCGGACTACTCCGATATTCCAAGAATCCTTGAAAATTTGCTAAGTCCCTGGACTTTTCTGGACTAGTCCGGTGTTCCACCAGACTTGTCTGTTTTCCTCTATGACTAATGTCGGACTTGTCCGATTTTTGGCCAGACTTGTCCGATTTCTCTCTGGACAACTTCGGACTAGTCCGGTCCTTTTCGGACTTGTCCGATATTTCGCGACTCCAAATTGATCTTTTGTTTTACGACTTGTTTCTTGGGTTTCATGTTAGGTGGGCCTAGGGACGTCATGCCTAACTTTTTTAGAGCCCATGTGGGACTCTAAACCTGCCTCTACTCCTCTCAAACTCGAAATCCATCTAACCCTAGCCTCCACCTCTATATAAACAACCCCACCCCTTGGCTTGACATCTATTTGCCACTTTTCCACCCCACCCAAACCCTAGTTCGTGGAGAGCCACCACCAAGGAGGGAGGAGGAGATCTCAAGTAAGAAGTGGAAAAGGAGGAAACGAAAGAGGATCAAGATCTCCATCAAGTTTCCTTCCTCATCACCAATTCATCTCCAAGTTCATCATCAACCTTAGATCATCAAGATCCAAGTGTTACCTCCAAGTTTCTTGATTCATTGGAGTTCTAAACACCTGGTATACCTTCTATTTTCTTTTCCTTACGAGAATTCAACCCCTAATCTGCAAACTTACGTCGATCTAGAAAACCCTAGTTCGCTAGTTCTGCGAAGTGCGGACTAGTCCGGCCTTCTGCAGACTAGTCCGATTTTGCTGACTAAATTCTGTTGAATTAATTTTAAAATTAGATCTAGTCACATCCAAACCTGTATAAACTTGTTAAAATCTATTAGAACTAGTTAGTGATCATTAAAAGCAATCTACTAACAAGTTCTACCTTGCATTTGCATTAATCATGCATGTCATGTCATATTGAGTAATATATGTGGACTCTTTGATTGTGTTTCTTGTCTTGTATGTTTATTGTGTGGATTAGACGGATTTGCGCTAGAGAGTGCCGTGGAGGATCTACAACACCAAGAGTTTGAAGGATTTGGCCCTAATCAACCGCAAGAGCAAGGCAAGTGTCCTTGAAGCATATTGATCCTATTTTAAAATAAATGTTTTGTTTGAAAATTGCATGCTTGTGTCAATTTGATGGGAATCCTATGGTAGGAAGTTTACTAGTTTTGTTGACCACCCTTGTCACCTGGAATATATGGTAGAGAGTTGGGAAGGGCTTTTTACCTTTTGCTTCGCTTAATCAACTGGGACGGAAAAACAACTATACCACTCAATTTAATTATGCATGGATGAGATTATGGTTAACATGAACTGTTTAATATGATATGGTAATGGGTGATCTAAGCAAGTCTGGTATGCGGATGGGTTGGATGTTATGGTGGTTTTGCTTGCTTTAGATCTAAGGACCGGTTCGTGGAGCGACCATCCAGGATTTACAGTGCCACCACGAGGCCAAGTATGGGTGCGGTGTAGCTGATTAATTAGGGCTTTGCCAGTTCTATTTGGACCATTAAGAATGCTCGGGGAAGGGGTAGTCAGATTGGGTTTGTTGATGATTGGTGGGACTACCCTGGGATTCGAATGGCTCAAGAGGGGGCCCTTGGTTGAAGATGTGCTCAGTTGGAGACATTACCACCAGTGAAACCTCAGTGGGGTCTAAATAGGCTAGTAATCCCTTTGTAAAGGCTACTTTGTGATCTCTTGGTCACACACCTAAAGAAGTGTGAGACGGCATAATTGAGACTCTATAGTCATCGAAGGGTGATGAAATCACGAACACGTGGGTAAAGCGGTACAACCTCTGCAGAGCATGTCTAAAACTATCATGATAGCCGTGCTCCCGGTTATGAGCAACCTGGACCCTCACATGATTAGAGGAAAATTGGGATATCGGATGATTATGGTTGGTATTATGGTTATGGATGGTTATGAATTGAATTCTGGTATTGAATATGGATATTGGTATTGATGATGGATATGGAATATGGACTAGTATCATGATGATTATATGGTTTATGATGGGTTTATTTCATATACTTGTAATATATTGCTTTTTCAAATGTTTTAATGTACTTTTCAGCACTCAACCATTATTATATTTGTCATTTGAATCAGCCACATGTCATACTTTCCACACTTGCTGAGTACGACATGTACTCACTCTTGCAATCCCCCAACAGTTGCAGGTCAGCATTGGGAGTTTAATGATGATAATGCGGAGTTCTAGGCCGTGTCTACCATCAGCTTTGCCTGTGGTGTTGATTGGAGCTGCGCTATGCCCTATTGCTTATGCTGCCTAGCTGTTTAGTTTTGCTTAATTAGTTTATTTCCGCTGCATTAGTTGAACTTGTCATTAATATTCATTAGAGCTTGTATTCAAGGATAATATGGTTAGTGTAATAAAATTTGGTCAATAAATCTTATGCTGTGGTAATTATCTGTATATCGTTTGTGATGCACTCGTGTATGTGTGTTGAACATCCTGGGCACACATATGCGTTCGCTTGGTTCTTTTTTGGAACCAGGTGTCACAAAAACCTAGGAAGAACTTCAACTCCCCCATCATGGACATCTCAAACCTCTCGGTCATTATCTTAGAAAACTCATCACAAAAAGCTTTGTTAGTAGAACCAAATATAATGTCATCAACATATATTTGGCAAACAAACAAATCATCATTAAAATTCTTAGTGAACAAGGTATAATCGGCCTCCCCAATTTTGAAACCATTTTGAGTTAAGAAATCTCTAAGGCACTCATACCAAGCTCTAGGGGCTTGTTTGAGGCCATAAAGAGCCTTACGCAATTTGTAGACATGGTTCAGGAAGTCTTGATCTTCAAAACCGGGGGGTTGCTTCACATACACCTCTTCATTGATTTGACCATTGAGGAATGCACTCTTGACGTCCATTTGATATAGCTTAAAATCATGGTGAGTAGCAAAGGCAAGTAATATGCAATTGATTCAAGCCTGGCTACGGGAGCAAAAGTTTCATCGAAATCCAAACCTTCGACTTGTGAATTACCTTTGGCCACATGTCTTGCTTTGTTCCTTGTAACCACCCCGTGTTCATCTTGCTTGTTGCGGAACACCCACTTGGTGCCTACAACATTTTCATTGGGCCTCTTCACTAGCTCCCACACATGATTTTTTCAAAGTTATTGATCTCTTCTTGCATGGCCATCACCCAATCCGGATCTCGTAGTGCTTCTTCAACCTTGTGAGGCTATAATGAATAAACAAAGGAGTAATGTTCACAAAATTTTGCAACACGAGATTGAGTAGTTACCCCCTTTGAGATGTCTCCAAGGATGTTGTCAATGGGATGGTCCCGTTAAACGCTTTGATGCACTCTTGGGTGTGGTGCTTGAGGTCTTGGGTCTTCATCATCATCTTCCTCATTTTCCTTGTCTTCCCGTTGATTGAGCCTCCATTTTCATCTTCTTAGAGTGCATCTTGGGGGACTTGAACTTGATCATTTTAGGAGGAACTTACTTGAGGCATAGGATGATCACTTGGGTCTTGAGATTGTTCTTGTGGTCATATGTCTCCAAGTGCCATCCTTCCTATCACCACTTGTGGAGCTTCTTCTTAATCTAGCACAGAACGATCAACTTGCTCCACTTAGGAGCCATTAGTTTCATCAAACACTACGTCACGTGCTACTTCAAGAATTCTGGAGGATTTATTGAAGACACGATAGACGTAAGTGTTTGAGTCATAGCCAAGCAGGAAACCCTCATCGGACTTAGAAGCGAACTTCGAAGTCCTAGGCTTCTTTTTGAGGATATAGCATTTGCTCCCAAAAACACGAAAGTAAGAAATGTTGGGTTTGTTACCAGTTAGGATCTCATAGGACGTCTTCTTAAGAATGCGGTGAAGATACAACAGTTTATGGCATGGCAAGCGGTGTTAACCGCTTCCGCCCAAAATTGATTCGACGTCTTGTACTCATCAAGCATGGTTCTTGACATCTTATTTAGAGTTCTATTCTTCCTCTCGGCCACTCCATTTTGTTGAGGGGAGTAGGGGCCGAGAACTCATGCTTGATGCCTTCTTCATTCAAGAATTCTTCAACTTGAGTGTTCTTGAATTCGGTGCCATTGTCACTCCTTATAGTCTTGATTCTCAAGGAGAACTCATTTTGAGCTCTCCTCAAGAATTTCTTGAGGACACCTTGAGTCTCGCATTTATCATGCAAAAAGAACACCCAAGTAAAATGTGAAAAATCATTGACCATTACAAGACCATATTTGATACTGCCAATAATAATGTTTGCGATTGGACCAAAGAGATCCATATGTAGAAGCTCCAATGGTCTTGTTGTCGTCATCATGTTCTTGGATGGATGTTTGGCTCCAAGTTGCTTTCCGGCTTGGCATGCGCTACATGGCATATCCTTTTCAAACACAACATTCTTCAAACCTCGGATGCGCTCGCCCTTAAGGAGTTTTTGCAAATTCCTCATCCCACTAGACTTCTATGCCAAAGCCATCCCATGTTAGTTTTTGCAATTAAGCATGTATCAGGTTGGGCTTTATCCGCGAAGAAATCCACAAGATAGAGTTTTCTCTTGAGTACACCCTTAAAGGCAATTGAGTCATTGCTTCTCCTTGTGACGGTCACACCCTCATTAGTGAATAAACAATTATAACCTTTGTCACATAGTTGTGATATGGACAAGAGGTTATAATCAATTGAATCAACATGCAAAACATTTGTGAGAGTATGATTAGGGGAAATACTGTGTGGTTATTTACGACGGTTGTTGGCCATCATCATAAATGTTGTGTGCTAATTTACGACAGTAACTGTCATAAATTCCTGCCCCTAGCTTCGAGACCAGCCCTGACTCGATGGCCAGCTCACACATGCATTAACATATATATGACATGCATTAACATATACAAAACAAAACTATATCACAAGTCCGAATCCAAGCATTTTCATGGAACCGTCCTTGCGCTCCCGTTACATTCGATGACGGAGTGTGAGCCTCCGTCCTCAATCCCTGTCATGGAGAAGTATAGTTAGTTCATATATTAGTTGAATTAAGCAAGTTGAACTAGTTTTGATATATTTGAGCAAGTTTAGCTACAATTGAGCAACTTTAGCTAAGTTTAGTTGGATTTCAGAAAGTTTTGCTAGAATTGTGCAACTTTAACTAAGTTTAGTTAGATTTAAGCAAGTTTAGCTAGAAATGAGCTGGTTTAACTAGATTTGATCATGTTTAACTAAGGTTACTTAGAATGTACCTGAGCTCATGGAGTAGGCTGCTGTGGCGACTCTTGCTCAACCACTGGTTGCTCCCACTGTGGAAGGACAACCTGTTGTCCAACCGTTATAGCCTGCGATCACGAAGCATTAACACATATTTCTTTCATAACTTTTAAGAACAAAGTTGAATGATGATCACTTACCACCATCGTCGTAATTCCAAAAGAAGATTGACTCACCGGACGTGAGGTTTTCCGCCTCTGCTTAGCCACGTAGTTTGGGGAACAATTGGTCCGCTCTGCCAATCAAAGTCATCACCTTGCAGCCTCTTGGCCTCCTGTCCATACTTGGACTATAAATAACAAAACAAAAGAACGTCATCCAAATTGATTAAAATAATTGAAAATGAGTGAAAAATCAACTCACCATTGCCTCCGTCACCGCCTGAGAACACAACTTGTCATGCCGTGAAGGATCACCTCCTTTGTGACCCCTCTTCCACACCTCAATCAGTGTGGGCTCCTAACCAGTTTCGCGCTCCTGTGAGTACACGTGTTAGCACGATGAATATATGAAACATAAATAAACATATTACATAGTTATACTTACAATGTGCTTATACTTTCGCAAATACCCGTCCTCACTAAAAAAGTGTGATGGTTTGTCCCTCGGTTGTCTCGACGGCTGTGAGAATGGTTTTGGAAGTCCTCGCTCGCTCACTTCAAGCAGAGGGCCTGGTACACCTCCAGCCAACCCTCTAGCCACTGCACCCCTTCACGACCCTGCACACAAAAATGGTGCAGCTGAGAACAACAAGGTTATGCTGTCAAAATCACGTCTGGATCCAGACCCTGTACCTAGCTTGTCATAATCATGTCCTCGGTCACTCTCAGGCTGTCCAAAAAGGGACAATTTTGAACCTGCACGTTTCAAATGCCTATCGCATGTGAAACGTGCATATTCGAAACAGGTAATCAATTTTATATATTACATTAAAAAAATTCATTTTCCAGTCATTTACGAGAGAGGAAAGAACGAGAAAGAGGAGGGAAGTTGGTCAGAGTTGAAAGTTCCTAGTCTGGTTGCACCATCCACACGCGTGTCCTCATTGATGTCCTCATTCTCGCTGACCGCCATCGTGCTCGCCTCGACTCATTTATGTGTGTCGCGTTGTGCAGGGTCAGGTTGTGCCAAGCCGGACCGGCCCAAGACCCATTTATATACATATAGTATTAAGCGCTCATAAAAATTGAAAAACATTAAACAAAAATAAAACAATTACATACTCATTAAACATTTAAAGAACTAATTAAACAATTTACAACTAATTAAATAATTAACAAACTTATTCAAAAACTGAAAAATTAAACTATTAACAAACTAATTCAACAATTAACAACCTAGTTATGCAATTTGACAAGCAAAGTAAACTACTAAAAAAATATAATAACCTAAACATATTAATAACCTAATAAAAAACCTAAGCAAAGTGAACTACTTAATAAAAAACCTAAGCAATTAACAACCTCAAAGAGAGTTTTGGATTAACCTCAAAGTAATCCTAAGAGGGCATGGGAGGCGGCGAGCTGGAGGGCGTCGGAGGAGGCGGTCGGGCTGGAGGCAGCGGGTGGGGCGGGAGGAGGTGGACGGTCGGTCCGGAGGAGGCGGCGACGGCGGTGGGAGGAGGTGGGCGGGCTGGAGGCGTCGGGTGGCAACGGTGGGTGTGAAAGTTGCCTAGAGGGGAGTGAATAGGCAAAATGACCTGAAATCACTTAGTCAAACGAGATTAAATTCCTGAAGCTGGACTAGTCTAATCAGGGCCAGACTAGTTCGCTCAGCACAGGGTGAAAACATAAAAACTTAATTTCTACAAGTGATTTGCGGAATTTAAGTTCATCTAGTTGCAATGTCTAGTAACCTAGTACAACTTAGATTAACAAGTGTAAGCGGTTAGGTTACAAGATTCCAACAAAAATCAAAGTAAAGAACAATATGAACCCTCATAGCAATTCTTGTGATTACCAAATGTAAAGTGACAAGTGAGACAAGATTTAACCCGTGGTTCAGTTCCACGAAGAAGCCTACATCCACATTGAGAAGTCCACACAAGGAATGGGTCTCACTTGATCCTCTTCTCACCAAGCCACCACAATGACCGACTTCGTTTCTACTATATAAAAGGGTAATGACCAAGTTTGATTGGGGCTGCTCACAACTTTAGGCTCCCAAGAATCACAAGGAGCACTTGACGCTCAACTCACACAAGCCACAAAACACAACACAAGTGCAAGAGATCAAACCGAGAGCCAAAGCACAATGATCTTCCTTCACTCTCATTCCCAAACCCTAATCTCTTAAAGATTTGGTCTTAGAGGGCTGGTAGGACGAGTAGAAGGCTTTGGAAGGGTCAAGGAATATTGTGGCGGCGCTAGGATTCAAGAGTTGTCAAATAGGGGCATGTGGTCCCCTTTTTATAAGGGCCCTGACAACTAACTGTTGCCACCACGGCAACTCTGGACTAGTCCATCCCTATGCCCAGACTAGTCCGACCTTAAGGGACCACCAAAAATTTCACATCATCGATCAACAAAACAGATGACGTGCGCACCAAACGTTTGAATTTCAAATGGTCATGGCAACCCGGACTATTCCGACCAACAACGGACTAGTCCGAAGTGGATTAGATAGGTTTAGTCCGGCTCAAAACAGACTAAACTAGGTAGGCCCGGACAAGTCCAGCCTCCTAGGGTTTGGCTTGGTTTTCCCACTAAGTCTCAAACGGACTAGTCAGTGCCACAATGGACAGGTCCGAAGTCATCCAAAATGCTTTGGTCTGTCCCAAAATGGACTACTCTGGGGGGGGGGGGATCCGGACTAGTCCGGCCTCTTTGGAGGACAAGTCCGGCCTCCGAGGACTTAACTCCAAATTCACTCACCAAGGGAAGAACAGACTAGTCCATACCCATACGGACAAGTCCGAACTCATCCAGAGACGTTTAGTCCGACCCAAAATAGACTAATCTTCCTGACCCGGACTAGTTGAGCCATAGGCCTGGACAAGTCCGGCCTCTGAGTGTTTTCTCTCATTTTGGCGTCTCATTGGGGTTTTTCTCTCAACCACCACTTTGAGCCCTATTGGATGATCTCAATGCACATGATATGACTACCCTCACACAAGATACAACTAGTCTAAACTCAACACAGTAGAAACCCTAATTTCTTTGCTTGAGTCATCGATGCCTGTTTCAACCTTTTCCTTTTTAAGGGATTTTGTCTCATTTCAATCATCACACCCGTGCTTAAGACCACCTCAACTCATTAGTCTCTTAATTGTCATCATCAATTATCCAAAACCCATGGGGATGCCTAGATGCACTTTTAATCTCCCCCTTTTTGGTGATTGATGACAACACATTAATATTCAACAAAAAGGATAAAACTTGTTTTCATAACATGTATGTGTATGAGTAACTCCCCCTCAATGTATGCATTAAGAAAGAGAAATTGAGAGAGTTGTCATACGTATACATGTTATGGTGGGGTGCCTAAGTGATGTGCTCATAAATTGTGATAAGACAGTTTATATGCATGATAAACATGTCAAGTCAAGCATAATATCACAATGAAGCATAGTACATGAGAAATATAGATTAGGTCTTACATAAATTGAAATGAGAGTTTTAAAACCATAATACATGTCCAATTAGGGATCAAAAGAGACAACAACATAAAAACTCTCTAAGTACCCACTTCCAATCTCTCCCCAATTGGCATCAAGACACCAAAAAGGAAAAGAAGGAAGGAGATCCCTAAGATCTACTCTTCATCATCGTCGTTGTCGTCGTCATCTCTGCCTTGTTGCCGCTCACTATCACTCTCGTGGCCTCCGGATCATCGAAATTCTCATCATCACCGTCTTCCTCGGATGGAGCCACCATGGAGGTGCTAACCTCACCAAATTTTGCTAGTTCTTCGGTGGTGAACTTCGGGAATGGAGTCATCTCTCCATCACTCTCCGCGATGGGAGACATGGGGACTTCGAGCTTGTCGCACATCGCTTTGAGATACTTCTCTTGGCGGTGCTCCATCCGACGTTGTCGAACTTCCGCCTTCTAGCAAGGGGCAAAGATTGCCTTGAAGCACTTGAAGAAGCCACTGCCGGATTGTGATGGACGAGGAGGTGGAGGTGGCTGTCGAAGTGTTAATGCGACACTTCCCCCAGATATGCTAAGGAGTAGCCCGCGGAGGTTCATGTTCGGCGGCGCTTAGGCCTCAAACTAGTGTTCTAGCAGAAGATTATGAGACAGTGGATTTTACAAGGTTCAAGCCGCAAGGAGTGTAACACCCTACTCCACGGTGGATTGTATTGCTTGGTGAGTGTGTATGCGTGTGTGTGTGTAACGGGGACTCTGAGTCTGGTCCTTGTAGTGATGGCGGTCCGAGCCTTTTATAGACATGGCCGTATGCCTTACAAGTGGGGTCCTGGGGCCCGACAGGTGGCACCGGGGCGATCTTATCCTAAAGATCTAAGGCTTCTCGCATAAGCTTCCTCTAACTGTAGCTTTGATGACTAGTCATCTTGCCGCCTGAGTCGTCGGTCGCCCATGCGTCGTTGCTGTCATTGGCAGGGGATGTCCCATCCAACTGTCTCTGGCGCCGTAAGCTATCCACTTGGCAGAGTGGGATAGGCCTGCAGCGTCTTCACTGCGATGCGATTGGTCATAGCGGTACCTAACATTAGGCGTGCGCCACGCCATGCATCTGGGGAAGCCGCGTATCTTCAAGGCTTGATGGAGACAAGGCACACCACCCTATTAACTTCCTTACTATACGCTCAGGGCAAGTGGACTGACCACACAACAGCTGGGGAGCTTACCGCCGTGGTGGGAGCGAGGTCTATCTTGCGGGCCACGTGGTAGCTGTAACACCCTCATTTTCATCCATCATGCCCAGCATACTTTCATATACATGTTTAAAATTAATCCACATAAAGAGAAATAAGTTTGAAATTTATTTGGAACAAAATTGCACTTAAAAATTCTGGAAAGTGCGAACTAGTCCGATTTTGGTGCGGACTAGTCTGATTTCTCTCTGACTTCGATCGGAGTTGTCTGTTTTTGCTACGGACTAGTCCGGTGTTCCAAGAATCCTTGAAAATTTGCTAAGTCTGGTCCTCCAGCGGACTTGTCCGTTTTCCTATGTGACTAAAGTCGGACTTGTCCGATTTTAGGCTAGATTTGACCGTTTTTCCTCTCTGGATAAGTTCGTACTTGTCCGATACCCAGAGCGAACTGGTCCGATTTCTCTCTGGACAATTTCAGACTAGTCTGGCCCTTTTCGTACTTGTTCGATATTTTGCGACTCTGAGTTGATCTTTTGTTTCACGACTTTTTTCTTGGGTTTCATATTAAGTGGGCCTAGGGACGTCGTGCCTAACTCTTTTAGAGCCCACGTGGGACTCTAAACCGGCCTCTACTCATCTCAAACTCGAAATCCATCTAACCCTAACCTCCACCCCTATATAAACAACCCCACCCTTGGCTTGACATCTATTTGCCACTTTTCCACCCCATCGAAACCCTATTTCGTGGAGAGCCACCATCAAGGAGGGGGAAGGAGATCCCAAGAAAGAAGAAGAGGAGGAGGAAACGAAAGAGGATCAAGATCTCCATCAACTTCGAGTTCTTCATCAACAATCCACCATCAAGTTCTTCATCAACCCTAGATCGTCAAGATCCAAGTGTTGCCTCCAAGATCCTTGATTCATTGGAGTCCTAAACACCTGGTATACCTTCTATTCTCTTTTCCTTACGTGAATTCAACCCCAAAATCTCCAAATTCACGTTGATCTAGAAAACCCTAATCTACTGTTCTCGCAAAGTGCGGACTTGTCCGGTCCCTAGCGGACTAGTCCAATTTTCCTAATAAAATTGTGTTGAATTAATTCTAAAATTTGACCTAATCAAATCCAAACCTGTATAAACTGGTTAAAATCTATTAGAACTAGATAGTGATCATTTAAAAGCAATCTATTAACATGTTATACCTTGCATTTGCATTAATCATGCATGTCATGTCATATTGAGTAATATTTGTGCACTCTTTGATTGTGTTTCTTGTTTGTATGATCCTTGTGCGGATTAGACGAATTTGCGCTAGAGAGTGCCATGGAGGATCTCCAGCACCAAGAGTTCGGAGGCTTTGACCCGAACTAATCCCAAGAGCAAGGCAAGTGTCCTTGAAGCATATTGATCCTGTTTTTTTTTAAATAAATGTTTTGTTTGCAAAACTGCATGCTGTGTCAATTTGATGGGAAATCCTATGATATGAAGTTTACTAGCTTTGTTTAACCACCCTTGTCACCTGGAATTTATGGTAGAGAGCCAGGAAGGGCTTTTTACTTTTTTGCTTTGCTTAAATAACCGGGATGGGAGAACAACTATACCACTTAACTTAATTATGCATTTATGAGATTATGATTAACATGAACTGGTTAATGTAATGTGGTAATGGGTGATCTAAGCAATCCTGGTATGTGGATGGGTTGGATGTATGGTGGTTGCTTGGTTTAGATCTAAGGACTGGTTCATGTGAGAATAAGCCAGGACTACAGTGCCACCAAGAGGCCAAGTATGGGTGCGGTGTAGCTGATTAATTATGGCTTTACTAGTGCTATTTGGACCATTAAGGATGCTCCGGGAAGGGGTAGTCGGATTGGGTTTGTTGTTGCTTGGTGGGACTACCCTATGATTCGGATGGCTCAAGAGGGGGCCCTTGGTTGAAGATGTGCTCAGTTGCAGACATCACCACCGGTGAAACCTCAGTAGGGTCTAAATAGGCTAGTAATCCCTTTGTAAAGGATATTTTGTGATCTCTTGGACATACACCAAAGGAAGTGTAATTGGCATAAGGGAGATTCTTTAGTCGCCGACGGGTGATGGAATCACAAACACTGGGTAAAGCGGTACAAACTCTACAGAGTGTCTAATAAAACTATCATGATAGCCGTGCTCCCGGTTATGAGCACCTGGACAATTTCCATGATTAGAGGGAAATTGGGATTTGGTTATGGTTACAGATGGTTATGAATTAAATTCTGGTATTGAATATGGATATTGGTATATGATGACGGATATGGAATATGGACTGGTATTATGATAACTACATGGCTTATGATGGGTTTATTTCATATACATATAATATATTGCTTTTCAAATGTTTTAATGTACTTTTCAACACTTAGCCATTATTATTGTCGTCATTTGAATCAGCTACATGTCATACTTTCCACACTTGCTGAGTATGACATGTACTCACCCTTGCAATCCCCCCCAACAGTTGCAGGTCAGGATTGGGAGTTTAACGATGATAATGCGGAGTTCTAGACCATGTCTGCCGTCAGCTTTGCCTGTGGTGTTGCATGGAGTTGCGCTATACCTTTTGCTTAGCTGCATAGTTGCATATTTAGTTATTTCCACTGCATTAGTTGAAACTTTTCATTAATATTCATTTAGTGCTTGTATTCGAGGATAATATGGTTTGTGTAATAAAAGTACTTAATTAATCTTGTTATGTGGTAATTTTTTGTATACTATTTTGTGATTGCACACGTGTATGTGTGTTGAACGTCTTGGGCACACATATGCGTTCACTTGGTTCACTTTCGGAACCGGGTTCACAACAGCTCGGGAGCTCACCTCCGCGGGGGAGGTCAAGTCTCATCCCGCGGACCACGTGGCAGCTCGGGTTCTCACCTACGCCTGGGAAATTGGTTCTCGATCTTTACGGGCCAAGTGGCAGCTTGGGAGCCCACCTCCGTAGGGGAGGTCGGGTCCCGTCCTGCTGGACACGTGGTTCCCTGGGAGCTCGTTGCCGAGGTGGGGCTGAGCTCCTTCGGGATCTCTTGTGGGTACCCCAAACCCCTCATCCGAGGCTGGCGGGTCCGGTCCTCCTGAACACGTGGCACCCTTGGACCCTGTCTCTGTTGGGAGGCGGAGTACCAAGGCGGCTCTAGCTTGTGCACGAGGGTACCCGGTATGCCGGGTACCGACAGTGGCCCCTGGGTCCACCTTGGGGGAGGCGATGAGCCCGAGGGTGGAGCCTTACCCTGCTTTCCCGCGCGGTCTCATAATTTTTTCTTGATCAGTCGAAGCGGTGCCCTCTTCTGCTGCTGTGACCATGCGTCCCTCTCTGGTTGAGGGGTCATGGCGACAGGATCTTTGCTTCCTGCAATATTATCGCGATGGTTCTAAAGGCGCTTGCTGCACTTCTGCTGCTTTCACTTCCGTCTTTATGGGAACAGTCGGGTTGCCTTCTCTTGCGGGGAACTGCTCGGGCCAGCTTTTCTGACGGGGGACCTGGGCCCGTTCGTCATGGATGCCATGGTACGAACCGTTGATTTGGAGCCCACTCAAATTTGCACGGTGCACCCAAACGCCACTAAGGTACTTTTAAAAGGTACCTTTTTGGGCAATGGAGGTTCCTTTCTTCCGCATGCCCCATGCATTCGAGCCTTCAATTCCCTCCTTGAGTGTCTGCACATCCTTGAGGTTCTCGACACCTACTCCAATGGACTCAACTCTGCCTCCTTCCTGGATGGAGGATGTATCACTCGTGAGGCGGCTTTTCGGCTGGGAGGACAAGGAACGACGAGATATGGTCCGTCCCGGCTCCTTGCCACTGGAGTTGGGGGAGAAAGAGATTGTCTTCTTCCAGGCATACGCATACTCCGGGTTTGTCCTTCCTGTTTCCTCCATCCTGGTGACACTCCTGGAAGTCCTTGGGCTCCAGCTTCATCACTTGTCGCCGAACTCTCTGGTGGTGGTGGCGGTGTTCTCACATTTCTGCGAGATGTTCATCGGGGTGTACCCATGCATGTCGGTGTTCCGATAGTTCTTCGTGCTGAGGCAGACTGGGAAGAAGAACAAAGCCAACTTCCTCGGCGGCTTCTGCTTCCAGCATCGAGCCAACAAGCCCTTCAAGTACATTACTCCGCTCTCCTCGGCGAAGTGGCCTGGCTAGAGGAGCGACTGGGTGGTCATGCATACCGATGCCCACAATCGTATGGTCTTGCCCACCGGTTGGCCGACGATTAGGAAAGCGGCCTGGGAGGAACTCCCAAAGCTTGAGGTGGCGTACACACTAGTGATGAAGAGGATCCGATTCTTGGCGGACCACGTCCTATCAGAGCTGTCGATGATGGCCGACTTCGTTCATCACCGTCTGGCCCCTCTCCAGCATCGTTGCTGCCCTGCATGGCTCTACTTCGAGCTCCAAGATGGTACCAGGTTGTTGAGGGGTCGCGACACGAAGACAACCCACAGGAGTTGTTTGAAGAAATGTCCAAGGCGTGCGACGACCTGCTGTCGGACGATGTCTTCAACCTTCTGCAGGCTTGCCCACTGCTTTGCACAGATCGAGACCTTCGAACGAAGGTTCTGAAGGAGATTAGCCACCTGGACGTGATTGGTCTTGAGCCACCGCAGGTTGGTGATGAGATCCAGGGCCTGGCCATCATCGACTCTTCGGAGGAGTCTGCACCTTCTTTAGGTTCTGAAGCCTCCAGGGCAGAGGAGGCGCCCACTGTTGGGTGGGAGGGCAAAGTTTCGGCCCCTGACGTAGGTAAGAGGAAGGCACCGGTCCCTGACATAGGAAAAGGGAAGGCCCTGGTGGTCAAGGTTGTGAATGAGAAACGCCCTCCGTCGCCACTGAGAGCACCACCACAGGCGGCCTTCGCTCCAAGTCAGCGTCCACCAGCACGCCCCTCTTCAGCACTGGGCGCTGACGGTTCTTCGGGGGGAGGTTCGTTCCGTCAAGCGGTGACTCCACCATCGTCACCGGTTGGCAAGTCATCCAGCATCCCCGTCACCTGCGCGGTCTAGGGTGACACAAGGGGATCTAGCATCATCACACCTCCGGAGCCTCCGACAAAAAGCCTCGAGTCGACGTCGTCGGCAGCTCGGGAGGTGGCTCTGTCGGGGTTGGTGGAAACACACTGCCGCATGGCGGCGACACTGCTGGTGGTTTTGGCGGAGGCTCTGCCAGGATGGCCTCACTTGTTACACCATCTCCAGGGCCCACGACTTCAGGGTCACCGAAAGTGGAGGCTCGCTGGAGCTTCTGGGTACGTTGGTAAGGCATTCTTGCCAATGCTTGCTTTATTATATCACCTGCCTATGTTGATTGGTTAGAGCTTGATCTTGATTTGCAGGGCTACGTCAGCTGTTGTGAGGCCCTTACCGCCGGGGGTAGTGCCCGGAAGCGCTTTGAAGGCGGCCGAGGATGCTACGGCTATGCTGGTAGGGCAACCTACCAAGATTGTTCAGGGGAGCGTCGCTCCGGTGTCTGTGCCAACGTGGGTAGTGAAGCATGTCCAACTGCATCTCCAACTGTCGCGCCAGAGGCACCTCCAGCTGTCGCGCCAGACGCACTCCCAGTCGTCGTGCCAGAGGCACCTCCGGCCGTCGTGGCAAAGGCACCTTTGACTGTCGTGGCAGAGGCCATGTCGGAGCCGACTTCGGGGGCTGAAGGTCTGACCTCCACTCCTGCTGATTCGATGTGCGGCTCTCTGAGCGATGGTGGCCCTGCTGTTTCAGGTGGTATATAGGCTATCACAATGGAACCCTGTTAGCAACAAGTGCGAGATAGGAGAGTTTACTCACTTATCTATGCTTGGTCCTGTCGTTGACATTCTGGGACATTGACGGCAGGCCCCTTGGGAGGTGCTGGAGATGGATGCTCCGGCGTCGTCCACCATCGTCGTAGAGTCAACGACGGCAGGCCCCTTGGGTGGTGCCGGAGCTGGGCGCTCTTGTGCCGTCCACCATCGTCGTGGAGACGTCGACTGCAGGCCCCTTGTGGGGTGCCAGAGCTGGATGCTCAGGCGTCGTCCACCATCATCGTGGGGACATCGACGGCAGGTACTTATTCGCGCTTGATGCTGATGTTGACATTCTGGGATGTTGACGACAGGCCCCTTGGGAGGTGCTGGAGCTGGATACTCCGGCGTCGTCCACCATCGTTGTCGAGACGTCGACGGCAGGCCCCTTGGGAGGTGCTGGAGCTGGATGCTGCGGTGTCGTCCACCATCATCGTGGAGTCGTCGACGCCAGGACCTTTGGGTGGTGACGGGGCTTGGCGCTCTGACATCGCCCACCATCGTCGTAAAGCCGTCAATGGCAGGCCCCTGGTATACAGGCTATCGCAAGGTAATCCGGTTAGCAACAAGTGCGAGGCGGGAGAGTTTACTCAGTTATCCGTGCTTGGTGCTGTTGTTGACATTCTAGAACGTCGATGGTAGGCCCCTTGGGAGGAGCTAGAGCTGGATGCTCCAGCATCGTCCAACATCATCGTAGTGTCGTCGATGGCACGCCCCTTGGATGGCGCCGGAGCTGGGCGCTTCGACGCCGTCCACCATTGTATTGGAGACGTCGATGGCAGGCCCCTTGGGAGGTGCCGGAGCTGGATGCTCCGGCGTCGTCTACCATCGCTGTAGAGTCATTGACGGCAGGCCCCTTGGGTGGTGCCGGTGCTGGGCGCTCCGGCATCACCCACCATCGTCACAAAGCCATCGACGGCAGGCCCCTGGTATACATGCTGTTGCAAGGGAACCCTATTAGCAACAAGTGCGAGGAAAGAGAGTTTACTCACTTATCCGTGCTTGGTGCTGTCATTGACATTCTGGGACGTCGATGACAGGCCCCTTGGGAGGTGCCGGAGCTAGATGCTCCGGCGTCGTCCACCATCATCGTGGAGACGTCGACAGCAGGCCCCTTGGGAGGTGCTAGGGCGGGTTGTTCTGCACATATGATAGAAGCAAGGTGGACTAGTTTGCTCGTTGGTTTACCTGTAGCTCTCCCTTAGCTCTGTCATGTGTTGCTGTCCTGGGCTGACTCACGGGGCCTGGGTAATTCAGTGTGTTGGTGCTCCGGGGCCCGACTCCTGTCGTCCTCAGGGCATGAGCTTTCTGGCTCCAGTACTTGGCTGTAGCGCTAGGAGGCAAGGTGTGTACGCTTAGGGTACAGGACCAGTCTAAGCAGTTTACACCCCCTGGACCTCCTGCTCGGCACATGCTTTTCCTGGGGAACCTTCTGGCATCATAGGGCCCTAATGACGAGAGGGTCCAGAAGAACCTCTTATACACTTCAGGTACCTCAAGCAGACCCGCCTGCATTAGGACTGCATGACTCCTGCATGGGTGAGTTACAGAGTGCACAATCGCGCATATAAGATAATATGCAATAAACGAGTCATAGTGTGGCATGTTCATAAACTTAATGTGTAAGAAAATGGGCAAAGTTTTTAAGAAGTCTTTAAGTAAAATAGCAATTTTTGACAAGAGTTCATAGGGGGGACATGCTTTTACAAAAGAGGGCAACGACTTGCCTCCAGATGATGAGGGAGGCAGGGTGAACAGGCTTAGGGTTTGGAACCAAGCTAAGCTGGCTGTACACTTCGGGCCCGACCCTCCCAGTGCTCAGTTGTCCTTAGTGCTGCTCCTAAGCCCTACAAAATCCTTTACACTGTTCTACTAAGCCTAGTGTTTACAATAGGGGTGCCCAAAGCTCCATAGGTAGCTGCGATGGTTGGCGGACAACCTTGCTATCTACAACAACGTAGAGGGGCGATGAGAGAGCATCCCTATTTCCTTCCTTGACCGCCCGTCTTGGGAGTGGTGTGAGCAGAGCTGGGATTAGGATTGGTAGCTTCGACAGAGGTGTCGATGCTGCTGGAGGGCTGCAGCTGAGGCTCGGCGGACGCTCTGCGCTGACGCGAGCTTGGCGGAGGTCGACTTGATCCAATGTTGATCGGGACAGGTGTTGGGTCTGCTGTGAGTGCTTGGAGCTTCTCCAAGGCTAACACTGCAGCGGTGCAATCTTCGCGGATCCTGAGGGCACCAGAGGGCGTTGGCATCTTCAGGAAGAGGTAGCCGTAGTAGGCTATAGCCATGAACTGGTATAGAGCAGGTCTGCCGATGATGGCGTTGAAGGGGAGGTTGACATCGACGACTTCGAAGAGGATGCTCTCCGTCGTGTAGTTGTCAGGTGTCTCGAAGGTCACCCACAGGTGGATGTTGCCATACGGGATGATGCTCCCAGGTCCCACCCCCGAGAATGGGCTCGAGGGGTCGAGCTTGGACACCGGGATCTGCAGCTGTTCGAAGGCTGCCCAGCTGAGGAGGTTGAGGCCAGCCTCGCCATCTATCAAGATGTAGTGGAGCTTGACTTTGGCTATGGTGGGGGCGACTAGGAGAGGTAGGACCCCTGCCCTAGCCATGTTCATGGGGCAGTCAGAGATGTCGAAGCTGATCGGCGTCTCCTTCCAGCGGTGGTGCTAAGCCGGAGTGGGTACAGGGGCTATCGAAGTCACCGCACGACAAAGGGTCTTGACCGCGTTCCAGGACGCGGGACCCCAAGACCATCTGAAGATGACATGGAGGGTCTTGCGACGCTCGTTGTCGCTGCTGGCATTGGAGTGCTCATCTTGGTGGACCACTTTGACAGCCCGCTCTTGCTTCTGGTACTCCAACTCCTCATCATTGTTGACCTTGGGTTCGATCTTCTGCTTGCCCTCTCGTTGGTGGAAGGGGGCACTGTCTGGGCGCTGCTGCGTCTGCTCTTGGTAGCATCCGGCGCACCTTTTTTATCACCCGACACTCGCTCGTGGTGTGTTCGTGAGTCTTGTGCACCGCGCAGGGCTCTATGTATTCATCAATGTCTGGTGGCTGACGAGGGTGTTTCTCTAGGTGTGGGGGTTTGCCTCCTCCGGTTGCGGCTGCTGCAGCAACGGGGGATCCATGCAGCATCTTGTTCTGGACGCCACCCCGGTTCTTGTTCTTCTTATCGCCGCTACCAGGGGTAGCGGCTCCTTCTCCACTCTGGCCAGCCCCGCCCGCTCCGGGGGTGGGCTGAGCATGCCAGTCGCGGCCTTCTGCCACCCTGGCGCACCGATCAGTGATGGAGAAGAGCTCAGTGACGTCTTGCATGTTTTGCATGGCTAACTTCTCGAGCATCTTGCGGTGACGCACTCCCTGGAGAAATTCCGCTATAACAGAGGCATTTGGGATGTTGGGAATGGAGTTGCATACCTGGTAGAAACGCTGGATGAATGATCGCAGCGTCTCCTTGGGTTGCTGTCGCACGGCGTGGAGGTCAAGCTCGGTGACAGGGCGCGTGTAGGAGCTGTCGAAGTCCACCGTGAACTGACGGCACAACTCATCCCAAGAGGTTATAGACCCCTCAGGAAGGTTCATCAGCCACAAAGCGCTCTCCGGGCTCGCTGTTGGGGGTGCTGGTGGAGCCGACTGAGCCGGGGCATGTCCCAACGTGCCATCTTGGCCAGTTGTACCTGCACGGGGGCGAGACGGACCAGAGAGTGCCGCTCGAGCGACGGATCTGGTCACCGAACGATGGCCACGAAAACCGCCTTCCATGGGTGTGATAAACACCATGGTGGTGAAAGCGCTACAACTTTTTTGAGGGAAAAAGCCCCTACCTGGCGTGCCAAATGTTGAAGTGTTAACGCGGCACTTCCTCCAGATCTGCTAAGGAGCAGCCTGTAGAGGTTCTTGTTCGACGGGGCTTAGGCCTCAAACTAGTGTTCTAGCAGAAGAGTATGAGACAGTGGATTTTATGTGGTTCGGGCCGCAAGGAGCGTAACACCCTACTCCACGGTGGATTGTATTGCTTGGTGAGTGTGTATGCGTGTGTGTGTATCGGGGATTCTGAGCCTGGTCCTGGTAGCTATGGCGGTCTGGGCCTTTTATAGACAAGGTCAGATGCCTTACAAGTGGGGTCCCAGGTCCCAACAGGTGGTCCCAGGGCGATCTTATCCTAAAAATCTAAGGCTTCTCGCATAAGCTTCCTCTGACCGTAGCTTTGATGACTAGCCGTCTTGCCACCTGAGTCGTCGGTCGCCCATGCGTCGTTGCTGTCATTGGAAGGGGATGTCCCATCCAACTGTCTCTAGCGCCGTAAGCTACCCACTTGGCGGAGTGGGATAGGCATGCGGCGTCTTCACTACGATGCGATTGGTCGTAGCGGTACCTGACATTAGGCGGGTGTCGTGCCATGCGTCAGGGGAAGCCGCGTATCTTCAAGGCTTGACGGATACAAGGCGCACCACCCACTTAACTTCCTTACTATTCTCTCAATACAAGTGGACTGCTGGGGAGCTTACCGCCGTGGTGGGGGTCAGGTCCGTCTTGCGGGCCACGTGGCAGCTCGGGAGCTCACCTCAGCGGGGGAGGTCAAGTCTCATCCCGCGAGCCACATGGCAGCTCCGATGCTCACCTCCGCCGGGGAGATCGGGTCTTGATCTTTACGGGCCAAGTGGCAGCTTGGGAGCCCTCCTCCGTGGGGGAGGTCGGGTCCCGTCCTGCTGGACACGTGGTTCCTAGGGAGCTCGTCGTCGAGGTGGGGCTGAGCTCCTTCGGGATCTCTTGTGGGTACCCTGTACCCCTCATCCGAGGCTGGCGGGTCCGGGCCACCTGAACACGTGGCGCCCTCGGACATGTCTCTATTTGGAAGCAGAGTACCTAGGCGGCTCTAGCTTGTGCGTGAGGGTACCCAGTATGTAGGGTACCGACAGTGGCGAAGGCACGAAGTGGGAGGATGAGGCAGGAGGATCCGTGTTCTTCCTTCTAGGTGCAGGTGGCTCTGGAGGAGGAATCTGAGGACGAAGTCTACGATGAATGATGTCCTTCTTGAAGTTAAGCCCGGACACCTTCCCGATCATGAACATGATATAAGGAGCATATCCACATGATCGGTTGGGTGTGTGATCGGTTGCCGGTTTCTTAGCTACCAGGCCCCTTTCTTAGGCGCATCATCCACTAGAGCCTTTCCCTTATCCTTGGATCTCCGAGCCTCTTGAGTCCTTGTCTTCTCTCCCATAGTGACAAGTCCCTTCTTCCTTGGGGCTACTTCTGCAGCAGATGAGTTATGCGCCTCCCTTTGCTTTTTCTTAGCATTTCTTGCCTCCGATTGCGATTCGAGGAGAGCTATAGCAAGCTCTCGCTCCTCACAATCCCGACGATAGAGTGGTTGCCTCCCCGCCTCGGCTTAATCGGAAAGGGGCGTGTAGTAGGAGTCCGACATTGTCCCTGAGAAGTGGTGCACAAGGAATGTGTATGAGTGCAAGTAAGTAGAATATTGCGTTAGAATTCACAAAAACGATGAAAGTTAGGGTTTTTACTGTGTAACCCGAACTTGTCTGCCAAGAGCCGGACTAGTCCGTACAGTCCGGACTAGTCCGGTTTACATAGCAAGAACCCTAAACTTGAGGATTTTTGCAAAATCTACGGATCTAGCCACAATGTTCAAAGTATAGGATCACAATGACATAGAGAACAACTTTTGTGAAGAAGTTTCTATCAAAATACCTAGAAGAATTGAATTTTGAAGGATTTAGGGCTAGGTCAAGAGTACTTATTCAAATCATCGAATCGATGCAATGTGGATGAAGAATCACCTTAGGGATATTGGGGAAGAGTTCCCACGCACCTTGAGGCTTAAATCCATGGATTGGAATCGAGTTTTGGTGGTTGGAATCAAAATCCGTTGATTTGGGGAGCGATTTTCGCGTTTTGAGGAGAGAGAAGGTTTGAAAGTAAGTGAGGAAGTCGAGGGCTCCCTGGGGAGGTTAAGTACCTAGGGGCTGGACTAGTCCGTTTGGAGACCCAGACTTGTCCGGCCAATGGACTGGGTCCGGACTTCTCTGAATAGCTGGACTAGTCTGGTTAAGGGGCGGACTAGTCCGGTTCAAAGGCTGAAAACTCATATATATTGAGTTTTTCAATGGAGATTTGATCCTTTTGGACTAAATTTTCACAAAAGATCTTTGTAAACATGATCAGTAAGCAATCAACAATCAAACTATGACCATAATGCACAAAGATTCAATAATCTTAAAAATAATTTTCTAGAAAATTGAGGGTAAGGAATATTTATCGAGCATGTGTGAATTTTGAAGCACATACAAGTAACATCAGATGTGCAAGACTCAAGCCACATTTCGAGAATATAAGATATTTAGCTCACTCCTAAGTTCACAAAACTTTCTCTCATCTAAGGGCTTGGTGAAGATATCGGCCAATTGTTTTTCGGTTCTCACATGGGAAATTTCAATGTCTCCTTTGATGGAGTGATCTCTAGAAGTGGTGGCGAATATCGATGTGTTTGGTCCTCGAGTGTTCAACTGGATTGTGAGCTATTTTAATGGCACTCTCATTGTCACATAGGAGGGGGATATGGCGAAAGTTTATGCCATAGTCCCTAAGAAAAACCTTAAGAGCGGCCTGAAATTTAGAACACATACAAACACTAAGCATGATATCAGGCCTAGATGCACATAAGTAAAGCAATGATCCTATCATGGAGCGATATACCTTTTGGTCCACACTTGGACCATCTTCATTAAGATCAATATGCCCATTGGTTCCCATTGGAGTCTTGATGGGTTTGGCTTTGTCCATGTCAAACTTCTTGAGTATATCTTCTGTGTACTTTGTTTGACTAATGAATGTGCCTTCCTTGAGTTGCTTCACTTGAAAACCTAGGAAGAACTTCAATTCACCCATCATCGACATCTCAATCCTCGGTCATTATCTTAGAAAACTCATCACAAAAAGCTTTGTTAGTAGAACCAAATATAATGTCATCAATATATATTTGGCAAACAAACAAATCATCATTAAAATGCTTAGTGAAAAAGTTATAATCGGCCATCCCCATTTTGAAACCGTTTTGAGTTAAGAAATCTCTAAGGCACTCATACAAGGCTCTAGGGGCTTGTTTGAGGCCATAAAGAGCCTTACACAATTTGTAGACATGGTTTAGGAAGTCTTGATCTTCAAAACCCGGGGGTTGTTCCACATACACCTCTTCCTTGATTGGACCATTTAGGAATGCACTCTTGACGTCCATTTGATATAGCTTAAAATCATGGTGAGTAGCAAAGGCAAGTAATATGCAAATTGATTCAAGCCTAGCTATGAGAGGAAATGTTTCATCAAAATCCAAACCTTTGACTTGTGAATAACCTTTGGCCACAAGTCTTGCTTTGTTCCTTGTAACCACCCTGTGTTCATCTTGCTTGTTGCGGAACACCCATTTGGTGCCTACAACATTCGCATTAGGCCTCTTCACTAGCTTCCACACTTGATTTCTTTCAAAGTTTTTGAGCTCTTCTTGCATGACCATCACCCAATCCGGATCTCATATTGCTTCTTCAACCTAGTGAGCTTCTAAGGAAGAAACAAAGGAGTAATGTTCACAAAAGTTTGCAACATGAGATCGAGTAGTTACCCCCTTTGAGATGTCTCCAAGGGTGTTGTCAATGGGATGGTCCCGTTGAACGCTTTGATGCACTCTTGGGTGTGGTGCTTGAGGTCTTGGGTCTTCATCATCATCTTCCTCATTTTCCTAGTCTCCCCCTTGATTGATGCCTCCATTTTCATCTTCTTGGAGCGCATCTTGGGGGACTTGAACTTGATCATTTGAGGAGGAACATTCTTGAGGCATAGGATGATCACTTGGGTCTTGAGATTGTTCTTGTGGTCGTATGTCTCCAAGTGCCATCCTTCCTATCACCACTTGCGGAGCTTCTTCTTGATCTAGCACAGAACGATCAAATTGGTCCACTTGGGAGCCATTAGTTTCATCAAACACTACGTCACGTGCTACTTCAACAGTTCTGGAGGATTTATTGAAGACACGATAGGTGTAAGTGTTTGAGTCATAGCCAAGCAAGAAACCCTCATCAGACTTAATAGCAAACTTTGAAGCCCTAGGCTTCTTGTTGAGGATGTAGCATTTGCTCCCAAAAACACGAAAGTAAGAAATGTTGGGTTTGTTACTGGTTAGGAGCTCGTAGGACGTCTTCTTAAGAATGCGGTGAAGATACAACTGATTTATGACATGGCAAGCAGTGTTAACTGCTTCCGCCCAAAACCAGTCCGACGTCTTGTACTCATCAAGCATGGTTCTTGACATCTCAATTAGAGTTCTATTCTTTCTCTAGGACACCCCATTTTGTTGAGGGGAGTAGGGGGCCGAGAACTCATGCTTGATGCCTTCTTCATCCAAGAATTCTTCAACTTGAGTGTTCTTGAATTCGGTGCCACTGTCACTCCTTATAGTCTTGATTATCAAGGAGAACTCATTTTGAGCTCCCCTCAAGAATTTCTTGAGGACACCTTGAGTCTCGCTTTTATCATGCAAAAAGAACACCCAAGTGAAACGTGAAAAATCATCGACAATTAGAAGACCATATTTGTTACTGCCAATACTTGTAGGCGATTGGACCAAAGAGATCCATGTGTAGAAGCTCCAATGGTCTTGTTGTCGTCATGATGTTGTTGGATGGATGTTGGGCTCCAAGTTGCTTTCTGGCTTGGCATGCGCTACATGTCCTATCATTTTCAAACACAACATTCTTCAAACCTCGGATGTGCTCGCCCTTAAGGAGTTTTTGCAAATTTCTCATCCCAACATGGGATAGCCTTCTATGCCAAAGCCATCCCATGTTAGTTTTTGCAATTAAGCATGTATTAAGTTGGGATTTATCTGCGAAGAAATCCACAAGATAGAGTTTTCACTTGAGTACTCCCTTAAAGGCAATTGAGTCATTGCTTCTCCTTGTGATAGTCGCACCCTCATTAGTGAATAAATAATTATAACCTTTGTCACATAGTTGTGATATGTACAAGAGGTTATAATCAATTGAATGAACATGCAAAACATTTGAGAGAGTATGATTAGGGGAAATAGCAATTTTACCGGTGCCAAGGATTTTTCCTTGGCTATTGTCCGCAAAATAGATTCCTTCACTTGGATCTTAGTTTTTATCATACTCCACAAACATCTTCCTCTCTCCGGTCATATGATTAGTGCATCCGCTATCAAGAACCCACTTGGTTCCACGAGAGGAGTATGCCTACAAGAAAGATTTAAGCCTTGGCTTTAAGTACGGTGTTGGGTCCTTTGATGTTAGTCAAGAGGCACTTAGGCACCCACACACATGGTTTAGGACTCTTGTGGTGTGGCCCAACATACCTAGCATAAGCTTTACCAAACTAGTTCCTCAATAACACATATGAAGCATCAAAATCATGGAACAAGGGATGAGGTTCCTTCTTAGGCATTTTAGGAGATGTAGCAATATTCTTTCCTTTATTAGTATTATATGAACCTTCTTTGACAAAAACAATCAAGTCTTTTCCATTCTTGGGAGTTTTGGCATTTTGCCTCCACTCTCTAGAATAACCAAGACCATCCTTGACAAGGGGATGTCTTGTGTTGGTGTATGCACTACGTGCATATGCCATCTTCTCCTTGTCAAAGATGACACCCGTTGGTGCTTGGTTGGTTTGTGCAAACTTAAGCTCATCTTTAAGTTTTATAATCAAGTTAGAGAATTTGCGAGGTTGAGATGTTTCGGATTTGATATTTGTGGAAGGTGAGCTTTTAGAGGAAGAAGGTGCATTGACCTTGAGAGACTCCACTTGTGTTTCAAAGATATTGTTAACTTTTGTCAAGCTAACAAGTTCATCCTTAAGCACAATTGTAGTGTTCTCAAGGTTTGAGCAAGTTTCCTTGCTCAAAGCGAGTTCAAGCTAAAGTGCATTACTTATCTCTCTTTCAAGCTCCAAGAGCTCCTCAAACTCTTGACATCTCTCCTTTTGTTGGATGAGCATGTCCATTTGATGGTTAATGAGCTCTTCCTTCTCAAATATCTCATCCGTCAACAATATCAACCTTTTCAAAGTACTCTTACTCATATACTTAAGCATATGTTCATTCTCACTACTACTATCAAAATTATCATGCAAAGAAATTGAAGAAGATTATTTAGATTTGACCTTCTTTCTTCCCTCCTTGGTCATGAGGCAAGTTGGCCTTGAATTCTCCAAGTTTGGAAAGAGCTTGTTTTTCGTCGTTGACTTCTTCATAGCAATGGTTGCTATCTTCTCTTCTTCATCGAAGGATGATTCTTCATTTGAATCCCACTCCTTCCCAAGGTGTGCATGTCCGAATTTCTTCTTCTTTAAGTATTTCTTTTCTTGAGACTTGCCCTCCTTCTTCTTCTTGTTCTCTTCATGTGGGGAATCCACAATGAAGTGCCATATTATCCACAATTGTAGCAAGCCCTCTTTGATCTTGTCTTGGGCTTGTCTTTGCTCTTGCCTTCACGGTGGTAGCTCCCCCTCTTTCTTCTCCACATCTTCTTGAAGTTGTTGATGAAGAGTGCCTCTTCCTCATCGATGTCGGGGATCTCTTCATCCCTCTCTCCCTTTTCTTGAGATCTTGAGGATGTTGCCTTGAATGCAACATCCCTTTTCTTGGAGGAGGAGAGCTTTTGAAGGTCCTTGTAGAACATAGCCTCTTGCTCCATCATCACATGATTGATGATCCTCCCTAGTACTTATTTGGGAGTCATCTTGTGGAATCCCGGACTCTCACGAATTAGTAAGAAAAGAGTTACGTTTCTAGGCATGAATGCCCGAATCATCCTTTTAACTACTTAATGTTCCGTCCACCGGGTGCTTCCATAAGATTGACTCTTGTTGATGAGAGTCTTGAGGCAGTTGTACATATCTTGGGGAGACTCACCATCCATGATAGTGAATCTCCCAAGTTCTTCTTCGATCATCTCGATCTTGGCCTCCCTTATGACACGATTGCCCTCATGCGTCGTCTTGAGGGTGTCCCATATTTCCTTGGCCACCTCCAATCCTTCATTGCGGTTGAATTCCTCTAGAGTCAATGAGGAGGTGATTACTCCAATGGCTTGAGCATTGCGATGGAGGAGGACGACTTGCTCCTGAGTAATGTCTTCCTCATTCTTGGGAAGAAGGACACCTGTCAAGACAATTTGCCACAAACTAGGGTTTAGGAAATGAGATGCATCTTCATATTATGCTTCCATATAGAGTAGTCATTTCCATCAAAATAAGGAGGTCTGCCAATAGGGATAGATAAATAATGATTGCCTGCAGCTAATCACTCATAATTGTAAGGATACCGGGAGTAGTCTTGTGAACTACTCCCATTGTCGGTGTTGATTGGAGCGATTGACTTGATCTCCTTCTTGGGAACATTTAGCTTCTCACGAAGCCACACCTTAATTACACGAACTTCCTTGTCGTCATTTGGATCATCTTAAAGAACATCGATGTTCTTCATCTTGTCGTCATCGACGATCACGGGGATCTCTTTATCACCCATTCCGGCCATTTCCTCTCCGAGTTGTTAGACTCTTGGTGGAGAGGACTGCTCTGATACCAATTGAAAGTCTCCTAGAGGGGGGTGAATAGGCAAAATGACCTAAAATCGCTTAATCAAACGAGATTAAATTCCTGAGGTCGGACTAGTCTGATCAGGGCCAGACTAGTCCGCTCAGCACAGGGTGAAAACCTAAAACTTGATTTCTACAAGTGATTTGTGGAATTTAAGTTCACCAAAGATAGATGCAATGTCTAGTAACCTAGTACAACTTAGATTAAGAAGTGTAAGTGGTTAGGTTACAAGATTTCAATGAAAATCAAAGTGAAGAACAATATGAACCCTAATAGCAATTCTAGTGATTATCAAATGTAAAGCGACAAGTGAGATAAGATTTATCCCGTGATTCAGCTTCACGAAGAAGCCTACATCCACGTTGAGAAGTCCGCACAAGGATAGGGTCTGACTTGACCCTCTTCTCACCAAGCCACCACAATGGCCGGCATGGTTTCCACTATATCAAAATGTAATCACCAAGTTTGATTGGGACTGCTCACAAGTTGAGGCACCCAAGAATCAATACAGCAAGGAGAACTTGAAGCTCAACTCACACAAGCCACAAAACACAACACAAGTGCAAGAGATCAAATCGAGAGCCAAAGAATGGTGATCTTCCTTCACTCTCCTTCCCAAACCCTAATCTCTTTATGATTTGGTCTTAGAGTGCTAGTAGGACGAGTAGAAGGCTTTGGAAGGCCCAAGGAATGTTGTGGTGGCGCTAGGGTACAAGAGTTGTCAAATAGGAGCCGAGGGGTCCCCTTTTTAAAGGGGTACCGACAACTAACCGTTGCCACCAGGGCAACCCCGGACTAGTCCGGCCCTATGCCACGGACTAGTCTGACATTCTGGGACCACCAATAATTTCATGTCATTGAACGATAAAATAGATGATGTGCGCACCAAACATTTGAATTTAAAACGGTCATGACAACCCGGACTAGTCTGACCAACAATGAACTAGTCCGAAGTGGATCATAGAGGTTTAGTATGGCACAAAACGGACTAAGTTGGGCAAGCTCGGACTAGTCCGGCCAACAGGGGCGGACAAGTCCGGCCTCCTAGGGTTTGGCTTAGTTTTCCCACTAAGTCTCAAATGGAGTAGTTCGTGCCACAACGGACAAGTCCAAACTCATCCAGAATGATTTGGTCCGTCCCAAAACGGAATACTCGGGGGGGGGGGGGGGGGGGTCCGGACTAGTCCGACCTCTTTGGCGGACAAGTCCGGTTCCCAGGACTTAGCTCCAAATTCACTCACTAAGAGAAGAACGGACTAGTCCGTACCCATACGGACAAGTTCGAACTCATCCAAAGACATTTAGTCCGACCCAAAATGGACTAATCTTCCTGACCCAGACTAGTCCGGCCATAGGCCTGAACAAGTCCGGCCTCTGAGTGTTTTCTCTCATTTTGGCTTCTCACTTGGGTCTTTCTCTCAACCACCACTTTGAGCCCTCTTGGATGATCTCACTGCACATGATACAACCACCCTCACACATGAAACAGCTAGTCTAAACTCAACACAATAGAAACCCAAGTTTATATGCTTGAGTCTTCAGCGCCTATTTCAATCTTTTCCTTTTTGAGGGATTTTGTCTTATTTCAATAATCACACTTGTGCTTAAGATCAGATCAACTCATTAGTCTCTTAATTGTCGTCATCAATCATCCAAAACCCACGAGGATGCCTAGATACACTTTCAGGACGGGAGGCAAAAAGCAGTGTGCAGGAGGGGAGCGAAATTGCTCCCCTCCCTCGCGCGATGCATTTTTATTAGTCTCTTTGTTTACGACGGTTCCAGGAAACTGTCGTAAACAAAGAGACTTGTTTATGACAGTTAGGCCAACCATCGTAAATAGACCATGTATTTACGACGGTACCATCGTAAATAATTTTATTTACGAGGGTTCCCATTAACCATTATAAACAGTCGCCTTATTTACGAGGGTTATTGTTAACCATCATTAATAATTTTATTAACGATGGTACCGCCGTAAATATTTTTCCCCCTCGTTAATTGACGAGTTTCATGTAGTGCCAGCTCACACATCGGCCCCGTCGTCATACAAATGAAATTTAAACACACACTGACCCCGCTACAAGAAACGAGTAAAAGACCGTCAGGTGTATAGCCGTCGGTTGGCTACTAAAACCGACGTATATAACTTATAGGCTTCAGTGTACCGACGGCTTTAGCCGACACCCTTTATTCAACGTTTTTAAGTTTTAAAGCTGTCGGTCTCGACACATTTAAGATGTAAAAATGTCGGTTCCAGCACCCCGACAGCTTTAGTGGATTAAAGGTGTCAGACCCCACACCGACAACTTTATTGAATTAATGCCGTCGGCTCTACTGCACCCGACGCCTTTACTGTTTTTTTTGTTTTTTTATTACACCAGACGCACATCCAGTTGCTATAGTTTTTTTAGTTCATACAGAGCACGAAACATCTCAGTACGAACATCAGCTTCCGCAGGATCGAGCACAGGTCAAGAACAAACATACGGGTACAAATACAAATCTGAATCTTTATATCGCAGACACAAGAACAGGCCGCTCTAAATCTTTATATTTCTCACGCAAGAACATGCCATATTTCTTGGCTATTTTACAAACAGATCAAACAAAAATGGATCACAGTCCAGTGAGAGCATGAGCCAGCGATCTTGGCCTCCTCGGGTCTTTGTCCTCGTCGTCCTCCGCGGTGTGGAGCTGGATCACTCTTCTTCTTTTCCATTTCCTCCTTCATGACATTGATCACTGCAGATCCACCGTCACCAAGTGAACAACCGCCTCACAAGCCTCACAAGGATAAGGCACACACGAAAAGGTGAGAAAAGAAAGAGAAAAAGAGGAGGCTTTCTAACCATTGGCGAGGAGGTCGCGGGAGGAGTCGACGCGGGAGCCCGGAGCCGATGCGGGAGGCCGTGCGAGCTGCTAGGGAGGGGGGCTGCGGTTGGCTGCCGCGCGAGCCGCTGGGAGGGGGGGCGCGGTTGGCCTCCGCGTTAGCCGTCGTGGGTGTCGCGGTTGGCCGCCACGCGAGCTGCCGTGGGGGCGGGCGGTTGGCCGCCGCTCTAGTGTTTCGTGGAGAGGTTTTTGGGGGGATCTGGAGACTTGAGATGATTTGGATGATTCGATGTGGGCAGCTCCGTGGATAAAACGGATCGGGCGGAGGTAGGTGTAAATAAAGCCGTCGGCCGTGTTTCCTCGCCCGACATTTTTAGTTTACGCGGTTACAGCCGTCGGCCGCTAAGCAGTACCCGACGGTTATAAAACTACAATTGTCGATCTATTTAGCTCTCCAAACTCTTGTAACTAAATCTGTCGGTTTGTATCGGAACACCGACATTTTTAGTTTTTGCCGTCGGTTATAGAAGTACCGACGTCTTTAAGAAATCTATATGCGACGACTTTGACATTTGTAAAATTACCGACGCCCTATTACCTGTTTTTGTAGTGCCCACTGGTCATACAGAGAGTTTTCAAACACCCGCGCCCCTCTACATGTCTGCCGAAGTGTAGCAATGACACTTCCCCTGGTACTACCAAATGTGGCCCGCAGAGGTTCTTGTTTCGGTTGGGGCACGCAGAGATCAAGAACAAGACGGTGACATGAGATATTTACGTGGTCCGGGCCGCCTGAGCATAATACCCTACTCCACGGGGTGTGTGTTGTAGTATTGAGAGTCACTAGGAAGCGTAGTGTATGGCTCATCTTGGATCTGCATTGAGTATGCAGGCGTATGAGCTTTTGTCTTCTATGTATCGTGTGGTCGGGCCTTTTATAGTCTAAGGACCGACCGTTACAACGTTAGCCTGGCCCGACATGTGGCCATGGCGCATTTAATGACCTAATACACACTCTATGAGTATAATCATGGTTAATAGTGTGATAACGTGCCTTAATGGCCGCGTTACCACTATTAACTCGTTACCACTATTAATAGTACACTGATTGTGTGTCATTAATATTGTATTAATGACACTTAATCAGATCTTGTAACTGCCGCTTTAACAGTCCCTTGAATGTCCATATTGCGGGAGATCCGCCTGTGTTTCCATTGATGGTGTAGGTCCGGAGGCTCCACACATGGTAGCTCTGGAGCTTCTCCCTGTAGAGAGATGGGTCCGATGCTATTATACACGTGGCGGCACCGGAGCTTCCCTCTACGGGGGGTAGATCCGGGGTTATGAATCACGTGTCAATGTCGGAGCTTCCCTAAGTAGGGAGCTTAGCTCCGGTCTTACATAACACGTGGCAGTCCCAGAGTGACCCATATGAGGGAGGCGGGTCCAGTGCCTCATAGCATGTGGGTTCGGAGGAATCCTTCAATTCTGACAGATCGAAATCTCGTGCACTTCTTGCGGTACCATGGGGTACCCGGTACACAGGGTACTAACAGTGGCCCCTGAGCCCACCTCTGGGAGAAATCCTTTGGGTTAAGTTATTCTACCGGAGGTGGGGCCATCCTTGATACCTGCGCTTCGACTTCAAAAAGTCTTCTGATGTGTCGTTGGGGCGATGGTCTGGGAGTAAACCATTGTCGCGTGGCTTGTTATGAATGTGGCAGATGAGATCTTTGAGTGCGGATCTCACGCAATTGAAAGTCGTCAGTTCCAAAAAAAACCATATCAGTTCTGAGCGCCCTATCAGGGTACCGCCTTTGGGTTTCCTGCCGTCCATCATGACAACGGTTCGCATGGGGTAATAACCTCGACCTCTTCATTGGGGTGGCCCCAGGCCCATTTGTGATGGACGGGGTAGATTTTTGAAATGTAACCCCACTCTCATTGAGGTTTCCATCCAAGTGTTGCAGAGGCTTACTTAAGAAGGAAAGTATGCGCGATCTGAGGACTCTTTGCGCTTTCGATCAAATTTGCGCTCAGAGCCTCCCAAACTTCACCTAGATTTCCCTTCCTTTGCTCAACTTTGCCGCGATGGAGTTGGGTCTTCCCAAGAGCCGCCTCAAGAGCAAGGACGATCTGATGAAGGTCTAGACCTATATGTGGTGGTCCAGTGACTCCTTCAACCACTTGATCCACGGTGGCAAGCTCCCATTCAAGAAGGAGCGTGATGGCGACATGGTGTACTTTTTGGCTTACGCCATGGTGGGATTGATCCCACCTTTTTCAAGCTTTCTCTTAATGCTGTTGGACTTCTATGGTCTCCAGCTGTATCATCTTGGCCCCTATTCTCTTCTGCTAGTAGCAACCTTCGTCCACTTCTGCGAGATGTGGGTGGGTGTTCCCCCTGCATCGAGTTGTTTCGTACATTCTTCACGGTCCACACCACCGACAAGGGGACTGAGCTTCTTGGATTCTACTATTTTGTGAAGCGCAAGAACTGCCCCTTCAAGTACTTGAAGTCATTCCCTTCTGGCAAATGGGATGATTGGAAAAAGGACTGGGTCATCATTGCAATGGAGGAGCACGAAAGGTTGGAGCTGCCCCAAGGACTCCCCAACATTGATACCGATGCCTGTAGTGTAGTTTTGGAGCTATCAGATGCCTTTAATCCTATCCTGACCAGGATCCGAGAATGCGTGGAGGACGAAGTGACCCCTCAGATTGTCTTTGGAAATTTTTGGTCAACAGGTGGGCTCCGCTGAGGAAGAGGGAGAAGCTCGCCTGGGCCCTCAACAGTGTGATGGATGACGATCGGATTGAAACCAGTTTGAAGTCCAACTTGGATGACGAAGCTCTGAAGCTTCATCTCAAGAAATTCCAGCATGGGATAAACGTTGAAGGCGACAACTTGGTTCCGCCGGCTGCTTTCCTTCCTTTGAACATGGAGCCAGAGTTCAGTAGAGAGCTCCGGAGGAAGATACCAGCGCTTGATGACCTTGGTGAGGTAGAGAGGCGTCGGACCTCCAGGATCGTTATCATCGGACCTTCTGAAGGAGTGCTCGCCTTTGCCCCGAGCCAGAGGGTTTAAGACATCAACAAGGGCAACGGCAAGGAGCCGGCCGAACCTTCTAGCAGGAAGAGGAAGTTGAAGCATGCTGATGGGAGTTCTGTCAGGCCTGCTCCTTCGACTGCGACCCCTTCTCCCCGACGAGGTAGGTCTTCTATGGCTACTCCTTCTTCGGCACAGGTGTCTCCGAGAGGCGCTAGCTCCGAACAGTCAACACCGGCCTTAGTGCTGGCTAAGAGCTCCAAGCCGGGAAGCTTTTCCCGACCAAGAGAAGTTCCAGCTGAGAAGACTCCGACTACCGCGAGTGGTCCCCAGCTGAGGTCCGAAGTCGTTGTCTCACCAGACTTGGTGGGCTTTGGCTTCGGGCCTCAGAAGAAGAGGTTTCGTGGTGACTGGGGTTGTAGCATCCCTAGGTAAGCATCGTGTGCTCGCCTTAAAATGTTGATCTTGTTTTTGTTGTGTCTTTAATCTTCTCATCCCTTTATTTTTAGTGTGTTGAGAAAGGAGTTAGGGACTTCGACATCTGTTGCAGCGACTGTGGCTGCGCATGCCGAAGCTCCGGCTTCGACCACCGATCCTCCTCCTCCAGTGGTGGTAGAGGTCACGGCAGCTCCGACGCCAGCTGTCGTGGATTTGGATTCAGAGTCATCGCCGGAAGCTCCCGTGGAAGTGTCGAACCACGGGGGAGAAGTTGAAGATGTACCTCTGGCAACGGTGGTGGAGGATGATGCTCCAGTACCGGAGATGTTAGGAGCTCCGGCCTTTGAGCCGGAAGTGATCGAAGCCCTGGCCACTGAGCCAGAGACAATTGAATCCCTAGCCATCGAGCCGGAGATGGTTGAAGCTCCGACCCTTAGGCCAAAAGTTATTGAAGGTCCGACTGTTGAGCCGGAAAGGCTTGAAGCTCCGGTCGCTGAACCGGAAGTAGCTGACGTGCCGGCTTCTAAGCCAATGGTGGTGAAGGCACCGAATGAAGCCCCAACTATTGCCCCGGAGGTAGCTGCCCCGGAGGTGTCTGGACCACAGCCGGAGCAGCATGACGAGGTGACGGTAGATCCTCCACCCTCGGAGCTGATAACTGAAGACCCGGAAGCAGCGCCTTCAACTTCCGCTCCGGAGGTGGGAGTTCCCCCAGTGGGTTCTTCCTCTGCTACTGCTGAAGGGCTTCCAGAGAGTGGCCCTAGTGCTGCAGAAGCTCAGGGGACCACGCTTGTAGAGTGGGATCCCATTTTTGTAATGGAGAACCCCTTGGAGCCAGCGGAGTTGATCCCAGTGGGTCCGGAGCCTATCCCCTTGGCGTTGTCCATAGACAATGCATGCTCAAGTCTCCGACAAGTTCAGCTCGCCTTTGATCATGAGAGCAAAGCCCTGGAGGAGGAGCGCAACACCTTAAGGCATTGGCGTAATAGGCTCCATTTCGAGACCAGGCTTGCTCAGACAAGACTTGCTGACCAGAAGGAGTGGATCAAGAGGGAAAAGGCCCGGATGGAATACTAGGACAAGCTGCTGGAGGAGAAGGAAGCTGCCATCAGGGCGCTCGATGCTAACTCTAGGGAGATCCTTGAGCAAGCCAAGGAGAGGCGTGATGTTGCTGATGAGCATCACAGAAACCTCAATAAATTGAACGAGGTCCTCCTGAAGCGCCGAGCAGACCTTGAGGCGAGGGAAGAGAAGCTCCTGGAGCAGTAGGAGGATATTTTGAAGAGGGAGATGGAGGTCACCCAGAAATTGACTCTGGGTGAACAAAATTTGATAGATCACAGCAAAAAGCTGGATCTTTGGACTAAAGAAGAAAAGGAGAAGTACTGGAAACTAGGGCAGGAGCTCTCAAAAAGAGAAGCTGATGTTGCCACCAGGGAAGGGAAATTGAGAGGCAAGGAAAAAGACCTGGCGGAAAGGTGGAACCGCATCCACCTCCGTGAGATGGAGGTGACCGATCGCAAGAAGCAAGTTGCTGAGAATATGGAGCAGCATGCCAAATTGGTCGAGGGCCTCGCTCGGGAAGGTTCGGAGTTTGCAGCCGCCCGGAAGTCATTGGAGGAGATGCGGAGCTTGAAGGAGACATAGTCCATTCAAGTGTGGGACTTCTTGGGGCGATCCAGCGACGCGCTGACGCCACTAGGCTTCAGTCCTGTAAGTCCGGACAATCTAGAGCTGGACTTGTACCGATCGCTAGTGGCCCTCAATGCTGCTGGCGGCGAACTCGATGCGATGGGTGATGTCATTGTGGACCAGCTGGAGACAGAGGGGAAGTCTTTAGCTACAAAAGCCGCAGAATGTGTGCTAACGTGCTATGTGAGCCGAGACCCCCAATTCTCCCTGGACCCTGTGCTCTAAGGTCCCGTTGCTGAAGAGGAGGACGCCGCCAAGGCCAGCGTACAAGAAGTTGCCAAGAAAGTCGCCTCATTCTTCTGCAGGACTTAGTACCTCTGGTAGCTAGGACTTTTTCCTTTTGCCTCATGTTGTAATCCAAATTTTGTAATCCAGTGCTTCAAATTAATGAAATCCACTTTGCCATGAACTTCACTTTATTGTTGTTTTGTCTTCAATATACTGTGCTCTGTCTTGTTGGCCCCCTAGTATATGTGCACAATTGTAGTGTGTACATGTACCAAAAGGATTTGACAGCATGTTGATTACTTGAATGCTTCGAACTTGTAGATTTTGGGTCCGATGTCTTTATTTCCAATGCGTGGACGACAGGCCCCCTCGGATAGGCAGAGCTTGGTGGCTCTGACGGTACCCACCATCAACGTATAAAACATCGACGATGATCCCCCTAGGATTTATCGGAGCCTGATAGGTTCGGTAGCGCCCAAATGTCAACGCACAAATCGTTTGAAGGTAGGCCCCCCAGGGGTTGTTGGAGCTTTGTAGCTCCGACGTCACCCACTGTAAACATATTAAACGTTGGCGGCGGGCCCCCTTGGAGGATGTCGGAGCTTAGTAGCTCTGGTGTCGTCCACCATCGCTATGAATTTCTATTTTTCCTGCACATTAAAGACAATAAAAAAGTAAAATTTGTCTTCTTGTCTATAAATAGTTTGTGACTTATTGTTCTTATCTGAGTTATAGATGCAAAGAAACTCGACATGATAACAAGTATATTGGTATAATCTTTCTAGATCTGCATGCCTTTTTTAGTACTCACCCTACTGAGGCATGCCGGAATGTAGGTAGAGTGGCATACTTAGGGTGCAGGACCAGGCTAAGTCGATAGCACACTCTGGACCTATGTTGGCTTGGCATTCAGGCAAGTAGACTACGCAACAATGTTAAGATCCAAAGAGACCATCAATAAAACTTGTAATACATGTGAATTACTTGGACTAAAATTCAAAAAGAATTGCACAACTTCATTATAGACAAGCATGGTAAAAATAATAATTTGATATATCGAGACTTGTACAAAAATAAATGAATGTGGAGTCTGTTTTTACACAACAATGTCTTTTATTATAGGTCCGAATTACATGGGAGACAAGGACACACTTAGGGTGAGGGACCAAGCTAAATGCGCTATACATCTTGTACTAGCCTAGGGCAGGTAGTTACACTTTTAGTACTGTGACTGTATCAAGTGTTACTTGAACTTCCTGGACCTTCCCAGAGGGGTCCGGATGTTCTCCCGGAGGACCTACCCTTCTCTGTATATTGACTCTATAATATACATTGTATGTAATTACAAACTTACCTCCGTGATTCTAAGCATAAAACTTATAGAGGTGCTCGATGTTCCAAGGATTAGGAAGTGGAGTCCCATCCTCAGTTGCCAAGCGAACGCACCCGAGTTGGGATACTTTAATCACTCGGAAAGGACCTTTCCAACTGGGGGAAAGTTTGTTCATCCCTTCACGAGTTAGTATCTTCCAAAGCACCAGATCACCTTCCTCAAGCTTTCGGTTGTGCACATACCTTTGATGATAGCGTCGGAGCGCTTGGCGATAACGTGCATTCCGAACACCTGCTTGGCACCTTCCCTCGTCGATGAGGTCAAGGTCTTCATGTCGGAGCTGGTCCTGCGTGGTTTCGTCGAAGGTCCGGACCCGGAGGGACCCCAAGGTGATCTCAGGAGGAAGGACTGCTTCGGCTCCGTACACAGGAAGAATGGAGTCTCCCCAGTTGACTGGTTTGGAGTTGTCCTGTTCAACCACAATGTGGATGGAAGCTACTCAATCCAATTGGATCCATGCATTTTCAGGCGCTCATATGTGCGCATCTTGAGTCCCTTTAAAATTTCCGCATTTGCTCTCTCGGCTTGACCATTGTTTGCAGGGTGAGTGTGACACCCGGTTCCAAAAAATGAACCAAGTGAACGCATATGTGTGCCCAGGATGTTCAACACACATACACGAGTGCATTCACAAAAGAGTATACATAAAATTACCACAAAACAAGATTAATTAACCAAATTTTATTAAACAAACCATATTATCCTCGAACACAAGCTCTAATGAATATTAATGACAAGTTCAAATTAATGTAGCGGAAATAAACTAAATAAGCAAACTAAACAGCTAGGCAGCATAAGCGATAGGGTATAGCGCAGCTCCATGCAACACCATAGGCAAAGCTGACGGTAGACACGGCCTAGAACGCCGTATTATTGCCATTAAACTCCCAATCCTAACATGCAACTGTTGGGGGGATTGCAAGAGTGAGTACATGTCGTACTCAGCAAGTGTGGAAAGTATGACATGTGGCTGATTCAAAAGACGAACATAATAATGGTTGAGTGCTAAAAAGTACATTAAAACATTTGAAAAGCAATATATTATATGTATGTGAAGTAAACCCATCATAAACCATATAGTCATCATAATACCAGTCCATAATTCATTACCATCATCCATATACCAGATTTCACCGTTGCTAATAACCATATTCAATACCAGAAATTAACCCATAATGAGCCATAACCATTACCAAACCATAACCATACCATAACCATCCCAAAAACCATTCCAATACCAAGTTCCTCCTAATCATGTGAGGGTCTAGGTTGCTCATAACCGGGAGCATGGCTATCATGATAGTTTTAGACACACTCTGCAAAGGTTGTACAACTTTACCCATGTGTTTGTGATTTCATCACCTTTTGATGACTAGTACCTCTATTATGTCGTCTCACACTTCCGTCGGTGTGTGGCCAAGAGATCACAAAATAGCATTTACAAAGGGATTTCTAGCCTATTTAGACCCCACTGAGGTTTCGCCGGTGGCGATGCCTCCAACTAAGCAGATCTTCAACCAAGGGCCCCCTCTTGAGCCATTCGGATCCCAGGGTAGTCCCACCAATCATCAACAAACCCAATCCGACTACCCCTTCCCCGAGCATCCATAATGGTCCAAATAACACTGGCAAAACCCTAATTAATCAGCTATGCCGCACCCATACTTAGCCTCATGGTGGCACTGTAAATCCTGGATGGTCGCTTCACGAACCGGTCCTTAGATCTAAAGCAAGTAAACCACCATGACATCCAACCCATCCACGTACCAGGTTTGCTTAGATCACCCATTACCATGTCATATTTAACCAGTTCATATCAACCATAATCTCATCCATGCATAATTAAATTGAGTGGTATTGGTTTTTTCCCATCCCAGTTGATTAAGCGAAGCAAAAAAGGTAAAAAGCCCTTCCCGACTCTCTACCGAAAATTCCAGGTGACAAGGGTGGTTAAACAAAGCTAGTAAACTTCATACCATAGGATTCCCCATCAATTTGACACAGCATGCAGTTTTGCAAACAAAACATTTACTGTCAAAACAGGATCAATATACTTCAAGGACACTTGCCTTGCTCTTGCGGTTGATTAGGGTCAAAGCCTTTAAACTCTTGGTGCTGTAGATCCTCCGCGGCACTCTCTAGCGCAAATCCTAGTAATCCACACAATAAACATACAAGACAAGAAACACAATCAAAGAGTGCACAAATATTACTCAATATGACATGACATGCATGATTGATGCAAATGCAAGGTAGAACTTGTTAATAGATTGCTTTTAAGTGATCACTAACTAGTTCTAATAGATTTTAACAAGTTTATACAGGTTTGGATTTGATTAGATCTACTTTTAAAATCAATTCAACACAATTTAACCAGGAAAATCGGACTAGTCTTATCGGTACCCTGGGTACCGTATACCCCTTGAGTTTGCAAAGACCTCAAGGAAATGTCATCTACTTGATTTGAAGACCTTCGGAGGCCCACGTGTCAGACATAACCGGACCCGCTTCCCCAACATGGTTAGTCCTAGGGTTGCCACGTGTACCATCAAACCGGAGCTACCGCCCACAAGGGGGAAGCTCCAGGCTATGTACCATAACGGCACCCCCGGACCTAACCCCAGACCGAGGGAAGCTCCGGAACTGACACGTGTGTGGTGGCACCGGACCTATCTGTTCCTCGCAGCATGCTCCGGAGCTACCACGTGTCCAACCGTCGGATCTTCAGCCTCAAACCTCCGGAAGACTCCACAACGGCACCGGATCTTCAAAGGGGAATCAAGGACTTCAAGACCCGATTAAGTGTCATTAATACTATGTTAATGACACACGATCGGACGACCCTTATTACCAGTAACGGCGCTGTCAAAGCCCATAACTCGGTCATTAAGGGTAATTAAGCGCATCAAATGTGTATCAATATTAGTAATCGCCGGGGCCACATGTCAGGCCAGGCTAACTTGTAACAGCCTGTCCTTATACTATAAAAGGACAGGCCGCCGATACATAGAGGAAGAGACTGACCTGACCTGCTCTGATCTGATCTAGTCTGATCAGCTGACACGCGCTCTCAACTCATGTTGAGCTCATACATCCAATACAACACCAACACACCCCGTGGAGTAGGGTATTACGCTCAGGCGGCCCGAACCATGTAAATCTTTGTGTCTCCTGTGTCATTTTATATATCACCTTCTTGAATCTCCGCGCACCCACACCGAACCTCAAACTCCGCAAACACTTTTAGTAGTGTCGGGAGATCTGCCAGATCAAAACCACCGACAGTTGGCGCACCAGGTAGGGGCGCCTGAGATTTCAAGAATGATGAACTCAGCTGCTGAATCATCCAATGGTCATCCCGCTGTTCAAGCTGCTGGGGGCAATCCCTCCAATATGCAGCCATCAGCAGGAACCTCAGTTCCAGCAGGAGTCACACTTCCACCACCGCCACCTCCACCAGCAAATCAAGCTGGGCAGCGCAATGGTGCACCGGCATCAATCACTGCGTCGACCAATAATGACAACCCGGAACACGCGCTCCATGCAGCACATGCTCTCCTTCAGCGCCCACCACCTCCGGATGCATCCCGGGATGCAATGGAGCAGTGGAGGGCCGATGTGGAACACTTGGTTGCAGCAGCAGCCGACCGCATCAGCAACCAGGGTCCTCCTCCTTCAGGACGGGCCCCGACGCAGCGACGGGCTTTGTCTGGTAGACTTGGTTTGCACGTTTCCAACAAAAGGAGACGTGTTGCGTCACAGCAGGTGACGTTGGTGCCCTCCGGGGCGCGATGCACTCACACGGTATCAAGGCTTTCAACTCATGACGTCCGGGCGGAGCTTGATCGCTGATACCGTCAACAAGACGGCCGAGTCCATATTGAGCGTGCTTGTGAAAGACGAGAAGCTCAGGACATTCCTGCTCCTGAAGGAGTAGGAGGAGGCTGTTCAGCCCTGGCCATGCATCTGCGTATGGTCAGGTGGCCACAGAAATTCCGGCCTCACCTGCCGAAGAAGTTTGACGGGACCGTTAATCCCGTCGAATTACTTCAGATTTACTCCACTGCTATCCTGGCAGCTGGAGGAAATGAAGCCGTAATGGCCAACTATTTTCCAGTGGCTTTAACTGGGACCGCCCAGTCCTGGTTTATGAGCCTTCCACCCAACTCCATCAACAGCTGGGAGGAGTTGTGCTGGCAGTTCACCGCCAACTTTGGGAGTTCATACACCCGACCAGGCACCGAACTGGACCTTTTTGCAGTCGTGCAAAAAAGGGGAGAATCCCTGCGATCATTCGTCCAGACATTCTCTCAGGTACGAAACATTATCCCTTATATCTCTAGATCTTCTGTCATTGTGGCATTTAGACAGGGCGTACGAGATAAGAAGATGTTGGAGAAACTGGCGATCAAGGAGATCACCAGTGTCACGGAACTCTTCAGCTTGGCCGATAAATGTGCCAGAGCTGCGGAGGGCCATGAAATGCACTCCAAGCCACCTCCGGAGGATCGCAAAAATCCTCCAAAGGAGAAGCCACTACCTCCGGGAGTGGAAAGAAGAAGAAAAAGACCAACGACAAGAAGAAGCCGTCGGCCGGCGCATCTAATGATGCAGCTGCTGCAGCTCTGGGTGGTCGGGGGCCATACCCCAAGAAGCGACCTCGACCATCTTCTGAAGATGGTGGCAAACCCAAGGTGTGGTGTCCAATTCATAAGACGGACAGCCACAGTTTGGAAGATTGCTGGGAGGTCCAAAACCTTGCCGAGCGCTACAACAAGCGCCGGGAAGAAGTTCCTTTCCGACAGAGGGAAGGAAAACAAAAAGTTGACGAAGCTCCGGCTGAAGAGGAGTTAGGTTTTTAGGATCCTAAAAAGGTCCTGAAGGCTGTCTACACCTCCGTCGACGATGATTCTGATGTCTCTAACAACGAGCGTCGGAAGACCATGAACACCATTTTTGGTGGATCACGGGACATCACCTCCCGCCGCGTCCTCAATACAATGCATCGAGACATGGCCGTTGTAGCTCCTACAGCCAGGGCGGAGCCTCATCGGAAGTGGATGGACACAGCCATCACTTTTGATGCTTCGGACTGCCCTCGAAGCATGGTTGGAGCAGGCCAGTTACCTTTGATGGTATCTCCTACCATCAATAACATTCAGCTCCACCATGTTATGGTAGACGGAGGTTCGGGACTGAACCTCATAAGCTTTGAAGCTTTTACCAAGCTTCAGCTCCGACCTTCAGATCTTCACCCCTCCCGACCTTTCTCCGGAGTAGGTCCGGGAGCCATTACCCCACTCGGTGCTATTACTCTCCCCGTTACCTTCAGGACCCGGGAGAAGTATCGCACTGAGAAGTTGGTCTTTGACGTTGCTCAGATCAACTTACCTTTCAACGCCATCTTGGGAAGGCCTGCCTTGTACAAATTCATGGCAGCTGCTCATTATGGCTACCTGGTGTTAAAGATGCCCAACACCAGTAGGCGTTCTCCAGATCCGCGGAGATCGCACTGCCGGAGTAACCGCTCTGGAAGAACTTCATGCGCTTACTACGGCGCAAGAGGAGGACTCCAGGCAGGAGCAAGCTCCAAAACCCCCGAGAATTCGTCAACGAGGCTCGACTTCCGCACCTCGTGTGCAGCCAAGCGACGACACCGACATTCCCATCAAAGTCGTCCAAATTGGTTCTGATGCCGCCCAGACCACCCGTATATCGGGGGGACTGAATGACAAATAGGAACTCGCGCTCATCGCTTTCCTCCGGGCTAATGTCGACGTGTTTGCCTGGCAACCGTCACAAATGCCTGGGATCCCCAGGGAAGTGATTGAGCACAATTTGAAGATCAACCCTGACGCCTGACCCGTGCATCAGAAGCCTCGGAAGCAATCCGTGGAGCGACAGAACTTCATTTGACAAGAAGTGAAGAAGTTGTTTGAAGCTAGATTCATCCGAGAAGTGTTCATCCAAAATGGCTGGCAAACCCAGTCATTGTTCCCAAGGTCGGCGGGAAGCTTCGGATGTGTATTGACTACACAACACTAAATAAGGCATGTCCAAAAGATCCATTCCCACTACCTAGAATAGATCAGATAGTGGATTCCACCTCCGGGTGTGAATTACTGTCTTTCCTAGACGCATATTCTGGGTATCATCAAATCAGAATATCTAGGGAAGATGAAGAGCATACCTCTTTCATCACAGTAGATGGATTGTACTGTTATACAGCCATGCCATTTGGTCTCAAGAATGCAGCTTCAACCTTTGTACGAGCTATGTACAAAACTTTTGAAGAACTCATTAGAGACATAGTGGAAGTGTACATCGATGACATCGTGGTTAAGGTCAAGAAGAAGGAGTCACTCCTTGACACCTTACAGGATGTCTTCGACAAGCTGCGGGTGACCCGCACAAAGCTAAACCCAGACAAGTGTGTCTTCGGGGTTAGCTCTGGAAAACTCCTTGGTTTCCTGGTAAATCACCGGGGCATAGAGGCTAATCTGGCGAAGATCAAAGACATTGAAGACATGCGGCCACCAGCCCGCATCAAGGATGTCCAAAAGCTGGCTGGATGTCTAGCAGCCCTCAGCCGGTTCATTTCAAGAATGGCGGAACGGGCACTTCCCTTCTTCAAATTATTGAGGAAGTCCGGACCATTCCAATGGTCTGAAGAAGCAGGAAAGGCGTTCCAGGAGCTAAAACAGTTCCTCACCACCCTACCAACTCTGGTAGCTCCGAACCCTGGTGAGCCTTTGCTGCTTTACATTCCAGCAACTGACGAAGTCGTCAGTATGGTCCTGGTTGCAGAGAGACCAGAACCATCCCATGCTCAGGAATCCAGACCCCTCCGGGAGGGTCTGGAAGTTCCTGAAAGCGAGTCTGGGTCCCAGTTCCTAGACTTGAGTCCACAAGTAGTTACTTCAGAAGACCCAGACCACTCCGGGAGGGTCCAGGTCGCTTATGAAGAAGCTCCGGGTCCCTCCAGCAAGGACCCGGAGATCCCCAAAGAAGGTCCGGATCCCTCCGGGAGGATCCGGGTCAATGAAGAGGAAGCTCCGGGCCCCTCCGGGAGGGTCCGAACCATCCAGCGCCCAGTATACTTCATCAGTGAAGTACTTCATGACGCCAAGACTCGATACCTAGAGGTGCATAAGCTGCTCTATGCAGTTCTTATCACCTCCAGGAAGCTTCGCCATTACTTCCAAGCTTACAAGATTTCAGTGGTGACTTCTTACCCACTTCGAGCAATCTTGCATAATCCCAATTCAACTGGGAATATTGCAAAGTGGGCAGCGGAATTGGCCGAATTCGATCTCGAATTCATTCCAAGACAAGCAATCAAGAGTCAAGCATTGGCAGATTTTGTGGCGAAATGGACTCCCTCTCCAACAAACCCAGGGGGCCCCAGTGAGCAGAAGCCGGAACACAAGGCTCCGGTCTTCACCGAGCCTCACTGGACCCTCTACTTTGACGGCTCCATGCAAAAGAAGGGGGCCGGGGCTGGAATCCTTCTTCTCGCACCAACCGGGGAGAAGGTAAAATACATGGTACACCTTGACTTCAAGGCGACCAACAACATGGCAGAGTACGAAGCACTCATCTACGGACCAAAGGTGGCACTGTCATATGGTGTCAAGCAGCTGCTGGTCAAGGGAGATTCACAGCTCATCATTAAACAAGTGAAGGGTGAATTCTCCTGCAACAATCTCCAGCTAGCTACTTACCTCCTTGAAGTCCAGAGGCTTTATAAGGACTAAGAAGTCCTAGACCTCCACCACGTCCAGCGTGCCCACAACACTGAAGCCGACGAACTCTCGACGAAAGCGTCAATCGGAGCTCTGGCTCCTGACGGAACTTTTGTCTGGAGGTTGTCAAAACCCACAGCTCAGCCTGCCGAACTGAGCGAAGGGGGCGGGATCAGCATCCTGAAGCTAAAGGTCCCGATGGCCCTGTTACCATGGCAGCCATCAAGGGTCGTAGGTCCTGCCGGAAGCTCCGAGCAACCCAACACGCAAGACTCAAATGCTCAAGTTAGCTCCGATGCATGGATCTTGGAGATCCAGAGCTACTTGAAAGAAAACATCCTTCCTAACGATGATGTATCCGCTGACCGGATAGTTAGATTGGCTAAAAGATACACGTTGGTAGAAGGGGATCTCTACCGTCGCGATGCCAACGGCGTCCTAATGCAGTGCATCACAAGGGAAGAAGGCTGCAAGCTCCTCGCAGAAATCCATGGAGGCGGGTGTGGGAACCACGTGTCTTCCCGCACGCTGGTCGGTAAAGCCTTCCGGCATGGCTTCTACTGGCCTACAGCACTCTAGGATGCAACTGAGCTGGTGAAGAAATGCGAAGCATGCCAATTTCATGCAAAGAAAATTCACACACCGGCTCAACCTCTACAAATGATACATCCTACATGGCCCTTTGCTGTGTGGGGGATGGACATCTTGGGACCTTTCCCAAGAGCCATTGGAGGTTACAAGTTCCTGTACGTCGCCATTGACAAGTTAACCAAGTGGCCGGAAGCAACTCCAGTTGTGACAATACACAAGCAATCTGCTATCAACTTTTTGCAGTCCATTCTATGCAGATTTGGAGTCCCAAACAAAATCATCACTGATAATGGGACCCAATTCACAAGCTCTGCATTTCAAGGATATTGCGAAGACCTTGGCATTCAAGTTTGCTACGCCTCCGTAGCTCACCCGGCAAGCAATGGCCAGGCCGAGAGAGCAAATGCTAAAATCCTGAAAGGACTCAAAACGCGCACCTATGAGCGCTTGAAAAAACATGGAGCCAACTGGATTGAAGAGCTTCCGCCCACTCTATGGGCCAACAGGACAACTCCAAACTGGTCAACTGGAGAGACACCCTTCTTCCTGGTGTACGGAGCCGAAGCAATCCTTCCTCCGAAAATCACCTTGGGGTCACTCCGGGTTCGGACCTTCGACGAAGCCATGCAGGACCAGCTCCGGCGTGAAGACCTAGACCTCCTAGGGGAGGGAAGGTGCCAAGCAGCTGTTCGGAATGCCTGATACCGCCAAGCCCTTCGGCGCTATCATCAGCGGCATGTACACAACCGACAGCTCGAGGAAGGAAATCTGGTGCTACGGAGAATACAATCTAGAGAAGGGTTAAACAAACTCTCCCCCAGCTGGGAGGGACCCTTCCGAGTGATTAAAGTATCCTGTCCCGGAAGCGTTCGCTTGGCTACCAAGGATGGGACACCTCTCCCAAATCCTTGGAATATTGAGCACCTCCGTAAGTTCTACACTTAACATCATGGAGGTGAGTCTGTAGTAACTTGAGGTGTATGTTATAGAGTCATTGTACATAGTCGGGTAGTTCCTCCGGGAGAACAGCCGGACCTTTTCTGGAAGGTCCGCAAAGTTCATGCAACACTTGTCACAGTCTCAGGTCTAAAAGTGTGGCTAGCTACCCTGGGTCAAACGAGAAATGAAACACGCTTAGCCTGGTTCCATACCCTAAGAGTGTACTTGTTTCCCCTGTACCCCGGACCTATAATGAAAGACATCTTCATGTGAAATAGACTCCACGTGCATTTATTTTGTACAGGCTCAACATTTTTTATTTTTCTCTTTCTTGTCTATAGCAAAGTTGTGCAATTCTTAAAAAAATTTAGTTTGACCAGTTCATGTACAATTCGAGCTGTATTGCCAATTCTTTTGGATTCAAACATTGTTCATGGCCCACTCGCCTGGATGCCGCCAAGCCAATCTAGGGCCGGAGTGTGCTAACGACTTAGCCTGGTCAAGCACCCTAAGTACGCCACTCTACCTACACCCCGGCAGGCCGAAGTAAGGCGGGTCCAAGTACAATTGGATCTGGAAGAAAGAAGGCAACTCATTTGGTTGTATTCAGAATTGTGTTTGACCTAAAACTTTCTTGGGAATCGTAAGCTGCGACAAAGTTATAGGCAAGGAGCGAATTTTACTATTTTTCTTGGCTTCAGTGTGCAGGAAAAATAAAGAATCCACGATGATGGAAAAAAGCCGGAGCTAACAAAGCTCTGACTCCCACTAGGTGGCTTGTAATCGATGTTAAACATTGAAAACGAGCATTACCGGAGCAACCAAGCTCCGGCAAAGCTAGTAGGACCAGCCGTCGACGCAGAATAAAAGATGGTGAGAAGACCCCACAAGCGGAGTCTGCTGCAGACAAGCTACGCGTTGGCAAAGGTCACTGCCGGAGCTAATAAGCTCCGACACCCCGGAGGGCTAACTATCGATGCTCTACGTGTTGATAGAGACTATTGCCGGAGCTACTAAACTCCGACGGTAGTTAATGTCGGAGCTTCTGAACTCCGACAACCTCAGGGGGCCTTCACTATCGAAGACTTCGGACCTACACTCTACAAGTTCGAAGCAAACGAGTCTTCAACAAAATACAATATCCTCTTGGTACATGTTCACAATCAAATTGTGTACATCTACCAGGGGGGCAAGTGAAGATAAAAGTGTTGAAGACAAAAAATGAAATTCAAAAAAAATTGGATTTCATTCATCTGGAGACAAGGGATTAGAAAATTGGGGAAGAAAAAGAGAGAATACAAGTGGGAGCTACAGAGATGGTCCTAGACCCTATGGAAGAAATGGGCGACCTTCTGAGCAACCTTCGACATGTTGGCTCAGGTGGCTTCACCTTCTCCTTCAATGGGACCTTCAAGCACCGAGTCCAGAGGAAATTGGGGATCCCGGTTGGTGTAGCACGTTAGCACATACTCTGCGACGTTCTTCGCCAGGGACTGCCCCTCAACCTCCAACTGGTTCGCGATGACGTCACCCACCTTGGAGAGTTTGCCACCCGCCGAGCTCAACGTTTGCAACGCCAGGTCCGACTCCGACTCCGGATCATCCGGACGCACAGGATTGAAGCCCATTGGTGTCAGCGCGTCGTTGGCTTTGCTTAGGAACTCCCAAACCTGTAGGGAGTCCGCAGTCCTCAAGCCCTTCAGTTCCTCCAAGGATCTTTTGGTCGCCGCCAGTTTAGAATTCTCACGAGCAAGGTGCTCAACCTCTTTGGCATTTTGCTGAATCTTTTCAGCAACCTGCTTCTCGATTTTTCTGAGCTCCTCCTCCCGGAGGTGTATCTTGTTCCGACGGTCGACCAGGTCCTTCTCCCGGCCCCTAACTTTCTTCTCCCTGGCAGCAATGGCACACTCTTGCTTGTAGAGTTCCTTCCCTCGCACCCAGGCCTTCTCCTCCTCCTCAACGCGGTGCTCCTTCAATTTCTTGGTGCGTTCCTCGGGGCCCTTGTCAGCCAGAGCCACCTTTTCGACGAGCTCCTCCTCCCTCTTCAAGACATCATCCCGCAGCTCTAGGAGTTTTTGCTCTTCATCTTTGAGCTTCTTCTCCCTCTCCTCAAGTGCCTCCCGACGCTTGATGAGGGTAGTGTTAATGGCTTCAAGCCTTTCTTGGCGATCATCAGCCGCACTATTAGCTGCCTTGGTCTGCTCATAAATGGCCCGGGATTGAGCGTCGAGGGCACGAGTCAAGCTCTCCCTATCATCCAATAATTTGCCCTAGTATTCCAGGCAGACCTTCTCCTGTTTTATCCACTCCTTGTCGTCTGCCAGCCTCAACTGTGCCAGCTTGGTCTCAAAGTAGAGCCGATTACGCCACCGCCTAAGGGTTTGGCGCTCCTCTTCAAGAGCCTTGCTGTCGTGGTAGAACGCCAGCTGGACCTGACGCAGACTGGAGCAAGCGTTGTCAATGGACAACGACAAAGGGATAGGGTCCGGACCTGCTGAGGTCTCCTCTGCTGGTTCCAGCGGGTTCTCGTTTACAAAAATTGGGTCCCACTCCACAAGAGTGGTCCCCAGAGCCTCCACGGCACTAGGGCCGTCCTCTAGGATAGCCTCAGTCGCCACCGAGGAGGGTCCCGCAGAGGAAGTTCCGACCTCCGGAAGTGGTTCCGAAGGCCCTGCCACCAGGTCTTCATTTGCCCCCTCAGGCAGGGGGCCAGCAACTTCATCAGGACACCCTTGCTCAGCAGCAGGCACCTCCGCTGTCATCACTTCCAGAGCAGGGGCTACTTCTGGCTCTGGTCAGGGCTCCTCCTCCGCTGGTGGCTCAGGTGTTGACGCCTTGACCATCATGGGTTCGAGTGCTGATGCCTCCGCAACCGGCTCAGGCGCCGGAAGGTCTTCAACTGCAACCGGCTCTGCAGCCGGAGCCTTAGTGGCAACCGGCTCTGAGGCTGGAGCTTCGGAGGTAGCCGGCTCAACCGCCGGGACTTCCTCAACTTCTGGCTCAACCGCCAGGGCTTCAACAATTTCCAGCTTTGGGGCCGGAATCACAGCTTCCTCCGGCTCAACGGCTGGAGCTTCCAACATGATGAGGACATCACAACAGCAGAGACGCGCATTGAACTGCAAGGACCAATCACAAGAGCACGGGCACGGTTATTAAATCAGCAGGTGAATTCGTTCTTAACTTCTTTTGCATGTGAGTTTGAGAATAGATTGCTATGTGATGATTTAATTGTTATTAGGAATAATGGAGAAGATCAACAAGTGAAGGAAGGAGGCCTTGGGAGCGTGGACAACCACCTGGGACGTCCACAAGTAGATGGAAATAGTTTACAACTCGGACTCGAGTTCAACTCGGAGTCTAGGAGCAGTCCACCTTAAAACAGACGCCCAGGAGGCATACGGACTCCGTTTTCGACGTTCTACATATGCACGGAAAGAGGAGAAGATACACTTTCCAATGGTTCTGGTCCCACCTCAAAATTCCTCCGGAGTCATTGGGAATCGTCGAAACAAGTCGAGTCCAGATTTCTGTCCGGTGCTGCGCCACCGAATCGGGCCTTTGGGCCTTGTATCCCGTAAGAGTCCATTAGGGACGCGTCTAATCGTGTTTTGGTCGAACCCTAGCCTATAAATACTGCAGCCGCCAGTCATATTCGGTGGGTTTTGCTTAGATCAATAATATCGCCGTTCTACGGTTTGTGAGACCCCAATTTCGCGATTTCCGATCGTGTCTTCTACGTTCTTGCTCGTGTTCTCGATTGCACTTGCAGGGATTAGCCTTCTTGGCGAGGTCAAGCGTGTGCAGCACGGTTGATAACCAACGGAGCCGTGGTGTAGTGATTGCAGGGGTACTCGAACCGCTCGAGTGCCGCGGATCATCAACGTCGAGTTCTCCGCCCCAATCGACATACCTTTCGGAAGATCGGGCCTAAACCTACTCATCACAACATCTCAGCATCAAGACCCGGAGCTTCAACCTCCGGGGCAGGTGCCACTGGCGCATCTTCTCTCCTGTGGTCCGGCGCTACCACGGGAGTCTGAGGAGATGAGTCGAGGTCCATGACCACGACAGCTGGCACCGGAGCTGCCACAACTTCAGCCACCACTTGGGGCGGCACTACGACAGGAGCAGAAGCCTCCGCCCTCATAGCTTCAGCTGCTGTGGCTGAAGGTGGAGCCTCACTCCTCTTCTTGGGGACGCTGCAGATGATGGATGAAAAAACTTAAAAACAGTTACTACAACAAAACAACTGTCTGAGGTAAAGATTAAAAATTACCTCGGAACGCTTCTGCACCAGCTTGCACGGAATCTCTTTCCCGGGCGTTCTGGACTGACCATGGCCGCCGCCGGCGTGGTAGCTCCGGAAGGCCCCCCGGAACTTGTTGCAGCTGCGAGGACTTCCTTAGTCGAGGCCCCCCTCGACCGGGAAGGACCTCCGAACCCAGAGGCTTCAGCTGGCCCTGGTACTGGAGTCACATGCCCGGGGCTAGCACCCCGGGAAGACACTGCTGCAGGTACAGTCACCGCAGTTGTAGAAGACCTCCCCCTCCAGAGAGAAGAGGATGTTGCAGAGGATGCAGACCTGACGGACCTTCCGTCGACACGCCTTAGCTTCCTCTTCTGGCTCGAGGGTTCGGCCATCGGCTCCTTACCCTTGCTGACGACTTCAGTCCTTGGCTTCGGGCCAGGGTCGGAGCCACCTTCATAAGCCCCAGGGATCACCACCTTGGAAGTCGATCGTCTCTCGACGACACCAAGGTCGTCAAGCACCGGCATCTTCCGCCAGAGCTCCCTGTTGAACTCTACTTCCACGTTCAGAGAGAGGAAAGCTGGTGGCGGGGTCAAGTCATCACCCGCGACGTCGATGCCGTGCTGGAACTTCTTGAGATGAAACTCCAAGGTCGCCCCCTCCATGTTGGACTTCAACCCGGTCTCGACCCGGTCGTCGTCCATCACACTATTGAGACCCCAAGCGAGTTTTTCTCTCCTCTTCAGCGGTGCCCACCTATTGACCAGGAAATTGCAAAATACCGCCTGAGGAGTTAATCCTCCCTCCACACAGTGGTGGATCCTGGTCAGAGCAGGGTTGAAGGCATCTGACAGCACCGGAGCTTCACTCCATACTGCAGTGTTGATGTTGGGAGGCCTTCGGGCAGCTCCAGCTTCTCGTGCTCCTCCACCCGGATAACTATCCAGTCTTTCTTCCAATCGTCCCACTTTCCAGAGGGAAACGAGTGGAGGTACTTGAATGGGCATTTCTTGCGCTTCACAAAGTAGTAGAAGCCAAGGAACTCATCACCCCTTCCGGTGGTATGGACGGTGAAGAAGGACCGGAAAAGCTCAATGCAGGGGGGGATGCCCACACACATTTCACAGAAGTGGACGAAGACAGACACTAGAAGAATGGAGTGGGGGCCAAGGTGATACAGCTGCAGACCATAGAAGTCTAGCAGCATCAAGAAAAAGGAGGAAAAAGGTGGGATCAACCCCACCATGGCGTACGCAGAGAAGTACACCATCTCGCTGGCGTGCTCCTTCTTGAACGGGAGCTCCCCACCGGCGCAGACCAGGTGGTTGAAGAAGTCCGAGGACCACCCCATGAGGGCTCGGACCTTCTTTAGGTCACCTTCGGTCTTCAAGCGGCTCTTGCGGAGACCCAACTCCATCGCTGCACAACGAGGCAAGGGAGGAAAAGCAAGCACAAGTTTGGGAGTTCGAACGCAAGTTCAGATGAGAGGCGTAAAGATCCCCAGATGGTGCGCGCTTTCCTTCTTAAGTAAGCCCCCGCAACGCTTGGATGGAAACCGCAGGGAAACCGAAGATACTATTCAAAAATTTCACCCTGCCGATGACAAGAGGGCCCAGGACCACCCCGACTATCAAGTCGAGGTTCTTACCCAGGCGAACGGTTGTCATCATGAAAGGCGGGAAGCCCGAAGGCGGCGGCCTGACAAGGCGCGCGGAACTGATACGATTTTCGTATCGGGAACCGGCGACCTTCAATTGCGTGAGATCTGCATGCAAAAGATCTCATTTGCCGCACCCGGGATATGCCACACAGCGAGGATTTAACTCCAAAACTGTCGCCAACGGCATCTCTGAAGACCTTTGAAGACTCGGCTCAAAAGTCGAAGGATGGACCCACCTCCGGCGAAATGACTTCACCCAAGGGGTCTTCCCCAGAGGTGGGCCCAGGGGGCCACTGTCGGTACCCTGGGACCGTATACCCCTTGAGTTTGCAAAGACCTCAAGGAAATGTCATCTACTCTATTTGAAGACCTTCGAAGGCCCACGTGTCAGACATATTCGGACCCGCTTCACCAACATGGTTAGTCCCAGGGTCGCCATGTGTACCGTCAAACCGGAGCTACTGCCCACAAGGGGGAAGCTCCAGGCTATGTACCATAACGGCACCCCCGGACCTAACCCCAGACCAAGGGAAACTCCAGAACTAACACGTGTCTGGTAGCACCGGACCTATCTGTTCCTCACAGCATGCTCCGGAGCTGCCATGTGTCCAACTGTCGGATCTTCAGCCTCAAACCTCCGGAAGACTCCACAATGGCTCCGGATCTTCAAAGGGGAATCAAGGACTTCAAGACCTGATTAAGTGTCATTAATACTATGTTAATGACACACGATCGGACGACCCTTATTACGAGTAACGGCGCTGTCAAAGCCCGTAACTCGGTCATTAAGGGTAATTAAGCGCATCAAATGTGTATCAATATTAGTAACCGTCGGGGCCACATGTCGGGCCAGGCTAACTTGTAACGGCCTGTCCTTATACTATACAAGGATAGACCGACGATACATAGAGGAAGAGACTAACCTGACCTACTCTGATCTGATCTAGTCTGATTAGTTGACACGCGCTCTCAACTCACGTTGATCTCATACATCCAATACAACACCAACACACCCCGTGGAGTAGGGTATTACGCTCAAGCGGCCCTAACCACGTAATCTTTGTGTCTCCTGTATCATTTTATATATCACCTTCTTGAATCTCTGCGCGCCCACACCGAACCTCAAACTCCGCAAACACTTTTAGTAGTGTCGGGAGATCTACCGGATCAAAACCACCGACAAGTCTGCAGAAGGCCGGACTAGTCCGCACTTCGCAGAACTAGCGAACTAGGGTTTTCTAGATCGACATAAATTTGGAGATTAGGGGTCAAATTCACGTAAGGAAAAGGAAATAGAAGGTATACCAGGTGTTTAGAACTCCAATGAATCAAGAAACTTGGAGGTAACACTTGGATCTTGATGATCTAGGCTTGGGGATGAACTTGGAGATGAATTGGTGATGAAGAACGGAACTTGATGGAGATCTTGATCCTCTTTTGTTTCCTCCTCTTCTTCTTCTTGCTTGGGATCTCCTCCTCTCTCCTTGGTGGTGGCTCTCCACGAACTAGGGTTTGGGGGGGTGGAAAAGTGGCAAATAGATGTCAAGCCAAGGGGTGGGGTTGTTTATTTAGAGGAGGAGGCTAGGGTTAGATGAATTTCGAGTTTGGGATGAGTAGAGGCCGGTTTAGAGTCCCACATGGGCTCTAAAAGAGTTAGGAACGACGTCCCTAGGCCCACTTAATGTGAAACCCAAGAAACAAGTCGTAAAACAAAAGATCAATTTGGAGTCGCGAAATATCGGACAAGTCCGAAAAGGACCGGACTAGTCCGAAGTTAGTCAGAAATAAATAGGACAAGTGTGGCAAAAAATCAGACAAGTCCAACTTTAGTCAGAGAGGAAAACGGACAAGTCCGCTGGAACATCGGACTAATCCGAAAATGTCCAGGGACTTAGCAAATTTTCAAGGATTCTTGGAATATCGGACTAGTCCGCACAAAATCGGACAAGTCCGAAAGTGTCCAGAGGCAAAATCGGACTTGTCCGCAGCAAAAACAGACAAGTCCGCACTTTTCAGCATTTTAAGTGCGGTTTTGCTCCAAATCAATTTTAAACTCGTTCCTCTTCATATGGGTTAATGTTAAACATGTATATGAATGTAAGTAGGGCATGATGCATGAAAATGAGGGTGTTACAAACCTACTCCCCTTAAAATGAATCTCGCCCTCGAGATTCGACGTGGAAGTGAAGAGATAGGGAAATTCCTTCTTGAGATCATCCTCCAATTCTCACGTCGCTTCTTTTTCTGTGTAGTGCTTCCATTGAACTTTACACCATCTAATAACCTTATTCCTTGTGACTCTCTCCTTGGTTTCCAAGATTTTGATCGGTTGTTTGGCATAAGTCAAATTTTTCTCTAGTTCCAATCCTTCCATGGGCACTTGTTCTTCCGGTACTCTCAAGCACTTCTTGAGCTGGGAAACATGAAACACATCATGTACATCCGAAAGATGAGTTGGCATCTCCAACTTATACGCTACTTCTCCTCTTTTGTCCAAAATCTTTAATGGTCCAATGTATCGAGGTGCTAGCTTGCCTCTTATGTTAAACCTCTTATGACCTCTCATCGGTGATACCTTGAGGTAAACAAAATCTCCCACTTCAAAGGTTAATTCCTTTCTCCTATTGTCCGCATAGACCTTTTGTCTTGATTGAGCAGCCCTCAAGTTTTCACGAATTATTTGGACTTTCCTTTGGGCTTCTTGCAACACATCCGGACCAAATACTTGAGTTTCTCCTGCCTCATTCCAGAATAAATGTGTCCTACACTTCCTTCCATAAAGCGCTTCATATGGTGACATTTTCAAGATTGCTTGGTAACTATTGTTGTATGAAAATTCTGCATATGGCAAGCTCTAGTCGCAACCTTTCCCATGCTTCAAAGCACAAGCTTTTAACATGTCCTCTAAAATATGATTGGTCCTCTCGGTTTGTCCATCCGTTTGAGGGTGGTATGCTGAACTAAAATTCAGCCTTGTTCTTAATGCTTCATGTAACTTTTGCCAAAACCTAGAGGTAAATTGAGAACCTCTATCCGAGACTATCTTCTTAGGGACTACATGTCGACACACAATATGTTCCATGTATATTTTGGCCAATTGTGCAGATGTATACTTGGTCTTGACAGGAACAAAATGAGCTAACTTGGTCAATCGATCCACGATTACCCAAATCAAGTCATGCCCGGACTGGGTACGCGGTAAACCAACTATGAAGTCCATACCGATTTCTTCCCACTTCCATTCCGGAATCTTTAATGGTTGTAATAGTCCAGCTGGACTTTGATTTTCTGCCTTGACTCGTTGGCACACATCACACAATGCTACGTATTCAGCTATGTCCTTCTTCATGCTAGCCCACCAATAGCAAGTCTTCAAGTCTTTGTACATCTTTGTACAACCGGGATGAATTGAGTATGGTGAGTCATGTGCTTCTTTTAATATCGTCTCCCGAATATGCTTCACATTAGGCACGACAATCCTTTTTCCCAGCCATAAGGTATCATGTTCATCCTCATCAAATCTGAATTCTCTCCCCTCTTGGGTCCTTTCCCTGATTTCCTGAATTTCCTCATCCTTGGTCTGTGCCTCTCGAATTTCATGCTCCAAGGTTGGGTTTAACTCCATCATCTCCATCTCATTTACAAATCAAAGGTTCAACCGTTCAAACTCCTTACATAAGTCGGATGGTAACTCTCGAACTGTGAGTTGATGACGTACTCCTTTTCTACTCAAAGCATCAGCCACTACATTGGCTTTTCCCGGATGATAGTTGATCCCCAAATCATAATCTTTGATGAGCTCCAACCATCTCCTCGCCTCAAATTCAGATCCGTTTGTGTGAAAATATACTTCAAACTCTTATGATCCGTATAAATATCACACCTATGTCCAAGAATATAGTGTCTCCAAATCTTCAACGCATGTACCACGACTGCTAGTTCAAGATCATGTGTAGGATAACTCTGCTCATGTTTCTTTAATTTTCTCGACGCATAGGCTACTACTTGACCTTCCTGCATAAGCACACATCCAAGTCCTTGTCTTGATGCGTCACAATATATGTCAAAACTCTTGCTTACATCCGGCAGTACCAAAACTGGGGCTGTTGTCAACCTCTTCTTCAACTCCTCAAAACTGTTTTGACCAGCTTGAGTCCATTGGAATGCCTTTCCCTTCATTAGCAATTCCATCATTGGCTTGGCTATCTTGGAAAAGTCCTTGATGAATCTACGATAATATCTAGCTATCCCAAGAAAACTCCTTATTTCCTTTACATTCTGCGGAGGTTCCCATTTCCACACGTCTCTCACTTTTCCGGGGTCAACTGATACTCCTCCTCTAGAGATGATATGACCCAAAAACAACACCTGTCTCAACCAAAACTGACACTTGTTGAACTTGGCATACAATTGATGCTCCCTCAATTTTTGCAATGTAAGCCTCAAGTATTCCTCATGTTCCTTCTCATCCTTCAAGTAGATCATAATGTCATCAATAAACACCACAACGAACTTATCCAAGTACTCCATGATGACCTTATTCATGAGGTACATAAAGTATGCAGGTGCATTTTTCAATCCAAAAGACATCACGGTGTACTCATAAGATCCATAACGCGTCCTAAAAGCTGTCTTGGGTATGTCCGATGGTCTAATCTTCATTTGAAAGTATCCCGACCTCAAATCAATCTTAGAGAAGATACAAGCAGCCTTCATCTGATCAAACAAGCCTTTTATGAATGGCAAAGTGTACTTGTTCTTGATTGTTATCTCGTTGAGAGCTCGGTAATCTACGCACATCCTTTGGGTTCCATCCTTCTTGTCCACAAACAGCACGGGCGCTCCCCAAGGTGAAGAGCTTGGGCGAATAAAACCCTTCTCTAGTTGCTCTTGAATATGCTTCTTGAGCTCCGCTAATTCCATAGGAGGCATCCTATATGGCCTCTTAGCTATAGGTGCAGTTCCAGGTATTAAATCAATAACAAAGTCAATGTCTCGATCAGGTGGCATACCTGGCAACTCATCTGGAAAAACATCCAAAAATTCACACACCACCGGAATCTCTTCAACTGCGGCACCGTCCATATGATTCAGCTCCAATTGCTTTGGTGCGGTTTGAGATGCTTCGAGCTCTACAGTGATCCCTTCCTCATTGGTCAACTTCACCGTCTTAGTGGCACACTCAATAACTCTATTGTGCTTCCTCAACCAGTCCATACCAAGTATAATGTCCAATCCTTGAGAGTCCAAAACAATGAGGTTGGCGGAGAAGTCTACCCCCCTTATTCTAAGGCTTACTTTTGGACATACTATATTTGTCCTCATCTCTCCTTCAGGAGACTTAACCAATAGAGTAAACATCATATGAGAGATAGGCAAACTATACTTGGCAACATACTTCGATGCAATGAATGAATGCGATGCTCCAGAATCAAACAACAGAGTCGTGGGGTTGGAGTTGGCGAGAAACATACCAATGACCACGTCATCCGCTTGTTGAGCATCCTCCGTTGAGACATGGTTCACGTTGCCACGAGTAAAATTCTGCTGTCCACAGTTCCCTTGTGGCTGTCCTCCATTGGGTCTTGGGTTTTTCCTTGGTGCATTGCTTCCTTGACCAAGGCCTGACTTAGGACATTGATGCGCAAAGTGTACAGCTTCTCCACAAGTATAGCACTTCTTAACTCCACCAGAATTATTGGAACGAGCTTGGTTTTGAGCATTGGCACCAGGATAGTTAAAACGAGGTGCATAAGGCATTGGAGGCCTAGGTGCTTGCATAACAGGGCGCTGCTGCACAAACTGAGTTGGGCGTGGTGCATAACTAGGGCGTTGTATAGGAGTAGAGGATCTGTAATATGGCACATTAGGAGGCGCAAAGCGAGGGCGCACATTACTTCCTTGTTGTTGTCCTTGATATGGCGCCGTCCTCTTGTTGTCTTGCTTCATCTCACGGATCTTGTTCTCAACCATGATTGCTTTGTCCACAAGCTTCTGAAAGTTGGCATAATCACAGTTGAGTAGTTGCACTTGGATTTTATTGTTCAAGCCCCTCATTAACAAATATTGCTTCCAGCTATCCCGACTCACATCCTCAGGCGCATACCTTGAGAGTTGAGTGAACTTATTGAGATATTCACTCATTGTAAGTGCATCTAGGATATCCCTTGTGGGTTTTGGCTAATTGATGACAAACATATGAGATCCTAATGAAACTACTGAGATGATTGCAGGACAAACAAGTGAAACATTTCAATGCACACAAAAAGGTGAAAAATGAAGTGGTGTTCAAAGAGAAATACTTTGATGAAGCTTGGAAGACCAAAATAGATTTTGAATGTATAGGGAGTGTATGAAAGACACACTCCAAGAGCTCACAACTTTACACGAGGGTAAGGGATTAAAACTAACCTAACTTTAACAAAGCACTGGACTAGTCCGATCATGGACCGGACTAGTCCATTCACCTTTCTGGAATCCCACTCACAAGGAGACCGGACTAGTCCATTCTTCCACTGGACTAGTCCGTTGATGTTTCTGGAGTCTCTCATATTGAGGGACCGGACTAGTCCGATCATTGACCGGACTAGTCCGTTGAACTTTCTGTAATCTCCCATTCATGGAGATCGGACTAGTCCACGGACTAGTCCGATGAACTTTCTGGGGTCACTTTCACTCAGCACCGGACTAGTCAAATGTTGGACCGGACTAGTCCGGCAAACTTTCTGGACCTCGAAACACATTGGAACCGAACAAGTCCGGACTTGCACCAGACTAGTCCGGTGTTGGGTTTTTCAACGACTAGCTTTTGGAAACCCTATAAATAGAGAGTCCACGACTTTCCTATCAACACACACATCGAATATTGATCAAAGAGCAAACCCTAGCGCCGCCACTTCGTCCCAAGAGCCCAAAACACATCTCCCCACACATCTAAAGTTCAAAAAGAGTGAAATCAATTGAACACTTGGATTCGAGATTGGGAGATCGTCATTCTTTCATTGCGAGCTCTTGGGGTTTGATCTTTCTACACTCATACTCTGCATTGTAATACTTTGGAGTGTACTTGATCACTTTTTCATTGTAATTCTCGTGGGAGCCCTCAACGTGTGAGGTTGCCCCACAAACTTGGTGATTACCCGTGATAGTTGAATCAAGTCGGCCTTCGTGGTGACTTGAGGAGGGAAAGGGTTGGAGACCCGGCTCTGTGTGAGTTTCCTCAACGAGGACGTAGATCTCGTGGTGAGATCGAACCTCGGGAAAAATTCGTGTGTCTTGTGTCTCATTTACTTTAAATTTTGTTTATTAGATCATTTGAGTGCTAAACTTCAACATAAGGCAATTAGAAGTTACACCTGCATTCTTATATTAATATCAAGTACAAATATCAGTTGTTCTCAATTCCGCTGCTAAAGAAATTTATTTTCCCAATTAACACCTGATCAACACACATAATTTTTGCACACTGGACTAGTCCACCCACACAACCGGACTAGTCCGGCCAACTAAGTTTTGACGATTCTATTAAGTGTGCAGGAAATTCAAAAGGCCTATTCACCCCCCCCCCCCCCCTAGGCCACATTCAATTGGTATCAGAGCAAGGTTCTCCACGAACGAGACTCACATCTCGGAGAGATCAATGGCCTCTGAGAAGAACAACGATATCTCGAAGATGAACATCAATGAGGAGGAACAAGAAACTAAAGCTTTTAATGTGCTGAAAGAGAGCCCACACGATGATGAAGAAGTGCGACAACTGAAGGCACTTCTGAGAAAGAAGCTGCTAGGACAAAAAGGAAAGGAAGAAGAGAAGACGACGGGGAGCGGTCATCACGACTACTCCCGACAGCCTTACAACTACAACCGTCTCAACTCAAACAACCATTATCTTTCTATTCCTATGGGAAAACCTCCACAGTTTGACGGAAGCGACTATACAATGTGGAAGTACAACATGAAGATGCATCTAATATCCCTAAATCCTAGTCTATGGCACATCGTTTGCACTGGCATAGATATCCCGGACACGGATGAAGAACTCACCCCAGAACAAGAACAAGAGATTCATAGAAATGCACAAGCCGTCGCCGTGATCACATCATCATTAAGTAGAGAGGAATTCACCAAGATTGATGGCTTAGAAAGTGCAAAGGAAATCTGGGATACACTTAAGACGGCTCATGAAGGAAATAGATCGGTTCGTGAAGCAAAAATAGAAATGCTTGAAGGAGAGTTGGGGAGATTCGCTATTGAAGAAGGTGAATCACCTCAAGACATGTACAACCGGATGAAGGCAATCATCAACAAGTTACGTGCCTATGGAAGTAAGAAATGGACGGATCACGAGGTAGTCAAGAGAATGATTAGAGCCTTCATGCCAAGAAATGTCACACTCTGCTCAATGATTAGAGAAAGCCCCGGTTTTCATAAATTGACCCCCGATGAGTTGTTGGGGAAGATCATAAATCACGAGATGATGGAGAAAGAGGCAAAATACGTCAAAGACTTGGCCGAACTCACTTCCTCCAAAAGGAAAGAGGTCGCTCTCAAAGCTACATGTCGACCCAAACTCAAAGAAGCTCGTGAAGATCAAGACGATGGGCACACAAGTGACGAGAGTACCGATCTTGATGATGAGGAAATGGTGCTTTTTATCAAGAAGTTCAAGCGAATGATGAAAAGAAGACACGGCAACAAATCAAATGAAGGCAAAAGCAAGGACAAAGGAAAATCCAAGGCTCGACACACTTGCTACAACTGCGGAGAGTATGGTCACTTCATGATGGACTGCCCCTATGAAGAAAACAAAAAGAAGAAGGAAACAAGATCTCAAGAAAAGAAAAATTTCAGAAAAAGAAGACAAAACCATCAAGCTCACATTGGCAAGGAGTGGGACTCAAACGACGAGTCCTCCTCCGATGAAGAAGAAGAGATGGCCACTATTGCAATCAAGAAGCCTACTATGAAGGCCACACTCTTTCCACACATGGGAGGACAGGACATGAACAACCACACTTGCCTTATGGCTAAGGAAGGCAAGAAAAAGGTACGGCTCACTCCTCCTACGCTAAATTCCTCTATTGATGACTTTGACAGCTCTAGCGATAACGAAGAAATGTTTAGAGAACTAAGTAAAATTGCTCTAAAGAAAATGGAAATGTTGTCGAACAAAATTTTTGAGAAGGAAGAACTTCTTGATCAACAAGAAGATATGCTCATCCGTGAAAGGAAGAGATATCAAGAAGTTGAAAAGCTTCTCGAGCTTGAAAGAGAGAAGAACAAGTCGCTTGAAGTTGAGCTAGTCTTGAGTAAGGAAACTTACTCAAAGCTAAAAGACTCGCATATTGCAATCAAGGAAGAACTTGCTAACTTGTCAAAAGTTAACAAGATCCTTGAGGTGCAAGTTGAGTCGCTCAAGCAAAGTGACTCTTCTTCCTCCAAAGATATGAGTTCGACAACAATCGGAACTTGCACTTGCTCTAGTAAGAAGAATATTATCTCTAATACATCAACTTCTCGTAATATGCATGCCGCTCCAAGAGGCATCTTTGATAAGGAGAAGATCAAATATGCAGGCAGTGCATACATGGTCACTAGACCTCCTAATATCAAAGATGGCCTTGTTTTGATAAGAACAAACACATGCCTACTTCTAATCATGCTAAGAATAGAATTGTTTTTGTCAAGGAAAAATCTCATGAATCTGAACCACAAACATTGTTTCATACATTTAATGCTTCTTATGTTCTTATGAAAGCCAAAAATGGAAGAGTCATTGCCAAATATACAGGTCCACGCCACAAGAACTTGAAAACTTGTGTGTGGGTGCCAAAGACTCTTGTGACTAACCTGAGAGGACCCAAGCAAGCTTGAGTAACTAAAACCAAGGAATAATTCTTTTTTGCAGGCTTACTCCTCCGGCGGAACAAAATGGGTACTTGATAGCGGATGCACAAATCACATGACCGGAGAGAGAGGTATGTTTGTGGAGTACGAGCACAACAAGGATCCAGGTGAAGGCATATACTTCGGAGACAACAGCCAAGGAAAGGTCCTTGGTAGCGGTAACATTGAAATATCCTCTCAACATACCTTATCAAATGTTTTACACGTAGATTCTCTAGATTATAACCTTTTGTCAATATCCCAACTATGCGACAAAGGTTACAACTGCTTATTCACTGATGAGGGTGTGACTGTTTTTAGAAGAAGCGATGGCTCGATTGCATTCAAGGGAATGTTGAAGGGCAAGCTTTATCTAGTTGACTTCAACAAAGATAAAGCCGAACTCAACACTTGCTTGGTTGCTAAGACCAACATGGGATGGTTGTGGCATAGACGGCTAGCCCATGTTGGGATGAGAAATCTGCAGAAACTTCTAAAAGGTGGTCACATCCGTGGTCTTAAGGATGTGGTTTTTGAAAAGGACAGGCCGTGCAGCGCTTGTCAAGCAGGAAAACAAGTCGGAGCACCACACCCCGCCAAGAATGTGATGACCACCGCAAGACCGCTGGAACTTCTCCACATGGGTCTTTTTGGTCCAGTCTCGTACATCAGCATCGGCGGTAACAAATACGATTTAGTAATTGTTGATGATTTTTCAAGATTTCCCTGGGTATTTTTCTTGTATGATAAATCAGAAACTCAGGGGATCCTCAAGAAGTTCTTGAGAAGAGCTCAGAACGAATTCTCATCAACCATAAAGAACATCAGAAGTGACAACGGGACAGAATTCAAGAATCTCCAAGTTGAAGAGTTTCTCGATGAAGAAGGGATAAAGCATGAATTCTCAGCACCCTACTCCCCTCAACAAAATGGAGTGGCCGAAAGGAAGAACAGAACATTAATCGAAATGGCGAGAACCATGTTGGATGAATACAAGACATCAGATCGGTTTTGGGCAGAGGCGGTGAACACTGCTTGCCATGCCACTAATCGACTGTACCTCCATCGACTACTGAAGAAAACTCCATATGAGCTCGTTACCGGTAAAAAGCCAAATGTTTCTTATTTTAAAGTTTTTGGTTGCAAATGTTTTATTCTGAACAAGAAACAGAGGGCCTCGAAGTTCGCTTCGTAGTACGATGAAGGATTCTTGCTCGGTTATGAATCGAATGCCTACGCCTATCGTGTCTTCAACAAGGTGTCCGACCTTGTTGGAGTAGCACGTGACGTAGTGTTCGATGAATCTAACGGCTCACAAGTGGAGCAAGTTGATAAGTGTGTGCTAGATGAAGAGGAAGCTCCATATGAAGCACTGAAGAAAATGGGACTTGGCGATATCTTACCACAAGAGCAAACATTCGACTCAAATGCACAAGTTGAACCTCAACGTGGAGGCAATGATCAAGGGGGGGCCCTTGCACAAGATCAAGAGGAGGAAGGTCAAGAAAATCAGGACCATCATGGAAGCAATGATCTAGGGGGAGACAATTTACATGAAGATAATGAAGAACAAGCAACTACACAAGCTCCACACCCAAGAGTACACCAGAGCATGCAAAGAGACCACCCTGTCAACAACATCATTGGAGATATTGCAAAGGGAGTAACTACTAGATCTCGAGTTGCAAATTTTTGTGAATCATACTCTTTTGTGTCTTTTCTGGAACCATACAGGGTAGAAGAAGCCTTAGGGGATCCAGACTGGGTGATTGCAATGCAAGAGGAGCTGAACAACTTCAAGAGAAATGAAGTATGGGAGCCAGTGGAGAGACCAAAGGCGAACATAGTCGGAACTAAGTGGGTCTTTCAGAACAAGCAATATGAACATGGAGTAGTAACAAGAAATAAGGCAAGACTGGTGGCCAAAGGTTATTCTCAGGTCGAAGGTTTGGACTTCGATGAAACTTTCGCTCCTGTAGCTAGACTTGAGTCCATTCGTATTTTATTGGCATATGCTACTCACCATAATTTTAAGCTGTATCAAATGGACGTCAAAAGCGCTTTCTTAAACGGCCCAATCAAGGAGGAAGTTTATGTGGAGCAGCCACCAGGATTCGAAGACCCGAAGTATCCCAACCATGTCTACAAACTGCGTAAGGCTCTCTATGGCCTCAAACAAGCTCCTCGAGCTTGGTATGAGTGTCTTAGAGATTTTCTAATTCAGAATGGATTCAAAATTGGTAAAGCTGACTATACACTTTTCACAAAACATTGTGATGATCATTTATTTGTATGTCAAATTTACGTTGATGATATTATCTTTGGATCAACTAACAAAATCCTTCTGTGAAGAGTTTAGCAAAATTATGACAGATATCTTCGAGATGTCAATGATGGGCGAATTAAAGTTCTTCTTGGGATTCCAAGTGAAGCAACTAAGAGAAGGTACATTTATAAGCCAAACCAAATATACACAAGACATTCTCAAAAAGTTCAATATGGACAAAGCCAAGCCCATCAAGACACCCATGGCCACAAATGGACATCTCGACCTCAATGAAGACGGTCCAAATGTAGATCAAAAGGTATATCGGTCCATGATTGGCTCTTTACTTTATTTATGTGCATCTAGGCCATATATTATGCTTAGTGTTTGCTTGTGTGCAAGGTTTCAAGCTGCACCTAAAGAGTGTCATTTAGTTGCTGTAAAAAGAATCCTAAGGTACCTTGTGCACACACCCACCTTGGGCCTTTGTTATCCCAAAGGATCCAAATTTAACTTGATATGATATTCCGATGCCGACTATGCAGGATGCAAAGTCGATAGAAGGAGCACGTCAGGGACTTGTCAGTTTCTTGGTAGGTCCCTGGTATCTTGGTCATATAAAAAGCAAAAATCCATTGCCCTTTCCACAGCAGAAGCAGAATATATTGCAGCAGAAACTCGAATTTATGACCATGTTTTGTGTTGATTGCTTTCTGGTCATAATCACCAAGAATATTTGCAAAACTTGTCCTTGGATCACTATTAGTTATCTCCAAATACTTAGTTTGTCCAGTAACACCGGACTAGTCAGGTTTGCCACCGGACTAGTCCGGATAATCCCTCTTCCTAGGGTTTTCAGGGACACCGGACTAGTCCGCCCTCAGACCGGACTAGTCCGGTCGGCTGCCTATATAAGCAGCTGGCCCATTTCAAATCTCCCTCCACTTGACCTAAACCCTCTCCTCTCAAACCCTAGACCCCAAAAGGTGATTTTCGAGTTGAGCCCTCAAAATCCAACCTCTCTCCGTGGGAAACTCTCCCCTCGATGAGTTGGTACTCCTCTCCAAACTCATCCGGACAGATTTGCGCTCCTTCAAGCGAATCCTCAAATCTCGGTAAATTTCTCCCTAAAATCAATCTCTCAACTTTTCTAGTCCTAGTTTATTTCTCTTGATTCTAAGGAAGTACATTAGCTTCAGAGATGTATTCCTTTCACCTTCATACTCATTTGCACCCTAGATAGAAGTTGTGATTCTAGTTTTGTTAGGGTTCTTGTGCCAGGCCGGACTAGTCTGGCTCCTAGGTACGGACAAGTCCGGTACACCGGACTAGTCCGCACTCTGAAACCGGACAAGTCCGGTCTCTGACACTTGAATCCTCACATCACCTTCATTCTCAGTTCATTCTCATCTAAATCATGAACTCCTTGTTAGGAACGATGTCTTCAAGCTCAGATGACAGCTCCTTCCATGTTGATAAAGAAGTTGAGCGTGAAAAGGTGAAGAGAGCCAAGGAGAGGTACATGAAGAAAAGGCATGATGTAAATGTGCACTCTCCACCCTCCGATGACAACTTGCCCAAGAAAAGGAGGGTAGTTGTGAAGAAGGCCCAAGGGAAGGCCGGTGAGAGCTCCTCAGGGCCAAAGAGGACTCTCAACAAAGGAAAGGGACTTGCTAGTGGTCCCATTGGACCCTTGAAAATGAAGAACCCAAGTCACCGCAACAGGCAACGCTCAAGTAAGGATTTCACTGGAAAAGGGGGTGAGCTTGCCGACAGCTTCAGGCAGGTTGATGTGTATGCTCAACCTCGGCAATGCTCACACCCAAGATTTTGGTGCAACTTCCATGCCGACTACTACGAGCATGTGTACATGAAGATGATGAATCCTGTTGTGAAGAGTCAATGGGTGAACATAGGGTACATGCAGTCAAAGAAGTATCCTGCTTTCCGTGAGGTGGTTGAGTCCCTGGAGAGGCACGGACTGAAGGAACTGTTTTCCTTTGAAAATGACTGGAACAATGAGGTGATCGCCCAATTCTACTCTACCCTCTACTTTGCTCGGGGTGATGGAGACAGTCTTACTTGGATGACCCATGGTTCCAAGTATAGTGTCACTTATGATGAGTTTGCAAGGATTCTCCACCTTGAGCATACCTTGGATCATGATCTATTCATCCACAATTTGCAACCCCTGGAGAAGGATGAGCTCACATTTCTCTATGACACAAGGATGCCGTATGTTGCTCCCACTATCAAATATTTGAAGCCCTTCTATGTGGTCCTCAACAGAATTTTGAGGAAGACAATAGCCCCAAAAGATGGAGATGCGGGGACTATTCAAGGAACCTTGAGGACCCTAATGAAGGTCATTGGTGGGAGGAGACCGTTCAATGTCTTTGAATACATCTATAATGACATTGTGAACATCTCAATCACTCCAAACAGATCTTGTGGGTATGCCCCGTACATCATGTACATGATTGAGAAGGTGACTGGACTTGAGTTCGTCAAGGATGTGCACCACACGGGGATGAAACCGCAAAAGCCCACCGAGTACACTCTACCTTCAGCTCCTGGTGCACCTCCCTCCCCTGAAGCTGAGAGGAGGACTAAACAGGCTCGAGATGTGAATGCAACAAGATCCTCAACTGCTCCTCCTAGCTCTGCACCTGCTCATGAACCCTCCGGTGGTGTGCTCAAAATGCTCACCTCTATTTTTGTCTGCTGCCGCAAGATTGAAGTCAGGCAGAAGAAGCATCAACAATATGTCAATGCCAACATCAAAGCAATATGCGACAAGCTGGAGATTGAGCCGGTGGGATCCCCGCCCGCCTTCGAGGACTCCGAGGAAGAGTCCGCTCCGGCAAATGATGATGATGGTGGTGAAAATGAGGACCGGACCGAGACGGAGGAAGAGAGTGACGATGAGTGATTCCCCTCAATTTTTCCCTTTTTGGTGCCTTGATGCCAAAGGGGGAGAGATTGAGACTAGGAAAGATTAAGACTAATAATTTGAGAGTCGTTGGTGTCTTTATGTTTTTGTGATCAAGGACATGTGCACTTAATTTTTAAAACCTTGTAATGCACTATTTCTTCTCTTATGTGTGATGCTTATTGTTGCTTGGATGATTATCTTTATACTCATTGTTGATTATCTTTACTTCATCACACCTTGTTGATCACACACTTGTTAGGCACCCCACCATAAGGTGTGTGTATATGTGAGAAGTTGTTTTGTGGACTTATCATTATTCTCATATGTGCACACCTTATGAAAATCAAGATTTTATTCTCAATTGTGATATCTCAAATGGTTGTCATCAATCACCAAAAAGGGGGAGATTGTAAGTGCATCTAGGATATCCCTTGTGGGTTTTGGCTAATTGATGACAAACATATGAGATCCTAATGAAACTACTGAGATGATTGCAGGACAAACAAGTGAAACATTTCGATGCACACAAAAAGGTGAAAAATGAAGTGGTGTTCAAAGAGAAATACTTTGATGAAGCTTGGAAGACCAAAATAGATTTTGAATGTATAGGGAGTGTATGAAAGACACACTCCAAGAGCTCACAACTTTGTGCGAGGGTAAGGGATTAAAACTAACCTAACTTCAACAAAGCACCAGACTAGTCCGATCATGGACCGGACTAGTCCGTTCACCTTTCTGGAATCCCACTCACAAGGAGACCGGACTAGTCCGTTCTTCCACCGGACTAGTCCGTTGATGTTTCTGGAGTCTCTCATACTGAGGGACCGGACTAGTCCGATCATGGACCAGACTAGTCCGTTGAACTTTCTGTAATCTCCCATTCATGGAGATCGGACTAGTCCGCGGACTAGTCCGATGAACTTTCTGGAGTCACTTTCACTCAGCACCGGACTAGTCCGATGTTGGACCGGACTAGTCCAGCAAACTTTCTGGACCTCAAAACACATTGGAACCGGACAAGTCCGGACTTGCACCGGACTAGTCCGGTGTTAGGGTTTTTCAACGGCTAGCTTTTGGAAACCCTATAAATAGAGAGTCCACGACTTTCCTATCAACACACACGTCGAATATTGATCAAAGAGCAAACCCTAGCGCCGCCACTTCGTCCCAAGTGCCCAAAACACATCTCCCCACACATCTAAAGTTAAAAAAGTGAAATCAATTGAACACTTGGATTCAGGATTGGGAGATCGTCATTCTCTCATTGCGAGCTCTTGGGGTTTGATCTTTCTACACTCATACTCTGCATTGTAATACTTTGGAGTGTACTTGATCACTTTTTCATTGTAATTCTCATGGGAGTCCTCAACGTGTGAGGTTGTCCCACAAACTTGGTGATTACCCGTGATAGTGGAATCAAGTCGGCCTTCATGGTGACTTGAGGAGGGAAAGGGTTGGAGACCCGACTCTGTGTGAGTTTCCTCAACGAGGACGTAGATCTCGTGGTGAGATCGAACCTCGGGAAAAATTTGTGTGTCTTGTGTCTCATTTACTTTAAATTTTGTTCATTAGATCATTTGAGTGCTAAACTTCAACATAAGGCAATTAGAAGTTACACCTGCATTCTTATATTAATATCAAGTACAAATATCATTTGTTCTCAATTCTGCTGCTAAAGAAATTTATTTTCCCAATTAACACCTGATCAACACACATAATTTTTGCACACTGGACTAGTCCGCCCACACAACCGGACTAGTCCGGCCAACTAAGTTTTGACGATTCTATTAAGTGTGCAGGAAATTCAAAAGGCCTATTCACACCCTCCCCCCCCCCCTCTAGGCCACATTCACTCACGCTTGATCTTCCTTGCCTTAAGTTCTCAAATTCTTGCCTCTTCAAGATCATAACACCTTCCGGCACATAATGAGAATGGTAACTCTCCTTGAATTCCGCCCAGGTAATTCCCACTTGGTTCTCATGAGCATTGCATAGTGAATCCCACCAATCGGCAGCTGCTCCAACTAGTTGATGAGAAGCAAATAAGACCTTCTCCCGGTCACCGCATTGGACAATAGCTAGCTTCTTCTCCACGGACTTGAGTCGATCATATGCATCCATAGGGTCAGCGGCTTGAGCAAATGTCGGTGGCCTAGTCCTCATAAACTCTCTCAACCGGTTATGATGAGGCGGGGGTGGCGATGGAGGCATGTGGGGCTTATTATTGATGTTACAAGCCTGCAGCTGTCCTATTGTCTGTATCATGGTCTGCATGAGCTGGTTCTGCATAGCCAATAGCGGCTCAATGTTGATAGCTCAATGAGCATGTCCTTGTCCATTGTTGTTCTGAGGTACTCCATGGTTCTCCTCCTCATCATTAGCATCCCTCTGGTTGCGAGTCCTCACCATCTGGAGAAAAGCAATAGGTAATAATTAGAAAACGTCCCCAACTATATGCATCAAGGGATATGAAACTAGACAACTAACTAGCCTACGTGGACATGGCAATGCTAAAGCATCCCAAAATCCTCTATTAAGCACACAAGCAAATAATATATAGCAAACAACACACCAAGCAAAAAACATCGATTCCTCAATGTTTCTATGTGATGTAAAGTGTCCATTCTATCTAGGTTGCGTCCTACGGTCAACCCGTGGCTCTAATACCAATCTGTGACACCCGGTTCCGAAAAATGAACCAAGTGAACGCATATGTGTGCCCAGGATGTTCAACACACATACACGAGTGCATTCACAAAAGAGTATACAGAAAATTACCACAGAACAAGATTATCCTCGAATACAAGCTCTAATAAATATTAATGACAAGTTCAAATTAAAGTGGCAGAAATAAACTAAATAAGCAAACTAACAGCTAGGCAGCATAAGCGATAGGGTATAGCGCAGCTCCATGCAACACCATAGGCAAAGCTGACGGTAGACACGGCCTAGAACTCCGCATTGTTGCCATTAAACTCCCAATCCTGACATGCAACTGTTGGGGGGATTGCAAGAGTGAGTACATGTCGTACTCAGCAAGTGTGGAAAGTATGACATGTGGCTGATTCAAATGACGAATATAATAATGGTTGAGTGCTAAAAAGTACATTAAAACATTTGAAAAGCAATATATTATATGTATGTGAAGTAAACACATCATAAACCATATAGTCATCATAATACATATCCATAATTCATTGCCATCATCCATATACCAGATTTCACCGTTGCCAATAACCATATTCAATACCAGAAATTAACCCATAATGAGCCATAACCATTACCAAACCATAACCATCCCAAAAACCACTCCAATACCAAGTTCCTCCTAATCATGTGAGGGTCCAGGTTGCTCATAACCGGGAGCACGGCTATCATGATAGTTTTAGACACACTCTACATAGGTTGTACCGCTTTACCCATGTGTTTGTGATTTCATCACCTTTCGATGACTAGAACCTCTATTATGCTGTCTCACACTTCTGTCGGTGTGTGGCCAAGAGAGCACCAAATAGCCTTTACAAAGGGATTTCTAGCCTATTTAGACCACACTGAGGTTTCACCGGTGGCGATACCTCCAACTGAGCTCATCTTCAACCAAGGGCCCTCTCTTGAGCCATTCGGATCCCAGGGTAGTCCCACCAATCATCAACAAACCCAATCTGACTACCCCTTCCCCGAGCATCCATAATGGTCCAAATAGCACTGGCAAAACCCAATTTAATCAGCTATGTCGCACCCATACTTAGCCTCGTGTGGCACTGTAAATCCTAGATATCGCTCCACGAACTGGTCCTTAGATCTAAAGCAAGCAAACCACCATGACTTCCAACCCATCCACATACCAGGCTTGCTTAGATCACCCATTACCATATCATATTTAACCAGTTCATGTCAACCATAATCTCATCTATGCATAATTAAATTGAGTGGCATAGTTGTTTTCCCATCTCAGTTGATTAAGCGAAGCAAAAAGGTAAAAAGCCCTTCCCGACTCTCTATCAAAAATTCCAGGTGACAAGGGTGGTTAAACAAAGCTAGTAAACTTCCTACCATATGATTCCCCATCAATTTGACAGCATGCAGTTTTGCAAACAAAACATTTATTGTCAAAACAGGATCAATATGCTTCAAGGACATTTGCCTTGCTCTTGCGGTTGATTAGGGTCAAAGCCTTCAAACTCTTAGTGCTGTAGATCCTCCGCGGCACTCTCTAGCACAAATCCGTCTAATCCACACAATAAGCATACAAGACAAGAAACACAATCAAAGAGTGCACAAATATTACTCAATATGACATGATATGCATGATTGATTGTAACACCCTGTTTTCAAGTTCTGGCGAATTGAAAACCTAAATGAAAACTTAGAGTTAATAATAAGAAGGAATTTGTTTTTATAAAGAAACATATAAAATGTATGCATCTGATGTTGCATTTGCATTCATCCCTAGGTATTAAATTTATTGTCAAGACAAATACATTAAAAATAATTAAATTGGCATAATGAATATGGAATGAAAAAAATAAAGGAAAGAAAAAATTAATTAATATGAAAAGAAAAAAATAATAAGATAAACCATGTGTACACGGCAGGAAAAGAAAAAGAAAATAGTAATAAATAAGAAACCAAAAAAAGAGAGAAAAAACTAGTAAGAATAAATAAAAAATATAAATAAGAAAATAAAAATAAATAATAAACAAATAATATAAAAAGAAAAGAAAAGAAAACAAAAAAAAAGAAAACCCAAAGTCAACTCAACAGCCCAAGCCGTGGCCATACAAAAACGGTCAAGCGTGGCCACAAAGCCTAGCCGCACCAAAAAATATAATGAGAAGAAACCACCGCAGGAAAAAAAATTATAAAAAAAACAAAAGTCAACCAGGCAAGCTCTGCCGTAGGCCAAAAGGCTGACCGCACCGAGCAAAGGAAAAGAAAAAAAAACAAAAAAATGGAGCAAGTACCGCTGGCCAGGCCAGCTGGCCTGACTCGGTTCCAACCGAGCGGCCGTGCCGGCGCAGGGCCACGCGCCCTAGCTAGAACCCGCACGTCCGAGGCCAGTACCGAGTCTGCAGCCGGCGTTCCTTGCTGCCTATAAAAGCCGAGCCTCCGTAGTTTTTCGTCGACACAAGCACCGCCGCCAGAAAACCTAGCGCTAGAAAAAAAACAGAGGATGGAGGTGCCGCCAGGAAGAGAAAAAGAGAGGAAAAGGGAGAAGAAAAGAGCTGCTGTCCGCGGGATCATCGCATCGTCACCGTTGTTCGCCGGAGATCATCGTGTCGCAGTCGTCGTGCCGCCGGAGGACCGTATCGCCGTCCCCTTCATCTACGTCACGTCGTCGTCCTCTTCGTCTATGTCATGTCGTCATCCTCTTCGTCCACAAAACCCTAGATCCCGGAGACACACGTCGCGCCGCCGTTCCACGACCGTCCGGACTAGATGCGCATAAGGTAGGTATTACGGTCTAGATCTAAACAATTATTTTGGTTCTAGTATATGAATTAATTCACGTGTAGGACGTATTTTATTTGAGCGACCGTTAATCATCATCAGATCATCTTAAATCGCCTGAAGCTCACAAGTTAGACTAAATCATGCAACATCAGTAGGTTATTCTAGATTTACTAAAATTTATATTTTCATTATTTTTTAATCTGTTTTCAGATTTAATAAATACGAATAAAGCCTAGTTAATTAATAAAGTAGCAAAATAAATCTAGATAAATTCCTAAAAATTTAGAATAAATTCTAGTAAGTTACGAATACTATTTTCAGCATATTTACTGTTCTGTAATAAATATTTTGCCTCTGAATTAATTGTAATTAATTCCAAACTTGATCAATTAAATAGGAAATCATTATCGAAAATTATCAAAAAGCCATAGAAATTTATATAGCATTAATAGAAACATATTTTCTGCCTGCATCCATATTTTTCATATTTATTAGTGGTTGCAATGCATTTATTATGTATGTTTGCTTGTGTATGTGGTTGATTGCGAGTAGACGGTTTGCTCAAGTGGTTACGATCGAGAAGCGAGTATGCGTGGATCTTCGAGTGCAAGACTTTGAGTTGATTGACCATCGGAATTGTGGAATATTAAGGCAAGTGTCCTTGAAGCATATTGATCCTGTTTTATTAAATGTTTTGTTTGCGAACTTGCATGCTTGTGTCAAATTGATGGGAATCCTATGGTAGGAAGTTTACTAGTTTTGTTTGACCACCCTTGTCACCTGGGATATATGGTAGAGAGTCGGGAAGGGTTTTTACCTTTTTGCTTCGCTTAATTAATTGGGATGGCAAACAACACTACACATTTAATTATGCATCAATGATATTCTGGTTAATGTGAACTGGTCAATACGATGGGTGATCTAAGCAAGCCTGGTATGTGGATGGGTTGGCTGTTATGGTGGTTTTGCTTTCTTTAGATCTAAGGACCGGTTCATGCGAGAATATGCCAGGTCAACAGTGCCACCACAAGGCCAAGTATGGGTGCGGTGTAGCTGAATAATTAGGAGCGCTGCTAGTATTGTATGGACCATTGGATAGCGCGGGGAATGGGAGTCGAGGAGGACTGCCCTGGGATCCGCATGGCACACGAGGGGACCCGTGGGTGGGAGAATAGAGATTCAAGCCTGCCGGTGAAACCTTAGTGGGCCCGTACATACTAGTAGTCCCTTTTGAAAGGCTATTTTGTGATCTCTTGGCCACACACCTACGGAAGTGTGAAATGGCATAATGGAGGTTTCTTAGTCATCGAAAGGTGATGAAATCACAAACATGTGGGTAAAGTGGTACAACCTCTGCAGAGTGTTAAAAACTATCATGATAGCCGTGCTCCCGGTTATGAGCGCCTGGATGACCTACATGATTAGAGTTGAAATTGGGATTTGGGATGGTTATGGTTGGTTTATGGTTATGGGTTGGTAATGGTTATGGTTTTCTGATTATGGTCATGGATATGGATTTGAGTTATGGTAATTGGACATGGATAATGGTGATGTTGGCAATAATTGGATATGGTTTATATTTTGTTAATATGATGGTTATGATGGGATTGTTTCACATAGACATAGTATAATGCTTTTCAAATGTTTTACTGTACTTTTCAGCACTTAGCCATTATTATTGTCGTCATTTGAATAAGCCACATGTCATACTTTCCACACTTGCTGAGTACGACATGTACTCACCCTTGCAATCCCCCCCCCCCCCAACAGCTACTGGAGACAATTGGGTGTACCCTGAGGATCACGTGGAGTACTAGGTTGCGTACCGCCGTCAATTGCCTGTGGATTGGAGTCGTACTACTTAGTTTATTTTCCGCTGCATTATTTAGATTTTTATCATTCATGAACTATTGGATTATTGTAATAAAGTACTTATTTAATAGTTAAGACGTGGTTAAATTATGTATATCGTTTGTGATGCAACCGTATATGTGTGATGAACTTCCTGGGCACACATATGCGTTACGCTTGGTTCATATTCGGAACCGGGTGTCACAAATTGGTATCAGAGCCTTGTCGACCGTAGGACGCAAGCCTAGGTAGAATGGACACCGTAAAACACATAGGAACTATTTTCTAAAAGCTATTTTCCAAATTGCATCGCTGCTGCATTTTCCTTTTGCAATTTCAACCGTGTCTCAGTGTGCTTGCTGCTTTGTTTATACTCTTTCTCTACTATTATAAAAAAATGTGATTTGCTGCGACATTTAAAATATTTGCTTCTTGCTTGATGTCACGATTCTATCCTATTTCTCTCATCTGACTGCTGCACGCACTCTCTCACCTCTTTTTGCTGTTGCAATTTTTCACTATCTTACCTCTCTTCTCTAATGTTTCTCATATCCAAGATAGTTCTTTTGTGAAAACTTTAGTTGACCACACCAGCACTCCTATAGACCAAGAAGAAGTAGAAACATTTGGAGATGAACCGAGAGAGTACACACCTCAGGGAGAAGACTTTCGAGATGCACTTCATGTGGAGGAGCTTTGTATAGACCCTCTCAAGTCGTTCTCCAGATTAGGACACTTGACCATCCCGTAGTTACGATAATGTTGGGTCTTGTGATTAGGAATTAAGTCTACCCTTAAACAAGTGAGTAATAAACGCTTAGATCGTTAGTGCACCTGTTTAGGTTTGGTGTGATGACTGTATGATTGCTTGCATGTATGTTTGTATGTTTGGATGTGCACTGTGGAACACTTATATATATCCACATCCTCATCCATTAATGCATTATTTAGGATCATATACCTTGATGCATGCATATAGGTTGGGATTCCTTCTATCTCTCTTTTCTCATTCAACCTCTACTTCAATGGAAGACGGACACAATTAGATGAATCACTACTCCAAAGGAAGCTACATTGAAGTATGAAGATGATATCAAGATAAAGTTTTTCCATGTCTCTTCTCTAATCCCTCTGAATCTCGAGGGCGAGATTCCTGTTAAGGGGGGTAGATTGTAACATCCCTAATTTTCAAAATTTGGCTAATTCAAATTTAAATAACAACTCAAATTTTATTTCAAAATCTCTTCTTCAATCCATCTGAATCTCGAGGGCGAGATTCATGTTAAGGGGGGTAGAATTGTAACACCCTGTTTTCAAGTTCTGGCGAATTGAAAACCTAAATGAAAACTTAGAGTTAATAATAAGAAGGAATTTGTTTTTATAAAGAAAAATATAAAATGTATGCATCTGATGTTGCATTTGCATTCATCCCTAGGTATTAAATTTATTGTCAAGACAAATACATTAAAAATAATTAAATTGGCATAATGAATATGGAATGAAAAAAATAAAGGAAAGAAAAAATTAATTAATATGAAAAGAAAAAAAATAATAAGATAAACCATGTGTACACGGCAGGAAAAGAAAAAGAAAATAGTAAATAAATAAGAAACCAAAAAAGAGAGAGAAAAAACTAGTAAGAATAAATAAAAAATATAAATAAGAAAATAAAAATAAATAATAAACAAATAATATAAAAAGAAAAGAAAAGAAAACAAAAAAAAAGAAAACCCAAAGTCAACTCAACAGCCCAAGCCGTGGCCATACAAAAACGGTCAAGCGTGGCCACAAAGCCTAGCCGCACCAACAAAATATAATGAGAAGAAACCACCGCAGGAAAACAAATTATAAAAAAAAAACAAAAGTCAACCAGGCAAGCTCTGCCGTAGGCCAAAAGGCTGACCGCACCGAGCAAAGGAAAAGAAAAAAAAACAAAAAAAAATGGAGCAAGTACCGCTGGCCAGGCCAGCTGGCCCGACTCGGTTCCAACCGAGCGGTCGTGCCGGCGCAGGGCCACACGCCCTAGCTAGGACCCGCGCGTCCGAGGCCAGTACCGAGTCTGCAGCCGGCGTTCCTTGCTGCCTATAAAAGCCGAGCCTCCGTAGTTTTTCGTCGACACAAGCACCGCCGCCAGAAAACCTAGCGCTAGAAAAAAACAGAGGACGGAGGTGCCGCCAGGAAGAGAAAAAGAGAGGAAAAGGGAAAAGAAAAGAGCTGTTGTCCGCGGGATCATCGCATCATCACCGTTGTTCGCCGGAGATCATCGCGTCGCAGTCGTCGTGCCGCCGGAGGACCGTATCGCCGTCCCCTTCATCTACGTCACGTCGTCGTCCTCTTCGTCTATGTCATGCCGTCATCCTCTTCGTCCACAAAACCCTAGATCCCGGAGACACACGTCGCGCCGCAGTTCCACGACTGTCCGGACTAGATGCGCATAAGGTAGGTATTACGGTCTAGATATAAACAATTATTTTGGTTCTAGTATATGAATTAATTCACGTGTAGGACGTATTTTATTTGAGCGACCGTTAATCATCATCAGATCATCTTAAATCGCCTGAAGCTCACAAGTTAGACTAAATCATGCAACATCAGTAGGTTATTCTAGATTTACTAAAATTTATATTTTCATTATTTTTTAATCTGTTTTCAGATTTAATAAATACGAATAAAGCCTAGTTAATTAATAAAGTAGCAAAATAAATCTAGATAAATTCCTAAAAATTTAGAATAAACCTAGTAAGTTACGAATACTATTTTCAGCATATATACTGTTCTGTAATAAATATTTGCCTCTGAATTAATTGTAATTAATTCCAAACTTGATCAATTAAATAGGAAATCATTATCGAAAATTATCAAAAAGCCATAGAAATTATATAGCATTAATAGAAACATATTTTCTGCCTGCATCCATATTTTTCATATTTATTAGTGGTTGCAATGCATTTATTATGTATGTTTGCTTGTGTATGTGGTTGATTGCGAGTAGACGGTTTGCTCAAGTGGTTACGATCGAGAAGCGAGTATGCGTGGATCTTCGAGTGCAAGACTTTGAGTTGATTGACCATCGGAATTGTGGAATATTAAGGCAAGTGTCCTTGAAGCATATTGATCCTGTTTTATTAAATGTTTTGTTTGCGAACTTGCATGCTTGTGTCAAATTGATGGGAATCCTATGGTAGGAAGTTTACTAGTTTTGTTTGACCACCCTTGTCACCTGGGATATATGGTAGAGAGTCGGGAAGGGTTTTTACCTTTTTGCTTCGCTTAATTAATTGGGATGGCAAACAACACTACACATTTAATTATGCATCAATGATATTCTGGTTAATGTGAACTGGTCAATACGATGGGTGATCTAAGCAAGCCTGGTATGTGGATGGGTTAGATGTTATGGTGGTTTTGCTTGCTTTAGATCTAAGGACCGGTTCATGCGAGAATATGCCAGGTCAACAGTGCCACCACAAGGCCAAGTATGGGTGCGGCGTAGCTGAATAATTAGGAGCGCTGCTAGTATTGTATGGACCATTGGATAGCGCGGGGAATGGGAGTCGAGGAGGACTGCCCTAGGATCCGCATGGCACATGAGGGGACCCGTGGGTGGGAGAATAGAGATTCAAGCCTGCCGGTGAAACCTTAGTGGGCCCGTACATACTAGTAGTCCCTTTCGAAAGGCTATTTTGTGATCTCTTGGCCACACACCTACGGAAGTGTGAAATGGCATAATGGAGGTTTCTTAGTCATCGAAAGGTGATGAAATCACAAACATGTGGGTAAAGTGGTACAACCTCTGCAGAGTGTTAAAAACTATCATGATAGCCGTGCTCCCGGTTATGAGCGCCTGGATGACCTACATGATTAGAGTTGGAATTGGGATTTGGGATGGTTATGGTTGGTTTATGGTTATGGGTTGGTAATGGTTATGGTTTTCTGATTATGGTCATGGATATGAATTTGAGTTATGGTAATTGGACATGGATAATGGTGATGTTGGCAATAATTGGATATGGTTTATATTTTGTTAATATGATGGTTATGATTGGATTGTTTCACATAGACATAGTATAATGCTTTTCAAATGTTTTACTGTACTTTTCAGCACTTAGCCATTATTATTGTCGTCATTTGAATAAGCCACATGTCATACTTTCCACACTTGCTGAGTACGACATGTACTCACCCTTGCAATCCCCCCCCCCCCCAACAGCTACTGGAGACAATTGGGTGTACCCTGAGGATCACGTGGAGTACTAGGTTGCGTACCGCCGTCAATTGCCTGTGGATTGGAGTCGTACTACTTAGTTTATTTTCCGCTGCATTATTTAGAGTTTTATCATTCGTGAACTATTGGATTATTGTAATAAAGTACTTATTTAATAGTTAAGACGTGGTTAAATTCTGTATATCGTTTGTGATGCAACCGTATATGTGTGATGAACTTCCTGGGCACACATATGCGTTACGCTTGGTTCATATTTGGAACCGGGTGTCACATTGATGCAAATGCAAGGTAGAACTTGTTAATAGATTGCTTTTAAGTGATCACTGACTAGTTCTAATAGATTTTAACAAGTTTATACAGGTTTGGATTTGATTAGATCTACTTTTAGAATCAATTGAACACAATTTAACCAGGAGAATCGGACTAGTCTGCAGAAGGTCGGACTAGTCCGCACTTCGTAGAACTAGCGAACTAGGGTTTTCTAGATCGACGTAAATTTGGAGATTAGGGGTCGAATTCACATAAGGAAAAGGAAATACAAGGTATACCAGGTGTTTAGAACTCCAATGAATCAAGAAACTTTGAGGTAACACGTGGATCTTGATGATCTAGGGTTGGAGATGAACTTGGAGATGAATTGGTGATGAAGAACGAAACTTGATGGAGATCTTGATCCTCTTTCCTTTCCTCCTCTTCTTCTTCTTGCTTGGGATCTCCTCCTCCCTCCTTGGTGGTGGCTCTCCACGAACTAGGGTTTGGGTGGGGTGGGAAAGTGGCAAATAGATGTCAAGCCATGGGGTGGGGTTGTTTATATAGAGGTGGAGGCTAGGGTTAGATGGATTTCGAGTTTGGGATGAGTAGAGGCCGGTTTAGAGTCCCACATGGGCTCTAAAAGAGTTAGGCACGATGTCCATAGGCCCACTTAATGTGAAACCCAAGAAACAAGTCGTAAAACAAAAGATCAATTTGGAGTCGCAAAATATCGGACAAGTCCGAAAACGACCGGACTAGTCTGAAGTTAGTCAGAAAGAAATCGGACAAGTCTGGCCAAAAATCAGACAAGTCCGACTTTAGTCAGAGAGGAAAACGGACAAGTCCGTTGGAACACCGAACTAGTCTGGAAAAGTCCAGTGACTTAGCAAATTTTCAAGGATTCTTGGAATATCGGACTAGTCTGCACAAAATCGGACAAGTCTGAAAGTATCCAGAGGAAAAATCAGACTAGTCCGCAGCAAAAACAAACAAGTCTAATTTTAGTCAGAGAGAAATCGGACTAGTCTTCACCAAAATCGGACTAGTCCGCACTTTTCAGCATTTTAAGTGCAGTTTTGCTCCAAATCAATTTTAAACTCGTTCCTCTTTATGTGGGTTAATGTTAAACATGTATATGAATGTAAGTAGGGCATGATGCATGAAAATGAGGGTGTTACAGTGAGCTATTGAGGCATAGATTAGTTGTATACTGAGGTCTTTGCAATATTCTTGGAATGCAGCACTTGTGAATTGGGTTCTGTTGTCAGTTATGACTTTGTTCGGAACTCCAAATCTGCATATAATGGACTTCAAGAACTTGATTGCTGATTGCTTGTTGATTGCCACAACAGGAGTTGCTTCCGGCCATTTAGTGAACTTGTCGATGGTGACATACAGGAACCTGTAACCTCCGACGACTTTTGGGAATGGTCCCAAGATGTCCAGACCCCACACAACGAATGGCCATGTAGGAGGTATCATTTGTAGTTATTGAGCTGGTGTGTGAATTTGATTTGCATGGAATTGGCACGCTTCACACTTTTTCACTAGCTCAACCGCATCCTGGAGTGTTGTAGGCCAGTAAAAGCTATGTCGGAAGGATTTACCAACCAACGTGCAAGAAGATGCGTGGTTTCCACACTCGCCTCAATCGATTTCCGTGAGGAGATCGCGGTCTTCTTCCCTTGCAATGCACCGCATTAGGATGCTATTGGCACCACGCCGGTAGAGATCCCCTTCTACCAACGTGTATCTTTTAGCCGATCTGACAATCCGGTCAACGGATACACTGTCTTCAGGAAGGATATTGTCTTTCAAGTAGCTCCGGATCTCCGAGATCCATGCATCAGAGCTAACTTGATCTTCTGAATCTTGCGTGTTGGGTTGCTCGGAGCTTCCGGCAGTACCTACGACCCTTGGTGGATGCCATGGTAACAGGGCCACCGGGACTGACAACTTTGAGGTACTAGTCTCGCCCATTTCGCTCAGTTCGGCAGGCTGAGCTGTTGGTCTTGACAACCTTCGGATGAAAATTCCGTCGGGAGCCGGAGCTCCGGTTGAAGCCTTCGTTGAGAGTTCGTCAGCTTCAGCATTATGAAGGCGCTGAACATGGTGGAGATTTAGGACTTCGAAGTCCTTCTGGAGCCTCTGGACTTTAAAGAAATAAGCAGCTTGTTGGGGATTGTTATAGGAGCATTCACCTTTGACATGTTTGATGATAAGTTGTGAATCACCCTTCACCAACAGCTGTTTGACACCATAAGATAGTGCCACCTTGAGTTCGTAGATGAGAGCTTCATACTCCGCCATATTGTTGGTTGCCTTGAAATCAAGGTGAACCATGTACTTCACCTTCTCCCCAGTCAGAGCCAGGAGAAGGATTCCAGCTCCACCCCCTGCTTCTGCACGGATCTATCAAAGTAGAGAGTCCAGTGAGGCTCGGTGAATACCGGAACCTTAGGTTCCAATTTTTACTCACTTGGACCCCCAGGGTTTGATGGAGAGGGAGTCCATTCCGCAACGAAGTTAGCCAAAGCTTGACTTTTGATTGCTTGTCATGAAACGAATTCGAGATCAAACTCGGCTAGCTCCGCTGCCCACTTTGAAATGTTCCCAGTAGAGTTAGGGTTATGTAAAATAGCACGTAGTGGAAAAGAAGTTACCACCAAGATTTTGTGGGCTTGGAAGTAATGACGAAGCTTCCTCGAGGCAATAAGAACTGCGTAAAGCAGCTTATGTACCTAAATGTATCTTGCTTTGGCGTCATAAAGTACTTTGCTGATGAAGTATGCTGGTCGCTGGACGGTCCGGACCCTCTCAGAGGGGCCCGAAGTTCTTCTGCATCGACTCGGACCCTCCCGGAGGGGTCCGAACCTTCTTCTTGTTTGACCCGGACCTCGTTTGAAGGTTCCGAATCATCTTGGTCAGCCAGGTGAACCCCCTCAGGTGAATGAGGTTGATCTCCTAGCGTTTCATCTTGAGGTTCCATGTCTGGGGGCTAGGACCCAGACACACCTTCGAATAACTCCGGACCCTCCCGGAGGGGTCTGGGCTCCTGGACTGGACATGGCTCTAGTCTTTCCACGACCAGGACCATGCTGACAACTTCGATAGTTGCAGAAATATAATGCAGTAAAGGCTCACTGGGATTCAGAGCTACCAAAATCTGTAGTGTGGTGAGGAGCTTTTTCAGCTCTTGAAACGCCTTTTCTGCTTCTTCAGACCAATGAAATGGTCTGGACTTCCTCAAGAGTTTGAAGAAGGGAAGTGCTCTCTCTGCCAGCCTTGAGATGAACAGGCTAAGTGTAGCTAGACATCCAGATAACTTCTGGACATCCTTGATGCTGGCTGGGGGCCGCATATCTTATATAGCCTTGATATTTGCCAGATTTGCTTCGATTCCTCAGTGAGTCACCAAGAAACCTAAAATCTTCCCGGAGCTAACCCCGAAGACACATTTGTCCGGGTTCAACTTGGTGTGCATGATGCGCAGCTTGTCGAAGACAGCATGTAAATTGTCAAGGAGTGACGCCTTGTTCTTGATCTACACAATGATGTCATCGACGTACACCTCCACCAAGTCTCTAATTAGCTCTCCAAATGTTTTGTACATAGCTCGCACAAATGTTGAAGCAACATTTTTAAGACCGAATGGCATGGCAGTATGACAGTACAATCCATCTACTGTTATGAAGGCATTATGCTCTTCATCTTCCTTAGACATTTGGATTTGATGATATCCAGAATACACATCTATGAAACACAATAGCTCACACCCGGAGGTGGAGTCCACTATCTGATCTATCATAGGTAGTGGAAATGGATCCTTTGGACATGCCTTATTTAAGGTAGTGTAGTCAATACACATCTGAAGCTTCTCGCCAGCCTTAGGCACTACAATTGGGTTTGCCAACCATTTTGGGTGAAATACCTCTCGGATGAAACCAGATTCGAGCAACTTCTTGATCTCTTGTCGGATGAAGTTTTGTCGCTCGATTGATTGCTTCCGGGGGTTCTGGTGTACAGGTCGTGCGTTGAGATAAATCTTCAGGTTGTGCTCAATCACCTCCCTAGGGATCCCAGGCATTTGCGATGGTTGCCAAGCAAACACGTCGACATTAGCCCAGAGGAAAGTGATGAGCGCGAGTTCCTATTTGTCGTTTAGACCTCCCGATATACGGGTAGTCTGAGCAGCATCGGAACTAATTTGGACGACTTTGACAGGAACATAGGTGTCGCCGCTTGGTTGCACGCGAGGTGCGGAGGTAGAGCCTCGATGACGAATGCTCGGAGGGTTCAAAGTTGGCTCCTTACCGGATGCTTCCTCCTGCACGGTAGTAAGCGCATAGAGTTCTTCCAATGTAGTGATTTCTGCAGTGCGATCCCCGCGGATCCGGAGAACGCCCGCAGGTGTTGGCATCTTCAACACTAAGTAACCATAATGGGCGGCGGCCATGAATCTTACAAGGCAGGCCTGCCCAAAATGGCATTGAACGGCAGACTTATCTGCGCAACGTCGAAAACCAACTTCTCAGTTTTGTAGTTCTCCCGAGTCCCGAAGGTCACTGGGAGTGTGATGGAGCCGAGAGGTGTAATGGCCCTCATACCTACCCCAGAGAAAGGTCGAGATGGGCGAAGGTCGGAGTTGGAGCTTGATGAAGGCTTCAAAGCCTATGAGGTTCAGCCCCGCACCTCTGTCCACCATTACATGGTGGAGTTGGATATTGTTAATGGTTGGTGACACCATCAACAGGAGTTGGCCAGCTCCGATCATGTTGCGGGGGCAGTCCGAAGCATCAAAAATGATGGGAGTGTCCATCAACTTCCGATGAGGCTCCGCCCTAGCAGTGGGGGCTGCAACGGCCATGTCCCGCCGCATTGTCTTGAGAATGCGGCGAGAGGTGATGTCCCAAGAACCACCATAAATGGTGTTCAGGGTCTTCCGACGCTCGTTGTCAGTGGCATCGGAGTTGTCGTCGACGGTGTTGTAGACAGCTTTCAAGACCTTCTTGAGGTCCTCCTCCTCAGCCGGAGCTTCGCCGACTTTTTGTTTTCCTTCCCGTAGACGGAAAGGAGCTTCTTCCCGGCGCTCGTTGTAGCGCTCGGCGAGGTTCCGAACCTCTCGGCATTCTTCCAGACTGTGTTTGTCTGTCCTATGGATCGGACACCACACTTTGGAGCTTCCACCATCTTCTGATGATGCTCGAGGTCATTTATCGGGGCGTGGCCCCCGGCCACCCGGAGCTACAACAGCTACAGTAGTAGGTGTGCCGACCAATGACTTCTTCTTGCTGTTGGGCTTCTTTTTCTTTTTGCCACCTCCGTATGTAGTGGCTTCAATCTTGGTGGATTTCTTGTTGGCCTCCGGAGGTGGTTTAGAGTGCATTTCACGTCCCTCCACAGCTTTGGCACATTTGTCTACCAAGCTGAAGAGCTCCATGATACTGGTGACTTCTTTGGTCACCAGTTTCTCCAGCATCTTCTTATCTCGAACACCCTGTCTGAATGCAACAACAATAAAAGAGCTCGAGATTGAAGGGATAGTATTCCGTACCTAAGAAAACCGCTGGATGAAGGATCGCAATGATTCCCCCGTTGTTTGTTTTACAGCAAACAGATCCAGTTCAGTATCAGGTCGGGTGTAAGAACTTCCAAAGTTGGCAGTGAATTGTTGGCATAGCTCCGCCCAACTATTAATGGAGTTGGGTGGAAGACTCATGAACTAGAACCTAGCAGTCCTAGTTAGAGCCACTGGGAAGTAGTTGGTCATCACGACCTCATTGGCCCCCACTGCCAGTATAGCAGTGGAGTAGATTTGATGGAACTCGGCGGGGTTGACAGTCCCATCGAATTTTTCAAACAAGTGAGGCCAGAACTTCTATGGCCATCTGACCATGCATAAATGCATGGCCAGGGCAGAACAACCCCCCCTACTCCCTGAGGAGCAAGGTTGTCTCGAGCTTTACGTCTCTCGCGAGCACGCTCGATATGGACGCGGCCGTCCTACTGCTGGTAACGGCGATCAAGTTCCGACCGCAGGTCATGAGTCGGAATCCTGGTGATGGTGTGGGTGTGTCGTGCCCTGGGAGGCAATGAGGTCACCTGCTGAGAAGCAGCACGTTGTCGAAGTTGTGACACGTGAGGACCAAGTCTTTCAGACAAGGTCCTACGTTGAGCTGTTGCCTGCCCCGAAGGGGGAGGACCTTGATTGCTGATGCCAGCGGCTGCACGTGCAACCAGATGGTCAACATCAGCTCTCCACTGTTCCATAGCACCCTGGGGTGCCCCTGGAGGCGGTGGGTGTTGTACAAGAGCTCGCGCGGCAATGAGCGCATGCTCAGGGTTGTTGTTCGTCGATGTAGTGATCGACGCAGATGCCCCATCTTGTCGCCCAACATTGTTTGCTGGAACAGATGGCTATTGTGGTGCCATAGCACTACAAGAAATGCGCGAAGAAATGTCGGCCTTATAGCTGTCGGTTAGCTACAGTAACCGACAAATTTACATTAAGATCGTCGGCCTACCGACGGCCATAGCCGACGAATCGAGGTCGACGTTCTTAACGCGTTAAAGTTGTCGGGACCGACGACTTTAAGTACTTAAAGATGTCGGCGGGCTACCCCCGACAGCTTTGCTGCGTAGGCACAGTATGAACATCCGGGGACGCAGACCGACGGTCATACGTGCTTAAGGTCGTCGGCCCAGCTGCCCCGACGCATTTAAAGCGCTCTAAAGCCGTCGGCCCCGACGGCCATATCTGCGCCACGTAGGTGCTCCAGGGACTTACGACCGTCGGTTTTTTTGTTAAACCGATGGCTTTAAGGGACTTATGACCATCGGTAACTAGAAACCGATGGCCATACTTGCAACTTTTTTAAAAAAATCTCGGCTGGTTTCCCTCCCTCCCCGGGTGGGAAGCCTCCGGTATACATATTTCAAACACAGATTTGTACACAGATTTCAAACACAATTTCATACAACATATTAATTGAATATATCACAATTTTCACACAATGCAACAATAATGCAACAGATATATCACATTCTTCACATAGTCATACAACAACTAACTTAAATGTATTAACAAGTGCAATCCAAATTAGTCAACGAGAAAACACATCGCAAACACCATTGTGAAGTTCACTCCGCTTCCATGTCATTGTTCGAACCTCCACCACTTGCACCTTCGGCACTCAAAACCATGAGCGGAACCCTACGAGAAACAAATAAAAGTTAACTTTGCATTAATAGTTACAATTCATATGTCTCAATCTTTCTAAAATTCATAAATGCCCAACTCACATGTGTAATTAACTTAAAGGTATTACCAACTATGTCATTGAATAAGTCGCTAAGTATTATTCAAATTAAGTTATGCTATCATTAGAGCTAATGATTTATTAATCATACCGTTGTGGTGCCCAGAGGTGTTGATGGTTGACTACGCCCCGAAGCGAAGGGCAACGATGGGAGAACACCTAGATAAGGTTGCAATCCAGGGACCAACATTGACATGAATCCCTGATGTGGAGGATAGGCTTGACCACTCTGGGAACCCTGAGACAAATATGATTAGTATTTCATACAACCAGTCGAATTAATAAGAAATGCGGTTATACCTGTGAAGAAGAGCCAACTTGTTGTTCGGGCTACATTGGACAAGGCATACTGAACTGCGATCCAAAGCCACCTTGAGGGAAGAACTGCATAATGTAAGAATATTCAGTTACTGACTTTAACACAAATATGGTAACAAGTATACCAACTTAAGTAAAGCAGTAATTTACCTGCGACATCATCTCGAACTGAGGCTGTTGTGGCATATTAAACTGGGTTCCATTGTTGCCTTGACCCAAGAACTACATAAAGGAAATTATTTGTGAAATCTTAAGTAGAAGCAGTATGGAAATGAATAAACTATTCAATTGTTAAGATTACAAGTTACCTGCGCCATATACAGATATTGCATCTGCTGCTGATGCTGCATCTGTATTTGTTGTATTTGTTGTTGTTGCCGTTCTACTTTCTCCTGTACCGTCTTAATTTTTCTTGCAATATCTCATCTACAACACGGGATCGTCACGCTCAACATAACTGTCGCCTAATCCAAGTCTACAAAAATCACAAATGTGATGAATCGATGGTAATTAACCTTTAAACAATCATTAACTTTACACATACCTCCCATGCGATACGCCTCCGCCGGCTTCGTACGCCGCGCCCACATCCAACGGTGCTCTTAAATAATCTACATCATCTCCATGCTTCTTCTTGAGACACTCAGCATATTTTGTCTGCAACATTAAATTAAGTTCACGAGTAAGAGTCATCAAAGATAGATTTAGTTCATAGATAGAGAGCAATCAACACACTTACCACTTTTTGTGTTGCCGCCTCGTCACACAACTGCTCCAGGCGCGCCGGATCTGTGCCTCTGTGCCCCCTGAGGTAAACCTCAATAAAAGAAGGAGCGACACCAGTTTCAGCTTCCTGCAACATCAGAATACAACATCAGTTCAATCAATGCATTTTTTGAAGCAATTTACAAGTGATTGTGACAGTTCATACCATTCGTTGTGCCATCCGCACATGTCCATCTGCCCCATAACGTTATAGTCTAGGCTTGTTCTTTCGGTTTCTTCGGTTTCTCCTTGAAATATGTTTGAACTCCTTCAACGCCAAATATTCGCATAGCCATTCCCAAGCTGTCGGATCTCCACAGATCCAATCCACACTACTCTTCATGTACTCATGCTTCTGCAGATAAATTGTAGCTGCTCGCTTCTTTGTCATGGGCTGACGCAACCTGGTCTTGTGATACATGGTCACAGCCTTGATCCGTGCATTAGAGAAGGAGTCCTTCGTGAGCTTTCTCGCTGAGGTCTCGAAAACAGACCTCGCATATGATGGAGCCACACCTTCCTCCAATTTAAATATACCCTGCATAAAACCAACAATTAGTATCAACCAAAGTAAGATGCAACCTATTTGAAACAATGAAAACAAACTCACCCAAAAAATCTCCCAAACTCTATCCTAACAAGTACCCGCAGTGCGCGGCAATTAGCTGACCGCCCACAAGAACCATCCCCGGAAAGCAAAACCGGATGGCATTTCCCAACTCTGTGTTAACACGGCGTCGATGCCCCTTGCCATCCCAACCAATCTCGAGCCAGCACCTAATACCCTTTGGCCTCATAACTGCACACGTATCGGGACTTTTACTTGGAGTACATAAAAGGTGTCTCCGCAGCCTGTACAAATAACATTAGTTAGTTGACAAGAAAACCAAATGTATAAGATAACTTATCAAATAATTCAAAAAAAAAACCTATAGGGGCATCGATCAAGTTGTCCCTCTGCTGCCTCTTGTAACTCTGCTAATCTTGCCAACCTTGCATCTCGTTCCGGGTCATCTTCCTCTTCGCCACTCTCTTCACCATCAGTATCACCCTGACCACCCTCAGTACCATCCTATCCACCCTGAGAAGACGACGTCCCAAAGACCTGCGCCAGAATCTCCTCTGCTCCTAAGCCTCCTCCGTGCTCCTGAACCTCCTCCATTGTGCCTGCTTCTAAGCCTCCTCCATGCTCCTAAGCCTCCTCTAAGTACACACCTAAGCCTCCTCCCGAACCTCGTGCTAGCTGGCTCGATTCCTGCTCCGTCACGCACCCCAAAAGTTGTCTCTGTTTATCTGCACTCATGGTCGTGCCCTACAAATGCAAATAAACATATAGCAAATAGTAAATAGCTGATTATGATATTGAAGTGTTAAAAAAACAAAGTACCTGAAACAAGGACGTGTGAACTGAACCACTACTGTGGTGAGACACGGGGGAAGAAGTATCATCACTTTGCTTCTTTCCTTTTTTGAAATGCTTCCACATCTGCACAAATTTCAAAATAATGATTAGTATACAAGATTATTAAACAATAAACAATAAATGATAAAGACTAAAATATGTAAACAATAAAAATTTAAATCTCAAAGAATGCGAACAATAAGAACTAAAAATGTATTTGAATGTGCTAAAAATCATCAGCATCTGATTCTGCTTCTATCACACGTGCATGAATATTTTCATGTCCCTCTTCTTCTACCATCTCTTCCTCAAACTCTTCTCCTTCACTATCTTCTTCAATAAGTCTATTTTGCTTTTCAATAATCCTTTGAGATTTCCGAAGACGTTTTCTCGAAGGGTCGGCTTGTTCTTCACACACTAACTCTAGAGTAGTACTAGCAATTTCCGCAAGCCCTGCCCAGAAGATATCCTAATATCTTGCACTTCCTCTACTTCATCTTGATAAACACCACCATCATCGTCTTCCTGGTTGTCTATGTACTCAACATAAAGATGAGGGTGCACTTCACGGTTAACTTTATATACAACCCACCAATTTTTCAAACTTGGATGAGGGTAACTTAAATAGTACACTTGTTCCACTTGATGTGCAAGTACGACATTGTTGTTAGGGTCTGTATAGAGTGAGTTGTGGTTGACCTCCACCATTCCAAAATCATCCACTCGCGTGCCCGATGTTGGATCAAACTAGTGACAGTCGAAGAACACCAGCTTCAGTTCTTTCGTACCGCCAAATGTGTACTCAATTATTTTTTGAAGAACATCATAGTATTCCTTCACTTCTCCACTACCCTCTGCAGCCGTTATACACACTTCACTGTTTGATGTGGCTGCAAGTGGACGAATTGCTTATAAACTTGCCGTTCGAAAACGATATCCATTGATATCGTATTGGCTAAATTCTCTAGCTTTAAACTGATCATTCGCAATCTGTCGCAAATCATCTGAGATGTTGACATCTTTCATAGACTACATGTACAACAATATACAAAGTTAGCATCTTATAATAAGTACATGAACTATGATTGAAGAACAAAGAATATTGGAGAAGTTAGCACATTACATGTTCACGGAACCAGTTCACAAAGATTTTGCCATCTTTTATGTCGTGCTGATGTAAATTATCCAATTGACTTTGCGTCGGCCTTCAAGAAGATGTCCAATACAGATTGTCAAACATTTCAAAAAATGGTAACACTTCTTACATGTTGAAAAACACGTAAAGCATGGTGTAGTTTCTCTCTTGCTCCGAAATATAATGAGAATTGGCAACCCCGACACCTTTACCCTTCCAATGAAAAATTTTAAGCTCAGTCATAGGCTGCTCCTCAGCATCATGATATCGTGTCATAGATTCATTCAAATTGTTGGCACGTGTGAAATATTTGCTAGAGAAGTTTGTAATCTCTTTAGCTGCAAATGCTTCTGCAATACACCCCTCAACTCTTGCCTTGTTGTGCACTGTAGCTCTAAGTTTTTTCAGTTCTCTTTCTTGACTATACATCCACTTGAACTGTGCAGGTCCTGCTACTAACGCTTCATAAGGCAAATGCACCAGCAAATGTTGCATAACATTCATAAATCTAGGCGGAAAGACTTTTTCCATCTTACATACAAGCACGATGATTTCTTTCTCCCACTGCCGCATTATCTTCTTTGACACTTCCTTAGCACATATCTGCCTATAAAAATAGCTAAGTTCAGCAAATATCTTCCACAAATCAGGTTTGAAGTATCCACGAAACATTACTGGTAACAGTCTTTCCATCATAATATGATAATCATGACTCTTCAGCCCATTCAGTTTACCGGTGTTGAGATTAACACATCGTTTTATGTTAGCTGCATAGCGGTCTGGAAACTTCAACGTTTTCAACCAACTAAGTATTTGCTTTCTTTCTTCTAGCTTGACACAGTAAGGAACTCGTGGCTGAATTTCATTTCCACTTGCATTTGTTCTAATCTCAAACCCAGGACGATCACAACACATGCTTATTATGCTTTTAGCAACATTACGCTCCTGATGCATCAAATAATTATTGTGCGGTAGAAGCAGTGCCTTTGCATATGGTAGCTCCCAAAGAAAACAAATATGAGTCCAGTTGTGTTATGTACCATACCCTTCGAAACCATGTTCTTCGGACTGTTTTAACTTTGCATGCCCTGCCATTTTTTGCTCGCTTGTCAATCAACGAGGTGCTCCTTTTGTAACTCTTATGCCTTTACAGAATGATTATGTATCTCTCCTGAAAGGATGATTTGAAGGAAGGAATCGTCAATGACAATCAAAAAAGCTGACTTTTTTCCCGTACTTCAGCCTTATGGCATCAGTGTCACTCATACATATGGGACAACACAATTGTCCATGGACACACCAACCAGACCAAATTCCATATGCCAACAAATCATGAATTGACCATATATATGCGGCACATAAGTCAAATTCACATTTCATATGACTATCATATGCTTTTACACCTCGCCACAACTCTTTCAACTCTTCAATCAACGGTTGCATAAACACATTGATTTTCTTGCTTGGATGTTTAGGACCAGGAATGACTGCCGCAAGGAATATGTATCCTTCTTTCATGCACATGTTGGGAGGGAGATTGTAGGGCATGATAAAAACAGGCCAACAAGAGTATGGACTGTTACTAGTGCTCAATGGAGTGAAACCATCTGTTGACAACCCAAGACGAACATTTCTCGGATCTCTTGCAAACTCCGGATCGAAACGGTCTAAAGCTTGCCATGCCACGACATACGAAGGATGCGCCATAACATCTTTTTCATCGTTCTCACGTATCCCTTCAGAATGCCATCTCATGTGCTTCGCTGTTTCTTGAGACAGAAACAATCATTTAAGCCTTGACATGATTGGCATGTACCGAAGTTGTTTGATCAGTACTTCTGTAGTTATTCGTTCTCTATCATAATTCATGACGTCCACATATCTAGATTTCTTACAATGCATACAATGAGTATCGTCCATGTGTTCCTTCCAAAAAAAACATGCAATTATTCTCGCACGCATCAATCTTCTCATAATTCAGGCCCAGACCAGCCAAAATTTTCTTGGATTGATATAGATCCGGCGGCATCTAATGACCTGACGGAAGGAGATCACTGATCAGCTTAATGATACCATTGTAGCAATTGTTCGTGAAATTTAACTTGGACTTCATCGCCATAAGCCGTGTGACCGCCTGCAAAACAGTCATATTGGCGCCCTCATACACTTTTCGATCTGCGGTGGCAAGATGCTCGTGAAACTCCTTCACCTCATTCAGTTGTGACTGATCTTCGTACTATTTACCAATGTCTGCTATCATCTCATCCATCTGATCTTCATCCTCATTACCGTTCGACTCATCATCATGCTCTATCTCCCTATGCTCATGCCACACCAGATAGTCGGGCATAAATCTGTGCTTGCAAAGATGCAACTCCACTTCAGACTTATCCAGACATCGATGATTCCGACACTTGATACACGGACACTTCGCAACACGAGCATCACTAGCAAATGCATGGCTCAGAAAGGCATTTGCGATATGACCCCATTCATTAGTGTGCGCACCAGTTGAACTCCATCCATCATACATCGCCTTACAATCGTCACCCATTTTAAAACTGCATCAAATAAATATATGTTAATGAACATATATGGTTACTTCATAGTTTGTTTAATGTCACGACCCTACATCTATTGTCCAGGATGGGTTCTAAAATTTCGACAGCATAACGCCGCCTATTTAACACTACACCCCCCTATCCGGTGCAGTTCTAAAAGTAAAAAGGGGCAGGCAGCGCCGACAGCCTCTAAACAACGGCAACCACGTGACTGCACATGACGCAGGGTCAGAGCCACTGAACATCTGCTTTAACTTCGTACTAAATGGGTCTTACCTCATAGTTTGTTTAATGTCACGACCCTACATCTATTGTCCAGGATAGGTCCTCAAATTTCGACAGCATAACGCCGCATATTTAACACTACACCCCCCTATCCGGTGTAGTTCTTAAAGTAAAACGGGGCAGGCAGCGTCGGCGGCCTAAACAAAGGCGGCCACACGACTGCACATGACACAGGGTCGGGGCCACTAAACCTCTACTTTAACTTCGTAATAAACGGGTCTTGTCATCACTTAATAATTTGTTTAATGTCACAACCCTATATCTATTGTCAGGATAGGTCCTTAAATTTCGACAGCACAACGCTGCCTATTTAACACTACACCCCCCTATCTGGTGCATTTCTTAAAGTAAAAAGGGGCAGGCAGCGCCGGTTGCCTAAACAACGGTGGCCACGTGACTGCACATGATGTTAGGGCCGGAGCGCCTGGACGCCTAAACGGCGATTAGACGTCGCCTTACAAAGTCTGCTTTAACTTTATACTAAATGGGTCTTGTCGTGCCGCCAGTCGTGCCGCCCGTTGCCGCCTAGCACCATGGCGTTCCTTTCCAGGTGTGCCGTCGCTGCTCCTCCACCATGCGCCGCCGTCCTTCTCATGTCCGACTCCCTGCATCGTTCTCTCCTGTCCCCTCTGCCTCCTCCTTCCTCAACAATGAGATTGCGCCGTTCTTCCCTAACCCCTCCGCCTTCTCCTTTCTCAACGTCGGAATGATGGTACTCCCGGCTTTGTTTCCTTAGTGTCAACTAACAACACTTTTCTCTAAAATACGTTGGACGACTACGAGGTAGACTAGAGTTCGACTACGGTCGACTAATCGCCCTAATCAACGACTAATCTCCTAGTCGATCCTATTCACCTATATTTAATAACATTGTATATAAATATAGTACATAAACAATACAAAGTTCAAAAAAAACATAATTGAACCTAAATAACTAACATCTATGATAATCAAGTTAACATACACATATATGGATAAAACACAATATAAAATTGAACAAGTAATGATATAGAAATTCATACACTAATCAATTCAAAAACTTAATGCCACACTTATCAGAATTCAAAAACTTAATTTATGGACAAGTTCAAAGTTTAACCTTATCCGAGGAGCGGGAGCGGCAGCCGGTGGGGCGCTGGGCGGCGAGGCGGCAGCACTGGGGGGCCGAGGTGCGGCGGCGGGGGAGGGGCGCAGTGGCCGGGAAGCTGGGAGGTGGGGCGCTGGGCGGCCGGGCGCGGCGGCCGGGAAGCTGGGAGGTGGGTTGTTGGGCGGCCGGGCGCGGCGAGGTGGGGGCGGCAGCAGGGGTGGCGACGTGGGGCGCGGGGCGGTGGTGGGGCAGCGGCGCGGGGCGCGTGGCGGGGGAGGCGGGTGGCGGCGGAGCGGGGCGCGGGCCGGCGACGCGGGCGGCGGGGCGGCGGAGCGGGGCTAGACGAGAGCAGTGAAGTGTTAGGTTTTCCTGCTGCGCACACGATGTAAAGGGGCTTAAAGTCATCGGTTACATGGAGCAGACGGTCTTAGTTGAGGGCTGCAGGACCCACTCTATGGCCGTCGGTCGGAGCGCTGCAACCGACGGTCATATGTTAGGCGGGCGGGGCCCACATTAAAGTCATCGGCTCTAGAGTTTGGGCCGATGGTCATATATATGGGCGGGAACATTATTTTTCTGCCGCGCAGGGCCCACCGTAATGACCATCGGCACAGGAGCACTAAACCGATAGTTATATTTAAAGTCGTCAGCCTTGGAGATGTAACCGACGGCCATACTTAAGGTCGTCGGCCCACCTGGCCCAACCGATGGCCATATGTCTATAAGTGTCGGCTTCTCGAGGCCAACGACTCTAGTGAGATTTAAAATGTCAGGGCCGACGATTATACGCTGACCGACACTTCTTTGCCCGATTCTTGTAGTGTAGTGCCTGCCAGAATAATGGCACCTGCTGGCTGCTGCACGTTGGAGGGATTGCCTTCAGCGCGATTGCCGTTGGAAGATCCTGCGGCAGAATTTACCATCTTGAGATCTCGGGTCCCCCCCTACCTGGCGCGCCAAAATGTCAAAGTGTAGCAGCGACACTTCTCCCGGGTACTACCAAATGTAGCCCGCGGAGGTTCTTGTTTTGGTTGGAGCACGCAGAGATCAAGAACAAGAAGGTGACACGAGAGATTTACGTGGTTCGGGCCGCCTGAGCGTAATACCCTACTCTACGGGGTGTGTGTTGTTGTATTGAGAATCACTAGGAAGTGTAGTGTATGGCTCAACTTGGATCTGCCTTGAGTAGGCAGGCATATGAGCTTTTGTCCTCTATGTATCGTGCGGTCGGTCCTTTTATAGGCTAAGGACCAATCGTTACAACATCACCTGGCCCGACATGTGGCCCTGACGCATTTAATGACCTAATACACAGTCTATGGGTATTAAGCATGGTTAATATTGTGATAATGTGCTTTAATGGCCGTGTTACTGCTATTAACAGTACACTGATTGTGTGTCATTAATATAGTATTAATAACACTTAATCAGTTCTTGTAACTGCCGCTTTAACAGTCCCTTGAATGTTCGTATTGTGGGAGATCCGCATGTGTTTCCGTTGGTGGTGTAGGTCCGGAGGCTCCACACGTAGCAGCTCCGGAGCTTCTCCCTGTAGGAAGATGGGTCTGGTGATATTATACACGTGGCAGTACTGGAGCTTCTCTCTACGGGGTAGATTCGGGGCTATGAATCACGTGTCAATGCTGGAGCTTCTCTAAGTATGGAGCTTAGTTCCGGTCTTACATTACACGTGGCAGTCCTGGAGCTATCCATATGAGGGGAGGCGGGTCCAGTGCCTCGTGGCATGTGGGTCCTGAGGAATCCTTTAATTCTGACAGATGAAAATCTCGTGTACTTCTTGGGGTACCGTGGGTACTCGTATACAGGGTACCGACAGTGTCCATGTCGCCGCTTCGTCCTCCCGCCAACCTTCGTCCTCGCGCGTTCACTCTCCAGAGAAGGCATGACAGAACCAAACAGGCATTGTAAAGAATCCGTTGCCGATTTTCACTGACGCGTGGAACTCGGGACACTGTGGAAGTGGTGTTCAACTTCCGCAGCAAGAGCGCACCACAACAGGAAGGAGATGACAGGAATTAAGCTGTCACGTCTGTGCCCAATGACATGGCCGATGGATTTACTGGATGACTCCATCTGCTTCGAGGAAGGCCGAGGTATCATCTTATGTGGCATGTGGTCCTTATGGTGTAGCCGCAATGACAGGCAACATGGGAAGGTTCCGATCGAGCCGAGGCCGAGGCCGAGGCGGACGGTGGAGTGGGCAATCGATGCGTGATGACGATCCCTCGGCAAACGGAGGGCCTGTTCGAGTTGGTGAAGTATAGTGCCTGCCTCTGCAGGGCACCATAAAGGTAAACACTGATGCCACCTTCTCAGGTGGCGAGCTGATTAGGGCTGCTGGCGTCATGATCCGCACAACAGACGGGATGTTCGTGGCTGCGTCAGCACGGGGATTCGGGGACTCGACTCGGTGGGCTCTGTGTGCTGATGGCAGGGACGGAAGCTCTCATCTCAGGGACGACTTCCGGCTGGTCCCGCGAGGGAAGGGACCCAGAAAATGTGCTTGTGCAAACGGGCTCGCATGGCTTGGTCGCCCTGTGGCGCTCTCGTGGGTCGCAATGGTCGGAGACTCGGAGGTTGCCGCTATGATTAAGGGATGGCGCAGCATTTACATCTCTCTCGGTCGTCCACGTCAGTACGTCAGCGAATGTAGCAGCTCATCTCTGTACTAGAAATGCTATACTGTATCTAGTCCGGGCCTTGTTTGGATTGGCCAACCCCGTAGCTTCTGCCTTATTGCAGCGATGCTTGCATCAGACCAATTATGATGCCCGACCAGATCGATGCTATATATAATTTAAGCACACGTGCTCCCACTGTCAGTACAGTTAAGCATCAGGATATTGGTATAAGGAAAAAAGGGAAAATTTGCACATTGGTAAATGTCCACGGCTCTGTTTGCCTTCTCAGATCGTCGTCGCTGGACGGATTAGATTGGGTCACGTTCCTATTAGAGGTGACGTGGCTCAATCCCAACCCTCTATTCACGATCTGACAAATCACGATCTGCTCTCAGTTAGAACTTCAAGACCTCAACTGTAATTGGGCAGTATGCGGCACCTCTTCATGGTTCGAGAATATGTTAGGAAAGAATATCGAACATTATCTGTAAACATGTTCCCCACCTTTGGAAGCATCTCTCTTTCACACATCTTTTCCATGATCTCGTAAAATTAAAATTTCTATAATGTCTGGGGAACTTTGTTAGAAACTTATAAGCTTTGAGAAATTTTCTTCGAGGACTTCTTCATAAAACTTGTAGACCACTACAGGAATCGCGACAATAGACGACAGCCAATATAATAGACGACGGCCTCGTCATCTTTTAAATAATTGACGACGGCCAAATCTAGCCGTTGTCAGTTAGTCCGTAATTGACGACGGTTGACCTAGTACCGTCGTCAATTACTTATTGACGACGGCCGACCGTTGTCAATTAAAGCTCGTCTACAATATGGGCCGAAACCGGGCCCACCCGTGCCGTTAAAGACGACGGCTAAAAAGAATTGTCGTCAATTAGGCATTTATTGACGACGGTTATCATATTACCGCCGTCTATAAGAGCTAGGGATTATTTCCATGATGTGCGGCTTTTCGTTTTCATATCGCCCCTGCGCGCCCCCGCTGCGAAGCTAGCCGCCGTCGCCGCCGCACCGCGCCGCCGTCGCGCCCTGCGCCGTTACCCCGACGTCGCGCCGCCTTCACGCCGCCGCCATCAACCGAGAAGGACCTGACGAGTCGAGGTATGCCGCCACCCTTCTCCGCCGCCCCCTCCCCACGTTGCGCCGCCCCTCCCCACCGCCTCCGCCCCTGTACGCCGCCGGCTCCCCTTCTTTTTTTCTTTGAGAGAGAGAGAGAGAGAGAGAGAGGGCTTGCAAATTCAGTAGAGTAGTACTGGTGCTATACTGCTATCCATGGAGATGCCATTGATTTTGATTTTCTGTTCCAGAGGAAACACTAAATTTCATTGTTTTTGTCTGTGTAAGTGTGAGTTAGCAGCAAGTACAGGGTCAGTTCATCATGCCCAGCTTGATTTTTGTTAGGAAAACAGATGTCTTTTGAGCTGTCTAAGATGATAACTTTGAGGTTTCTCAAAGTTGTATGTTCTCCAGCATATGATTCTTCAGTGACGAATTGAAGTCAGAAGATATTTCAACTAGTGTCCAATTATCGGGTCAAATCCTGAAGCCCTAGCTTGCTAAACCTAGAAATTTTACTATATACTACCTTTAAGACAGGCACAAGAAAAGAATTGCATCACAAATTAGCATATATAGGAATATGAATATTTTCTTAAATTGGTGTGAATACCATAGTCACATGATAATTGAAATTAAGTTTCGACTTTATAGCTGGTTGCTGCATTGTATGATGTTAATGATTTCAGAACTGTTGAGTTACATGAAGTGAACTACCAGCTGCCGATGCATGGTTACTTGACTTACTCCCGGTGCCTTGGCATGCATTTTCTAACTTTAGTGAGCTCTAAAACTCTTTTAATTGTTGACTATGGCACTTTGAACCACCGACTAGTTAAGATAGCAAGTTTCTTTTTCTCCAAAACAAAACAAGTATTTAAACTATTGTGAATTTCATTAGCTGTTTACCTCTCACAACAAAGTCATTAGTCATCACTCTATAGGTCCAGGGAGAAGTGTATATATAGTACTATATTCAAGTTTTGAATAACTTGTTCTTCAAAAGAATGCAAAATATTCAGCCAGGCTTAAAATGCACAACATAGTATTTTCATGAAATATTACCATTCACTACTCTTTATATGTAGGATTATCATTGTATCATATGCTTCGTATTGGTTGTCTCTGTTTCTTCTCATGATTGTGAATATGCAATTGAATGTATGAATGTTTCGTTGTGAAGGATTTTGATGTGGCCCCATTCATCATGTCTGTGTTGTTGTGCCATGACCATTTAGAGGAGTATACTGTATGAAGATGGTAGTATATAGATGTGTGGTAAGTTGCCGAGGTCCTGCTTGTAGCGCATGTACTTGACGGCGGCCATAGTGAAGTTGAGTCGGGGATGGCGAAGGAGGGGCCAGACTCTTTTGTCATCGAGCCTGATTTAGGACTCGATGACATAGTTGGAGATGCAAAAGACATAAAGACTAGTGAAATGCGGAAACAAAAATGAAAACGGGCAACTACCATGACAGAAGATCGATGGTCTGGTTTACGTAGTATAGTACATCGTGATGCTAATGGATTTTAAAATTAAGTACAAGTGGCGTTTCTTTCATCTCTTATTTTCTTTTCTATACTTCCCATTCAATTCATTAGCAAATTTTCCTTTACACAGAATATTGTCCAGCAGCAGCAGACGAGTAGGGGCAGGGGCATGGAGCTTTCTGTCGCTGTCAGTCACAAGAGGAGAGGAGGTCTTCCACGGCACTCAGCTTAGCGGGGGTAGACGGGCTCAGTTGGTGAGCTATCTACCGAGTCATCACGTGGACCTGTACAACGGTCACGACAGGTAAAGAACATTTAATTACATAAATAATATAAGTAATTGTTTATTCTATAATATGAATCTTTAAAATTGTCAGGATGACTCTACGTCCGAGGACACGGAGGCTAGGGTGCCTCCTTCTTTGGTGCCTTCTTCTTTGGTTCCTATTTCAGAGCCTTATTCTGCAGAGCCTCCTTCTTTGGAGCCAGTGTAGTCGGGTGACTCCACTTCTGGGTCATTTGCTTTGGAGCCGATTCCACAGCGATGGACTAGGAGGAGCCACTACGGCTGCTGCAAACCCAAATGATCGGATCATTATTCGTCCGATTGGCGATAGGTAAGTAAATCTCTAACAATTCAATTTATATACTTTTAGACTTATATATATACTAATTGAGAATCATGTATTAGGACTTGGAAGGATGGTTCTTGCATAGGCCGAGGATGCCACACGCTGGTGAACAGTGTCCTGGACCATCTAGTCAGTTTGCACTACCCCGGTGTAGTGAACGGACGCGCTGCCACGTCTTGGGATAACTACTATAGGGTCCAGGACGTTCTTCACGGCAACCACCAGGAGGCTGTTTGGCAGGACTTCATGTTAAGTATGAACAATACTTGTGTAATACAAATCTAACATAAGTTACATGTGACACCCGGTTCCGAAAATGAACCAAATGCAGTATATGTGTGTCGAGGATGTTTAACACACATATACAAGTGCATCACAAACGATATACAGATAATTACCACATAATAAGATTAATTAACCAAATTCTATTACATAAACCATATTATCCTCGAATACAAGCTCTAATGAATATTAATGACAAGTTTTGAACTAATGCAGCGGAAATAAATTAATTAAGCAAACTAAGCAAAAGGGATGGCGCAGCTCCAATAACACCACAGGTAATGCTGACGGCAGACACGACCTAGAACTCCGCATTATCCTCAAGACACTCCCAACCATCACCTGAAACTGTTGGTGGGGGGATTGCAAGAGTAAGTACATGTCATACTTAGCAAGTGTGAGAAAGTATGACATGTGGTTGATTCAAATGACGACAATAATAAAGCTAAGTGCTGAAAAGTACATTAAAACATTTGAAAAGTAATATATTATATGTAAGTAAAATAACCCCATCATAAACCATGTAACCATCATAATACCAGTCCATAATTCACCATTGCCAATACCCATAATAAATGTCATAAACCATAACGATTCCAAATCCCAAATTCCCTCTAATCATGTAGGTCATCAAGGCGCTCATAACCGGGAGCACGGCTATCATGATAGTTTTAATAGTCTGCAGAGTTTGTACCACTTTACCCACGTGTTTGTGATTTCATCACCCGTCGGTGACTAAAGAACCTCCCTTATGCCAATGACACTTCCTTTGGTGTATGGCCAAGAGATCACAAAATAGCCTTTGCAAAGGGATTACTAGCATGTACGGACCCACTGAGGTTTCACCGATGATGACGTCTCCTACAGAGCACGTCTTCAACCAAGGGCCCCCTCTTGTGCCATTCGGATCCCAGGGAGTACCTGCCACAAATCCAAATCCAATTTGACTCTCCTTCCCCAGTGCGCCAAATGATTCGCGCACTACCAGCAATACCCTAATTAATCAGCTACACCGCACCCATACTTGGCCTCGTGGTGGCACTGTAGTCCTGGCCTATTCTCGCATGAACCGCCATAACATTCAACCAAATCCACCAACCACACTTGCTTAGATCACCCATCATTTTAACCAGTTCATGTTAATCAATATATCATTAATGCATAATTAAATAATATAGTGGTTTTTTCTCATCCCAATTAATTAAGCGATGCAAAAGGTAAAAGCCCTTCCCGACTCTCTACCAGGTATTCCAGGTGACAAGGGTGGTTAAACAAAGCTAGTCAACTTCCTATCATAGGATTCCCATCAAATTGACACAAGCATGTAGTTTTGCAAACAAAACATTTATTTTAAAACAGGATCAATATGCTTCAAGGACACTTGCCTTGCTCCGACGGATAGGGTTGCTCAAGCGCTTCGAAGTCTTGGTTCTGGAAATCCTCGTATATGACCTCTTGAGCACTTCCCTCTACTTGTGATCACACATACAAGAAAATACATACAACTCAACACGATGCACACATATTAACCAACATGTGATGACATGCATGCATGTAAAGTTCAATTATGAAATTAACTACGGTTATTTATTAATTAGATGCAACTAGTTCATACATGTTCATATGAGTTTACAGGGGTTTTAGCAAGAATTAATGCTACTGAAAATAAATTTATAGTGCAACTACGATTAAATTACGTCTATTATATGTGTTCATATATATATATTTATCTTTTCTTTTTCCTATTATTTGTTATTCTTTTATTTTTATTTATTTAGTTATCCTCTTAGTTAAAGTTGTATATTTTCTTTCTTTCTTTATATTTGTTATATTATTCTTAACAACTATTGTTTCTTTCATTCATAATAAATTTTCTTCCCTTTATTTCTTTCATTCCATATTCATTATGCCAATTTAATTACTTTTAATGTATTAGTTTTGGCAATAAATTTAATACCTAGGGATGAATGCAAATGCAACATGAGGTGCATATATTTTATATTTTTCTTTATAAAAACAATTTCTTCCTATTATTAATCTATTTTCCCATTTATGTTTTTAATTTGCTGAAACTTGAAAATTAGGGTGTTACATTACATACATTTACTTGTATATTTCTTTTTTCAGGCACGGTATCATTTGGAGAACGAGGTTGAGCAGACAGATCACACTCGTCTCGTGTTCCATAACTGCGCCAGAAAGATAGTGATACAGTCTCTATCGACGGCTCGCATTCAATCTATGAAGGCGTACTTGAAGTTGCATCCAGACAAGGGTGAGCCGGGGAAGGATTCGGCCGACACATACTTGACGGAGGCATAGTACGCAGAGGTAAAGTTTTTAGTTTACTTTGCTTCATTATCTGATTGTGACCAATGTTTTCATTCAATAATAAGTGTGTGCAGGTCAGTGTAGCGTGGATAGACAGCCGTCTGGACGCGTACCGTGCCGTGTGTGCTCTTTGGGCGAGCGACAACTTTAAGACAGTTTCTAAAACCCGTCGGGAGTGTAGAGGGACGGACAGAAAACATCATTCGAGTGGGGATAGCTACATACACCTCGCTAAACGGATAGTAAGTGCTACTCACATTCCGTTCAGTAATTTTATGATTTTCATTGTGCTAATATGTATCGATAGGAGCACGAGAGCGGTCAGCAGCTGACACCTATCGAGGTGTGGAAGAGGGGTCACTTGGGAAGTGACCCGTCACAACCTGACCAACTGTCTTCTCCTCAGACGGCGATACAAACTTTGGTGAGTTATTTTTTCAACTTAATTGAATTATCTTTAATAGTTCTAATGACGTTATTTTTCTGTATTTTCAGGCAAAGTACGGGGAGGAGGCGCGTATGCAAGCGGTGGTGAGAAACCTCATGGATGGTGAGATTTGTTATTTTTAATTTACTGTTACCAAATTCGAGATACAAAAATTTAATAATCTTACTTCATTGTGCAGGTTAGCCATCTTCGATGGAGTGGTCGACTCGAGGCGGGCACGGGCTTCCTCGAGGGCCTCTTCATCGCATCAGGGCGGGTCTAGCAGCAGCCGTACGATCCAAGGTCTGGAGCTACAGAGTATTCGAGAGGAGCTCCAGAGGACTCAAGAAGTGCTCAGGGCTAGGGACGAGGCGCAAGCAGCGGAGATCAGGGCTAGGGACGAGGCGCAGAGGGCTAGGGATGAGTATCAAACTCGTTCATGCTACAGATGCAAGCTGCCGTGCAGGTACATTCTAGATGTTGTACTTCACATTTTTAATATATAAATGATATGTACGATGATTTGCTTTGTGTTTGCAGGTTATGTTTCCATGACAACCGCCTGTCTTTTCGCAATGGGCGCCGCCAGCGATACAGCTGTCGTTGGTGCCGACGACTGCAGCCCAGGTACAAAATTATTCAAAATAGCTTAAACTAGTTAAACTTGTTAAAATTTAGTAAAATGTGCATTTTTTACTTGTAACATGTCTAACCACACTTGCACATCATAGGTATCGGGAACGGAGGCTCAAACTCTGTCGCCTCAGATTCCAGCGCTTGGACGACTGCAAGAGGACGACTTTTCAAACTCAGGTGGCAGCGGACGGGGTAGTGTATCATAGTCAGGTCAGCTCCTCACTTGAATTTTCAGTTACAATCTTTGACATTGCCTCTGGATTTGGGTTTAGAATATGAAACAAAAAATTGAGTCATTTTCTAGCTTGTGACACTCTTCTATGCAATATTGAGTCATTTTCCTGCTTTTGACACTCTTCTATACAATATTGAGTCATTTTCCTGCTTTTTACACTCTTCTATGCAATATTGAGTCATTTTCCTGCTTTTGACACTCTTCTATGCAATATTGAGTCATTTTACTGCTTTTGACAGTCTTCATGTTTTGCAGGTCTTCATATTGGCTATTGGGCAACCGCAGTTGTATTTTGCTTCTTTGTCTTTGTGGTTTTGGCTTCATGAACTCGCAAAGTGTGTAGTGGCATGTGTTATATTGTTTTGAAATTCTTATTGTGATATATATGCTTGTGATGTCTATTTGTATGCCTGTGTGATATGGCCATCAAGCCAGGGCTGGCCTCGAAGCCAGGGTAGCATTTTCTGTCTTTTTTAATACAAAACTTATAGACGACGGTAGTTTCAAGACCGTCGTCTATAAGATTCCTTATAGATGACGGTTCTGTTTGGCCGTCGTCTATAAGGGCTCTTATAGACGACGGTCTGAAACAAACCGTTGTCTATAAGGAGCCTTATAGACGACGGTTTTCGGACGACCGTCGTCTATAAGGACCCTTATAGACGACGGTTCGGGCCACCGTCGTCAATAAGGGTCCCCCGCTGCCACGTGGATGGAGTTACCTTATTGACGGCAGCTAAATCCGGCCGCCGTCATTTATCTTATAGACGATGGTAACTGTCATCTATAAGCTTATAGACCACTAATAATCGTAGACAGCTGGAAACCATCGTCGATAAGCTTATACCATCGTCTATAGCTTATAGACGACGATATCGTCCTTATAAACGACGGTTTCTGGCCATCGTCTGTTATCGTGACTCCTGTAGTGGACAAAAAAATTCTAAATAAATTTTAGGCGTGCTCCTGCCCAAACGACATAGAGAGAGCCCCCCTCATCGTGCTTGTCCTTCCTCACGTTTATATTCACTATTTCCTTGCTTGCAGTGCGCGTGTTATATGGTGAATGGATGCTCCATCTCTTACTTCTCTTTAGAAATAATAATAGGGTATTTTATAAATATTTCTCAAAAAATTCCATGATTTAATGTTTAAAGAAAAACTAAAATATTGTTTTCTTGAATTGTTTCCTCAAAAGGAAAGTGGGAACCAGATGTGATTACCGGAAAAAGGTTGTCAGAACATAGGTAACTTCCACTCAGATGCCTCAAAGTTAGCAACCCGACACGTCGTTGGCGTTTGTGGTTTTTGGGTGGCAACGGAGACGATCTACGTACAGTTTGCATTTGTCGGGTATAGTATGGTAAGGGAGATATCCACGTGTGGTCGGGGCTTTGCAGGCAAGATTTCGGGGTGGTAACGAAAATACCACACGTGAGGCAGGGACTTGTGGGATTTAGGGTAGTAACGTAGATGACGCACACGAGGTTTGATTTGTGGAATCTAGCTAGGATGGTAACAAAGATGTTTGCAAGATTTAGGTTGGTAACAAAGAGGTCATGCGTGCAGTTGGGGTTCGCGGGTTCTAGGTTATAGTAACTGGTATAAGAATGACTACCACATGTTGATAATAGTATATGAAAATTAGGGTGGAAACCAAACGGAGGGATGTGCAGAGTTAGGGTTTGTGGGATTCAAGGAGAAAGAGACCGAGATACCGGTTAGTTCTTGAAATCTCATTTCGTTCTATCCATGTAGGCATATAATTTAACCGTTGGTGCTAAGGTAGAAGTCACATAGTCAAGACTTTGTTATTCCATTGTTGATAGCTTGATTGAGTACATGATTGGATTCAATGGTATAGAGTCCGGTACAGAGGAAAATTAAAGTAACTTGAAATTAATATACATGTCTGAATAAATTAGTAAATAAACTCACTTGATTATTACACTAGAGATTTAATTTGGTCACTAGTTTTTTTTTTTTTTGAATCGGCATAGCCACCTCCATCTCATCAGAAACGGAGATCTGTCTTACATCACAGATTATCCAGCATCCCCTAGCCATTACCATCTATATGCATGACTAACAGATAGATGTACCATCAAGTTCCTCATTGGGTTCAAGTAGCATACAGAACGAAAATTTGTTCCACAATTCGATCACTAGGCTGATGGACACCGTTGGTGTTGATGAGATCATTAATTGTTTTGCTGGCGCGGGATGTATCTACGGAGCCATATCTGCCGGTTATTAATAGTAACTTTCACGAGCTGCTCTCCGTTCAGAACCAAACTAACGAAGGCCTCACTCTTGAAGATTATTCTGCCGTACATCGGTTGTGCGCCACCCGTCGTCTTCTCCATGAGGACGCGGACGATGCAGTCGCCCCATTTCCTGGCAGGCATACAATCACATGCATAGATAGTCGTTCATGTCACTGATGAGGCTACAAGAAAACTAGTAGCAAGTGGGGAGAAATATATGGAAACTTTGATGACTTACTGCCTAAAATGGTCGAAGATCTCTTCTCGGTCGAGGGGCTGCCCCCTGGAGAAGGTTACGAACATGGAGCGGCAGTCCTCCGGCACTGTGACCGGGCGGAATGTGTATGGCGCCTCGAGCTCAGGATAGTGGGGAACGAGACCCGTTCTGAAGCGGCGGTACAGACGGTAGAGGTGATCGTCGAAGATGAGGGGGCCGACGCCATCGAGGATGTCGGCGACGCAGTGCACGACGAGGTCCTGTTGGTAGACGAAGAAGCCCGGGTCGATGCTGTTGTTGCAGAGGTAGGAGATGAACGGGATCTCCGGGAAGGTGCCAGGAACGCCGCGCATGCAGTCCAGGACGGAGTTGGCTTCGATGGCGAGGCTTCCGATGTCGTGGGCGTTGAACTCCCGCACGAGGCGGATGGCCGTGGCTTCGGTCGCGTGCTCGAGCCAGAGCAGCAGCGCCACGGTGTTGCGCGCCTGCTCCTTGTGGACGCCCATGGAGATGAAGCGCTCATAGGCTTCGCGGGCGTTGAGGTAGGCGAAGAGCACGTCGCTGACTTTGACTGCGGCCATCTTGAGCTACCGGCCGACCGGCGTTGGTGTGCAGTGTTGTCTTGCCCGGCGTTAGTTTGCAGTGTCTTGCGTAGCGCGCCGGTGGCTGGGATGGAGAGAAGCGCTCTGCAGGCTGGGTATTTATAGGCCGCCGGAGGCTCACACCTCGCCTGCCTGACGCGCCTCCATAGCCGGATGAACTGCGTGCCTGCCTGGTTTTCGGTGTTCTCACTGCTAACCAGCAAGCAGTTATTAACTGCTAGCCAAATAATACACAAAGCAAACAAAACGAGCGCGGGAAAGGTGGCAGGCGTTCGTTTCAAACGGGCGGCAAGCCACGTCGTGCTATACGTATATATGTCCTGGTGAACACTTAACGTGTCAATATACGTATGCATGGATACATGCAGCGTAGTACAGGAGGACAACCATGCATTCATATCTAGTTTGGTAGCAATGATTGATTATACTAGCTAAAATTAATAAACTACTTGGCCTCCACTTTTTGACTGCAGCGAACATCCTGCTAAGTCTGCGCTTTCGTTTTTCTTTGGCTGTCTTCTATTTTTGGCAGGAATTGAATAGTTACTTGAAATTACCAGAGGACCATTTGGGGTGTAGATTAATCCGTACCAAACCCATCCTCACTGGCCCTGACAACAAAGTAAGCAGCTCCCCTCCTTTCACATGCAACGCGACAAGGTAGTCATTATTTCCTACCATGTAATCCCATATTCATATATATTACTACTACTTATTCTGGATACTTTATACGGGCCATTCAAAATTCAAATTCGATGGTGTGCATGGCGTGAGAATGCAATTGGATGAAAATTATCCTCTAGGCCAGTCCAGTATGATTAATTGCATGACAATTGTGTATCGTTTGACGACCTGGTTCTTCTGTGTACATAACTATGTCTCATTACTATTTTTCTTCAAAAGAAAAGGCTATAAAATTTTATTAATAAGTTTTTCAATTAAAAGCCAATAATTTGTTGTGGCCATATGCATTTTGCCTTGACAAATTTGGTGCTAGATTTGTTATTTGGATCAAAACATTTACATGGCTCTCCTATTTCCATTAACTAAGTATAGTTTGTGTCTACGAACTTACTGGAAAATCCAATTTATCCGATACATTCACCGTTACCAGTAACTGAACCGTTAACGAATTTTGCTGCAGAGGCTTGGTGCTTTCACGATAATTGAATTGTCGGCTTCAATATGTCTAATAGATTCAAGTTAGTCGTATCGGATACGTTACCACACATTTATCTAATAGATCGACAACCGTATCATGCTAGCATGTTCGTGTGGTTTTTGACTACAAATAATTCAATTTATTTGTTGATTTAATAGTAACTGATCCGTTAACGGATCTCGTTATTGAGGTTTGTTGCTTCCACAATAATATTATTGCTAGCTTCAATTTATCTATAGATTCTCTGTTACTCGTAACCGATACATTACAACACATTTATCTAATAGATCGATGGACAATAGAGCATGTTGGCAAACATTTTTTGTAGCGTTTTATTCAACAAATAATTTGATTTATCTGGTACATTCACAGTTACTTGTAACTGATCCATTGCTGAATTCTGTTATTGAGGATTGTTTTCCACAATAATTGTATCGTCGGCTTCAATTTATCTAATAGATTCACAGTTTGTCGCAACGATCTATTAACACATGAAATTTTTTCAAAGTCTCAAACTTTTACAATAACCGATATGTTACCATGCCTTTTGGGAGGCTCACAACTTCCACATAACTGTAAGTTGGATGTGTAACCGTCTATACTGTTAATAAAAAAGGTCGGTGATTTATCAATTTAGAGCTGAATGCCTTGGCACCCCACTAGTTAAACTAAGATGGTTTTGGCCGAACTGATTTTTTTCGATAAAGGGTACTTTATTTAACTCAGAAGTATCAAGCTGATACAAATAGAGCCAGGCTTCGGTCGAACTGATATGCACATTTTCACAACTACTCTAGTGGTGTACTCCATGCAAGAATATAAGGGACAATTCATTATGTGGCACCAACTTATATCACTAGTGGGGCACAGGGTGGGCAAAAAAACTTGGATCTAAAAAACCGAGACCAAAATTTCGGATATCAAGTACCTGTTCGGTTAATAAATCTAAATAACCACAGTATGAATTTTAGGTTCGAGTATCACCATCGGGTACCCAAATACTCGAACAACCAACCTATAAAACTTCAAGTTAAATTGATATGTAAAGCCTTTAGATTAAACCGTTTATTTATGATCCATTATTAGTGAACTTATAATTTATTGACTTGTGAGATTAAATTTACAAATGATATTGGATTTTTGTTGACTGTTGAGAGCATGAGATAAGTATATTGTACAACTCGGCTATATATTTCAAGTAATATTGAAGACCGAACCAAAATTAGGTACTCAAAATATCCGGGTACCTAATATTTTTACAACATTTCTGGTAGTGTTTTTAAAAACCATTTTTTGTAAAAAAAATACCAAAATACTCGTAGTGAAATATCGGGTAGACCGAGCGCCCACCCCTATGCGTAAGTGGTTCCTCTAATGTGAACTCAGATGGAATCACCACTGACAGGTGGGACCAATAGTAGACTGTTCACATTGCATTATTGGTAGAAGCACAACAATACAATCTAGAGCATCTTTTTGAAGGCAATGGTAAATTCTATGTTGAAGGGACAATCTATGGTAAATTCTATGATCTGCTCGTAGAGGTCCCTGATCTTGAGCTTGATGACGATGGTCTAGAAGATGACAGTGCCTCGGCATGTTATTAAAAATACCTAATTTGACTTAGGACACTTAAATATTTTTAAAAAGTTTGGTAAAAAATACGTAAATTCATGTTATCAGTAGCACTAGGGATACAATTTTCTTTGGGGCAAGTTATATTAAAAGACGTTTTCGAGTTCCTTCACATTAATATTGCATGGTTCTAAGTCAACTTGAATTTTTCAAATTCGATTTTGAATTAATGCAAGTGTATGCGCCATGCCAATGATAAATGGTGCACATGATGCTGAATTATGCTTAATAACATGCCATGAAGAATTGGCATGTTACACGCAGAAAGCGAACAACTGTCAACGGTGTATACAAAGGCATGCATGATGAGATCGATGGGAGCAATCAGCATATTTTGTAGATTCGCAGCATCCAAGGAGCAGGCAGGCACGCACGGAAAGACCAAGAAAATAGAAAGATGACACCACTTCCTAGGAAGAAATCGTGACAACTATGCAGTACACTTCTCACCCTAACCTTATATATTGGCACAAAATCAAGCAGCCAAGGCAAGCCCTGATAAGCTACCATTGACCACACACGGCCGGGTTTACCATTAGGGAGTAAGTAGCTAGGTACCTAGTAGAGTTTAGAAGCTTTCAAGGGAGGCGAGGCAATGGAGGGAGACAAGATGAACGCCGGCGGCGTGGTGCTTCTCAACTGCTTCGTGAGCCCGTTCGGCAACCGCGTGAAGATCGCGCTGGCGCGCAAGGGCGTGGCGTACGAGGAGAAGTCCGAGAACCTTGCCGCGAAGAGCCCGCTGCTGGTGTCCTCCAACCCCGTCCACGCCAAGGTCCCCGTCCTCCTCGTCGGGGGCAAGCCTGTGTGCGAGTCCCTCGTCATCCTCGAGTTCATTGACGACGCCTTCGCCGGCGCCGGCGAGCCGCTGCTCCCCGCCGACCCTTATGCGCGCGCGCAGGCTCGCTTCTGGGCCTCGTACATCGACGCCAAGGTTTTTTGGTCGTCACATGCCGTAGTGTTCACTGCTCTTTCAATACGTGATAACATCACCCGCGAAAAAAAAATGCAGCTTCCGGAGTGCGCGAGGCGGGTGTGGCAGTCGCCCAAGGGCGCGGCGGTGGACGAGGGGAGGAAGGACCTAGTGGCCGTGCTGAAGGTGCTGGAGGCGGAGCTGGGCGGGAAGCCGTACTTGGGCGGCGAGTCGCTCGGGTACGTGGACGTGGCGCTGGTGCCGTTCGCGCCGTGGTTCGCGACGTACGAGCGGCTGGGCGGGTTCAGCGTCGCGGCGGAGTGCCCCGCGCTCGCGGCGTGGGCGGCGCGCTGCGTCGCGGAGAACCCGTGCGTGGCCGCGTCGCTGCCGGACGGCGAGAGCGTGTTCCAGTTCGTGTGCGGCATGAGGACGCACTTTGGCCTCGACTAGACTAGCTCGGCGCGTGCTCCATAACAATAAGCAGTGCATGTGCATGTGCAGCACATGATGACGTGTACAATCGTGCACTTTGTTTGTTAGTTTCAACTTTCATCCGGGTATTGTGTCGGTGAATCCGGTTGTTTTGGGCACCAAGTTTCGTTGGTTTGGCTACTGCTACGCGCTTTGATTTGGCGTTTTGATAAACATCTGTTTTTTTCGAAAGAACATTGTGACTTATTTTGACTGGTTGATATGATTGGCCTTTGTCGTGCACAGTCGTTGGCACAAAAATAATAAGCAATGTGAACTTTTGTTTTTAGTTATCCGCACCAGCGCCCACTAAAGCATACTCTATACACTATTCTCCTTCTACTTTTATAGTACGTACTCTAAATTATACTGTGAAACAGTGTATCTAGTATGCTTTTACGGTGTGCCATTGCGGACGGTCTTTTTTTTCTCTTTCGAAAAACCAGCAACGAAGTTGGCGTTTCATTTATAAGGAGATGAATACAGGTTTGAGACACATGGCTATAAAAAGGAAAGGGCGGGGGGGGGGGGGGGGGGGGGGGTGAGAGGGAAGAAAATACAACTGAATTCAGAAAGAGAATTATTGGGAATGAGCGCAGATAGCTTCTTGGCACCCGCGATTCTCCAGGAGAGAAGCTCGTCTTTGAGGAGAACGTGTGTTGCCTGTAGCGTGCACTCAGCATGATGAAAAATTCTGTTGTTCCGTTCGGACCAAATGCACCAAAGAGTCGCAATTACAGCTGTGTATATCCTCTTCCGTCGGTTTTTGTGGATAGCTGCCGACAAGTTAGAGTACCAATTGCTTAAGGATATGAAGGAGGTCCACCTTTCAGGGTGCAAATTCGGCTCCTGAAGCCATCTGCTAAGCTCCAGCCAAATAATTTGTGTGAAAGGGCACTCCAAAAATAGGTGAATGACAGTTTCCAAACTGCAACAACATAAAGGACAGAAGTAGCTATTTGGCCACTGTCTTCGTAGCAATCGGTGGGCAGTCCAAATTTTATTTTGCAGCGCTAACCACAAGAGAAAGCCTTGCACTTTGGTGGCACCCACATTTTCCAGACAAGTGGTTGGAAGTCTGATCGGACAGCTCCTTCGAATTGCAGTCGATATGCGGCTAAAGCAGAGTATCCCCCGCTGTTGCATATACCCACTGAATTGCATCTCCTTCCTGAGTCCCCAGATTGAGCTGCATGTCATCGATGAGTACCCAAAGCTTTATGTAATCAGGCAACAAGGCTGCAGATAGTTTAGGCAGCAAGTTTCGTATCCAGGTTGCATTTTGTAGCGCTGCGGCTACTGTTTTGTGCTTGCCCCGACCCGAGTGATGGTGAAAATGTTCGGAAAGAGGGATGCAGGAGATTTTCCATCGATCCAACTGGAGAGCCAGAATGTCGCCTATTTCCCATTGTGGACATGGACTTTGGTGGCTATGGAGAACAAGGCACGGTCTGTATCGTCTACAGGTATGTTCATGTTATGCCATGATCGGTGCGGTTGCTTCCATCTGTTCCATAGCCACCGCATATGCAATTCCCGACTAAATCACTGTAAGTCAAGGATTCCCAGCCCACCACATGCAAAAGGTCTACATACCCGTGACCACACCACTTTGCATTTGCCTCCATGCAGTTGGCTATTACCAGCCCAGAGAAATTGTTGTCTGAACTTGTCCAAATCTTTGATGAAATTTTTAGGTGGCTTAACTGCGGACAGCAGATACGTGGATGTTGAGCTGAGTACACTATGGACTAGCTCCCGTTGTCCTGCAAAAGTGAGGAGTTTGCCTTGCCAACCTGCCACCTTGCTGCTCACGCGGTCCAAATATGGCTGCAAATGTACCATGCGCATTTTACCGAGGTTGATTGGCAGGCCTAAGTAATTTATAGGCTAGATGACATGTTGATGATTGAATCCACTGGTAATCTCATGTAGAGGCAGTCCCTGGCAACGGATTGGTGCCAGCGAGGTTTTTTGTTCATTAATCTTCAACCCAGTGGCATCGCCAAACTGTTTTAAAATTTGCATCGTGGTGACCATGTCTCTTCTTGTTGGATTCAGGAATATGGCCACGTCGTCCGCATACATAGATAGTCTGAGATGTGCATGGCGTCCAGGTAAAGGCGAGAGGAGCCCCGACGCACTAGCTTGACTAAAGATATGGCTTAAGGAGTCAATGGCCAGTATGAAAATGTATGGGGACAGTGGGTTGCCCTGCCGTAATCCCTGTTCATGCTTGATGCTTGGCCCGACTATGCCATTTAATAGTATAGAGGAGGATGCCGTGGTGAAGAGTAGCGATAACCAGCTGATCCATCTGGATGGGAAATTTCTTTGCTGCAGAAGTTCAATGATATATTCCCATGAAATGGAATCGAAGACTTTTGTGATATCTAGTTTCATGAACAACATTGGTGTGTTTGTTCGATGGTAGTGTCACACTAGATTCTTGACATATAAGTAATTGTCCTGGATACAATGCTTTTTGATAAAAGCATTCTGTGCATGAGACACTAAATCATCAATATGACCTCCCAATCATAGGGCAAGCACTTTGGAGAAGCTTGGTGAAGGAGTGAATAAGGCTTATAGGTCTAAAATCACCCGGAGATTCAGGTTGTTGGGACTTTGGTAGCAGGGTGATGTTAGCTCTGCTGGCTTTGGGAAGAGGGCCTGCATTCAGAGAATACATACATCGGAAGGCTGCAAGAATGTCTTCTTTGATTATATACCAACACTTTCTGTAAAATGTGCCCGTAAAACCATCGGGTCCCGGAGCTTTTTCAGCCGGCATGGCACAGATGGCCTGCCAAATTTCATTTTCAGAGAAGGGTGCATCCAGCTCCAGACCTTGCACCGCAGGGAGTTGCAAGAGTTCCCAGTTCAAGGTGCAGTTTCGTCTTTGCCTCTGCCCAATGATGGATGTGAAGTATTCCTGTAATGCTTCTTCTTTACTGTGTTGTGCCCATCTAAGCTCTCCGAATGCGCTGCGAAGGCAATGTATATATTTCTTCCTACCACGACCATTGGATTTGATATGGAAAAACTTTGTATAAGCATTTCCTTCTTTCAACCATGTGATCCTTGATGCTTGCCGACGATGCGATCACTCAACAGCTGCTAGTCCCAGTACCCTTGCTTTGAGGTCCTTGTTGGAGGTTGATCTCCAGCAGAACCGGTCATTGGACCGATTCCAACCCACTCAACGCCTTGATCGGAGGCGTCTAGCCACGTCCTGGCTGTGGGCCCCCTCTCACACCGTGACATATAAAAGGAGGATGATTAAGGGGCTAATGGACCCTGAAGTTTTCCTAATCCAACTAAGAAACCGATCTATTGAGTCACGGGAGTGAGGGGAAGGCTCCCAGCGTCGACTCCGTCCTTCCCCACGGATCTACAGCGCCGCTGGCTCTCCTTGTCATCGACGATCAACCCTTTCAACAACGAAGGTATGTCCTAGCAAAGGTGTGTCCAATCTTCCCCACATCTTTCAGTTAACACCTACTTCTACTGTGATTAGTACTATGAGCATTGTCATTCATCTATGATTTGCCTAAGATCCCGGTAGATAAACCACTAGGGATGATTAGCAAATACAACATTGGTATCAGAATCCACCCTATGCGGTTTTTCCATTTGGGATTTGAACTCCATAGCATGTAGAAGGAGGGGATATACTCAGATCTAACTCAGATTCCCCCAAAATGAGAGCCCAAAACTTCAGTCCACCCGAACCCTAACCCTTAGTGTGTTTTTCGGTAAAAGTAACGTGTGAGGTGAAAGGCCGAGACTCACCTCTTGGTTTTCTCTGCCGTCACAATCACCGGAGAATCGTCGGGTTTCCCATTGACTTCTGGGTAGAGGTCGTCGACGCGATGCCGCTTGACGTGGTTGAGCGAGCACGCTTGGGACCATCTAAGGGCACCACAACAGTACCACTCGAAGGCGACGCGTCCATGCTGCGGTGGGCGCACACACCGACGAGGGGACCCGCGGTGATGACGCCTCTCAGCCATGGCCACCGCTTTCTTTTCTCTGTGCGGCGCTGAGGAGAGAGAAGGAGCGGGAGTGAAATGGCTAGGGTTCACGGGGGCTCAACACCGGCATTTTCGTTCAGCCGAAATGCCCAGACAGTCGTTGGATTGAGATCAACTGCTGAGGTGCATTCATCTAGGCTCCAGCCCAACAAGCTAAGGGCTACGCCCTAATAGCATCCAGATCGTTTAAGGGCTAGGCTGTGTCAGGGCCTTAGCTGGTGTGGGCTCAGTTTAAGGGTAAGACCGGCCACGGGCCTCAGACGCGCGCGCGGGCTGGCAGGATCGACCGACCATGCCACGGGCCGCGACTTACGGGCCATAAAAGTTAGCCCAGTCGGGTGCACTATGGAAGCTAGCCTCGGGCCGCTTCATTTAGCTACTACATTTTGGGCCTAGTAAGAATATTGGGTGCATTGTTAAGGAACTAAGTTTTGGGCTTCTGAAGCCCTTTTAGGATGCAGGCCTTTTCTTTACCTTTTATAAGTTGATTTTCAGTGGATTTTGGCACTTGGGCCAAAATTAAATTTAGGGCTCCAATTAGCAATATTTATTAGGAGAATTAAATATTCTCATCCTTTTTAATTGAAGATTAAGTTGTTATGGAGAATAAGTATATTTAGATAAGATTCTTTTTCCAAATTTTGGAAAATTTGGAAATTTACAATTTTGGGAATAATAATAAAATATACTGAGTTCACCATTTTCTCATAATGTGAAAATTGGTGTACTATTGAGAATTCCAAATTTTTTATATATGATTTGGATAATTAGTAATAAAAACCAGTAAGTTTTATTTTTCCCAAACTATTTAAAGTCACTAATTTACATTTATCTGTGAATTGGTGTAATATTTAGTATTTATGTAGCAAAATTGATATTTCTCAATATCATTAAAATAAGATTATTTTTCTACTATGTATAAATAAGTATGAATTAAGTACATTAGCTTTCACTATTAAGTGTTAAGTTTATGACTTTCTGGTTAAACCTTTTTCACCAACGTGAGAAATTTTAATTAGAATACTTTGAATAAACTTTCACTATGTTTAAGTACTTAGTTATAAGTTTAAGATTTTAAGTGCCCAATCTTGTTTCAAGTAATTAGTAATTTATATAAGTTTTAGTATTTAGCTAATTAGTGTAAGTATAAGATTAGTAACATTTAACGTTGTAATTTTAAGTATTTAGTTACAAATTTAAGTATTTAGTCATCATTTAAGTAGTTAGTCACTGTTTTAAGTTTTTAGTGTTTTGGGAATTAATGTTTAAGCATGAAGCAATTTCCTTAAGTTTAAGTTAGCATGGTAATTTTATATTGCGATCAATGTCGCCGATAGACTTTTACTATGAAATTATAATAAGTTAATCTGAGAATTTTACGCTACACCCTAAAAGTGACGTAAAATTAATGTTTAATCTTATTAAGTAAAGATTTTGCCCCATATTAGATTTTAATAATTAACATGATGATTCAATCATCGTGATTAAGATTTGTAAGTCCTCATTAAGATTCAGACGTATATAGTGTACATATACATATAAGTTTAGTAAGTTCATCATTAAGCTTCCGCTGTTTTGTAAGATGAATTAGTTTAAGTATTCTTCTATTTAAATTGAATCTAACATGAAGATTTATTTAGAAAAATCAATTTATTAAGTTGTCCCATTAATTGATTTAGTTCTAATAATTAAGCTTGTTAAGACTTAAGCTTCAGCTGTAATCTTTAGTGCGGTAAATTTATTGAGTAATCAACGTGAAAAATAAATTTACTGTGTATTTATGTTTATTAAATCTTTTATATTAGTGTATGAAAATTATGTTGAGTAACCAACGTGAAAGACAAAATTTTCATACTTTAATGTCGTGTTTTTTCAAGTAACCTACGGGAAAGACATAACACGTCTTTTAAGTAATTTTTAATTCAAAAAGAATTCCGTTGAGTAACCAACGTGAAAAACGAAATTTAATACATTTTGAATGTCTTGTTTTATCAAGTAACTAACGTGAAAGACAAAACACATATTTTTTAGTTGTTTAACTTGTTTTTAGTTCATAACGAATTTTGTTGAGTAACCAACGTGAAAAATGAAATTTGTTATGTTATGAATTTAGTTTGTTTTGTCAAGTAACTATGTGAAAGACAAAACACAACTTTTGTAGTTCATTAAGATAATTAAGTTATTGTATATTTTGTTGAGTAACCAATGTGAAAGACAAAATATTTTATGTTGATTAAGGTGAATTAAGTTATTGTATACTTTGTTGAGTAACCAACATGAAAGACAAAATATTATATGTTAATAAGATGTATTAAATATTGTATTTTGTTGAGTAACCAACATGAAAGATAGAATAAAATATTCTATTTAGTCGTGCATGTTTCATTAAGACTATGATCAAAATGTTGCATACACTTAGTAATGAGACCAACTTTATTTAAGTAATTAAGTTTAAGATTAATTCAGATTTATTTCTGAATATATATTGTCTTGGATATTAAAAGTATTTCTCATGCCTTAAGTTTTATTTTAGTAATTAATTCGCTTCATCGGGAATTATCTCGCGTGATGAGCAAATGAGGTATGTCTTTTGTATGTCATTTTATATTTTAATAAGATTTTTCATGTCGATAAGATCTTAAGTAAATTAGAATTTTATGAGAGCATTCTCATTGTATCATTAATACTAAAATAACTATTAAGAATTGAAGATTTTCAGTTAAATGTATCTTCAAATACATATTTTAGCATTTGTTAGAATTATTGTTTTATGGTTTATTTAGTAGTCATATATCATGAAAGAATATTCTTGAAATGTGCAATTCTATTATTTAATTTAAGTTATTAGACATGAAATTTGAGAGTAAGAAATTAAATTTTTCACATTTTGATATCGTCAAATATGTTAAGCATATCATTTAGAATCATTGAACCATTAGATGATGACATGGAGAAACTTTTATATTCTAGAAAGAGGTGATGTACTCCCATTAGTATTAAGTGATGTTATTAGGATATAAGTAAGTAATATATTTATCTCCTCATAATGAGTATTGTAAATTGTCTTCAAAATTATGGCACTATTGTACAGACCATATCTCGAGGGGGAGGATTATAGGTTTATCACTAAGATGATGAGTGAGATCATTAATTAATAGATTTCCACCTCATACTTTTTAGTTTTTATATAATGCTTTGTGTGCATTATGATAAGAATGATCTATACTATAAGGGGGAGTACAATATATATTATCGTCTAATACCCCGAATTAGAAATGTACGGCTATTTTCTTATATTTTATTAAGTTTTTAAGGAAATATAACTAAGGGAGTGATCCGGTAAGATGAAATTTTAGTATTTTCACTCTCCCTTTCCTTAATCAGTTTTAGATTAATTAAGGGGATGCTTATAAACATCGTATAAGTTATATAAATAAAGTTACCCAAATAATTTTAAGTATGATATTAAGAAGATGAGATTATTATTAAGAAAATAAATTATGATTTTGTTGGCCTTTTGATAAGATTTCAGATCCTCGTTTTGAAATGAAGTATTATAGTCTTCTTAAATGATGACTAAATCAGGGGGAGTTTGACATCTAAAGATACCAATTTTAAAAATAAGTGGTTTGTGTAAGCACTTTCTTTTTCAAGATTCACTCTTTATGATGCCTTACCGATATTGTGTTAATAATGCTAGATATTGTTTTCACAATACCTGCTATTTAATTTTTCATCATTAGTGGCCAATAATGATGAAGAGTGAGAGCATCCTCATTTAAGATTACAAATAATCCAACAAATGTGTTAAAAAATTCAAATGATGATGATCACACTTCATATGAATAAGTTGTGAGTGATTGTCACTCATTTGAATGACTTAGAATTTTAGTTTTCCGATAGAGTCAAATCAGTAGACTGCAATGTGTCTATAAAAGCTAACGTAACTCTAAAAGGAATAATAAATACTTTTGATATAAGTGTCATCGTAAGATGTTCATAAGTGAGATATTTCTCAATGAGTTTATTTGAGATTGTTTTAGATAATTCGAACCATGAGTTTTGTCATGTAAGTTAGTGAAGTGAGATATCTTAAGTAAATCCATTCATGGATTGAAATAAGAGTATCTAAGTTAAGAATATCTCGCATTCAATAAATTCACAATAGATTTTGGGTATCATAAGATATTGAGAAGGACAATTAGTGTTTCTCTTAAGACAATAAAGTTAAGTATCTATTAGAGGATGATGTACTGCAGTAAGAAATAATGTTCATCAACTTAAGAGTAAGTATATTGTCCTCATCGTTGTTAAGTTAAGATCTTGGTGAGTTTTCGTATTTGTTAGTATGTAAGTTTCACCAAGATATAATAAGGGGTATTTAGACTATCAGGTAATGCATATCTACTATAGTCATAAGAATATATGGTATGCATAGATTAAGTTCAAGTCTGCTCTTAAGGTCAAGAGTGGTAAGTATAGGAACGAATCAGAAATTGGTTTCATGTACTTCAATTAATGATACACTCTAACATAGTTTAAGTAACCGGGATATTTTGACATAAGTAAATTCAATCCAGATATAGATCACTTGTTTAGAAATAAGAAAAATTTGAAATTTGATAAGCGATTTAGGCGTCATGATAAGATGAGTAAGAATTGACGTCATTTCGAATGAAGTTTTAGTAAGATTCAGTTTTACGAGATGTGTAGCAAAATCCACAATCAGTTGCTAACACTCGTATTTTGGAGTTTTATAGTGGAAAAGTTCCAATCGAGCGGTCACTATATCATAAGTGATGTATACCGAATGTTCTTTAAGCATGAGGCCGTCGAGCAGACACTAGAATTATTTTTACCCGGTTTAAGAGTGGTCGACAGCATCAAACCACTTAAGTTATTTTTATATCAAGTGCAACAAGTCAAGTGTGTCGCCAAACACATTGATATTAGGTCGCTAATGATAAAATCCAGGATCATACTATTATTTTGAGCAAATCAGTGTCAAACGATTGCTTGCGGTACCGTTTACAAAAGGTCTTCCACCCAGGTGTTCAACGAACACAAAGTCGGCTTGGGTTTAAGGAGGAACCTATGATCAACTGGATACTAAGGGGCCATTAAGTGTAAGGTTACTTCTAAATGTGAGATGTATCATGGTCGTTCAAGTCAGATAGCACGTAACTGACTATTCCTTGATGTGACGTGCCTTATATGTCAAACATAAAGAAGCTAACACTAAGTTCAGAATTAAGTAAGTATAAGTTTTGAAATTAAGTATTTAGTTAGTCTTGATCTGTGGAGATCAAGGGGGAGAATGTTGGAGGTTGATCTCCAGCAGAACCGGTAATTGGACCGATTCCAACCCATTCAACGCCTTGATCGGAGGCGTCTAGCCACGTCCTGGCTGTGGGCCCCCTCTCACACCATGACATATAAAAGGAGGATGATTAAGGGGCTAATGGACCCTGAAGTTTTCCTAATCCAACTAAGAAATCGATCTATTGAGTCACGGGAGTGAGGGGAAGGCTCCCAGCGTCGACCCCGTCCTTCCCCACGGATCTACAGCACCGCTGGCTCTCCTTGTCGTCGACGATCAGCCCTTTCAACAACGAAGGTATGTCCTAGCAAAGGTGCGTCCAATCTTCCCCACATCTTTCAGTTAACACCTACCTCTACTGTGATTAGTACTATGAGCATTGTCATTCATCTATGATTTGCCTAAGATCCCGATAGATAAACCACTAGGGATGATTAGCAAATACAATAGTCCTTTCTCAGAGTTATTTCCTCCGGCGACAGTTCTCTGGACTCTTGGGTCAAGTCCAGCTTTTGGATGACCTCGTTTGCAATAGATAGCTGAACCCACGCATTCTTGAACAGTGTGCAGCTCCAAGCTTTGAGCTCGGTTGCTGTTGTATGCAGCTTATAATTAAGCAGGTTGAGGGGGGATATTCCAGGCACTGCCTTGGTCCATGCTGATTGGACCACCTGAAAAACCCGGGTACTCGAGGCCAGAAATTTTCGAACTTGAAACGGCCTTTTTTCCGCGATCGTCTCTGCTCGGTCAGAATAATAGGACAGTGATCAGAAATATGAGAAGACAGGGCATATAGAGCATGATCCGGGAACATGAGATCCCAACCATTATTACAGAAGACACGGTCTAGTCTGACTAGTGTTGGTTGTGCTCTTTCATTTGACCAAGTGTGATTCCGATTTTGAAGTTTGAACTCCATCAGTTCAGCTCTATCCAAAACTCTGCGGAAGGACCGCATCATGCACCTGTTCAGTCTATTGTTATTTTTATCGCTGGCCTGGTAAATTTGATTAAAATCACCAGAACAGATGTAGGCCATATCCTGTTGGGGCTGAAAATGAAGCAATTCTCTAAAGAAGTTTGCTTTTTGTGCATCTGAAGTCGGTCCATATACTCCGGTGAACCGGACTTCATTATTTGTCTGTCTATGGGTGATGGTAATGAATATGCTGAATTCAGAGATCACAGGAGATGCCATGGATATGTGTCGGTGATTTTGATCTGGCAGATCTCTCGACACTACTAAAAGTGTTTGCGGAGTTTGAGGTTCAATATGGGCGCACGGAGATTCAAGAAGGTGATGTGTAAAATGACACAAGAGACACAAAGATTTACGTGGTTCGGGCCGCTTGAGCGTAATACCCTACTCCACGGGGTGTGTTGGTGTTGCATTGGATGTATGGGCTCAACGTGAGTTGAGAGAGCGTGTGAGTTGATCAGTCTAGCCCTGAGCAGGTCAGATCAGAGCAGGTTATATCCGTCCCCTCTATGTATCGTCGGCCTGCCCTTTTATAGTATAAGGACAGGCCGTTACATGTTGGCCTGGCCCGACATGTGGCCCCGACGGTTACTAATATTTATACACATTTGATGCGCTTAATTACCCTTAATGACCAAGTTACGGGCTTTGACAGCGCCGTTACTGGTAATAAGGGTCGTCCGATCGTGTGTCATTAATATAATATTAATGACACTTAATCGGGTATTGAAGTCCTTGATTCCTCTTTGAAGATCTGGAGCCGTTGTGGAGTCTTCCGGAGGTTAGAGGCTGAAGATCCGACGGTTGGACACGTGGCAGCTCCGGAGCATACTGTGGGGAACAGATAGGTCCGGTGCCACCAGACACGTGTCAGTTCCGGAGCTTCCCTCGGTCTGGGGTTAGGTCCGGAGGTGCCGTTATGGTACATAGCCCGGAGCTTCCCCCTTGTGGGCGGTAGCTCCGGTTTGATAGTACACGTGGCGACCCTGAGACTAACCATATTGGGGAAGCGGGTCCGGTTATGTCTGACATGTGGGCCTCCGAAGGTCTTCAAATCAAGTAGATGACATTTCCTTAAGATCTTCGCAATCTCAAGGGGTATACGGTACACAGGGTACCGACAGTGGCCCCCTGGGCCCACCTCTGGGGAAGACCCCTTAGGTGAAGTCATTCTGCCGGAGGTGGGTCCATCCTTCGACTTTTGAACTGAGTCTTCAAAGGTCTTCGGATGTGCCATTAGCGATAGTTTTGGAGTTAAATCCTCGCCGCATGGCATATCTCGGGTGCGGCAAATGAGATATTTGGCGTGCGGATCTCACGCAATTAAAGGTCGCCGGTTCCCGATACAAAAATCATACCAGTTCCGCGCGCCTTGTCAGGCTGCCGCCTTCGGGCTTCCCGCCTTTCATGATGACAACCGTTCGCCTGGGTAAGAACCTCGACTTGATCGTCAGGGTGGTCCCGGGCCCTCTTGTCATTGACAGGGTGAAATTTTTGAATAATATCTTCGGCTTCCTTGTGGTTTCCATCCAAGCGTTGCGGGGGCTTACTTAAGAAGGAAAGCGCGCACCGTCTAGGGTTCTTTACGCCTCTCATCTGAACTTGCGCTCGAACTCCCAAACTTGTGCTTGCTTTTCCTCCCTTGCCTCTCTGTGCTGCGATAGAGTTGGGTCTCCGCAAGAGCCGCTTGAAGATCGAGGGTGACCGGAAGAAGGTCTGGGCCCTCATGGGGTGGTCCTCGGACTTCTTCAACCACCTGGTCCGCGCCAGTGGGGAGCTCCCGTTCGAGAAGGAGCACGCCGGCGAGATGGTGTACTTCTCTTCGTACGCCATGGTGGGGTTGATCCCGCTTTTTTCCTCCTTTTTCTTGATGTTGCTAGACTTCTATGGTCTGCAGCTGTACCACCTTGGCCCCCGCTCCATTCTTCTAGTGTCTGTCTTCGTCCACTTCTGCGAAATGTGGGTGGACATCCCCCCTGCATTGAGCTTTTCCGAACCTTCTTCATCGTCCATACCACCGAAAGGGGTGATGAGTACCTTGGCTTCTACTACTTTGTGAAGCGCAAGAAGTGCCCATTCAAGTACCTCCGGTCGTTTCCCTCTGGAAATTGGGACGATTGGAAGAAAGACTGGATAGTCATCCGGGTGGAGGAGCACGAGAAGCTGGAGTTGCCCGAAGGCCTCCCCAACATCGACACTGCAGTCTGGAGTGAAGCTCCGGTGCTGTCGAATGCCTTCAACCCTGCTCTGACCAGGATCCGCCACTGTGTGGAGGGAGGATTAACTCCTCAGACGGTATTTTGCAATTTCCTGGTCAACAGGTGGGCACCGCTGAAGAGGAGAGAAAAACTCGCTTGGGCCCTCAACAGTGTGATGGACGACGACCGGGTCGAGACCGGGCTGAAGTCCAACATGGAGGGGGCGACCTTGGAGTTTCATCTCAAGAATTTCCAGCACGGCATCGACGTTGCGGGTGATGACTTGACCCCGCCACCAGCTTTCCTCCCTCTGAACGTGGAAGTTGAGTTCAGCAGGGAGCTCTGGCGGACGATGCCGGTGCTTGACGACCTTGGTGTCGTCAAGAGACGATCATCTTCCAGGGTGGTGATCCCTGGGGCTTCTGAAAGTGGCTCCGACTCAGCCCCAAAGCCAAGGACCGAAGTCGTCAGCAAGGGTAAGGAGCCAATGGCCGAACCCTCGAGCCGAAAGAGGAAGCTGAAGCATGCCGACGGAAGGTCCGTCAAGCCTGCATCCTCTGCAACAGCTCTTTCTCCCCGGAGGGGGAGGTCTTCTACAACTGCGGCGACTGTGCCTGCTGCAGTGTCTTCCTAGGGTGCTAGCTCCGGGCATGTGACTCCAGCACCAGGGCCAGCTGAGGCCTCTGGGTCTGGAGGTCCTTCCCGGTCGAGGGGAGCCTCGACTAAGGAAAAGCCCGCGGCTGCAACAAGTTCCGGGGGGCCTTCCGGAGCTACCACGCCGGCGGCGGCCATGGTCAGTCCAGAACGCCCTGGGAAGAGATTTCGTGCAAGCTGGTGCGGAAGCCTTCTGAGGTAATTTTTAATCTTTACCTTAGACAGTTGTTTTATTGTAGTAACTGTTTTTTAAGTTTCTTCATCCATCATCTGCAGCATCCCCAAGAAGAGGAGTGAGGCTCCACCTTCAGCCACAGCAGCTGAAGCTGTGAGGGCGGAGGCTTCTGCTCTTGTCCCGGTGCCGCCCCAAGTGGCGGCTGAAGCTGCGGCAGCTCCGGCGCCAGCTATCATGGTCATGGACCTCGACTCATCCCCCGAGACTACCGTGGTAGCGCCAGACCACAGGAGAGAAGATGCGCCAGCGACACCTGCCCCGGAGGTTGAAGCCCCGGGTCTTGATGCTGAGATGTTGGAAGCTCCGGCCATTGAGCCGGAGGAAGCAGTGATTCCGGCCCTAGAGATGGAAATTGTCGAAGCCCCGGTGGTTGACCGGAAGTTGAGGAAGTCCCGGCGGTTGAGCCGGATACCTCCGAAGCTCCAGCCTCAGAGCCAGTTGCCACTGAAGCTCCGGCTGCAGAGCCGGTTGCAGTTGAAGACCTTCTAGCGCTTGAGCCGGTTGAGGTTGAAGTTCCAGCCTCAGGGCCGGTTATTGCAGAGGCATCGGCACTCGAACCCATGATGGTCGAGGTGCCAACACCCGAGCCACCAGCGGAGGAGGAGCCCAGGTCGGAGCCTGAAGTTGCCCCTGCTCCAGAAGTGATGACGGTGGAGGTGCCTGCTGCTGGGCCAGGGTACCCAGATGAAGTCGCTGGCCCCCTGCTCGAGGGGGCAAATGAAGACTTGGCGGCAGGGCCTTCAGAACCACTTCCAGAGGTCGGAACTTCTTCTGCGGAACCCTCCTCGGTGGCGACTGAGGCTATCCCAGAGGACAGCCCTAGTGCCGTGGAGGCTCAGGGGACCACTCTTGTGGAGTGGGACCCAATTTTTGTAAGCGAGAACCCGCTGGAACCAGCGTAGGAGACCCCAGCAGGTCTGGACCCTATTCCCCTGTCGTTGTCCATTGACAACGCTTGCTCCAGTCTACGTCAAGTCCAGCTGGCGTTCTACCACGACAGCAAGGCTCTTGAAGAGGAGCGCCAAACCCTTAGGCGGTGGCGTAATTGGCTCTACTTCGAGACCAAGCTGGCGCAGTCGAGGTTGGCAGACGACAAGGAGTGGATCAAGCGGGAGAAGGTCCACCTGGAATACTGGGGCAAATTATTGGATGATAGGGAGAGCTTGACTCGTGCCCTCGACGCTGAATCCCGGGCCATTTATGAGCATACCAAGGCAGCTAATAATGCGGCTGATGATTGCCAAGAAAGGCTTGAATTCATTAACACTACCCTCATCAAGCGCCGGGAGGCACTTGAGGAGAGGGAGAAGAAGCTCGAAGACGAAGAGCAAAAACTCCTAGAGCTGCGGGATGACGTCTTGAGGAGGGAGGAGGAGTTCGCCGAAAAGGTGGCTCTGGTTGACAAGGGCCTCGAGGAACGCACCAAGAAGTTGGAGGAGCATTGCGTTGAGGAGGAGGACAAGGCCTGGGTGCGAGGGCAGGAACTCTACCAGCAAGAGTGTGCCATCGCTGCCAGGGAGAAGAAAGTTAGGTGCCGGGAGAAGGACCTGGTCGACCGCCGGAACAAGATCCACCTCCGGGAGGAGGAGCTCGGAAAACTTAAGAAGCAGGTTGCTGAAAAGATTCAACAAAATTCCAAAGAGGTTGAGCGCCTTGCTCGTGAGAATTCTGAACTGGCGGCGGCCAAAAGATCCTTGGAGGAACTGAAGGGCTTGAGGACTGCAGACTCCCTACAGGTTTGGGAGTTCCTGAGCAAAGCCAACGACGCGCTGACACCAATGGGCTTCAGTCCCGTGCATCCGGATGATCCGAAGCCGGAGCCGGACCTGGCGTTGCAAGCGTTGAGCTCGGCGGGTAGCAAACTTTCCAAGGTGGGTGACATCATCGCGAACCAGTTGGAGGTTGAGGGGCAGTCCCTGGCGAAGAACGTCGCAGAGTATGTGCTGACGTGCTACACCAGCCGGGATCCCCAATTTCCTCTGGACCCGGTGCTTGAAGGTCCCGTCAAAGGAGAAGGTGAAGCCACCCGTGCCAACGTGTCGGAGGTTGCTCAGAAGGTCGCCCAGTTCTTCCATAGGGTCTAGGAACATCTCTATAGCTCCCACTTGTATTCTCTCTTTTTCTTACCCAATTTTGTAATCCCTTGTCTCCAGATGAATGAAATCCACAATTTGTTAATGAATTTCATTTTTTGTCTTCAACACTTTTGTCTTCACTTGGCCCCCTGGTAGATGTACACAATTTGATTGTGAACATGTACCAAGAGGATATTGTGTTTTGTTGAAGACTCGTTTGCTTCGAACTTGTATAGTGTAAGTTCGAAGTCTTCGATAGTGAAGGCCCCCTGAGGTTGTCGGAGCTCAGAAGCTCCGGGCATTGACTACCGTCGGAGCTTAGTAGCTCTGGCAATAGTCCCTATCAACGCGTAGAGCATCGATAGTTAGTCCTCTGGGGTGTCAGAGCTTAGTAGCTCCGGCAGTGACCTTTGCCAACGTGTAGCTTGTCGGTAGCAGACTCCGCTTGTGGGGTCTTCTCACCATCTTTTATTCTGCGTCGACGGCTGGCCCCCTAGCTTTACCGGAGCTTGTTTGCTCCGGTGATGCTCGTTTTCAATGTTTAACATCGATTACAAGCCACCTAGGGGGAGTCGGAGTTTGTTAGCTCCGGCTTTTCTCCATCAACATGGATTCTTTATTTTTCCTGCACACTGAAGCCAAGAAAAATAGTAAAATTCGCTCCTTGCCTGTAACTTCGTCGCGGCTTATGATTCCCAAGAAAGTTTTAGATCAAACACAATTCTGAATACAACCTAATGCGTTGCCTTCTTTCTTTCAGATTCAATTGTACTTGGACCCGCCTTACTTCGGCCTGCCGGGGTGTAGGTAGAGTGGCGTACTTAGGGTGCTTGACCAGGCTAAGTTGATAGCACACTCCGACCCTAGATTGGCTTGGCGGCATTCAGGCGAGTGGGCCATGAACAATATTTGAATCCAAAAGAATTGACAATACAGCTCGAATTGTACATAACTGGTCGAACTAAAATTTCTTAAGAATTGCACAACTTTGTTATAGACAAGAAAGAGAAAAATAAAAAATGTTGAGCCTGTACAAAATAAATGCACGTGGAGTCTGTTTCACATGAAGATATCTTTCATTATAGGTCCGGGGTAAAGGGGAAACAAGTACACTCTTAGGGTACGGAACCAGGCTAAGCGTGTTTCATTTCTCATTTGACCCAGGGTAGCTAGCCACACTTTTAGTCCTGAGACTGTGACAAGTGTTGCATGAACTTTGCGGACCTTCCAGGAAAGGTCCGGCTGTTCTCCCGGAGGAACTACCCGACTCTGTACAATGACTCTATAACATACACCTCAAGTTACTACAGACTCACCTCCGTGATATTAAGTGTAGAACTTACGGAGGTGCTCAATGTTCCAAGGATTTGGGAGAGGTGTCCCATCCTCGGTAGCCAAGCGAACGCTTCCGGGACGAGATACTTTAATCACTCGGAAGGGTCCCTTCCAGATGGGGGAGAGTTTATTTAACCCTTCTCTGGATTGTATTCTCCGTAGCACCAGATCACCTTCCTCGAGCTGTCGGTTGTGTACATGCCGCTGATGATAGCGCCGAAGGGCTTGGCGGTATCGGGCATTCCGAACAGCTGCTTGGCACCTTCCCTCCTCTAGGAGGTCTAGGTCTTCACGCCGGAGCTGGTCCTGCGTGGCTTCGTCGAAGGTTGGGACCCGGAGTGACCCCAAGGTGATTTCCGGAGGAAGGATTGTTTCAGCTCCGTACACCAGGAAGAAGGGTGTCTCTCCAGTTGACCGGTTTGGAGTTGTCCTGTTGGCCCATAGAATGGGCGTAAGCTCTTCAATCCAGTTGGCTCCATGTTTTTTCAAGTGCTCATATGTGCGCGTTTTGAGTCCTTTCAGGATTTCTGCATTTGCTCTCTCGGCCTGGCCATTGCTTGCTGGGTGAGCTACGGAGGCGTAGCAAACTTGAATGCCGAGGTCTTCGCAATATCCTTGAAATGCAGAGCTTGTGAAATGGGTCCCGTTATCAGTGATGATTTTGTTTGGGACTCCAAATCTGCATACAATGGACTGCAAAAAGTTGATAGCAGATTGCTTGTTGATTGTCACAACTGGAGTTGCTTCCGGCCACTTGGTGAACTTGTCAATGGCGACGTCAGGAACTTGTAACCTCCGATGGCTCTTGGGAAAGGTCCCAAGATGTCCATCCCCCACACGGCGAAGGGCCATGTAGGAGGTATCATTTGTAGAGGCTGAGCCGGTGTGTGAATTTTCTTTGCATGAAATTGGCATGCTTCGCATTTCTTCACCAGCTCAGTTGCATCCTGGAGTGCTGTAGGCCAGTAGAAGCCATGCCGGAAGGCTTTACCGACCAGCGTGCGGGAAGACACGTGTTTCCCACACTCGCCTCCATGGATTTCTGCGAGGAGCTCGCAACCTTCTTCCCTTGTGATGCACCGCATTAGGATGCCGTTGGCACCGCGCCGGTAGAGATCCCCTTCTACCAACATGTATCTTTTAGCCAATCTGACTATCCGGTCAGCGGATACATCATCGTCAGGAAGGATGTTGTCTTTCAAGTAGCTCCGGATCTCTGAGATTCATGCATCAGAGCTAACTTGAGCATTTGAGTCTTGCGTGCTGGGTTGCTCGGAGCTTCCGGCAGCACCTACGACCCTTGATGGCTGCCATGGTAACAGGGCCATCGGGACCGTCAGCTTCGAGATGCTGATCTCGCCCCCTTCGCTCAGTTCGGCAAGCTGAGCTGTGGGTTTTGACAACCTCCAGACAAAAGTTCCGTCAGGATCCGGAGCTCCGGTTGACGCTTTCATCAAGAGTTCGTCGGCTTCAGCGTTGTGGACACGCTGGACATGTTGGAGGTCTAGGACTTTGAAGTCCTTTTGAAGCCTTTGGACTTCAAGGAGGTAAGCAGCTAGCTGGAGATTGTTGCAGGAGCATTCACCCTTCACTTGTTTAATGATGAGCTGTGAATCTCCCTTGACCAGCAGCTGCTTGACACCGTATGACAGTGCCACCTTTAGTCCGTAGATGAGTGCTTCATACTCCGCCATGTTGTTGGTCGCCTTGAAGTCAAGGTGTACCATGTATTTTACCTTCTCCCCGGTTGGTGCGAGGAGAAGGATTCCAGCTCCGGCCCCCTGCTTTTGCATGGAGCCGTCGAAGTAGAGGGTCCAGTGAGGCTCGGTGAAGACCGAAGCCTTGTGTTCTGGCTTCTGCTCACTGGGGCCCCCAGGGTTTGATGGAGAGGAAGTACATTCCGCCACAAAATCCGCCAATGCTTGACTCTTGATTGCTTGTCTTGGAATGAATTCGAGATCGAATTCGGCCAATTCTGCTGCCCACTTTGTAATATTCCGAGTTGAATTGGTATTATGCAAGATTGCTCGAAATGGGTAAGAAGTCACCACTGAAATCTTGTGAGCTTGGAAGTAATGGCGAAGCTTCCTGGAGGCGATAAGAACTGCATAGAGCAGCTTATGCACCTCTAGGTATCGAGTCTTGGCATCATGAAGTACTTCACTGATGAAGTACACTGGGCGCTGGATGGTTCGGACCCTCCCGGAGGGGTCCGGAGCTTCCTCTTCATTGACCCGAATCTTCCCGGGGGGATCCGGACCTTCTTCGGGGACCTCCGGGTCTTTGCTGGAGGGACCCGAAGCTTCTTCAGAAGCGACCTGGACCCTATCGGAGGGGTCTGGGTCTTCTGAAGTAACTTCTTGTGGAATCAAGTTTGGGAACTGGGACCCAGACTCGCTTTCAGGAACCTCCGGACCCTCCCGGAGGGGTCTGGATTCCTGAGCATGGGATGGTTCTGGTCTCTCCGCAACCAGGACCATACTGACGACTTCGTCAGTTGCTGAAATATAAAGCAGCAAAGGCTCACCAGGGTTCGGAGCTACCAGAGTTGGTATGGTGGTGAGGAACTGTTTTAGCTCCTGGAACTCCTTTTCTACTTCTTCAGACCATTGGAATGGTCCAGACTTCCTCAATAACTTGAAGAAGGGAAGTGCCCGTTCCGCTAGTCTTGAAATGAATCGATTGAGGGCTGCTAGACATCCAGTCAGCTTTTGGACATCCTTGATGCGGGCTGGTGGCCGCATGTCTTCAATGGCTTTGATCTTCGCCGGATTAGCCTCTATGCCCCGATAATTTACCAGGAAACCAAGAAGTTTTCCGGAGCTAACCCCGAAGACACACTTGTCTGGGTTTAGCTTTGTGCGGGTGACCCGCAGCTTGTCGAAGACAGCCTGTAAGGTGTCAAGGAGTGACTCCTTGTTCTTGACCTTGACCACAATGTCATCGACGTACACTTCCACTATGTCTCTAATGAGTTCTTCAAAAGTTTTGTACATAGCTCGTACAAAGGTTGAAGCTGCATTCTTGAGACCAAATGGCATGGCTGTATAACAGTACAATCCATCTACTGTGATGAAAGAGGTATGCTCTTCATCTTCCTTAGACATTCTGATTTGATAATACCCAGAATATGCGTCTAGGAAACACAGTAATTCACACCCGGAGGTGGAATCCACTATCTGGTCTATTCTAGGTAGTGGGAATGGATCTTTTGGACATGCCTTATTTAGTGTTGTGTAGTCAATACACATCCGAAGCTTCCCACTGGCCTTGGGCACAACGACTGGGTTTGCCAGCCATTTTGGATGGAAGACTTCTCGGACGAATCCAGCTTCGAGCAACTTCTTCACTTCTTGTCGAATGAAGTTCTGTCGCTCCACGGATTGTTTTCGAGGCTTCTGATGCACGGGCCGGGCGTCGGGGTTGATCTTCAGATTGTGCTCAATCACTTCCCTAGGGATCCCAAGCATTTGTGACGGTTGCCAGGAAAACACGTCGACATTAGCCCGGAGGAAAGAGCTGAGAGCGAGTTCCTATTTGTCATTCAGTCCCCCCGATATACGGGTGGTCTGAGTGGCATCGGAACCGATTTGGACGACTTTGATGGGAATGTCGGTGTCGCCGCTTGGCTGCACACGGGGTGCAGAAGTCGAGCCTCGTTGACGAATGCTCGGGGGTTTTGGAGCTTGCTCCTGCCTGGAATCCTCCTCTTGCGTCGTAATAAGCGCATGAAGTTCATCCAGAGCGGTTACTCCGACAGTGCGATCTCCGCGGATCCGGAGAACGCCTACTGGTGTTGGCATCTTTAACACCAGGTAGCCATAATGAGCAGCTGCCATGAATTTGTACAAGGCAGGCCTTCCCAAGATGGCGTTGAAAGGTAAGTTGATCTGAGCAACATCAAAGACCAACTTCTCAATGCGATACTTCTCCCGGGTCCTGAATGTAACGGGGAGAGTAATAGCACCGAGTGGGGTAATGGCTCCCGGACCTACTCCAGAGAAAGGTCGGGAGGGGTGGAGATCCGAAGGTCGGAGCTGAAGCTTGGTAAAAGCTTTGAAGCTTATGAGGTTCAGCCCCGAACCTCCGTCTACCATAACATGGTGGAGCTGAATGTTATTGATGGTAGGAGATACCATCAAAGGTAACTGGCCTGCTCCAACCATGCTTCAAGGGCAATCCGAAGCATCAAAAGTGATGGTTGTGTCCATCCACTTCCGATGAGGTTCCGCCCTGGCTGTAGGAGCTACAGCGGCCATGTCCCGACGCATGGTCTTGAGGACGCGGCGGGAGGTGATGTCCCATGATCCACCAAAAATGGTGTTCATGGTCTTCCGACGCTCATTGTCAGAGACGTCAGAGTCATCGTCGACGGAGGTGTAGACGGCCTTCAGAACCTTTTTAGGATCTTGAAAACCTAACTCCTCTTCAGCCGGAGCTTTGTCAACTTTTTGTTTTCCTTCCCTCTGTCGGAAAGGAACTTCTTCCCAGCGCTTGTTGTAGCGCTCGACAAGGTTTTGGACCTCCCGCCAGTCTTCCAAACTGTGGTTGTCCGTCTTATGAATTGGACACCACACCTAGGGTTTGCCACCGTCTTCAGAAGACGATCGAGGTTGCTTCTCGAGGCGTGGCCCCCGGCCACTCGGAGCTGCAGCAGCTGCAACATTAGATGCGCCGGCCGACGGCTTCTTCTTGCCGTTAGTCTTTTCTTCTTCTTGCCACTCCCGGAGGTAGTGGCTTCTCCTTTGGAGGATTTCTTATGATCCTCCGGAGGTGGTTTGGAGTGCATTTCACGACCCTCCGCAGCTCTGGCACATTTATCAGCCAAGCTGAAGAGTTCCGTGACACTAGTGATCTCCTTGATCGCCAATTTCTCCAACATCTTCTTATCCCGTATGCCCTGTCTAAATGTCACAATGACAGAAGCGCTAGAGATAGAAGGGATAGTGTTTCGTACCTGAGAGAATCTTTGGATGAATGATCGCTGGGATTCTCCCCCTTTTTGCACGACTGCAAAAAGGTCCAGTTCGGTGCCTGGTCGGGTGTATGAACTCCCAAAGTTGGCGGTGAACTGGCGGCACAACTCCTCCCAACTGTTGATGGAGTTGGGTGGAAGGCTCATAAGCCAGGACCGGGCGGTCCCAGTTAAAGCCACTGGAAAATAGTTGGCCATTACGGCCTCATTTCCTCCAGCTGCCAGGATAGCAGTGGAGTAAATCTGAAGAAATTCGACGGGATTAACGGTCCTGTCAAAATTCTCCGGCAGGTGAGGCCGGAATTTCTGTGGCCACCTGACCATACGCAGATGCATGGCCAGGGCTGAACAGCCTCCTCCCACTCCTTCAGGAGCAGGAATATCCTGAGCTTCTCGTCTTTCACGAGCACGCTCAATATGGACTCGGCCGTCTTGTTGACGGTATCGGCGATCAATCTCCGCCCGGAGGTCATGAGTTGAAAGCCTTGACACCGTGTGAGTGTGTCGCGCCCCGGAGGGCAACGAAGTCACCTGCTGTGATGCAGCACGTCTCCTGTTGTTGGAAATGTGCGGACCAAGTCTATCAGACAAGTTCCATCGCTGTGTCGGGGCCCGTCCTGAAGGAGGAGGACCCTGGTTGCTGATGCGGTCAGCTGCTGCGGCAACCAAGTGTTCCACATCGGCCCTCCACTGCTCCATTGCATCCCGGGATGCATCCGGAGGTGGTGGACGCTGAAGGAGAGCACGTGCTGCATGGAGCACATGTTCCGGGTTGTCATGATTTGCCGACGCAGTGATTGACGCCGGTGCACCATCGCGCTGCCCAGCTTGATTTGTTGGTGGAGGCGGCGGTGGTGGAAGTGTGACTCCTGCTGGAACTGAGGTTCCTGCTGGTGGCTGCATATTGTAGGGATTGCCCCCAGCAGCTTGAACAGCGGGATGACCATTGGATGATTCAGCAGCTGAGTTCACCATTCTTGAAATCTCAGGCGCCCCTTCCTGGCGCGCCAACTGTCGGTGGTTTTGATCCGGCAGATCTCCCGACACTACTAAAAGTGTTTGCAGAGTTTGAGGTTCGGTGTGGGTGCATGGATATTCAAGAAGGTGATGTGTAAAATGACACAAGAGACACAAAGATTTACGTGGTTCGGGCCGCCTGAGCGTAATACCCTACTCCACGGGGTGTGTTGGTGTTGTATTGGATGTATGGGCTCAACGTGAGTTGAGAGCGCGTGTGAGTCGATCAGTCTAGCCCTGAGCAGGTCAGATCAGAGCAGGTTAGATCCGTCCCCTCTATGTATCATCGACCTGTCCTTTTATAGTATAAGGACAGGCCGTTACAAGTTGGCCTGGCTCGACATGTGACCCCGGCGGTTACTAATATTGATACACATTTGATGCGCTTAATTACCCTTAATGACCGAGTTACGGGCTTTGACAGCGCCGTTACTGGTAATAAGGGTCGTCCAATCGTGTGTCATTAATATAGTATTAATGACACTTAATCTGGTCTTGAAGTCATTGATTCCTCTTTGAAGATCCGGAGCCGTTGTGGAGTCTTCTAGAGGTTAGAGGCTGAAGATCTGACGGTTGGACACGTGGCAGCTCCGGAGCATACTGTGGGGAACAGATAGGTCCGGTGCCACCAGACACGTGTCAGTTCTGGAGCTTCCCTCGGTCTGGGGTTAGGTCTGGGGGTGCCGTTATGGTACATAGCCCGGAGCTTCCCCCTTGTGGGCGGTAGCTCCGGTTTGATAGTACACGTGGCGACCCTGAGACTAACCATATTGGAGAAGCGGGTCCGGTTATGTCTGACATGTGAGCCTCCGAAGGTCTTCAAATCAAGTAGATGACATTTCCTTAAGATCTTCGCAATCTCAAGGGGTATAGGGTACCCAGGGTACCGACAATATGAGATCAGGATCCCAAGCAATAAAAATGCCACCCCGAGTTCATTGTGCAGGGAGATGCACAAATCCAGAAAGAGTGAGGCCAAGGAACTGTTGTGCCAACATGTTGTCAAGGTGACTGAGTTTTGTTTCTTGGAGGCACACAACTGTCCGGTGTAGCTCATGTATCAAATTTCGGATAGCTTCTCTTCTAGCAGGTGTATTAAGACCGCGGACATTCTAGCTCATAATCAATAGTTCACCAACCATGATTAACAAATGAGCAACCATACACAAGGATCAGAAGCCACATATGAGACCAGTGGCGGACCCAGGATCTAACTACAGGGTATGCCAAAAAAAATTTCAAGTGACTTTATAAAATTATTTAATAATTCACTAAAAGATATTGTAGCATGATTTGATATAAAAAATAAATAAAATGAGAAATCCATAGTAAATAAATTACAATATATAATTAGTCATTAGAAAACTTTCAATACTACTTGTTCGACTTATTTAGCCGTCGCTTTCTGAATGAGATGAATGTATTGATTATATCATCTTCATCTACTCGGAAGAAAATATCCCGCTCAATGAATGTGACCAAGCAATCATCCAGAAGACTATCACCTAATTTATTTCTTAACTTTGTTTTCACCAAAGTCATTGCAGAAAATACCCTTTCAACACTCGCTGTTGCCACTGATAGAAGCAATACCAATTTGAGAAGCAAGTAGACCATATCATATACTTTATGCCTTTGTGTTTCAACAAGCTTAATCGAGAGGTCAATGATGTTGTTTAAACCTTTGAAATTATCATCTTGCCTCATATCATCAATATAATTATCAAGTTGCAACTCAAGCTTTAACAAATCATTGTTCGAGAAATCCTTAGGATAAAACTCAGCCAACCTGCGTACCTTTTGTACATTAAAGGAAGCAAATGAGTTGGAAGGATTCAATGTTGACATACAAGAGAGCTGCTCCATATTAATCTCATCAAATCGATTATCGAGTTCTTGAATAATTTGATCAATAACACCAATGTATACTTCTCTTCTGAAATGATCATCATTTGTCTGATTTCGAGCACGAGCGTACCTTTTTGATTTTCCATAAGGCACATAATCACCATCCATAGAAGGGACTTCCACATCATGTTTAATACAAAATGAGGTCACCTTCTCAAAAAATTGAACCCAACCGTCACACCTTAATTGCTGCATTCTGTTCTTCGCCACATTAACAAGTGAGATTGCATTAAGAATATCTTGCTCCCTTCGTTGCAAGCACTCGGATAACTCATTTGTGTATCCAAGAATAACATACATTAAATGTGCAAAGAAAACGAATTCAAATGTCTCAAATGCTCCAAGTACAAAATATATTTTTGTCCAATCATCCTTATGAGAGGTGTCATCACCAAGATCGATAAGAACATCATGAATCGTGGAAAACATAGTAATAATATTGCATACCGTTTTATAATGAGATCCCCATCGAGTTTCACCAGGTCTAGGTAAACATTTTTTATGTAAGTAAGATAATCAATAAAAAGTACAAAAAATGAACAAATTTGTTTAATCACAAAAAAAAACACATATACAGAGTCGTCAACATACCGTAATTGTCTGATCGAAGGAGATCATATGTATTATTTTTGTCTGTATTATTTGAACGTTCAATCGGCAATCCAATCGAACTGTTGAACAGCTGGCCGTGCAGCCGTGGGTACCGTCGGACGTTAGTACACGTATCGATGTGGTGGTGCCTCCGTTCTTTTGAACATCGAAATCGAGACGGCAAGATCGAAACGGGCTGCCTGCACGCTGTACGCCGAGATCAAAGTGCCGAGATGGAGATGGCGATCGGCGTGTGCTTCTGCCGAGATCAAACCTTGACTCGATTGGGTAGTAATTTATTGCCTTTTGGGCGGCGCGGACTCGTTCTCGGTTCTCGGTTCCAGTTCTCGAGTCGGTTACGCTGTTGCCTGTTGGACTTCACGTCTCCCGATCGTAGCAACGACCGATTAAAAAAACAAATACGAAGTATGCTTAAGTTTGCCTGGGCCCAGGGTATGCGGCATACCCTGTAGGTCCGCCCCTGTATGAGACACCACCTTCCAACTTCGGGGTAGTTCCACCATAGTCCCCAAGATAAATACCCCGAGCTGCTCATACAAATCGCTGATGTCTCCCATGGACATCAAAGAGTGAAATAGCAACATAAGAACATCACGACACATGTTGCAGCTTAGTAGGAACATCATTGCTGGAGGAACAACTGAGCACCCCGAGAGGCTCTAGGCGGCGACCCCATCGGTCTCCAGCGCTGCTGCAACAGTGACCATATTGGAGTTAGCCAGTCCAGTCACTTCACGGATTGCCTTGATTTCCTTCTCGGTCAAAGGCCTCTTGTACACTTCGTTGTAGTTCTTCATCTCCCGATCTCCAATGGTCTCCCCTGGACCAGCCAGGTGTAGCTGGCGAATGAGTCTGCATGTGGTCCGCATTGCCACCGGGATCACAGCTGGAAGCTTTGCCTGCCGTGCACTACGGCGTGTAGGTTCCGCAGAGGAGGACCGCACCCGCGACTGTCGCTTCATCGGAGCAGCCGGCGGAGTAGGCAGGATGGCGGGAGGAATTTCTTTGAAAAGCAGGCCGCAGGCGTCTCGGGCTTCCGCATCCTCAATGGTCTGGTCACCCAGGATGGTAGTCTGTGAGGATATAGGAGGCGACTGGGCTTGAAGTGGACCAGCTGGGAGAAGTGGCCCAACGGAGGTGGAAATTGGTTGAGCAGATGGCCATAGTTTTGAGAACCCGCGCCAAAAGGCTCCCGCACCTCCACCTGCAAAGACACCAGGGAGGCAGGTTGTGTAGCAGGTCTGGGGGACAGTTGAGAGTTGTCTTCAGCGCTCACGAGCTCGAGGAGCATGGGGTCCTGCCAGCCTCCGGGGGGCGACTGGTGACCAGTGGCGCAGACGAGGAGATCTTCTTGCAGCCATATCTGCCCAGAAGAGGGGGTGGCTTTTTCTCGATCTTCCTTTGCAGAGGTGGCAGTCAGCGGCTTAGGGCCGTGTGGTGGAAAGGTTGTGGGGGCAGGCTCGCTGCTACCTTGGCTGCCGGGAAAAACTTCGCCACCGTGCTTGGGTGACCGCACTGGGGAGCAAGAGCGACGACGCTCCCACCCTTCTGCGTCCCGTGAGGGTGGGTCCCTGACCCGCAGACGTCGGCCCCGGTACGTCTGTGCCCCGTGTAGTGGTATCCCCACTGTGCCAGGGACGGTCGTGGTCCCCGAGAGTCCTGCCGACTATAGTTTGCTGAGCTCTGGGCGGGCAAGGGGCACGCCCATGTCTGCGTGTCGGCGGGGTGCCGGAGTTGTCGTCGAAGTGGTCATCGCAGCGTCGACTCCCGAAGTAATGCGAGTTGCCAAGAACTCGCATCGGGTGGAACGATCTGGTCATCTGAGACGCCCGGCGTCCAGTAGAATTGGTGCCGGAAAGGATATTCCGGTGCGTCCTCCTGAGATGACTCCTCACAGGGAGTCTGGTAGCGTCGCCAAGGGCTCCCGTCTTTGTACTCGGCGAGATGGATCAAGAGCTCCACCCTGTGCCCTGTGGGTGGCTCGTAGATGCTGGTTTCATCACTCCCGTGCGCAGCATGCTGAGGGAAAAAGGTTACCACCTTGGTGCAGGGCAAATGATTGGGGTTTTCCATCCATCCCCGAAAACTGAACATCCCAGCGTGTTCTTGCAGCAAGGCCTCCTTGTCCACATGGTCCAGGATACAGGTATCCCCGAGGACTTGCTTGATGCCCTCTGCAGACCAAGCATAGAGGGGCAAGCGCTCAACAAACACATGGACCAGGACCAGGAGTTTGAGTTGCTTGGTGGCTGCCAAGATTGGGTGAAGAAGGTGGCTCCCCCGCCACGATTTGGCCAGCCCTAAGAACAGTCATGCACTGGATAGCAAAGTCAAAGCGAACTAGAAAGGCACGCGAATAGAGCTGAGAAACAATGAAGTTGTGTTGCGGAACAATGATCTGCTCACAGATAGCAGCCGAGATAGCATGTATTGTGGCGCGATGATGAGGTGCATCAGTGTACAGTAGGAGTTCCCGCACCTGCAGCTTGTCCAACTCCCACTACTACAAAAAGCATTTTTATAGGCGCCTCAAATTTTCAAACACGGGCGATCCTTAAAAATATGCGACTGTGATGACGAATGATATAATAACCGTCTGTGATGACAGAACAACACAGACGGATTTTAAAGAACAACCGTCTGGGTAAATACATGATCTTCACAGACAGTTCTTAATTAAGAACCGTCTGTAATGCAATGAACTTCATAGACGGATTTTAAGAAACAACCGCCTGTGTAAATACATGATCTTCATAGACGGTTCTTAATTAAGAATCGTCTGTAATCCATTGAACTTCATAGGCGGATTTTAAAAAACAACCGTCTGGGTTAATACATGATCTTCATTGACGGTTCTTAATTAAGAACCGTCTATAATGCAATGAACTTCATAGACGGATTTTAAATAGCAACTGCCTAGGTAAATACATGATCTTCGTTGACGGTTCTTAATTAATAACCACCTGTAATGCAATGAACTTCATAGACGGTTCTTGGTTAACAACGGCCTGAGAAGATCATGTATTTTCAGTGGCGGCCATTGTTTAAGAACCGTATGTAGTTATTCAATTATCACAAGCGGTTTTCATTGAAATTATAGGGATGTAGTCATTGCAATTATCACAACCGTATGTAGTCGTTGCAGGGAAAATTGTATCAGGAAAAAAACACAGATGAGCGGATACTAGTACAGTAATGCATTATAGGAAATGCTCGATCACCAGTTCGGCTGGCTTAATTGTGATAATACACCATTAGAGGCTTTACAATTGTTCAAAGATAATTTCTTCACACTGAACAAAAATCATGCTACATTCATTGTAGATCGACGATGAAGCTCCCATCGATCAATCTAAATTGTACCGTCCTGCTTGCTCCCGAACACGTCTCTTATATTCTGCTAGATCCTGGAAATATTGACATTATTTAAATTAACAAATGTCGAAGGAGGAATGAATAACCTACATTGGTCACTAAGTCAAAGTGTCATCTAACCTTGATAAGTAGATTATAGCAATCATTTTCAACATCAGGCACATTTGGCTGATGCAGCAAACGCTGAACTTCAAGTAGTATAGTTTTGATTGTAAAAGCACTGCACCACCCCTACAAAATATAATTTAAGCAATATAAGAAACCAGTTCAAATAAGTTTGACAACAATTATAATTAATAATTACATGAACAAAATAGGTCTATCTTACAGTCTCTTGATCGAGAATCCCGATGCAGAGTGCCGCCGAACGATGGACATTTGGGTGGCAGAACCCAATTGGAAAGGCGCATCTTGGAGGTACCAAGGGATAGTCCTCGGAGAAGGAGATTGTCAGGGGGTAGTAACCATCTTCCCATTCAGTCTGCAAAAGAAATTTATTAATAGGAGGACGATGGTTAAACTCATATTGTGCTTGTTCTTCATGACTTACCCCTTCTTTACTGGGGACGATGCACTGCCACTTCAATAAATCTCCCAATTCAGGCTTCGTAGAGAAACCCTACGCGAAGAAATTGAAAATACCAAAAACAAACAAGACGGAAAAACAACCTACAGTTAAGTTCATCAGTCCATTACAGATACATATGTATATACAACCATGCGACTGGTGTGCCATATGTACATACATGGGGATGGTTCTTGCGCCACGCCAAGTGCTCCTCCTTCAATCGGCTACAGGCCCGAGACATCATTATCTGAAATACCAAACTTCCAAACTTCCAAATTATTGAGTCCAAACGCATATGTACACAAATGCAAAAGGACACAATCCATATACCAACATTGTTCTAAGTTGATTTCAGAAGATACAAATATATACAATATATATCATCTCGCATTGCTATATACATTTTTTCCAGCATTGACATCTTCTCGCATATAGGGTTTCAAATTCTTTTTAATGCTTCTCTCTACGCGCTTGATGTTTTCTGGTTCGGTGAAAAGGTACATCTCTTCATACTGATTATATTCCTCTTCATTATCTCCCACATTCTCAACCCTAACAATATTTTGCTTTCCAGAAACAACTACGTGCAACTTCTTAGTTTCTGGATCTTGAACATAAAAAACTTGTGCAACATTATCGGCAAGAACCCACAGATCATCTTTGTAATCCACTTTATTCAAGTCTACCAGTGTCAGCCCGTAATTGTCCACTTTCAAACCATCAGGATGTTTGACCCATTAGCATTTAAATACGGGCATTTCCATTCTTTCGCCATAATCGAGTTCCCATATTTCCTCTATGAACCGGAAGTATGTGGTCTTCTGCCCTTGTGAATCATAAGCCTCAATACGAACACCACTATTTTGTGCAACACTCTTACCGTCTTTTTCTTTAGTGTAAAATGTGTAACCATTCATGTCATATGCTTGTCATGATGTTACCAAAGCAGATGGGCCAGAAGCTAACTTCTTCATTGTTGCCTCTTCTATAGTGTTTTCGCATGATATATTTTTGTCCATTAACCATTCAGTGAAACATCTTATGTGCTCTTTCATGATCCAGTCCTCTGTGCGGTCTTGGTTTTTATCACGAAGCTCAATTTGGTGTTCCTCTATGTACGGCTCAGCTATTGCGAGCTGTTGTAGTACGCCATAATGTGCACGGTGTACATTCTTTTAATCTTGAACAATAAAAAATTTCTTACCCACTTTTCCTCTCCCACGTAGTCTACCCTCATGTACCGGTATAGGCACACCTATCGATTTTCCATCTTTGATGTAATCAGCGCAACCCTCAATCACTTCTTCAGTGGTGTATCCTTCCATAATTGAACCCTCTGGGTGAGCACGGTTCCGCACATAACCTTTTAATACTCCTAAATATCTCTCCAACGAAAACATATGATGTAAATATAGTGGCCCCAATGCTTTTATCTGATCAACAAGATGTATGATTAGGTGTACTTGCATATCAAAAAAGGATGGTGGGAAACACATCTCAAGCTTGCACATTGTCTCGACGATGTATGTTTTCAGATAGTCTAAATCTTCACGTGCTATCACCTTTTGCGATACTGCATTGAAGAAGTAACACAAACGTGTGATGACAACTTTTGTATGCTCAGGTTTGATTACTCTTATTGCAATGGCAAGGAAAACTGTCATCATCATGTGACAGTCGTGAGAATTATAACCGAATAAAGACAAGTCTTTCATCGAGACTAGTTTGCGGATATTGGATGAGAAACTTGTGGGCACTTTGATCCCATGCAAGCATTCGCAAATTGCTTTTTTCTCTTCTAGCGTCAAGTTGTAGCTGGCTGGGGGAAGGTAATGCTTCCCGTTCGCCTTTTCTACTGGATGAAGCTCTGGTCTCAAATCAAGATTTACTAGGTCCATACGTGAATTTAATCCGTCCTTTGTTTTCCTCGGCATGTCCAGCAAGGTCCCAATGATGCTGTCAAATACATTATTTGTAACGTGCATCAAATCAATACTATGGCAAAATTCCAAATTCTTCCAATACGGAAGATACTTGAAAAAAATTGATTGTTTCTTGAAAGCCATGTCAGTTGTATCATCCGAAGATGTGCTTTTCTTTCTCTTAATTCCTTTACAATTTTTGCCCTTACCGAAAGCAATATGAATGTTCTTGACCATTTCAAACACAAGTTTTCTACTGTAAGGTTTCAGTGTAGTATCTTTTTCGATTTTGTTATCAAATTGTTCTTTCATCTTCCTATACTTGTGTGTATCTGTCAAGAACCGTCGATGTCTCATGTACACCGTCTTTCTGGATGAAGTGAGGTATAGAAATCTAGTTCTATCCACGCACCTAACGCAACCTTTCTTCCCTTTCATTTGTCCCGATAATGTAAACAATCCGGGATAATCATGCACGGTAATGAATATCATTGCTCTTAGCGTGAAATACTCCCGCTTGTACTCATCCCATGTACGTACCCCTTCATTCCACAATTTTGCCATATCTTCCATTAAAGGTTCCAAGAACACATCAATTTCGATGCCGGGTTGTTTTGGACCTTGGATAAGAACAAATAATAAGATATATTTCCTTTTGTGACACAACCACGTCGGTAGGTTGTACATAGTTAAGACCACGGGCCATGTGCTGCATATGCTCCTTTTTTCACCAAACGGATTCATTCCATCTGTACCCAAGGCAAACCTCACATTTCTGATTTCCTTCGCAAATTCTGGATACTGAATATCAAAATTTTTCCACTGCGTTGCATCACCAGGGTGTCGTATATGTTTTTCATTCTTCTTGCGTTGCTCGGAATGCCAACGCATAAGTTCAGCCTCCCTAGGGTTTGAGAACAAACGCTTCAAGCGATCAATTACCGGAAGGTACCACATCACCAATGCATGATTTTTTCTCTTATTCTTCCCGTCTGCATCGCCAGAAGTATCATCATCGTCACCTTCAGGACCAATAATAAACTTCTTATTCTTCTGAGTCTTTTTCATGTTGGTAACATACTGGTGATTGTAGTCCTTCTTGTATCTACTGACACCACAAATGGGGCATCTAGTTGCGAGCTCATGCTCTTTGCGATACAGAATACAATGGTTCACACAAGCGTGTATTTTTGTCACACCTAGTGCCATCGGGCAAAGAAGTTTCTTCGCTTTATAAGTGCTTCTGGGCAGTTTATTTGGATTTGGAAGAATTTCTGCCAGAAGATTCAAAAGATCAGAGAAACTACAATCGGACAATCCGTGCGTAGCTTTCAACTTTAGTAGTTCTAAGACTGCACGCAATGTAGTAAACTCTTTATCACAACCGTTTGATTCATCATATAAAAGCTCTGTCGCCGCATTCTGCAATGTCTCCATTTTACTTAAACCTTTGCTTGCTCCCATAGAAGTCAGTACATATGGTTCAATGTGACGCAACATCTCCTCACAATCGAACTCATCATCATCATCACCAGCTTGATTGTCACTACCATCATCGATATGAATATTATCATCATCTGATCCTCTCTCATCATCTTTATCCACATCATGTGTATCTAACTCACCATGCTCTGTCCATATTGTGTAGTTATTTTTGAAACCTCTTTTCACCAAATGAGATTGGATTACTATAGTATCCGTCCAAGCAATCTTATTTTCGCAGTCGATACATGGACATAATATGTCATCTATCTTTTGCAACTTCGCATGTCTCTTGGATGCTTCAATAAAATTTGCAACATTATGAATGTACATAGGATCGGGTCTTGGCATGTTATACATCCACGCTCGACGGTCCATGCTTCAATAATAGAATTTTTGTCAGATTTACAGAATTTGGCCACAAATATTCTCTAAAGTTCTTCTATAAAATGAATTTACAGAGACATAACAAGTATGATTAGGGCGACTAATGTAGGAGACGGGCGACATCTTGAGGCGGACGGAGTCAAAGGGGGAAACAGGCCCAGCAGCATGGGCTAGGTCTGGGTGGGATCCGGTCCGTTATATCGGGAAACAGGCCCAGATGCATCATATATATATTACAATAGCATCTGTTAATTAAACATCATATTCATGTCACATAATAGGTACAAAAAGGAAACAATCCATATAGTCCATACATCAATATACCAGAACACAATCCATATAGTCCTTACACATGCAAAAGGACATAATCCATATACCAGGACACACAAAACTAACAGCTTATCAGCTAATGAAAATATACAAAGAAAAAGTAAGGAAACTACATTTACCTTGCAGAGGCGTTAGCACGGTGGGGAGGCGTCAGCACGGTGGGCCAGCTGGGTGGAAAAGTGGCGGTGCGGGGTTGAGCGGCGGCGCGGCAGTATGGGCTGGGCGGCGGAGCGGCAACGCGGCGCAGGGGAAATTCAACAGCCTTGCGGCGTCGATATAAATTCTCCAGGGTTGCGTTTTGACTGCGGTGAGGGGTCCTTATATAGACATCGGTTTTTCACAGGCGGTTTTTAACTTTATCTTAGGCGGGTTTTACTTATCAACCACCTGAAAAGATATTTAATCAAGAATATTAATTAAGAAGTAAATATCTTCACAGACTGTTGGTACTTAATAACCGTCTGAGAAGATGATTATTCAGGCGGGTATTACTTACCAACCGCCTGAGATAATGCCACCTGAACAAAATATTTTTAAAACTTGTATAGCCGACATTGTAATGTTTTGGTAAATATCAAATTAATTTCTACTCACATATTATTCACATTTGTGTATCTCATAAAAAAAGTTCTTTCACTCAAAATTGTTGGTATGAACATATTTGTATAATTTATACATGTATGAATTTTTTTAATTTTTTTAAAAGCATTCCAACATGTCAAACTTCAAATTATCCACCATTCTAACTAAATGCTCATATACATGTGAGCATTTAGAGCACATTCACTTCATTGAAATCCAGAAATTCTAACACACCAGTATTCATTGACATGAATGAACACAAATATATTACAAAACACAAGAACTCCTAAAACTACAAAATAAATATTTACAAGAACTCCTAAAACTAGACTACGACCCCGCCTAATCCCTCCTCTCCGCCACTTCTCAAACCACGCCAAGCGGTCCTCCTCTGACTCATCGTCGTCGTAGTCGTCACCATGGTGGTGGTCGCCGTCGTCGTCGCCGTCGTCGGAGGACGACTCGTCGTCATCATCGTCATCATCGTCGTCGTCCTCCTCCTCCTCCTCCTCCTCCTCCTCCTCCTCCTCCTCCTCTTCCTCCTACTCCTCCTCCTCCTCCTCCTCCTCCTCCTCCCCCTCCAGCGACGATGCAGCAGGAGAGTGGGTCGGCTGCTCCGGCTGAGCCGATTGCTCCGGCTGTACCGGTGGCTCCGGCTGCACCGGCGGTGGAACGCGCTGGTCATCATTCACCCTCTCGGGGGAGCTTCAGCGTATCCACTTGCAGGGTGGCTGCCTCGGCGGGCTAGGAGGCGGAAGGTTGGCCATGGCTGTGGTGGTTCGTCGGCGCCGGGCTAGGAGGTGGAACGATGGAAGAAGAAGAAAGGAGTGCAAAAGTTCTGTGCTTGTACATAACCGACGACGCGCCTTATATATGGTCTGTGCGGAGTAGACGAGGGAGCGGTTCGTTTCCCGCGCATTGAACTCTTTGCAGACCTCGTGCGGCGCACAATTAAACCACTGTGGAAGACAATCTTCAGAGATCCTTCTGTCTCTCTGGTATCCATGTGGAACGTCGCGTCCCTGCACCACGGCTTCTCAACTTCTCCGCAGACCTCGTGCGGTGCGTCAGTTAATTAACATCTTCTCAGGCCATTAATTAACATCTTGTAGTTTCAAAAATGTTTATCTCAGGCGGTTATTACTTACCAACCGCCTGAGATAATTCCTGATACTGTTCTTCAGTTTCCTTATCCCTTGCTTCTTTTTTATTTAGATTCTAATATAAATACTCAAACATGTTTAGATTCTGCAAATTGTGTTCAAATTTGATGATTCTTTCTTCTACATTTGTATAAAATTAACATCTACCACCTGAACAAAATATTCTGTTCATTGCACATTGAACTCTTTGTAGACCTCGTGCAGCGCACAATTAAACCACTGTGGAAGACGATCTTCAGAGATCCTTCCGTCTCTCTGGTATCCATGTGGAACGTCGCGTCCCTGCACCACGGCTTCTCAACTTCTCCGCAGACCTAGTGCGGCACGTCAGTTAATTAACATCTTCTCAGGCCGTTAATTAACATCTTGTAGTTTCAAAAATGTTTATCACAGGCAGTTATTACTTACCAACCGCCTGAGATAATTCCCGATACTGTTCTTCAGTTTCCTTATCCCTTGCTTCTTTTTTATTTAGATTCCAATATAAATACTCAAACATGTTTAGATTCTGCAAATTGTGTTCAAATTCGATGATTCTTTCTTCTACATTTGTATAAAATTAACATCTACCACCTGAACAAAATATTCTGTTCATTGCGCATTGAACTCTTTGCAGACCTCGTGCGGCACACAATTAAACCACTGTGGAAGACGATCTTCAGAGATCCTTCCGTCTCTCTGGTATCCATGTCGAACGTCGCGCACGCGTCCCTTCACCACGGCTTCTTAACTTCTCCGCAGACCTCGTGCGGCGCGTCAGTTAATTAACATCTTCTCAGGCCGTTAATTAACATCTTGTAGTTTCAAAAATGTTTATCTCAGGCGGGTATTACTTACCAACCGCCTGAGAATATATTTATCTCAGGCGGGTATTACTTACCAACCGCCTGAGATAAGCCCATGGAGTTCCCCTTGCCGCACGATATTGCGGTCTTGATCGCGGGGTGGGTCGCCGCAACCTCCACCCAGCCCATGGACGACCTCTCCAGTCTGCGCGCCACCTGCAAGGCCATGCACGCGGCATGCCATGATCCCACCGTGGGCAGGCGCGTGGCGCTGGAGCGGGAGAGCAGCTGGGAGTGGTTCCAACGATACGGGAACGGGAGCTACGACGCCCTCGTGGAGCGCCTGGCCAACGTGGGCAACCCTCATGCGTGCTACGTCATCGGGTTCGACCTCGTCTTCAACTACGGCTGCGCGCAGGCGCAGCGGGGCACCCAGTTCCTTGCCCGGGCGGCCGCGAACGGCCACAAGGTGGCAGCCTACGTCCTCGCCATGCTCCGCTACGACGCCGACCGCGGGGACCGCGATGCCCTTGAGTATATCTGGCAGGTCGAAGGCGAGGCCCACGTCGGCGACAACGCGGTCGAGTCCGTCGCGATGAAGAGGACCAACAAGGAGTGTTGCCGGTGTCGGAATCAAGCCATGCAGAGGCTCGACGTTTTCGTGAGCTGGAGGTTACTGCGTAGGCCTCCTCCCGGACCGCCGTCGGTGGCGCTGCCTGACATTGACGATGGCGTTTGCCGCTGCCCAACAGGGGGGAACCAGGGGCCTGCCCGCTGCGACAGGCGAGGGTGGTCCGAGTGGACCGTCTTCTGTACTGAGAACTGTAGGATTGAGCACGTGTATGACCTGTTCTCCCATAATGTGTTGTACTCTATGGGTTATATTCCCTCCATTCCCTTTTGAATGCGCTACCCCTAGTTCTCCCAACGCCAATGAAAAAGTATTCATTTATACATGTATGAATTTTGTTAATTTTTTTTAAAAGCATTCCAACATGTCAAACTTCAAATTATCCATCATTCTAACTAAATGCTCATATACATATGAGGCATTCATCAAATTATGAACACACATTGATTCAATAAAAATTAAAAAAAAACTGAAAAAATTCATAGAGGTTGGTATGATGAGTAAAAATGTCCACTAAAAAAATAAATGAAAGAGGCATTATATTCATCAAGATGGAAAAATGAAAAATAGCATTTGTTGTATGTTTTTATATTCTGACCAATTTCAAAGGATTTATGAAGTGAAATTTAATGGTAACCTTTACTTATCAATAATATTACAAGAAAGTGGATTTTTGCCTTTTTAAAGGACCACATTTAATCAAGAATATTAATTAAGAAGAAGTAAATATTTTCACAGGCGGTTGGTACTTACCAACCGCCTTAGAATAAATTTATCTCTGGCGGATATTACTTACCAACCGCCTGAGATAATGCCCGATACTGTTCTTCAGCTTCCTTATCCCTTGATTCTTTTTTATTTAGATTCCAATATAAATACTCAAACATGTTTAGATTCTGCAAATTGTGTCCAAATTCGATGATTCTTTCTTCTACATTTGTATAAAATTAACATCTACTACCTGAACAAAATATTTTTAAAACTTGTATAGATGACATTGTAATGTTTTGGTAAATATCAAATTAATTTCTACTCACATATTATTCACATTTGTGTATCTCATAAAAAAAAGTTACTTCACTCAAAATTGTTGGTATGAACATATTTGTATAATTTATACATGTATGAATTTTTTTAAAAGCATTCCAACATGTCAAACTTCAAATTATCCACCATTCTAACTAAATGCTCATATACATATGAGGCATTCATCAAATTATGAACACACATTGATTCAAAAAAATTTAAAAAAATCTGAAAAAATTCATAGAGGTTGGTATGATGAGTAAAAATGTCCACTGAAAAAATAAATAAAAAAGGCATTATATTCATCAAGATAAAAAAAATGAAAAATAGCATTTGTTGTATGTTTTTTATGTTCTGACCAATATCAAAGGATTTATGAAGTGAAATTTAATGGTAACCTTTACTTATCAATAATATTACAAGAAAGTGGATTTTTGCCTTTTTAAAGGACCACATTTAATCAAGAATATTAATTAAGAAGAAGTAAATATTTTCACAGGCGGTTGGTACTTACCAACCGCCTTAGAATAAATTTATCTCTGGCGGATATTACTTACCAACCGCCTGAGATAATGCCCGATACTGTTCTTCAGCTTCCTTATCCCTTGATTCTTTTTTATTTAGATTCCAATATAAATACTCAAACATGTTTAGATTCTGCAAATTGTGTCCAAATTCGATGATTCTTTCTTCTACATTTGTATAAAATTAACATCTACTACCTGAACAAAATATTTTTAAAACTTGTATAGATGACATTGTAATGTTTTGGTAAATATCAAATTAATTTCTACTCACATATTATTCACATTTGTGTATCTCATAAAAAAAAGTTACTTCACTCAAAATTGTTGGTATGAACATATTTGTATAATTTATACATGTATGAATTTTTTTAAAAGCATTCCAACATGTCAAACTTCAAATTATCCACCATTCTAACTAAATGCTCATATACATATGAGGCATTCATCAAATTATGAACACACATTGATTCAAAAAAATTTAAAAAAATCTGAAAAAATTCATAGAGGTTGGTATGATGAGTAAAAATGTCCACTGAAAAAATAAATGAAAAAGGCATTATATTCATCAAGATAAAAAAATGAAAAATAGCATTTGTTGTATGTTTTTTATGTTCTGACCAATATCAAAGGATTTATGAAGTGAAATTTAATGGTAACCTTTACTTATCAATAATATTACAAGAAAGTGGATTTTTGCCTTTTTAAAGGACCACATTTAATCAAGAATATTAATTAAGAAGAAGTAAATATTTTCACAGGCGGTTGGTACTTACCAACCGCCTTAGAATAAATTTATCTCAGGCGGGTATTACTTAACAACCGCCTGAGATAATGTCTGATACTGTTCTTCAGTTTCCTTATCCCTTGCTTCTTTTTTATTTAGATTCCAATATAAATACTCAAACATGTTTAGATTCTGCAAATTGTGTCCAAATTCGATGATTCTTTCTTCTACATTTGTATAAAATTAACATCTACCACCTGAACAAAATATTTTTAAAACTTGTATAGCTGACATTGTAATGTTTTGGTAAATATCAAATTAATTTCTACTCACATATTATTCACATTTGTGTATCTCATAAAAAAAAAGTTCCTTCACTCAAAATTGTTGGTATGAACATATTTGTATAATTTATACATGTATGATTTTTTTTAATTTTTTTAAAAGCATTCCAACATGTCAAACTTCAAATTATCCACCATTCTAACTAAATGCTCATATACATATGAGACATTCATCAAATTATGAACACACATTGATTCAAAAAAATTTAAAAAAATCTGAAAAAATTCATAGAGGTTGGTATGATGAGTAAAAATGTCCACTAAAAAAATAAATAAAAAAGCATTATATTCATCAAGATAGAAAAATGAAAAATAGCATTTGTTGTATGTTTTTTATGTTCTGACCAATATCAAAGGATTTATGAAATGAAATTTAATGGGAACCTTTACTTATCAATAATATTACAAGAAAGTGGATTTTTGCCTTTTTAAAGGACCACATTTAATCAAGAATATTAATTAATAAGAAGTAAATATCTTCACGTATGGTTGGCACTTACCAACAGCCTTAGAATAAATTTATCTCAGGCGGGTATTACTTACGAACCGCCTGAGATAATGCCCGATACTGTTCTTCAATTTCCTTATCCCTTGCTTCTTTTTTATTTAGATTCCAATATAAATACTCAAACATGTTTAGATTCTACAAATTGTGTCCAAATTTGATGATTCTTTCTTCTACATTTATATAAAATTAACATCACCACCTGAACAAAATATTTTTAAAACTTGTATAGCTGACATTGTAATGTTTTGTTAAATATCAAATTAATTTCTACTCACATATTATTCACATTTGTGTATCTCATAAAAAAAGTTCCTTCACTCAAAATTGTTGGTATGAACATATTTGTATAATTTATACATGTATGCTTTTTTTAATTTTTTAAAAGCATTCCAACATGTCAAACTTCAAATTATCCACCATTCTAACTAAATGCTCATATACATATGAGGCATTCATCAAATTATGAACACACATTGATTCAAAAAAATTTAAAAAAATCTGAAAAAATTCATAGAGGTTGGTATGATGAGTTAAAATTTCCACTGAAAAAATAAATGAAAAAAGAATTATATTCATCAAGATGAAAAATGAAAAATAGCATTTGTTGTATGTTTTTTATGTTGTGACCAATATCAAAGGATTTATGAAGTGAAATTTAATGGTAACCTTTACTTATCAATAATATTACAAGAAAGTGGATTTTTGCCTTTTTAAAGGACCACATTTAATCAAGAATATTAATTAAGAAGAAGTAAATATCTTCACAGGCGGTTGGTACTTACCAACCGCCTGAGAATATACTTACCAACCGCCTGAGATAATCTTCTTCTTAGACGTGAAATTTTAATTAATGATGAACACACTACACATTCATTCATTCACACAGTTGAAGAACACACAAGATACTCATTCATTAACAATATTTAATCACACATCTCACAAAGGAACACACAAGATGCACAATATTTACACAAGAACACACAAGTACACAAGTAATATTCAATCACATAGATGAAAAAAGATAGATTTCATTCATTAACAATATTTACAAAACAGAAGCAACTAAAAACAACAAAAAGAAAAACTAATTAAATCCTACTCCTACTCCTACTCCTCTTCCTCCTCCTCCTCGTCCTCCGGCGGCGACTCCGGCACCGGTGCAACAGGAGACAGGGCCGGCTGCACCGGCTGCATCGGTGGTGCAACCCCGAGGTTGCTAGCCGTCGCCTCCACCAGCGTTCTACGGCCCTCGGGGCCAAGAACCTGGGCCATCATCGCGAACAGAATGTCGAGACGATCAACCACCCCCGTGTGGGCGTAGAGGTAGTGGCCCATGGTACCCATTCCAGTATACTCTGGAAGGGTACCCAGCCCCAAGGCACTCATGGCGCAAGACGTATTGTTGTACACCTCTCGCGCCATAAGGAGGCGCTGCTCGGTGTTGATCTTCTCGGGGGGGCTGCAACATAGTTTCTTGCAAGGTGGCTCCCTCGGAGGGCTTGGCGGCGGAAGGTCGGCCATAATGGTGTTGGGTCGTTGGAGCGGAGGAAGACGAAGAAAACAAGAGGATTCAAAGTGAGCGATGCGCTTGTGAGCGATAGCGCGTCTTTAAGGCCGGGCGGAGTGGAAGATGGAGCAGTTGGTTTACCGCTCATTAAAGGTCGCGCCTCGGGGAAAAGAAAGGTCGCGCACGGTCGTCGACACGTCTTCATAGGCGGTTGGTGAGGGGTCTTTATGTAGGCGTTCATCAAATTATAATGAATACATATTAATTAAGAAGAAGTAAATATCTTCACAGACCCATGTTTATCTCAGACGGGTGTTACTAACCAACCGTCTGAGATAATTTTATCTTCTCAGGCGGTTGGTAAGTAAAACCCGTCTGAGGTAACAATCTTCCCAGGCGGTCAGTACTTAAAATCCGCCTGAGAAAATGTGAGTCTATATATACCCCTCGGCAGCATTGGAAAAACCTAACCCGAGCGAAACACTTAGACGCCGTTAGGCTGCCAAAATTTTGTTTGCCGCCAAGTGTTCGCCCTCGTCATTTCTAGGTACGCCGCCGAGCTTCGCCGTCGCCGAGCTTCGCCGTCGCCGCCGAGCTTCGCCCTCGTCACTTCCAGGTACGCAGAGCGAAGCCATTGCTGTCGCCGCCGAGCTTCAAGGTAAACCCTAAACCCTTCGACCTTCCATCCTCCTTCGTCGTGCCGCTTCCCTCCCCGCCCTCACTGCCGTCTTGCATATCCTTGGTTAGGGTTCGGGAATTGGAAAATGGTAGGCATCCTTGGTTAGGGTTCGGTAGAATTCGAAAAACTGTCAAGTTCGGTGGCATCTTTGGTTAGGGTTCGGTGGGGCAAGATTTATGTGGATGGTTATATCACGATAAATTGGTAGTTGGTTTTGTGTGTCTGAAACTGTGAAATCAGTAGCATTTCATCTTCTAGTAGTTTGCAGAGATAAAATTGTCAAGTTCGAATGAATAGGTTTACCAAATATATGCTGAAGAAGTTCCACTTCGTTATATTCATTGGAGCAAAGCCTGTAGGATCATGTAGCAAAACTGTCAGTCTGCGCGTTCTGTCATTGCACTGTGCATGATCCTATTCTGTTCTAACACATTAGTGGTAAACATGATTCTAGACTCTATTAACAGCAGTATATTCCCTATTTCTGTCATCGGCCTTGCATATGTCACATAATTCTCTATTAGGGGCAAGATTTAGCTATATTTGGTTAAGTTGAGCAAATTTGGCTAATTTTGGCTAAGTTACATTAGATATAGTTATACTTGACTAATTTTGACTAAGTTATGCTATATTTAGCTATATTTGGCTACTTTTGCTTAGAGTTAGCTATGCTAGACTAAGTTTGGCTAAGTTTGCTTTTATTTCTCTAAGTTAGCTTCATTTGAGCAATTGTAGCTAATCTGTGCTACCAAAGATGTCTGCACTTGTGGCTCCATCATTTTCATTTGAGCAATTGTACCTAATCTGAGCTACCAAAGTTATGCTATATTTAGCTCTGAAGTCAAACAAGTTGCTGGTCAACTCATTTGTGATGCCAGGAGCATCCTCACGCCCATATCTAGGTACCACTAGGTGTGGCGATGGAGTCTGAGCATATGCTGCCGATCTCTATGATACAAGAATTTAGTTAGACATATATAACTTCAAAAATGTGTTTTGGCTAAATTTACTTAATTGAGGTTTTTTGCTTTTTGTCCCTTGCTTGATCAGTTATAGGTCCAGAGCATATGCTGTGCGGGGATTTGCTTTTTGTCCCTTGCTTGATCAGTTATAGGTCCGGATCTAGGCGCCGCCTAGTAAACCTCAAGAACGTGGTCGCCACTCTGAACGAAGCTAGCCTATTTAGAATAAAAAGATAAAATTGCCATTGCTGGTGAGCAACTTTAACATGCTTGTCACCCTTGCAATGTATAGGAACCTTTTGGTCAGTCGCCTTAAACCCTAGAATGTCTTATCAAATCCTAGAATGCTTCCATCTTGTTCTTCATACAACACTTCATGTAGAGTTAATATGCCATTTATTAGATTTTTTGTCTTATTAGATCTAGCATGGAAAGCCCTAAGAAGACTGGTCCTGATAGTAACAACAAAGAAGACAATATGGAGTTTACTGACTCCAGCAGTTCAGGCTCCTATCACAGTCCTTCGGATCCTTTTCCGAATATAATAATTAAAAAGACTTAAGTGGATCTAGACCCGGAATATGATCCTGCCGACGAGGTATGGATCACAAATCTTAACTTCAACAGTTCAAGTTAATGTTGGTTGTCAAGTATACGAAGTCTTATAATTTTTTCTACCTAGATTAATCGCGAAGACAATGAGGTGACACCGGCTCCTAAAACCGCAGAAGGTTCTCCAATGGATGAATCCTCAGCTTCACTCAAGCGGAACGAGGGCAACGAGGTCCCAATAAGGGTCCATTGGACCGCATCATGTACATAACAAGGGAGGTGGGCTTCCCCAAGAACCACTAGATTCAGATACTAAGTACTGTAATGCATGCGGTTTTCTTGTTAGGGAGGTTGTGCCGATCACAACCGATAATTGGAGGAAATTACCCGAGCAAACCAAGAATGAGTTGTGGGAAAAGATAAAGAAACAATTCAAGTTCCCGAAAGGCACAGAAGAAGCTTTAAAGAAAGCAACATTGGTCTCTTGCGGCAAGAAGTTTCGATGCTGGAAGAGTGAAATGAATGCTTATGTTAAGGCCGATAAGGTCCCTAGCCCGAGGAAGATGGGAAAAATCACACAAGCTCAGTGGCAAGAGTTTGTTCGTCAAAAGAGCACACCTGATGCTAAAGCTCTAAGTGCAACTAGGTCAGAGCTTGCAAAAAAGAACAAATACCATCATCGCTTGGGGTCTGCCGGATATGGCCCCAAAGTCCAGAAATGGAATAAGATATTAGACGAAATTACCAGTAAGGGAATTACTCACCCATTAGAAGGGTGCGATGAGCGAACTCAACGATGGGTCTTTGCTCGGTCAGGTTTGACCAACGAGGGCAAACTTGAAAAGCCCGACTCTCTGAATGAAGTAGAGGATAAATTGAAAGAAGTAATTCAAAAGCAACAAAAGGGTCTCTTCAAGTCGAAGAGGGAGAATGACCAACTTACCGCTATCTTAGGAAACCGTGAACACAGCAGACGGGTTCGAGCGGTCTCTTCTCAAATGTCTTGGCTAGATGGTTTCCCTAAAGATAAAGACACATATAGAAGACGTGAGAAGTTTAACAAAACACTTGATTAAATGATTGCTCAAAAGGTCAAAGAAAATATGCAAGAAATAATGGAACAACTTAGACAATCAGGACAATTAGTGGCACCGAGTACAATGATGGTTCCAGTGCAAAAGGAGCAATTAGTATCTCCAACTGCCTACCCTAGCAGCGTTGATTCCGTGCCATGCTCAGGGTCAGCCCATAAGTTCCCTGTCGATGATATTGCTAACGACAAATCTTGTCGTCTTCTTGTCCCAATAGGCAGAGCAGGGAACAAAACCAAACAGGTTGCCACTGCTATGGCAAAGCCTGATCGTGCAACGGGAGTCCACTTCCATTGTATTATGTTGTGGTCCAAGTTCTTCAGATCATTGATAATGATTATGAAGATTATGAAATAGACCATGTCACACATGAGGGGATCGCGACTCTGGGGCAGGCTATCAACCAATTAATCCTTTGGCACTGACGCGATATCGTGTTGGACGATGAGCCAATTTCTAGCCCCGTCGCATCTCCAAATACTGCAACCCCATCTTCTAAGGCGAAAGTGCATGAAGATCCACTCTCAGTCCGGGAAGATCCACTCCCCCTATGTCTCAGCAAGGATAATATCCAAGAGCAACAAGTTGGACAACAGCTTCAAGCAGTACCAGAGCAAGCTGTTGCTAGTAAAGAGCAACCAGTTGAGCAACAGCTTGAAGTAGTATTAGAGCCAACTGCTGGGACTAAAGAGCAATCAGTTGAACAACAGGTTCAATAACAAGCCAGTGTCCAACTTCTGATGACTACTCCTCGATCATCAGTGCCTATCAAAGTTAGCTCATACGAAATTAATAAACCTTCATCAGAAGTGTCAAAGTATTTGGAAGCTATGAAGGAAAATATTAGAAAACCGAGTGCATCTCGTTCTTCTCATCAGCCAGCATTAGAAGATATCGAGGAGTGGGAAGAAGACGGTGTCATGTATAATCGGCGGACGGCTTTAGTTAAACCAGGAGTTCCAATATACAAGCTTGAGTATGTTCCTTCTGAATTTAGGAATGGAAAGCCGTTCATGACATCCGTACAACTTAGCAAACAACCCGTCTAGCTCAGAAGAATGCATGAGTGGTACATCACTGCCAGCACAAAATATGGTCTTGATTGTGTCACATTTTGTATTCTAAAAGAAGCATTCTGGAGCACTGGAGTAGATAGACGAGTCATTTTATTTGAAGAGCTGCATTCCCTTTTCTCTCGGGGCATGCTCGAAATCAACCTGCTGCTCGTCTGGTGCTTGTAAGTGCTCTAATATTTTGTATTTGCTTTTCTTACTAAACGCATACGCATTTTATGAGATTATAACAATTTTGGACTTCTTCAATAGGATGCAATACATGGATAATGTAAAGTTGGAGCGCAAGACAGGTATCCTTGACCCTACTAGGATTGCAAAGTCGCTATTCGACGTTCAGGCGAATCGAGAATCAGGACAGTACAAACACATGAAAAAAAGGGATTTTGAAAAAGCAATTGCAAAACTTAAGAAGGATAGAACGACAGAAGTTGCAGCTTACATAGGACAGGCGATGTTTAACTTTGTCAGAGACGGCAATGACCTCGTAAAGGCTCCGTACCACTTCGAGTAAGTTCGACACATAACATTGAAATAGCAATTATTGATATTTGTTAACACGCGTGTTTGTATGTTTGCAGTAATCACTACATAATGATCTTCATCAAGCCAACGCAGGGAATGGCAACAGTCTTGGACTCGTTCGATTACCCACCAGATCGTTACAAAGATTTCCTTTCCATTTTGAAATCATACGTTTATTCAATAATTTTAATTTACGCACATTTAGAATGTGTTGACAAGTTTTATATGACATTTCTTGTATTACAGCGCTTGGCGGTTTTACGCGGAACAGCTTGGCGGTCAGAGACCTCCTAATATGAATGCATTGGACATTAAAACGTATTATGCTTGTCCGAAGCAGCCTGCTGGGAGTGTCTTATGCGGGTATTATGTATGCGAGCATCTTCGAACCGCCGACGTATATAGAGTGAATCGTGAGGATGTAAGTTATCCTTAATGTCGGTACCTTATTTTCTTACTTTTGTGTTTTATTTTCATTGTAACTAGCATAGTTTAATGCTTATATTCTCTATTGTTCAATATTACCAGAAACATTATTTTCATATTTTGATTCCAACTTCAAAATTCAATTGCTCATAGTACAACTGCTCCAAAAATACCAACTAAATTCCTGTATACTCTCACTTTGATCTATACTTTGAGATTGTTCAAACCAACACATTCTAAACCTTGTTATGTGTTATATTGCAGCACGCGAAGAATCTGAACGAAGAATGGCCGATTTGTAGAAGTATTTCTGATGGAGGAGCCGACAGGATTGCTTCTGAACTCTGTCAGTTCATGCGTCGCGAAATTTTGCACAAAAAAAGGGAAGTTCTTTGATGAGAATTGTGCAGCAGCTGATGTGACAGAACTTTGCGACTATGCCAATAGAAACAATTTTTAGTGAAAACTTGTAAACTTTGAGATGAATTGTATCTGTAACTTGTACATATGTATATTGTTTTAGTGAAATTGACTTCTATGATGATAATATTGTTGACTTTTGTTCTGTGATAATATTTTTGTTTTTTGTTCTGTGATTATATTGAATTGACCTGGAAATTAAAAATAACAGCAGTAGTACTGCATAGGTTATACTTTATCACATGCGGTTATTAATCAACGGCTAGGCATGACTGTGAAAAACAATTATCACAGGCGGCTAGATACAAGTAAAGAAACATCTGTGATAACCTAATTTTCACAAGCGATACTGTTATGGTAGAAACCGGCTGCGTTAAAGGGTCTTCACAGACGGCTGATGTAGGTAAATGTCCATCTGTAATAACAGCATTATCATAGACGGTTAGTTATGCTTCAATACCCGTATGTGAAGATAAATTATCATAAGCGGTTAGTTATGCTTCAATACCCGTATGTGAAGATATATTATCATAGACGGTTAGTTATGCCTCAATACCGTCTGTGAAGACACGTTATCATAGGCGGTTAGTTGTACCTCAGTACCCGTCTGTGAAGACACATTATCATAGACGGTTAGTTATGCTTCAATACCCGTCTGTGAAGACACATTATCATAAACGGTTAGTTATGCTTCAATACCCGTCTGTGATAAGACATTTATCACAGGCGGTTATATATGTTGCACGACCCGCGTGTGATATGTATCTTCACAGGCGGCTAGCCTAAGTAAAGAACCGCCTATGATAATATGTCTTCACAGGCGGTATCACTTTTCTGCTTGTGAAATTGCAGATTATCACAGACTTTTCGTTTCAAGCGGTTTTAAAAGCCGTTTGTGATAATAGGTTTGGAGCCGCCTGTGATGAGACTTATTGTAGCAGTGTCCAGGGACATAGTCGGCCCAGCAATCAACGCTGCAAAACCGTGACCAGGGCGGTCCCTTGGAAAATCAGGAATGTACTCGTTGGCCTCAGACATGGTGGGTGAATTGTTGGAGACGGCGGCTGCGTAGGAGAGTGGTGGGAAGGTGATGCGGTTGTGGACTGAGGGTCTAGGGTATGTGAGACGAGAGTGAACTGGGCAGCGAGCCTTTGGTGGTTCGTCGATGTTAGAGCGGCAAGCTCGGGCGAAATGCCCAGGTCCCCAGCACTTGGCGCAGTGCTTTGGATCTCGACAGTGGGCGATGCGGTGGTCGAAAGCGAGGCACCTAAAGCATCGGCCCCTGAAGAAGCTCTTATAGTCGGGCGCCGGGTTCAAGCGCCTGGCTGATGAAGGAGGGGCACCCAAGAGGCCATTGAAGACCGGCGCCGCAGTCGGCAAGCTGATTTGCCCCTTTCGTCGCGTGCAGCCCGAAGGAGGCCGTTCCCATGAAAGATTCACCTGAGTAATGAGGCATTGATGACACTTTCAGGGATGGTTGCCTGGTGTTGGGATTGATGCTCTGTGGCGACAGAGCCGAAACACCAGAACCGCGGCGAGAGGTGATTGAAGCGAGGTATTCTTGACGCCGGCGTCGGTGCTTCGATAGAACCAGTTGCCATTCACGTGAAAGACCCACTGATGAAGATTTGCCAGTATTGATAGGTGGGGATTCCCTTGGAATCCAGATCTCAGACTGCAGCCGGCGGTGTTCCAGCTGTACAGTGGTGTTGATGACCGGCGGCTCCGGCAAGGGAGACGACACGCGTTCCACAGCGCGCGTCGAGGCGCTGGAAGCCCCCTGTTTCGGCCTAACGCCATTAAGACCTTCTTCTAGCTTTTGTTCAGAGTAGGCTTGCGTACCGCATGGTGAGGCAGCCGGGGATCCAGCATCTGGCAGCAGAGTTATGGCCGACGGCGTTGGCGTTGGGAGCCAACGGTTTTCTCCCTGGTTTGAAGGAAGCATTGCAACAAGAACCGGGGCGAGGAGTCATGGGGACATACTATATTTCGCTGGGTTGCCGATGGTCATCAATGTTTGGGTGGAAGGTCCGCCCAAAGAAGGGGGGTGCGACTGCACCAAGTCGAGGCAGAAGGACCTCCGGCATCCACATTTGGGAAGGCTTCCATCTTCATCCAGCTCCGAGTCCCCATCCGCGTCATCCAGCACCGGGAGGAGGGAGAAATGCTCATCATCAGAGGTTGGCTCAGGGCTGCGGAGTAGAGAGAAGGGGGTACAGGAACTAGATGGTGGTCGGGATAGAACAACTAGGTGGCCGGAGGCAGATGTTGAGGCGGGGTTGTTGGGCGGTAGGGTTGGGGTGGTTGCCGGCGGGGGGATGGTGGGCGGCGAGGCCGGAGCGGCAGACGGTGGTCGCTCTCGTGCGCTCATCCTCACCGAGCACCAGATGCTTCTCATTGCGGATGGCCTTATCGAGCAAAAACCAACGCCCAACGGATACGGCCGCCGCGTCCATCGTTAACTCCGCTCCCAGTCGGAAGCGATCGCGTTCAGTTGCGTGCGCCGTTCCGGCGAGCGACCGTGGCACATTTTGGGCTTTGGAGCTGGGCACGGCCGCGAATCTGTACGGCTCCAACGGGCACGGCCTCTATCCCATCCTCCCTCCCAGTCCCGTCAGACGGGAAGTAAATTTTCCGTGGCAGAGCCTGTCTGGATGCCGTTAGCTACCTCTCGCACCAATCTTGATGCTTCGAATAAAAATCAGCTCTCGAGAAAATTGCTGCCTTAACTAGGATTTTACTATAGGTATGCAGCACAAACTTTTTATATGTAATTCAATAAACTGTTATAAAAATACAACATAATTCGATACACATTCATTAAGTAACATAAAAAGAGTGTACACAGTGCAGAAGACTTCTATACATTATGGAGTATGAGAAAGATTTATTTCTAAACAGGCTTATTACTCCTTTTGTAGTCGAACACAATACTTAGAACACAAGTGGAGACACTAATAGCGTAATAAATCTTAAATTCAGCAAATTGAATTATAACTAGTTTAAACGCAATATTGATAGTTTAAAATATAGATATAAAAATACCTACAATACTACATGTATGTCTCTTTTAGCCACCACTTTCTAAATGATGTGAATTTAAGACAAAACACATTACCCTTCTGGATACACACAGATAACAAATCACTGATAGATAATTAAATACACAAGTATTTTTTTAAAAAGGATTAAATCCTATTATCCTAAAGACCCCAACCCGGTGCTCTTCCTGCTCAAAATTGCACCTCGTAGATCGCTTGCTCTTCCTACTCATGATTTGGTGCGGATGCTCTACTTTCTCTATATTGTAAAGAAGATTAAAACTACTTAGGGATTTCTTTTCAAAGGTCTCACCCTCGCATATCACAATCTTGTCGTCAAGTTCCTAGTCCGCCGGCCTGGTTAATGGCCTCACCAAACGCAGAATGCCGGCAATAGTGACAACATGGCACTCTTACTGAAACGCAGGTTCACCGTCGGTCATCCGTACCGCAGTTACGTCGTGTCCGCCTGCCAAATCATATGTCGTCCGTTCTCGCCGGCTACCGTAATCATGCTACCGTAATCATGCTTGGCTCCCTGGTCGGATTCGCTACTCAAACGTCCTGTTTGTCTCCCGGGCTCGATTTGCTGCCAAAACGTTCAGCGCTGCCTATTAAGTGCCTTGACTCCAGAGTATGTCATGGCCCACCTGGCATACCCTGTGCACTACAGGAAACGCGATCATTTGCGACGGCTATTTTTATTTGCGACGGTCAGCCGTCGCAAATAGCTTAAATTGCGACGGCCCGCCTCTGGCCGTCACAAATAACATGGTCGTCGCAAATAAGTGCTTATTTGCGACGGCTGTCAGTCTGGCCGTCGCAAATAAGTGCTTATTTGCGACGGCCAACCCTAGAGCCGTCACAATTAAAGAAGCCGTCGTAAATAATGTCTTATTTACGACGGCCAGTACAAGGCCGTCGCAAATAGGCTTTAATTGCGACGGCCCTAAGGTAAAGCCGTCACAGTTAAGGCAGCCGTCGCAAACTAGGTCTAATATCGGGACCCTCTGGCCCCGACTCTTCATTCACAATTCCCTCCACCGCCGCCCCCGACCCCGCCGCCCCCGCCCCCGCCGCGCCCCGGCCGCCCCCGACCCCGCCGCCCCTGCGGCCCCACCGTCGGCCCGCCTCCGCGCGCCTCCGCCCCTGCGCCGCCGCTCCCGACCCCGCCGCGCCCCGACCCCGCCGCCCCCGCCCCAGCCGCAACCCCGCCGCCCCCGACCCCGCCGCCCCTGCGGCACCGTCGCCGGCCAGCCTCCGCGCGCCTCCGCCCCTGCGCCGCCGCCCCCGACCCCGCTGCCCCTGCGCCGCCGCTGCCGGCCCGCCCCCGGCCCCTGCGCCCCCGCCGCCGGCTCGTCCCCAGCCCCGCCGCCCCTGCGCCACCGCCACCAGCAGGTAAGTCCCAGCCCCGCCCCTGCATTTTTGTAGAAATTCAGTCAAGTGATGTGTCATTTTTGAACATGGTGACCTCATGGAAGAAATCATAGTGGTTATGTTTAGGTTTATTGAAGTAAATTGCTCTCATTTGAATTATGGTTATGTTTAGGTTTATTGAATTGCTCTCACTTGAATTATGGTTATGTTTAGGTTTATTGAATTGCTCTCATTTGAATTGAATTGCTCTCATTTGAATTATGGTTATGTTTAGGTTTATTGAATTACTCTCATTTGAATTATGGTTATGTTTAGGTTTATTGAATTGCTCTCATTTGAATTGAATTGCTCTCATTTGAATTGCTCTCATTTGAATTGAATTGCTCTCATTTGAATTGAATTGCTTATGTTAGAATTGAATTGATAAATTAATGAATTACAATGGATAATTGTTATGTTTAGGTTTATTTGAATTGCTTAGTTTTTTGAATTATGCTTAGGTTTATTTGAAGGGTCGTTGAATTGCTTAATTTTGATTGCTTGAGTGTTCAAGTACTATATATACATAAATGAGCTTCGGACCAGCTTGACAAGGCCCGACAAGGCCCATTTAGTGGTAAGGTAAAGTATGCGTGTAGACGGACACGAAGGCGAATGACGACGGTGAGGATGGCAAGCACCTGCGCGTGGATGGCGTACTCCGACGAAGTGGTTTCATCTCTGATCTACGGCAGCTAACCCTAAAGCCGTCGTGGAATTGTCATCTGAGACCAACTTTCCTCTCACTCTTTCTCTAGTTCTTTCCTCTCTCTTAAATGACCTGAAAATGAAATTGAGCAACGTAACCTATAGCAATGTATTACCCATTTCGGATCGGCACGTCTCACATGCCATTGGCATGTGAGACGTGCAGGTTCGGAATTGTCCCTTTTTTGGACAGCCTCGGAGTGACCGAGGGGGCGTGGCTTGTGACGAGACGCGAGTCCGGATTTGGACGAGATTTCGGTGGCATAACCCTGTTGTTCTCTGCTGCACCATTTTCGGGCGTGCAGTGGAGAACAGCGGGGTTATGCTGTCGAAATTTCGTTCGAATCCGGATCACGCGTCTCGTTATGAGCACGCTCCGCTTGGTCACTCATGGGTGGGTTTAGGATCTATCTGCCTAGGTTGCAGGGCCGTGACATAACACAACAATACATTAACGACAATTTCTTTCGCGTTAAACTGCAGAGTCAAACATGGGTGAAGACCGCAGTTGGATGTATACTGGCTGGAAGAGCAGAACTGGTGGTCACTCCGATGAGTGGTTTATCAAGTTAGATCAATTTTTGGATCGAGCATTTTCGTTTTCAACGGAAGATATGGTGCGGTGCCCATGTACAAAATGCCAGAACACCAAGTTTTTGAGAAGATTGGAGCTTTCGTTTCATTTATGTCAAAATGGTTTCACTCCACATTATGAAGTGTGGACCTTTCACGGCAAGACTAATTCTTGAGTCATAGCCGAAGTGGATGAGGATGATGATATAACAGAGGTTGATAGGATGGATGAGATGCTAGAAGCTCTTGAAGCGGAGGATCCTCTTACAAATGAGGTAGAGAAGTTATTCGAGGAGCTGAAGAAATCACAAGAGCCGTTGCATGAACACACGGCTGTGACCGTACTTGCTTTCTTGACCAGATTTAAGGCAATTAAGTCCAAGTACTTTTTTTCCATCAACTGCTACAATGATCTCATGAAATTGATCTGCAATATCCTTCCACAACCTCACAAAGCGCCACCAGATATGTATCAGTCAAAGATCAAGATATCTGGTCTCGGTATGAAGTGTGAGAAAATTGATGTGTGCCCTGACAACTGCATGCTATTCTGGAAAGAGCACGCCAATGAGAAGATGTGCTTGAAATGTGGTAAATCGAGGTATGTCAAAGTTGTTAATGACGATGGCGATAATGTGATGACAGATGTCGCACATAAGCAGCTTCGTTACTTGCCTGTGACACCTCGGTTGGAGCGGATGTTTCTATCAAAAAGGACCATGAGACACATGAGATGGCACAAAGAAGGTAAATGTGAGAACAAAGAATTCTTGACACATCCATCCGATGGTGATGCATGGAAGGCGCTAGACCGTTTCGATCCAGACTTTTCTCGTGATGCGAGGAATGTTCGCATCAGATTAGCGACAGACGGATTCTCACTGTTCAGTACGAACGCCACGCCATACTCATGTTGGCCTGTCTTTGTCATTCCGTACAACCTGCCACCTGCTTTTTGTACGAAGAACGAGTTCATGTTTCTCAGCCTCATTGTACCTGGACCTGATCATCCCGGGTCACGTCTCAACGTGATGTTAAAACCGCTGATCGAAGAATTGAAAGTCTTGTGGACAGGAGTCGAAGCGTACGACAGTTACAAGAAGCAGAAATTCAACCTTCGAGCTGCTTATTTGTGGTCCGTCCATGATTTGCCGGCATACGGCATATTTTCCGGATGGAGCACTCACAGTCGTCTGACGTGTCCGATATGTGCTTCAGACACGGATTGTTTTCGACTAACTCATGGAGGAAAAATATCTTACTTCGATTGTCACAGCCGTTGGCTGCCCTCGAATCATATATTTAGACAGCAGAGGCATGTCTTTCGAAAGAACACTGTTGTCACTAGAGGACCACCAAAGCGTCTCAACGGGTCAGAAATTTCTGATATGTTGGACAAACTGGTGCCTGATGAAGGTCGTCCTGGATATTTCGTAGGTTATGGAGAGGAACACAATTGGACTCACATATGTGGACTTTGGGAGCTACCATATGTGAAGTCGTTGATTCTAATGCACAACATTGATTTCATGCATCAGGAGCGTAATATGAGCGAAAGTATCATAAGCACTTGCATGGATATGCCTGGCAAAACGAAAGACAATTATAAAGCTAGACTAGATTTGGCAGACATTTGTCACCGTCTAACTCTTGAAATCTCTGAAAGTGGTGGAAAGCCACGTGCTTCTTTCTTTCTTCGATCGAAAGAAAAGAAAGAAGTTATGAAATGGATGAAAACTTTGAAATTCCCAGATGGTTACGCAGCTAGCCTGAAACGAGTCGTAAATGTTAACACAGGAAACCTCACTGGGTTGAAGAGTCATGATTATCACATTATAATGGAAAGACTCCTACCTGTTATGTTCCGAGGCTATCTAGATGATGCGGCGTGGAAGGTTTTAGCCGAGCTCAGCTATTTCTATAGACAGCTTTGTGCTAAAGAAATCAAGATCGGGATGATGGATAAGTTAGAGAAGGAGATACCCATACTTTTATGTAAGATGGAAATTTTTTTTCCACCGGGTTTCTTCAATCCAATGCAACATCTGCTTATCCATCTTCCATTCGAAGCTAAAGTTGGCGGTCCTGTGCAATATAGGTGGATGTATCACATTGAAAGAGCGCTACGATATTTGAAACCAATGGTTGGCAACAGGGCAAGGGTGGAAGGGTGCATCGCTGAAGCATATGCTCTTAAGGAAGTAGGATACTTTTCAAGTGTCTACTTTGCGGAAGAAAACAATATCAATACTTCGGCGATGCGGTACAATGTGGACGAAACACCCCCTCTAAGCGACCTTTCCATTTTTCAAACGAGAGGCGCCACCGTTGGTAGCTACACGACCTACGTGCTATCCGAACAGGAAAGGACTGTTGCTTTACTCTACATGTACACAAATATAGAAGGCATGCAAGAATACTTCGAGTAAGTGTTTCTCCTACGTTTATGCTAATCGACATATTTTGCTACACATGTACTCTAAAAGATGTTTTTTCATGTTCAACGAGTTCCACAGACAATATTGGCCACATAGGCATCAACCTACGGCCAAACAAGTAGAAGCGATGCGAAAGGAAGGAATAAATGGGGGGCAGAGTTTTCTATCTTGGTTTCGAGAATATATAATATTCTCTCGTCTTCTATGTATTATAAATTACTATTATTAAAGAAGTATTATGTTATATTCTCGTGAGCGGCTATATACTCCTGGGGATGATGGTTATCATGATAGCGAAGACGTTGAAGAAGTGTACCAAGAAGAAGAGTTGCCAGACACTTTTATCGTCGAGCTTGGTGCAGGACTCGATCAATTAGTTGGAGATGTTGAAGACGTTGAAGATGTAGAGGCAGATGATACGCGAAAACGAAAATTAGAACAGGCCACGATGGAAGATCGTTGGGCTGGTTTAAGGAGTAGGGCACAGGCACATGACAATGATGTTGATGAATTTTGAAAGTGACTACAAGTAATGTTTTCTTGAAGATAGTAACATGAATTTTGTATATTTTATTTGCATATTTACTAATTATCTAATTACAACATGATGGCGTCAAAGAAGGGTAAGAAGGTGCCGCCTACGAGGGGGTTCTACCCCTCTAGACCTGAGGACGCTTTCGTTGGTGCCTCGTCGACTGGCAGCAGACGCTCTCAGCTGCTGGGGCACGTTTAGACCAGCTCTAGAGCTTCGTCACAGGTAAATGTCACTCGTTTTTGACAAATTCTTTAAATTCAAATTCACATTAAACTTACTTATGAATCATTTGAATGTTGTAGTCCTCACCGACTGACTCAGAGGCTGCGGCGCCTTCGATGAGCCAGCCCTCTGCGAGGCAGCCCTCGGCCAGCCAGCCCTCAGCGAGTCAGCCCTCGGCGAGCCAACCCTCGGCCAGCCAGCCCCCGGCTGGCGATGAGTTTGTTCCTGAGGCCTTTGACTCGGCTGGTTAGGAGCCGTCTGGGTCACCTGACGTGGCGCCCCAGCAGACGCGGAGGACGAGGAGGACTCACTTTGTCAGTCCTCTTGCGGTCCCTTCACAGAGTTCACAGAGGATCGTGATTCGTCCAGTCGGAGACAGGTAATAAAAATTATCGTGTTCAATTTTAGTTTATTTTGTTTACTTAAGTAATGAATGAATAAATATCTGGGCTTGGGACGACACATCTTTCACCGGTGAGAAACACCACAGACCGGTGAATGGTGTCCTCGGGTCCATAGCGCGTTTGCACTATCCCGGGGTCATCGACGGGGTGCCCGCTCTTTCGTGGGAGGACTACGCACGCGTCCATCACTAGGAGCACGACAACCTTCAGGAGGCCGTATGGGCCGATTTTATGGTAAGTATGTTAAAAAAGTTTCTAAGTTACAACTCTTAAACTCTTTTAGTGAACATCTCTTCAATATATTCTTTATCACAGGCAATATATACTTTAGAGGACCCAAACGACCGTCGTCTGTTTGAGGATGCGAGGCGAGTGTTTCACTTCAACGCTGCCAAGGCGCTTCGACAAGCTTTGTCGAACGCCCGTGTTCAAATTATTAATGAGCACTTGAAGGCGAACCAGCAGCACGTGTTACACTTCCGGCAAGAGAGCGAGAGGCACCTGACGGAGGAGGAGTACGCGCAGGTACGTGGAGTGTAGTAAGTATTTTTTCTGATAATTGCCTCGATAGTATTTTTAACGACTTCCAACTATGTGCAGGGCCACGTGAGCTGGTTGCAGGGTCGGACCGATGCATTTCGGGCCCTTTGTCGCTACTGGGCTAGCGACGAATTTAAAGCTAAGTCTGAGAAGGCTCGAGACTGCAGGGGGTGGAGGGGAAGAGCAGGTACAGGCAAGATAACCACTTGCGTTTAGCTAAACGCATGGTAAGTGTGTGTAACTTATGTTTATATATTAATAATATATTGTTCGTACTAACACGTATTGACAGGAGCGCGAGACGGGGGTGCCGCCCACCCCTGCTGAGGTCTGGAAGAGAGGTCACAAGGACCCTTCTCAGCCGACGGGGTGCAGTCAGGCTGCAGCCGAGCGGTTGGTAAGTTTAGAAATAATTCATATTAAATATAACTATATAGATTGTTGAACTTACACGGTTTTCTTGTTTTGCAGGCTAAGTACGGGGAGGAGGCTAGGAAGATACACAGCGAGGATTTCGATTGGGAACGTCAACCGATCAATCCTCAAGCCGCGTATGCAACCGGTGGTGGAAAAGCACATGGAAGGTGAGTTTACAAGTCATTGTATCGTTTTCAATTCAAAGTATTCAAGATATTTCAATTTCATATTACTGACTCTCTTTTTTATAGGCTTGTCATATTCGACGGAGTTGTCGACTCGAGGGCGGGGAGACCTGCGAGAGGCAGCTCCACGCAGGCTTCGGGCACGGGAGGTCGCCGCGTATCGCAGAGGGACATTGAGATGCAGTCCCTCCGAGAAACTGTAGAAGAAAACGAAAGGCGACATGAGGAGGAAAGGAGGGAGGCGGAACGCCAAAGGATCACGATGGAGGCCACGATCCAAACCCAGGCAGCAACGTTGGCGCAGATGCGGGAAGCAATGGAGGTAACAAAATAAAAACTAAAATTCTCATTAATTCAGCGTAAATGACTTACTAATAGGTAGCATTTAATGTTTGCAATGACATGCCATCGCTCGGGCGCAAGGTCTGGGAATCCAGCTACCGGTACTACCACCGATCCTTCCAGGCGATCCTTGTTCAGCAGGTCAGGTAAGTTTCTATGTAATCCTTCTTCTCCAGCGTAATAAGATTGAGATAGATGAAAGAGAGAGATAGTTAGATAGAAGAAAATGATTGAGATAGAAGAATGATAGAGATAGAAGAAAGAGAGACAGAAGAAAGAGTGAAAGATAGATAGAGTAGGATAGGAATGAAGAGAGAGAGAGTAAGATGTAGATGGAGATAGAGAGAGGGGAACATAGAGGGAGGGAGATGTAGATGGAGATAGAGGGAGGAAGATAGAGGGAAAATGATATCAATAGAGAGATAGAGTGAGAGAGAAAGATAGAGTGAGAGACAAAGAGAGAAATGAAAAGAGAGAGGAAGAGAGGGGATCTAGATGAAGATAGAGGGAGAGGAAGGGAGAGAGAGAGAGATGTTGATGTATTTATATTCTAACTCTAAGTTTCATTAATTGCAGGGATCCGCGACGGCTGCACAAACGCCGTCGCCATCGCTACCGCCGCCTGGAATGAGGCGCGATGACGACTTCGACTTCGGAGGTGGCTCCGGAGGTGGCTACGGAGGTGTCTACGGAGGTCAGATGGGCGAGTGAGCCCTTTTATTTGCTTTGTTGATGACGATGTGAGATGTATTGGAATTTATTAGTTTGTGATTGTGATGATGTTTTCTCTGTGATGATGATCTTTGCTATGTGTATATAATGTGTGTATTGAATCTGTTCTGTGATTCTGGCCATCGAGCCAGGTAGTTTTTTCTGTTTTTTAAAAAAATAAAAAACCTTATTTGCGACGGCTTTTTATACAGTACCGTCGCAAATAAGGGACCAGGCCGTCGCAATTAGGCCACTGCTATTTGCGACGGCCTGGCCGTCGCAAATAAGGTTTAATTGCGACGGCACGGCCATCGCAAATAGCTCTGTGGGCCCCGGAGGAGGACCTGTGGGCCCAGCCCACTGGACTTATTTGCGACGGCCAGGCCGTCGCAAATAGAGGCACTTAATTGCGACAGCCCGGCCGTCGCAAATAAGCTTTAATTGCGACGGCGACACCGTCGCAAATAAGGTTGCGGGGCCCACCGGCCCGCAGCAATAACTTGCGATGGCCCCTCCTAGCCGTCGCAATTAAAACTTATTTGCGACGGTGGCCGTCGCAAATAAGCTTAATTGCGACGATTTATTGGCGACGGCTAAAAACCGTCGCAAATAAAGAAAGCCATCGCAAATCGCTTATTTGCGACGGCCACGGCCGTCGCAAATCGTCGGAATTCCTGTAGTGGTGGGTCCGCCCCTGGCTCTCGCGTCTCCGGGTACAAACCGAATTCTGTAGTAGGGTAGCGACTCAGCTCCGGGCGAGCCGCGCGCGTGAGGGATCGCGGCTCCACAGCAGGCGGGGAGCAGCGCGGCTTCCTAGACAAGAATCTATATTTTTTTTTGCTACAGCAGGAATCGAACCCGCGTCGATCACAAGGCACAGTAGCAGGCCAACCAGCACTCCAGCTGGAGATGGCAATGAGATCGGCGGGTTCGGGTCTTCATCGGGTGTGGGTTCGGATGGAAATTTGCATTCGTAGGTCAGATCCGCATTCGATCCGACATTTTGCAGGTCCAGATTTATTTATTCACCCGCGGGTAAACTGTGTAAAAATCGTTTGGCCCACAACAGCCAAGAACTCTGGCCTAATAGCCGCTATTTTTACTCCCAAATCGGCCATTAGCCCAACACCTCCATAACCCTAGACGCAATACCGGCACACCGTTTGTCCGCCTCCACCCGACGCGGTTGGATCATCACCTTCGGTCCGCCTCCACCCGACGCACTCCCGATGGGGATATTCATAATTTGCCACCCTTATCAAGGATTCATAGTCATTTACCCTCCTTATGAACGACCTATATAATATACCATCCTTACGAAATTATGATCATATTTTTACCATCCTTCTACCATGTAAGCATGACACATCATATTTTGCATTTAATGACGTGGCAAACAAATAATAAAATGCCATTTATGCCCTTGAAGCAAAATTTGGTAAGTAATCAAATTTTGAATACTTTCTCAATTACTAACTAATCTGCTGGTTATTTTGAAGTAATAAATATACTCAATCATTATTTTTACAACGTAATCTCAATTATTCTATATAAGCAATCATAATTTCTTTATGTTCCAACCGGTATTTAAGATCTTATACCTGACATGAATATACATGCACGTTACTGTGAACCAGCAAGGTAGCCGGCAGTTGCAGCCTACAGCAGCCTGAGCAGGCAAACCAACTCCGTCCTACTTAGAACATGCTCATCTCAGATTAAATGAATAAGTTGTGGTTAGTCTGAACAAAAGTGCATCTGCAGCTACAAGCTCTCAAGGTATTTTTCTGCATGCCATCGTGACATATGGTTGTCGATGAGCACAAAGTGTATGAAGTGCTTGGCCTAAAGGATGAGGACCTAAGAGCAGAGATGGCAGGTGCACATAGAGCCGAAGATAAAGCAGCTAGGAGCCCAGTTGCTCCTACTCCTGTCATACCTCCTGATCTTGAAAAAGAAATGGAAGATGCAGCTATTCCCGTGGATGACGAAATTCCTAATGAGCCAATTGACAACTGGGATAGAGAGAATCCAAATATGGAAGTGGGTACATACTACCCCACCATGCCTGATTTCAGAATGGCTGTTAGGCAACATGCTATTGTTAAGGAATTTGAATTGGGGACTGGAAAATCTGACAAGCAAAGGTTTAGAGGTTTTTGTCGTGCAAAAGGATGTCCTTGGAGGATTGTTGGAAGAACGCAGCATGACAAGACAGTCAGGGTACATGAAGATGATAATTCTAATTTACATCTTTTTTACATATGTCTAATATATTTATTGAATTCTAATGTTTAAAACTAATATATATGGTTCAGATACAAATAAATACTTATGTTCATACGTGTGCTTCAACACTCAGAGCATCAAGGATTGCAACACAAGCATGGGTGGCAGAAAGAGTGTAACCAAAAGTCTATGTTGATGACGATGATCAAGACGGGCAGGCTTCACCAGCACCCAAGAGACGTAGAAGGTCTATCCATATTGCAGAAGTTAATAATGAAGAAAGACAAAAAAAACTCCGCCAAGAAGTGCATCACATGACTTTCAGCCATGGGAGCAAGCTCACTACTCACAATTTCCTAGGTCCATGAAGAAACTAACTCCCAGGAAGAAGAAGGCTCCATCAAATCTATTTTAGTTTTATACTTTCAATAAGTTGCAACTATGTGGGAGTCTCATTTATTTTTTCAAATCCTGCACATTTCAGTTATGTTCATTGCACTTTTGATTTTGTTTGTTACACTTGACATTCACGAAATGGGGATGAATAGTTCTAAAATTTTTTATTATCCAAGTGTGAAGATGCTCTGACTTGCATGCTGGGGTAAGGTTACCTGTACAGTGCTAAATCCACTTGGCTGCATTGCTGAAAACAATTAAAAGCATGATTAGTTACAAAAATTACATTCAAGGGCAAAAGTGTCATTTTATAATACGGATATCATGTCATTAAAATGAAATAAATGACGTGTCATGCCTACTTGGCACTAAAATGGCAAAAATATGATCAAAATTTTGTAAAGATGGCAAATTATATATATTCATCTTAAGAAGGGTAACTGACTATTAGTCATCCGTAAAAGTGGCAAATGCTGAATTGCCCCCGCTCCCGACTCCCGTCTCCTTCGGTCTGTCTCCCCTTTCCCGCCGTCATCCCGCAACCTGGCGGCGCCACCGTTTTCTGCCGCTCTCAACCCCTGCCATTCTCGTTCACCTGCAAAGACACCGCATCGCGAGCCGCCTTCACCCCTAACGGTGCGCGACGAGTTGACGACAAACGACGGCGCACGTGATTCTCCTCCAGTCAGTCAACCCGCCACCAATGTTCCGCCTTTGCTTGGGTGCCGCAAGCTCCGTCACCGCGGCCGTGTCAGAGTCCCGCACGGACAGGCCCGAGTCCATGCTCCCGGATGAGCGCTTGTGGCGCAGTGCGAGGCTGCGGCGTGGTGGGGTCATCGATCTGCTTTGTGCATCCGGGTTGGCAAACTTGCGTAGGAGCTCATCCGAGGACACCTTCATCACGTCCTGCACCAACATCGCGCCCTGGTGCTGCTTGGCATCGCCGTTGCCGTCAGATTCGATGGGACCCAAAATCTGCTCGAAACCCGTTGGGTGTGAGTGCGGGTTTGAATTTTCACCCGCAGGTGCGGGTTCGGGTTTCAAAATCCATCCGTGTATTTTTCAATTCGGATGAGTTTTCGTTCCACCTGATCCGAACCCGACCTGTCAGTACCCGACATACCGGGTACCTTCATGCACAGGCTAAAGCCGCTTAGGTACCGTGCCTCCCAGTTGAGGCGGGGTCCTAAGGCGCCACATGTTCAAGAGATCCGGACCCATCAGTCTCAGATGGGAGGTCCCGAATATCTGCAAGAAACCCGAAGGAGAAGCTCAGCACCCCCATTGGAGACAAGCCCCCAGGTAACTACAGGTCCAGCAGGTAAGGACCCCTCCTCCCCGTGAGACAGGGCTCCAAAGCTGCCATGTGGACAGAGACATCAGACGTGCCACCTCCCGAATGGGTGGGCTCTAGCGCTGCCATGTGTTCCGCAAGGCGGGACCTAACCTCCACCACGGAGGTGAGCTCCCGACACTGACACGTGTCCAGGAGGATGAGGCCTAGCCATCCCCGCAGAGGTGAGCTCCCGAGCGGCCACGTGGCTCGCAAGGCGGGACCTAACCTCCGCCGCAGAGGTGAGTTCCCGAGCTGCCACGTGATCCGCAAGGTGGGACCTGACCTCCTCCGCAGAGGTGAGCTCCTGAGCTGTCACATAGTCCATCCACTTGCCCTGTACGGAGGGATGCGAGAGTTAAGAGGACGGTGCACCTTGTCCCTGTCAAGGATTGAAGATATGCTACTTCCCCAGACGCATAGCGCGGCACACGCCTAATGTCAGGTACTGCTGCGACCAATCGCATCACAGTGAAGATACCGTAGGCCTATCCCACTCCGCCAAGTGGGTAGCTTACAGCAATAGAGACAGTTGGACGGGACATCCCCTGCCAATGTCAGCAACAGCGCATGAGCTACTGATGACGTAGGCGACAAGACGGCGAGTCTTCAAGTCCACAGTTAGAGCAAGCTTACAGAAGAAGCCTTAGATCTTTAGGATAAGATCGCCCTGGGACCAACTGTCGGACCTCGGGACCACACTTGTAAGGTGTCCGACATTGTCTATAAAAGGCCCAGACTGCCACCGTTACAAAGGACCAGACCAAAAACATCACGCACGCATACGCACATACTAGCAATACAATCCACCGTGGAGTAGGATGTTATGCTCCTTGCGGCCCGAACCACGTAAAAACCACTGTCTCATATTTCCATCCGCTAGAACACTTGATTGAGACCTAAGCCTTGCCGAACCAAGAACCTCCGCGGGCTGCTCCTTAGCAGATCCGGGGGAAGTGTTGCTCTAACACTTCGACATTTGGTGCGCCAGGTAGGGGTTTTTTCCCTCAAAAAAGTGGTAGCGCTTTCACCACCATGGTGTTCATGAGGCCCATGGAAGGCAGTTTCCGCGGCAGTCGTCCGGTGACAAGATCCGTCGCTCGAGTTGCGCTCTTTGGACCATCATGCCCCCGTGTAGGTACAGCTGGCCAAGACGGCACGTCGGGACACATCTCGGCTCAGTTGGCTCCGCCGGCACCACTGACTGCAAGCCCAGAGAGCGCTCTGGCAGCGGCTAGAGCCCTTCTCCACTACCCACCGTTACTGAACGCTTCTCAAGGAGCAACTCAACAGTGGGTCCAAGACATCGACCATTTCGTCATTGCGGCCATTAACTCCCCCAACAGGGGAAGGCGCCTCGTGTCGCTATCAAGAACGCCGTCCATCGACTGTCACACCGCCAACTCCTGCTCCTCCAAGCATACGAGCATTGGCCGGCTCCCCACAAAGGACCTCAGGGCTGAGCTTGACGCCGTCAAGCTCACCTCAACAGCCGAGTCATCATCGAGCGATAGCAAGAGAGGCAACACAACCTCGATGCCGAATATGGTCCTCAATGCCCTGTTCACGAGGCGTCCTCCGTCCAAGGTGCAGGAGAGGTAAACCCTTTGCCACCTGATCAGGAGTATGTTGGCTCAACAGCCCCCATGAAGTACTCGATGCAGCAGGACATGTAGCAACAATACTTGGCACACTCGTTACCATTGCAGTAACGCATGGCACAACCGGTGCCACAACTACAGGTCCCACAGGCGCCGCACGTCGTGTAGCAGACCCCCTTGGGATATGCTACCCCGTATACCTCTCCAACGAAACCCATCAAAGGCTACGCAGCGTTGGCTCCGCACCTCCGCATCGCGACGTAGCCACGCAAGTTCCAGCCACATATGTCAGAGAGGTTCGACGAAAGCATCAACCCGGCCGAGTTCCTGCAGATCTACACCACGACGCTCCTTGGTGGAGGATCGGATGATACCATCCTGGCGAACTGCTTCCCAGTCGCCCTGACTGGATCGGCCCACTCGTGGCTAATGAACCTCCCTGAGGGGTCTATAACCTCTTGGGATGATCTGTGCTGACAGTTCACGACAAACTTTGGCAGCTCCTACACTCGCCCCGGCACCAAGCTCGACCTCCACACTGTGCGGCAACAACCCAAGGAGACGCTGAGGTCATTCATCTAACGTTTCTCCGAGGTATGCAACTCCATCCCCAACATCTCGAATGCCTCTGTCATAGTAGCACTCCAGCAGGGAGTGCGTGACCACAATATGCTCGAGAAGTTAGCCACGCACAACGTACAAGACGTCTTCGAGCTCTTCTCCATCGCCGACCGGTGCGCTAGGGCGGCAGAGTGCCGCGACTGACACACTCAGCCCGCCGCCAGAGCGGGCGGGGCCGACCAGACTGGGGAAGGAGCCCCTACCCCTGGTAGCGGCAATAAGAAGAACAAGAACCAGGGTGGCGGCTAGAACAAGCCGCTGCATGGGTCCCCTGTCGCGGCAGCAGCCGCGACCGGAGGTGGCAAACCCCCGCGCCCGGAGAAGCGCCCACGTCAACAGCTATTGGATCCTTGGTCACCCATACTGTAAATAGTAAGATTAGTAGAATAGTGTAAAAGTCTTCTTAGGGCTTAGGAGCAGCACTAAGGACAACCGAGCACCAGGAGGGTCAGGTCCAGAGTGTGCACTCAGCTTAGCTTGGTTCCAAACCCTAAGCCTATACACCCTGCCTCCCTCATCATTTGGAAGCAAGCCGTTCCCCTCTTTTGTAAAAGCTTTACTCCCCCTACGAACTCCGATAAAAAAGAATCACTGTTTTACTTAATGCTTTCTTAAAAACATTATTGATTTAATTACGCATTAATTTTATGATCATACCGTACTAGCCTCATTTATTGTATGTTATGTTCATATACACAGTTGTATGCTCTGTAACTCACCCCTGCTGAAGTCATGTAGTCCAGCTACATGCGGGTTCACTTGAGGTACCTGCAGTTTGTGAGGGGTTCTTCCGGCTGCTCTCATCATTAGGGTCCCGTAGCGCCAGAAGGCTTCCCAGGAAAGGTTTGTGTCGAGCAGGAGGTCCAGGGGGTATAAATTGCTTAGCCTAGTCCTGCACCCTAAGCGAACACACCCTGCCTCCCAGTGCTGCAGCTGAGTATTGGAACCAGAAAGCTCACACCCTAAAGACGGTAGGAGTCGGACCCCAAAGCACCAATGCATCGAATTACCCACGCCTCATGCGTCAGTCTAGGACAGTAAGACATGACAGACCTAAGGAGAGGAGTAGGTATGACTGAGGAGCGATACTAGTCCCCCCTCTTTCTATGTGTAGTTGAAACCGCCAGAGCGTCCAGATCCGGCACCCCCAAGGGGCCTGCCGTCGACGTCCCAACGATGATGGTAGATGACGTCGAAGCATCCAGCTCTGACACCCCCCCAAGGAGCCTGCCGTCGACGTCTCAACGATGATGGTGGACGATGCCGGAGCACCCTGCTCCAGCACCTCGCAATGGGCATGCCGTCAACGTTCCAGCACATCAATGACAGCACTAAGCGCCGATAAGTGAGTAAACTCTCCTCACCCGCTCTTGTTGATAACAAGGTTCTCTTGCGATAACCTGTACACCAGGGGCCTGCTGTCGACGACTCTACGATGATGGTGGACGACGCCCGAGCATCCAGCTCTGGCACCTCCTAAGGGGCCTGCCGTCGACGTCTCAAACGACGATGGTCGACGACGCCGGATCATCCAGCTCTGGCACCTCCCAAAGGGCCTGCCGTTGACGTCTCAACGAAGATGGTGGACGATGCCAGAGCACCCAACTCCAACACCTCCCGTGGGGCCTGCCATAAACGTCTCCACGACAGTGGTGGGCGACGCTGGAGCATCTAGCTCCGACACCTCGGAAGGGGCTTGGTGTCGATGTCCCAACATGTCAACAACAGCACCAAGCATGGATAAGTGAGTAAACTCTCCTGCCCCGCTCTTGTTGTTAACAAGGTTCTCTTAAGATAGCATGTACACCAGGGGCCTGCCGTCGACGACTCTACGACGATGGTGGATAACGCCAGAGCATCCAGCTCCGGCACCCCCCAAGGGGTCTGCCGTCGATGTATCAACGATGATGGTGGACGACACCAGAGCACCTAGCTCCAGCACCTCCCAAGGGGCCTACTGCCGACGTCTCAAACGATGATGGTGGACGACGCTGGAGTATCCAGCTCCGACACCTCCCAAGGGGCCTGCCGTCGACGCCTCAACGACAATGGTGGACGCTGCCGGAGCACCCAACTCTAGCACCTCCTAAAGGGCCTGCCATCGACGACTCCACGACGGTGGTGTGCGACGCTGGAGCATCCAACTCTGGTACTTTGCAAGGGGCCTACCGTCGACGTCCCAACACGTCAACGACAACACCAAGTGCGGATAAGTGAGTAAACTCTCCTGTCCTGCTCTTGTTGCTAACAAGGTTCTCTTGCGATAGCTTGTACATCAGGGGCCCACCGTCGAAAACTCTACGACGATGGTGGACGACGCTGGAGCATCCAGCTCCAGCACCTCCCAAGGGGCCTGCTATCGACGTCTCAATGTTGATGGTGGATGATGTTGGAGCACCCAGCTCCGGCACCTCCCAAGGGGTCGGCCATCGACGTCTCCACGACGGTGGTGGGCGACACTAGAGCATCCAACTCCGACACCTTGCAAGGGGCTTGCCATCAATGTCCCAACACGTAAACGACAGCACCAAGCGTGGATAAGTGAGTAAACTCTCCTACCCCACTCTTGTTGCTAACTGGGTTCTCTTGCGATAGCCTATACACCAGGGGCCTGCCATCGACGACTCTACGATGATGGTGGATGACGCTGGAGCATTCATCTCTGGCACCTCCCAACGGGCCTGCCATCGACGTCTCAAACAACGATGGTCGACGACGCCGGAGTATCTAGCTCCGGCACCTCCCAAGGGGCCTGCCGTCGACGTCTCAACGACGATGGTGGACGATGCTAGAGCAACCAACTCCAGCACCACCCGTGGGGCCTGTTTTCGACGTCTCCATGACTGTGGTGGGTGACACTAGAGCATCTTGCTCTGGCACCTCACAAGGGGCCTGCTATCGACGTCCCAACACGTCAACAACAACACCAAGCACGTATAAGTGAGTAAACTCTCCTGCCCTGCTCTTGTTGCTAACAAGGTCCTCTTGCGATAGCCAGTACACTAGGGGCCTGCTATCGAGGACTTTACGACGATGGTGGACGACGCCGGAGAATCCAGCTCTGGCACCCCAAGGGGCCTGCCGTCGACGTCTCAACGATTATGATGGACGACGCCGGAGCACCCAACCCCGACACCTCCCAAGGGGCCTGCCATCGACGTCTCAAACGACGATGGTGAATGACGCTAGAGCATCCAGCTCCGACACCTCCACAGGGGCCCGCCGTCGACGTCTCAACAATGATGGTGGAAGACGCCAGAGCACCCATCTCCGGCACCTCCCAAGGGGCCTACCGTCGTCATCTCCACGACGGTGGTGGGCGACGCTAGAGCATCCAGCTCCGGCACCTTGCAAGGGGCCTGCCGTTGACGTCCTAGCACGTCAACGACAACACCAAGCGCGTATAAGTGAGTAAACTCTCCTGCCCCGCTCTTGTTGCTAACAGGGTTCTCTTGCGATAGCCTGTACACCAGGGGCCTGCCGTCGACAACTCTATGATGATGGTGGATGAAATAGGAGCATCCAACTTCGGCACCTCCCAAGGGGCCTGGTGTCAACATCTCAACGACGATGGTGGATGACGTTGGAGCACCCAGCTCCGGCACCTCCCAAGGAGCCTGCCGTCAACGTCTCCACGACAGTGGTGGGCAACGCCGGAGCATCCAGCTCCGGCACCTTGTAAGGGGCCCGCCATCGACGTCCCAACACGTCAACAACAACATAAAGCGCGGATAACTGAGTAAACTCTCCTGCCCCGCTCTTGTTGCTAACAGGGTTCTCTTGTGATAGCCTATACACTAGGGGTCTACCGTCGACAACTCTATGATGATGGTGGACGACGCCGGAGCACACAGCTCTGACACCTCCCAAGGGGTCTGCCGTTGATGACTCTATGACAATGGTGGACGATGTCGGAGCATCCAGCTCCAGCACCCCCAAGGGGCCTGTCATCGACGTCTCCACAACGGTGGTGGGCAACGCCAGAGCGTCCAGCTCTGGCAATTGGTGGCTCTCTTGAAAGTGCATCTAGGCATCCCTCATGGGTTTTGGTTTATTTATGGCAAACAAATGAGATCCTAACCAAATTGTTGACATGAGCGCAGGTTTCAATGAAATTATGAAGAAAGTGCAAAAATAAAGGAGAGTGAAGAATCAAGTTGAAAAGATCTCAAGAAGATGAATAGAATACTTTGTGTATGGAGTGTGTTGGAGAAACACACCCCAAGATCTCAATCAAAAGAAATCACTCTCGCTGCACAAGTTTACACGGGTCCGGACTAGTCCTATGTTCATCGGACTAGTTTGATAATGTGATGCCCGGTTCCGAAAATGAACCAAGCTAACACATATGTGTGCTTAGGATGTTCAACACACATACACAAGTGCATTCACAAAAGAGTATACAGAAAATTACGATAGAACAAGATTAATTCACCAAATTTTATTACACAATTCATAACATCCTCAAATACAAGCCCTAATAAATATTAATGACAAGTTCAGCTACTGCAACAGAAGTAAACTAATTAAGCAAACTAAGCAACTAAGCAAACTAAGCATAGGGAATAGCGCAGCTTCAAAAACACCACAGGCAAAGCTCACGGTAGACACGGCCTAGAACTCTGCGTTATCGCCATTGAACTCCCAATCCTGACCTGCAACTGTTGGGGGGGGATTGCAAGAGTGAGTACATGTCGTACTCAGCAAGTGTGGAAAGTATGACATGTGGCTGATTCAAATGACGACAATAATAATGGCAAAGTGCTGAAAAGTACATTAAAACATTTGAAAATCAATATATTATATGTATGTGAAGTAAACCCATCATAATCATAAGTAATATCATAATACCAATCTGAATTCACTACCATCATCAATAATTCCAGATTTCACCATTGCCAATAACCATATTCAATACCAGAAATAAATCCATAACCAGCCAATACCAGTACCAAACCATAACCATAACCATCCCAAATCCCAATTTCCCTCTAATCATGGAAGTTGTTCAGGTGCTCATAACCGGGAGCACGGCTATCATGATAGTTTTATTAGACTCTGCAGAGTTTGTACCACTTTACCCACGTGTTCGTGATTTCATCACCTTTCGGTGACTAAGAACCTCCCTTATGCCCATGACGCGTCAGTCACATTACACACTTCCGTTGGTGTGTGGCCAAGAGATCACAAAATAGCCTTTACAAAGGGATTACTAGCCTATTTAGACCCCACTGAGGTTTCACCGGTGGCGATGTCTCCCACAGAGCACATCTTCAACCAAGGGCCCCCTCTTGAGCCATTCGGATCCCAGGGTAGTCCCACCAATCATCAACAAACCCAATCCGACTACCCCTTCCCCGAGCACCAAAAATGGTCCAAACAGCACTAGCAAAGCCCTAATTAATCAGCTACGCCGCACCCATACTTGGCCTCGTGGTGGCACTATAGTCCTGGCTTATTCTCGCATGAACCGGTCCTTAGATCTAAAGCAAGCAAACCACCATACGTCCAACCCATCCACATATCAGGCTTGCTTAGATCACCCATTACCATATCATATTTAACCAGTTCATGTTAACCATAATCTCATCCATGCATAATTAAATTGAGTGGTATAGTTGTTTCCCATCCCAGTTAATTAAGCGAAGCAAAAAGGTAAAAAGCCCTTCCCGACTCTCTATCATAATTCCAGGTGTCAAGGTTGGTCAAACAAAGCTAGTAAACTTCCTATCATAGGGTTCCCATCAAATTGACACAAGCATGCAGTTTCGCAAACAAAACATTTATTTTAAAATAGGATCAAAATGCTTCAAGGACACTTGCCTTGCTCTTGCGGTTGATTAGAGTCAAAGCCTTCAAACTCTTGGTGATGTATATCCTCCGCGACACTCTCTACCGCAAATCCGTCTAATCCACACAATGAACATACAAGACAAGAAACACAATCAAAGAGTGCACAAATATTACTCAATATGACATGACATGCATGATTAATGCAAATGCAAGGTAGAACTTGTTACTTGATTGCTTTTAATGATCACTAACTAGTTCTAATAGATTTTGACAAGTTTATACAGGTTTGGATGTAATTAGATCAAACTTTAGAATCAATTCAACAAAATTTAGCCAGGAAGACCGGACTAGTCCACTAGGGACCGGACAAGTCCGCACTTTGCGAGATCAGCAGATTAGGGTTTTCTAGATCAACGTAAATTTGGAGATTAGGTGTTGAATTCACGTAAGGAAAAGATAATAGAAGGTATACCAGGTGTTTAGGACTCCAATGAATCAAGAAACTTGGAGGAAACACTTGGTTCTTGGTGATCTAGGGTTGGTGATGAACTTGGAGATGAATTGGTGATGAAGAACGAAAGCTTGATGGAGATCTTGATCCTCTTTCGTTTCCTCCTCTTCTTCTCCTTGCTTGGGATCTTCTCCTCCCTCCTTGATGGTGGCTCTCCACGAACTAGGGTTTGGGTGGGGTGGAAAAGTGTCAAATAGATGTCAAGCCAAGGGGTGGGGTTGTTTATATAGAGGTGGAGGCTAGGGTTAGATGGATTTCGAGTTTGAGATGAGTAGAGGCCGGTTTAGAGTCCCTCATGGGCTCTAAAAGAGTTAGGCACGACGTCCCTAGGCCCACTTAATTTGAAACCCAAGAAACAAGTCGTAAAACAAAAGATCAACTCGGAGTCACGAAATATCAGACAAGTCCGAAGTTTTCCAGAGAGAAAATCGGACAAGTCTGGCCTAAAATCAGACAAGTCCGACTTTAGTCAGAGAGGAAATCGAACAAGTCCGCTGGAACACCGGACTAGTCCGGAAAAGTCTAGGGACTTAGCAAATTTTTAAGGATTCTTGGAATATCGGACTAGTCCGCGCAAAATCGGACAAGTCCAAAAGTTTCCAGAGGCAAAATCAGACTAGTCCGCAGCAAAAACGGACAAGTCTGTTTTTAGTCAGAGAGAAATCGGACTAGTCCTCAGTAAAATCGGACTAGTCCGCTCTTTCCTGCATTTTAAGTGCGATTTTGTTTCAAATCATTTTTAAACTCGTTCCTCCTGTTGTGGGTTAATGTTAAACATGTATATGAGTGTATGTAGGGCAAGATGCATGAAAATGAGGGTGTCACAAACCTACCCCCCTTAAAATGAATATCGCCCTCGAGATTCGACGTGGAAGGGAAGAGATAGGGAAATTACTTCTTGAGATCATCCTCCAATTCCCACATCGCTTCTTTTTCTATGTGGTGCTTCCATTGAACTTTAGACCATCTAATAACCTTGTTCCTTTTAACTCTCTCCTTGGTTTCCAAGATCTTGACCGGTTGCTCGACATAAGTCAAATCTTTCTCTAGTCCCAATTCTTCCATTGGCACTTGTTCTTCTGGTACTCTCAAGCACTTCTTGAGCTGGGAAACATGAAATACATCATGTACATCTGAAAGATGAGCTGGTATCTCCAACTTATACGCTACTTCTCCTCTTTTGTCCAATATCTTGAATGGTCCAATATAGCGAGGTGCTAGCTTTCCTCTTATGTTAAACCTATTATGACTTCTCATTGGTGACACCTTGAGGTAAACAAAATCTCCCACTTCAAAGGCTAATTTCCTTCTCCTATTGTCCGCATAGCCTTTTTGTCTTGATTGGGCAGCCCTCAAGTTTTCACGAATTATTTGTACTTGCTTTTCTGCTTCTTGCAACACATCTGGACCAAATACTTGAGTTTCTCCTGCCTCATTCCAGAATAAAGGTGTCCTACACTTCCTTCCATAAAGCGCTTCATACGGTGACATTTTTAAGCTTGCTTGGTAACCATTGTTGTATGAAAATTCTGCGTATGGCAAGCTTTTGTCCCAACTTTTCCCATGCCTTAAAGCACAAGCTCTTAACATTTCCTCCAAAATTTGATTGGTCTTCTCGGTTTGTCCATCTGTTTGAGGATGATATGCTGAACTAAAATTCAACCTCGTTCCCAAAGCTTCATGCAATTTTGCCAAAATCTGGAGGTAAATTGAGGACCTCTATCCAAGACTATCTTCTTCGGTACTCCGTGTCGACACACAATATGCTCCATGTATATTTCGGCCAATTGTGCAGCTGTATACTTGGTCTTCACAGGGACAAAATGAGCCGACTTGGTTAAGCGCTCCACAATTACCCAAATTGAGTCATACCCGGACTGAGTACGTGGTAACCCAACTATGAAGTCCATTCCAATTTCTTCCCACTTCCATTCTGGGATCATCAATGGTTGCAATAGTCCAGCTGGCCTTTGATGTTCCGCCTTGACTCGTTGACACACATCACACAATGCCACATATTCAGCTATGTCCTTCTTCATGCTATCCCACCAATAGCAAGTCTTCAAGTCTTTGTACATCTTCGTACAACCGGGGTGAATCGAGTACGGCGAGTCATGTGCCTCCTTTAATATTGTCTCCCGAATATGCTTTACATTAGGCACAACGATTCTCTTTCCAAGCCATAGGGTACCATGTTTGTCTTCATCAAATCTGAATTCTCTCCCTTCTTCGGTCCTTTCCTTGATTTCCTTGATCTCTTCATCCGCAGTTTGTGCCTCTCGAATTTCTTGCTCCAAGGTTGGGTTTAACTCCATCATCTCCATCTCATTTACAAATCCGAGGTTCAACCTTTCAAACTCCTTACATAACTCGGATGGTAACTCTCAAACTGTGAGTTGATGACTTACTCCCTTTCTACTCAAAGCATCGGCCACTACATTGTCTTTTCCCGGATGATAGTTGATTCCCTAATCATAATCCTTGATGAGCTCCAACCATCTCCGTTGCCTCAAGTTCAGATCCATTTGTGTGAAAATATACTTCAAACTCTTATGATCCGTATAAATTTCACACCTATGTCCAAGGATATAGTGTCTCCAAATCTTCAATGCATGTACCACGGCTGCAAGTTCTAAATCATGTATTGGGTAATTCTGCTCATGTTTCTTCAGTTGTCTTGAAGCTTAGGCGACCACTTGACCATCTTGCATGAGCACACATCCAAGCCCTTTTCTTGATGCATCACAATATACGTCAAAACTTTTTCTCACATCCGGCAATGTCAAAACTGGGGTTGTTGTCAACCTCTTCTTTAACTGCTCAAAACTGTTTTGACAAGCTTGAGTCCATTGGAAAGCCTTTGCCTTCATTAGCAACTCTGTCATAGGCTTGGCTATCTTGGAGAAGTCCTTGATAAACCGACGGTAATATCCAGCCATCCCAAGAAAACTCCTGATCTCCTTTACATTTTGCGGGGGCTCCCACTTCAACATGTCTCTCACTTTTCCGGGGTCAATAGATACTCCTCCTCCTGAGATGATATGACCCAAAAACGACACCTCTCTCAACCAAAACTGACACTTGTTGAACTTGGCATACAATTGATGCTCCCTCAATTTCTGCAACGTAAGCCTCAAGTGTTCCTCATGTTCCTTCTCATACTTCGAGTAGATCATAATATCATCAATAAACACCACAACGAATCTATCCAAGTACTCCATGAAGACCTTATTCATGAGGTACATAAAGTAGGAAGGCACATTTGTCAATCCAAAGGACATCACGGTGTACTCATAAGATCCATACCGTGTCCTAAAAGCTATCTTGGGTATGTCCGATGGTCTAATCTTCATTTGAAAGTATCCCGACTGCAAATCAATCTTAGAGAAGACACAAGCACCCTTCATCTGATCAAACAAGTCTTCTATGCGTGGCAAGGTATACTTGTTCTTGATTGTTACCTCGTTGAGGGCTCGGTAATCTACGCACATCCTTTGAGTCCCATCCTTCTTGTCCACAAATAGAACGGGCGCTCCCCAAGGTGAAGAACTAGGGCGAATAAAACCTTTCTCTAGTTGCTCTTGAATTTGTTTCTTGAGCTCCGCTAGTTCCATAGGAGGCATCCTATACGACCTCTTAGCTATAGGTGCAGTTCCAGGTATTAATTCAATAACAAACTCAATGTCTCGATCAGGTGGCATACCTTGCAACTCGTCCGGAAAAACATCCAAAAATTCACACACCACCGGAATCTCCTCAATTGCGGCACCGTCCATATGATTCAGCTCCAATTGCTTTGGTGCGGTTTGAGATTCTTCAAATTCTACGGTGATCCCTTCCTCATTGGTCAACTTCACCGTTTTCGTGGCAGACTCAATAACTCCATTGTTCTTCCTCAACCAGTCCATACCAAGTATAATGTCCAATCCTTGAGAATCCAAAACAATGAGGTTGGCAGAGAAGTCTACCCCCCTTATTCTAAGGCTTACTTTTGGACATACTATATTTGTCCTCATCTCTCCTCCAGGAGACTTAACCAATAGAGTAAACTTCATATGAGAGATAGGCAAACTATACATGGCAACATACTTCGATGCAATGAATGAATGCATTGCTCCAGAATCAAATAACATAGTCGTGGGGTTGGAGTTGGCGAGAAACATACCAATGACCACGTCATCCGCTTGTTGAGCATCCTCCATAGAGACATGGTTCACGTTGCCATGAGCAAAATTCTGCTGTCCACGGTTCCCTTGTGGCTGTCCTCCATTGGGTCTTGGGTTTCGCCTCAGCGCACCGCTTCCTTGACCAAGGCCTGACTTAGGACATTGATGTGCAAAGTGTCCAGCTTCTCCACAAGTATAGCACTTCTTAACTCCACCAGAATTATTGGGACATGCTTGGTTTTGAACACTTGCAGCAGGAAAATTAGCACGTGGCGCATAAGGCATTGGAGGACTAGGTGCTTGCATGACAGGGCGCTGTTGTACAAACTGAGTTGGGCGCGGTGCAAATCCAGGGCGTTGAGCGGGCGCAATAGGGCTGAAGTAAGGCGCATTGGGCAGCGCAAAGTGAGGGCACACGTTACTTCCTCGTTGCTGTCCTTGATATGGCACCTTTCTCTTATTGTCTTGCTGCATCTCACGAATCTTGTTCTCAACCACAATTGCTTTGTCCACAAGCTTCTGAAAATTTGCATAGTCACAATTGAGTAGTTGCACTTGGATTTCATTGTTCAAGCCCCTCATGAACAAGTATTGTTTCCGGCTGTCCCGACTAACATCCTCAGGTGCATACCTTGAGAGTTGAGTGAACTTATTGAGATATTCACTCACGCTTGATCTTCCTTGCCTTAAGTTCTCAAATTCTTGCCTTTTCAAAATCAAAACTTCCTCAGGCACATAATGGGAACAGAAGCTCTCTTTGAATTCGGCCCAAGTGATTCTCTCTTGGTTCTCATGAGCATTGCGATAAGCATCCCACCAATCCGTAGCTGCTCCAACTAGCTGATGAGAAGCGAAAAGTACCTTCTCCCGATCAATGCATTGGACAATAGTAAGTTTCTTCTCCACAGACTTGAGCCAGTCATCCGCATCAATAGGGTCAGCAGCTTGAGCAAAGGTCGGTGGCCTAGTCCTCATAAACTCTCCCAACCGGTTATGAGGAGGTGGGGGTGGTGGTGGAGGCATGTGGGACTGATTGTTGATGTTGCCAGCCTGCAGCTGTCCCATTGTTTGTATCATGGTCTCCATGAGCTGGTTTTGCATAGCCAATAGCTGCTCAATGTTGATAGCTCCCTGAGTAGATCCTTGTCCAATGTTGTTCTGAGGCACTCCATTGTTCTCGTCCTCATCATTGCCATCCCTCTGGTTGCGAGTCCTCACCATCTGAAGAAAAGCAATAGGTAAGAATTAGAAAACGTCCCCAACTATATGCATCAAGGGATATGAAACTAAACAACTAGCTACACTAGCCTAGGTGGACATGGCAATGCTAAAGCACCCCAAAATCCTCTATTAAGCACACAAGCAACCAATATATATAGCAAACAGCACACCAAGCAAAAACATATCAATTCCTGAGTTCTCCTATGTGCTCTAAAGTGTCCATTCTATTTAGGCTGCATCCTACGGTCAAACCTCGCTCTGATACCAATCTGTGACGCCCGGTTCCGAAAATGAACCAAGCTAACGCATATGTGTGCCCAGGATGTTCAACACACATACACGAGTGCATTCACAAAAGAGTATAAAAAAATTACCACAGGAAAAGATTAATTAACCAAATTTTATTACACAATTCATAACATCCTCGAATACAAGCCCTAATAAATATTAATGACAAGTTCAACTACTACAGCGGAAATAAACTAATTAAGCAAACTAAGCAACTAAGCAAACTAAGCATAGGGAATAGCGCATCTCCAAAAACACCACAGGCAAAGCTGACGGTAGACACGACCTAGAACTCAACATTATCGCCATTGAACTCCTAATCCTGACCTGCAACTGTTGGGGGGGGGATTGCAAGAGTGAGTACATGTCGTACTCAGCAAGTGTGGAAAGTATGACATGTGGCTGATTCAAATGACGACAATAATAATGGCAAAGTGCTGAAAAGTACATTAAAACATTTGAAAAGCAATATATTATATGTATGTGAAGTAAACCCATCATAATCATAAGTAATATCATAATACCAATCTGAATTCACTACCATCATCAATAATTCCAGATTTCACCATTGCCAATAACCATATTCAATACTAGAAATAAATCCATAACCAGCCAATACCAGTACCAAACCATAACCATAACCATCCCAAATCCCAATTTCCCTCTAATCATTGAAGTTGTCCAGGTGCTCATAACCGGGAGCACGACTATCATGATAGTTTTATTAGACTCTGCAGAGTTTGTACCACTTTACCCACGTGTTCGTGATTTCATCACCTTTCGGTGACTAAGAACCTCCCTTATGCCCATGACCCGTCGGTCACATTACACACTTCCGTTGGTGTGTGGCCAAGAGATCACAAAATAGCCTTTACAAAGGGATTACTAGCCTATTTAGACCCCACTGAGGTTTCACCGGTGGCGATGTCTCCCATAGAGCACATCTTCAACCAAAGGCCCCCTCTTGAGCCATTCGGATCCCAGGGTAGTCCCACCAATCATCAACAAACCCAATCCGACTACCCCTTCCCCGAGCATCCAAAATTGTCCAAACAGCACTAGCAAAGCCCTAATTAATCAGCTACGCCGCACCCATACTTGGCCTCGTGGTGGCACTGTAGTCCTGGCTTATTCTCGCATGAACTGGTCCTTAGATCTAAAGCAAGCAAACCACCATACGTCCAACCCATCCACATACCAGGCTTGCTTAGATCACCCATTACCATATCATATTTAACCAGTTCATGTTAACCATAATCTCATCCATGCATAATTAAATTGAGTGGTATAGTTGTTTCCCATCCCAGTTAATTAAGCGAAGCAAAAAGGTAAAAAGCCCTTCCCGACTCTCTATCATAATTCCAGGTGACAAGGGTGGTCAAACAAAGCTAGTAAACTTCCTATCATAGGGTTCCCATCAAATTGACACAATCATGCAGTTTTGCAAACAAAACATTTATTTTAAAACAGGATCAAAATGCTTCAAGGACACTTGCCTTGCTCTTGCGGTTGATTAGAGTCAAAGCCTTCAAACTCTTGGTGCTGTAGATCCTCTGCGGCACTCTCTAGCGCAAATCCGTCTAATCCACACAATAAACATACAAGACAAGAAACACAATCAAAGAGTGCACAAATATTACTCAATATAACATGACATGCATGATTAATGCAAATGCAAGGTAGAACTTTTTACTTGATTGCTTTTAATGATCACTAACTAGTTCTAATAGATTTTAACAAGTTTATACAGGTTTGTATGTGATTAGATCAAACTTTAGAATCAATTCAACACAATTTAGCCAGGAAGACCGGACTAGTCCGCTAGGGACAGGACAAGTCCGCACTTTGCGAGATCAGCAGATTAGGGTTTTCTAGATCGACGTAAATTTGGAGATTAGGTGTTGAATTCACGTAAGGAAAAGATAATAGAAGGTATACCAGGTGTTTAGGACTCCAATGAATCAAGAAACTTGGAGGCAACACTTGGATCTTGGTGATCTAGGGTTGGTGATGAACTTGGAGATGAATGGGTGATGAAGAACAAAAGCTTGATGGAGATCTTGATCCTCTTTCGTTTCCTCCTCTTCTTCTCCTTGCTTGGGATCTTCTCCTCCCTCCTTGATGGTGGCTCTCCACGAACTAGGGTTTGGGTGGGGTGGAAAAGTGTCAAATAGATGTCAAGCCAAGGGGTGGGGTTGTTTATATAGAGGTGGAGGCTAGGGTTAGATGGATTTCGAGTTTGAGATGAGTAGAGGCCGGTTTAGAGTCCCTCATGGGCTCTAAAAGAGTTAGGCACGACGTCCCTAGGCCCACCTAACGTGAAACCCAAGAAACAAGTCGTAAAACAAAAGATCAACTCGGAGTCACGAAATATCAGACAAGTCCGAAAAGGACCGGACTAGTCCAAAGTTGTTCAGAGAGAAAATCGGACAAGTCTGGCCTAAAATCGGACAAGTCCGACTTAGTCAGAGAGGAAATCGGAAAAGTCCGCTGGAACACCGGACTAGTCCAGAAAAGTCCAGGGACTTAGCAAATTTTCAAGGATTCTTGGAATATCGGACTAGTCCGCGCAATATCGGACAAGTCCAAAAGTTTCCAAAGGCAAAATCGGACTAGTCCGCAGCAAAAACGGACAAGTCTGTTTTTAGTCAGAGAGAAATCGGACTAGTCCTCAGTAAAATTGGACTAGTCCGCACTTTCCTGCGTTTTAAGTGCGGTTTTGTTCCAAATCAATTTTAAACTCGTTCCTCTTGTTGTGGGTTAATGTTAAACATGTATATGATTGTATGTAGGGCATGATGCATGAAAATGAGGGTATCACAGATAACCTCTCTGTCCACGATCGGACAAGTCCCCCCAGTGCGGACTTGTCTGCATCGGACTAGTCCAATAACTTCTGGACTAGTCCGATATTCCTTCTGATCAATATTGGACAAGTCCGATATTTCACAGACTAGTCCGAAATCCCCATTGACCTACTTTGGAAAAGTCCTTAGCCCCTCAAATTTCCACGACACCAGACTAGTCCGATCTTATCCGGACTAGTCTGATAACCTCTCTGACTAAAGTCGGACAAGTCCTCCAAGTGCGGACTTGTCCTCAATTCACTAAGGGATTCATCATGATCAGACTAGTCCGATATATGTCGGACTAGTCCAAACACCTCCAGAGACAAAAACGGACTAGTCCGCCCAGGGCCGGATAAGTCCGATAATTCATGGCACTTAGGGTTTCCCACACGCCGCACACCGGACTAGTCCGGAGTCAATCACGGAGTAGTCCGAACTTTGTAAACCCTAACGGTAACCCTTAGAAACCCTAGTATAAATAGAGGTGCACGGCCCAACTATGACAGCTCTCGACCCCCTGCGCCGTCACACCTTCCAAGAGCCTAGAAAACACGTCTCTCCACACAATTCAACGCAAGAAAGATCAAATCCTTGAGGACTAACTCTAGATCAAAGGAGAGACACGTTCTTCACGACTTTAGCTCTTGGGTTTGATTCTCTCACACACTCTCGCTGTTTCATTGTATACTTTTCGAGTGTGTTTGATGGTGTTTTAAGTTGTAAATCTTGGGGAGCCCTCAATTTATGAGAAGGCCCCCTTGAACACAGTTATTCTTACCCCTTTGTGATTAGTGGAAGGGAATCAACCTCCGTAGCGATTCGACGAGGGTAGGATTGGTGAAGACCCAGTCCTTTCATGGGCTCCTCAACGTGGATGTAGATTTCCTCTGTGGAATCGAACCACGGGATAAAAGTCATTGTGTCCTTTGTTCTTGTTCTTGATATTAGTTTGAAATCTAGGGTTTGCTATATCTAGTTTAATTTACGTTAAAACTTTGAAACTAAAGTTAACTTGTGCCACATCTAGTTTCATTGAAACAATACACTCTATTTGTAACTCAATTTCTGTTGCGTAGAGTACTTTGATCGAAATCACTCATCAAACTTGATCGATCTAGTACGCACACACTGGACTAGTCCGCACCCTACCGAACTAGTCCGATTTCTCTGTATTTGATCAGGTTGCTAAGTGTTTCAGGTTCCGACAAAAAATTCATAAAGCCTATTCACCCCCTCTAGGCTACATTCAATTGGTTTCAGAGCCGAACTCTTCAAAAGGAGACTAATCGCTCGAAGAGAAAATGTCCGACATCAAGGATGCGCACAAGAACTTCAACCAAGAGAAGGTTGAAGATGAAAAGACTCAAAAGTTAGAAAAGCTCCTCGACGCCATTCAACACTTCGAGGACGATGATGAGGAGACACTTGAACTCAAGGCGCTCCTAAGGAAGAAGACCCTCTCTAAAGGAAAGATAAAGATCGGTAATGAGAAGAAGAAGAAGGGGAGTAGTCACACCGACTACTCCCGATATCCTTTCAACTATGATCGTTTGAATTCCAACAACAATCATTACTTGTCTATTCCTCTAGGAAAAGCCCCACACTTTGATGACAATGATTACTAAATGTGGAGGAAAAATATGAAGATGCATTTAATATTGCTTAACCCCAGCTTGTGGCATATAGTGTGTACAGGGTTAGATATCCCCGATGACGATGAAGAGCTCACACCAAGTCAAGAGCAAGCTATTCATCGGAACGCTCAAGCTGCGGCTGTCATAACTTCATCATTGAGCCGAGATGAGTTCACCAAGGTGGATGGACTCGAAATTGCCAAGAAGATATGGGACACATTGCAAACTGCACATGAAGGCGATCGTCATTGTCGGTACCCTGCGTACCGTATACCCCTTGGGACTACAAAAAGACCAAAGGAACTTCACCTGTCTGAGCTGAAGACCTACGAAGGCCCCACGTGTCATATGGGACCGGACCTGCCTCCCATCTATGATTAGTCCTGGTGCTGCCACGTGTATACAGCAACCGGACCTACATCCCGCAGATGGGATAGCTCCGGGGTAAACACTTGTGCGGCACCACCGGACCTAACCCCCGACAGAGGGAAGCTCCAGTACAGACACGTGTACATCTACACCGGACCTACCCGTCCCAGACTAAAAGTTCCGATGCTGCCACGTGTCTTACCGCCGGACCTTTAGCCTCAACAATCAAACTGGTGAACCCCCAACGGCTTGGACATTCAAGGGGCAATCAAAGACTTCAAGGCCCGATTAAGTGTCATTAATACCATATTAATGACACACTATCGGAAGGCTCTTAATACCAGTAACGGCACTGTCAAGGCCCGTTACCATGCTATTAAGGGTAATTAACCTTATTAATTGTGTATTAAGCATCAGTAACTGCCAGGGCCACATGTCAGGCCCAGGCTAACAGTGTAACGACCAGTCCTTGTACTATAAAAGGACTAGTCGACGATACACAGGGGACGACTCTTTGAACTCCGAGACATCTCCCAGACTCAGCTTTGATACCCAATACAACAACTACACACCCCGTGGAGTAGGGTATTACGCTCAGGCGGCCCGAACCACATAAATCCTTGTGTCTATTTGCCATCGTCTTTTGAATCTCTGCGCGCCCAATACTGAACTACAAACTCCGTGGGCTACCAACAATAGTACCAGGAGAATTGTCGAAAAAAACACTTCGACAGTCATGTGCAAGAACCAAAATTGAAATGATCGAAGGTGAATTAGGGAGATTCACCATAGAGGAAGATGAGTCACCGCAAGACATGTACAATCGGTTGAAGACTCTCATTAATAAAGTTCGAGCATATGGAAGCAAAAAGTGGAATGATCACGAGGTGGTGAAGCTAACCCTTAGAGCCTTCATGCCTCGCAATGTTACTCTATGTTCGATGATAAGAGAAAGCCCCCGGGTACAAGAAAATGACCCTGGACGAATTGCTTCGAAAGATCATCAACTTTTAGATGATGGAAAACAAGCAAAACATGTCAAAGATATTGTCGACCTCACCTCGACAAAGAAGAAAGGAGTCATGTTGAAGTCCACTTGCAAGCCCATGTCAAAAGAAGCTCGAGAAGCTCAAGAAGAAGAGGACAGCGACGACGAAAGCAGCGATATAGATAACGAGGACATTAACCTCATATGAAGAAATTCAAAAAGATGATGAAAAGAAGACAAGGTGGTAAACCAAATGAAGGAAGACACAAAGACAAGTCAAGACCTAAGTTGAGGCGTGCCTGCTATAACTTTGGTGAATACGACCACTTTCTAGTTGATTGTCCTTATGAAGAAAACAAGAAGTAGACCAAGGATACAAAGCCTCAACCCAAGAAGATGTTCAAGAAGAAAAGGCAAATTGGACAGGTGCACCTAGGAAAGGAGTGGGACTCAAATGATGAGTCCTCATCCGAAGAGGTGATGGCTAGCATAGCCATCAAGAAGACAAATAAGAAATCCACCCTCTTCCCAACTATTGGCGCAAGGAAGGACAATGAGACATGTCTAATGGCGAAGGAAGGTAAAAGAAAGGTAACAACTAAATCTTCCTCCTCACATTCTTACTCTAGTGATAGTGATGCTTGTAGTGATAATGAAGATATGCTTGTTGGCTTAGATAAGAAAACTGTTGCAAAAATGAAATTCTTGATGGATAAACTTACTGATAAGGAGGAGCTTGTTGATCGCCAAGAAGATATGATCATCCTTCAAAAGGAGGAGTATCTTAAGATCCAAAAGCTCCTTGAACTTGAAAAGGAGAGAAGTAAGTCACTAGAGCTTGAGTTAGCTTCAAGCAAGGAAGCTTGCTTGAAGTTAAGTGACTCAAATGTAATCATCAAGGATGAACTTCCTAACTTAACCAAAGTTAACAAGATCCTCGAGGTATAAGTTGAGTCACTCAAGCAAAGTGACCCTTCATCCTCTTCAAGCTCACCTTCTCAACACTTAAAATCTGAAACTACTATGACTTATACATGTGCTAAAATTGACACCAACTTGAAGGATAAGTCAAACTTGACAATGGACAAGCATCCTTACCGTAATGGCATATTTGACAAGGAGAAGATCAAGTATGCACGCAGTGCATACTTGGCCACAAGACCTCATAATGTAAAATATGGCATTGGGTATTCTTATGATGAAAAGCAAAATGCTAAAAGCCACAAGAATATCAAGGATCACATTGATTTGGTCAAGGGAAACCCCCATCAAGCTAGAAAGGCTAATAATGTTGATAAGTCCAAACATGTTAACACATATGAGCAACAACTATTGTTTAGAACCTTTGACGCATCATATGTACTCATGAAAAGTAACTTTGGTAGAGTTTATGCTAAATATTTTGGGCCATGCCATGGGAACTCCAAGTCTCATGTGTGGATTCCCAAATCACTTGTAACTAACCTCAAAGGACCCAAGCAAGCTTGGGTACCTGAAACCAAGGAGTAATTTGGTTTTTGCAGGCCTACTCCTCCGGTAGAGCAAAATGGGTGCTAGATAGTGGATGCACCAACTACATGACAAAAGAAAGAAGGATGTTCGTTGAATATGAAGTAAATGAATATCCAAGTGAAGGCATCTATTTTGGAGACAACAGTCAAGGAAGGGTGCTCGGTACCGGTAAAATTGGAATATCATCTCAACACACTCTTTCTCATGTTTTACATGTCATTTCCTTATATTATAACCTATTGTCCATATCTCAATTATGTGACAAGGGTTATAATTGCTTATTCACTAATGAGGGTGTGACCGTTTCTAGAAGGACCGATGACACGGTTGCATTCAAGGGTGTGTTAAAGGGAAAGCTTTATCTTGTTTACTTCAACAAAGATAAAGACGAACTTGACACATGCTTGATCGCAAAGACCAACATGGGTTGGCTGTGTCATAGACGGCTAGCACATGTTGGTATGAGGAATCTTCAAAACCTCCTTAAGGGCGATCACATCCGAGGTTTAAAGGAAGTTGTTTTTGAGAAAGACATGCCTTGTAGCGCGTGACAAGCCGGGAAGCAAGTAGGAGCACCCCATCTCGCGAAGAACGTCATGACAACGACAAGACCGCTCAAGCTACTTCACATGGATCTATTTGATGCAATTTCTTACATAAGCATCGGCGGTAATAAATACAGTTTAGTAATTATTGATGATTTTTCGCGCTTCACATGGATTTTCTTTTTGCATGATAAGACAGAAACTCAAGGAAACCTCAAGAAGTTTCTCAAGCGTGCCCCAAATGAGTTTTCATAGAAGATCAAGAACATACGAAGTGACAATGGCACAAAGTTCAAGAACACCCAAGTTGAGGAGTACCTAGAGGAAAAAGGCATAAAATATGAATTTTCAGCACTGTACTCCCCTCAATAAAACGGAGTAGCCGAAAGGAAGAACCAAACCCTCATAGAGATGGCGAGGACAATGCTTGATGAGTACAAGACTTAAGATCGATTTTGCGCTGAAGCGGTCAACACCGCTTGTCACTCCATAAATCGACTCTATCTTCATCGCCTACTAAAGAAAACATCATATGAACTACTCACCGGTAACAAGCCCAATATTTCCTATTTTCGAGTTTTCGGTTCTAAATGTTATATCTTAAACAAGAAGCCTAGGACTTCAAAGTTCGCTTCGAAGTCCGATGAAGGTTTCTTGCTTGGCTATGATTCGAACTCTTACGCCTATCGTGTCTTCAACAAAGTCTCCGGACTTGTTGAAGTAGCACGTGACGTAGTGTTCGATGAAACTAACAGATCTCAGGAAGAGCAAGTTGATCAATGTGTGCTAGATAGAGAAGAAGCTCCATGTCAAGCATTGAGAAGAATGGCATTGGGCGATGTTCGACCACAAGCGCCACCTCCAAGTGCAAATGAAGAAGATGAACCACAAGTGGAGGAAATGGATAAAGGGGGAGCTTCTACTCAAGATCAACCTCATGAAGATCAAGGTGACAAACAAATCAATGAGGGCAACCATCTAGGGGGATAAGAAGATGACCATGAAGATTCAAGACCACAAGTGCCACATCCAAGAGTACACCAATGCGTCTAAAGAGATCACCCCGCCGACAACATAATCGGTGACATCCAAAAGGGAGTAACAACTAGATCTCGAATTGCTAATTTTTGTGAACATTACTCGTTTGTATCCTCTTTGGAACCACACATGGTTGAAGATGCATTGAAAGATCCGGATTGGGTGGTGGCAATGCAAGAAGAATTGAACAACTTCAAACAGAACGAGGTGTGGGAACTTGTCGAAAGGCCCAAGTTCAACGTCGTCGACACTAAATGGGTCTTCCACAACAAGCAAGAAGAACACGGGGTGGTGACAAGAAACAAGGCACAACTTGTGTCCAAAGGGTATTCACAAGGCAAAGGTTTGGATTTCGACGAAACTTTTGCTCCCGTAGCTAGGCTTGAATCAATTAGAATATTACTTGCATATGCTACTCACCATGATTTCAAGCTCTACCAAATGGATGTGAAAAGTGCCTTCCTCAATGGACCAATCAAGGAGGAGGTGTACGTGGAGCAACCCCCCAGATTTGAAGATCAAGAGTTCCCCAACCATGTGTTCAAACTGCGTAAGGCTCTCTACGGCCTCAAACAAGCTCCTAGAGCTTGGTATGAGTGTCTTAGAGATTTCTTAATTAAAAATGGTTTTAAGATTGGCAAAGCTGATTATACATTGTTCACTAAGCATTTTGACAATGATTTATTTGTCTGTCAAATTTATGTTGATGATATCATATTCGGTTCAACTAACAAATCCTTTTGTGAAGAATTTAGTAAGATTATGACAGATAGATTCGAGATGTCCATGATGGGAGAATTGAGGTACTTCTTGGGATTCCAAGTGAAGCAAAAAAAGAAGGGACGTTCATAAGCCAAACCAAGTACACTGAAGACATACTCAAGAAGTTTGGAATGGACAAGGCGAAGCCTATAAAGACTCCCGTGTCAATAAATGGACACTTGGATCTCAATGAAGACGGACCAAGCGTGGATCAAAAGATATATCGCTCCATGATTGGATCCCTACTTTACTTATGTGCATCTAGGCCTGATATTATGTTGAGTGTATGTTTGTGTGCAAGATTTCAAGCCAATCCTAAGAAGTGTCATTTGACAGCCGTAAAAAGAATCTTGTGATATTTAGTTCATACACCCAACCTAGGCCTTTGGTATCCTAAAGGTTCCAAGTTCAATCTCATTGGATACTCCGATGCAAATTATGCCAGATGCAAAGTAGATAGAAAAAGTACCTCCGGTACATGCAAATTCCTAGGGAGATCCCTAGTTTCTTGGTCCTCCAAGAAACAAAACTCTATTGCCTTATCCACAGCCGAAGCGGAGTATGTTGCAGCCGGATGTTGTTGTGGACAACTCCTTTGGATGCGACAAACTCTAAGGGATTACAGTTACAATATGAGCCGTATTCCATTCCTTTGTGATAATGAGAGTGGTATTAAGATTGCCCATAAACCCATTGAGCACTCTAGGACAAAACACATTGACATCCCGCATCACTTTTTGAGAGACCACTCAATAAAAGGGGACATAGACATTTCCCATGTCAACACCGAAAAACAACTAGCTGATATCTTTACCAAGCCACTTGATGAAAAACGTTTCTTCGAGCTCCGAAATGAACTAAACATCCTTGATGCTTGGAATGTGGCTTGAAAACTTACATACCTATATGGCTTATTCATAATCCATTGATTGTGTTATGAAAATCATCTCTCTCTATTTTCTCCGAAAAACTATTTAAATTACATGATCTTGGTGAATTATGGTCATAGCTTGATTGTTGTATGTTTACTGATCATAATAATCAAGATTATTTGTGTGTTTTGCCCCTATTTTCTTTGTAAGCACCTTAAAATATATACGAATGGACTTATTGCTTTTGTTATGGTGACCACAGACTAGTTCGTGGTTGCCCGGACTAGTTCGTGGTTGCCCGGACTAGCCCGCACAGTGCAGACTCATGCGTAGAGGTCCGGTAGTCCGGACTAGTCCAATTTTTCGACTCCATAACCCTAGGGCCGCCAAACCCTAATCTCTTTCATCCTCACAACTTCCCTCATACTCTCTCTCTTCATTCAAGTGCCCCCAAGGTCATTTGGCGATTTTCCACCAAATCTCTTCATGTCTCTGTGGAAAATGATCTTCATCGCAAGGGGATCAAGGACCACGGACTTGTCCGCACCAACAACGCCTCCAACCTCAAGAATCGAAGGATTTGGTAAACTTTCTCCAAAACCCTAGAACCTTCAATTTCTTGTGTTGTGGACCAAATAGCTTAGCTCTACTTGTTAGCACATGACTCCTTGTTGTATTACATCTACATTGAGCTATTTTTTGCATTGAGAACCACCATTAATCTGATTGTTAGGTTTTGAACCGTTGAACATCGAACTAGTACAGTCTCGGTACGAACAAGTCCAGTTATCTGAACTAGTCTGCACTTGAGCACCAGACAAGTCCGATTTTTAACTGGACTCAACCTTAAATTCCAAATACTCAATGCATTTCCTTGCCATCAATTCTCATCGATGCACTGTAAAATGCTCTTGTCAGGACAATGTTGAGCTCCAATGATGAGATCTCTGATTTTGAGGCCGAGTTGGACCATGATTATTTGCTTCGGTCCTCGACGGGCCAAACCAAGAAGAGGCAACACCATGCCGCTGACCCGTCGCCCACTCCACCTCAAGTGCGGTGAAAGGTCGTGGCCAAGAAGCCTGCATCCAAAGGAAAGGATGCAGTTGGCCCTAGCTCGGTAGCTCCTCGCCAAGCTAAGGGCAAAGGGAAAGGGATCACCACCGGTCCCATTGGCCCTCTCCAGATGAGTTCTCTGAGGCAGGGAAACAGAGACCCCAATGAAGAAAAGTTCAGTGGCAAAGGAAGCGATGTCGCTTCAAAGCTCAAGCAAATTGACTGTTATAGCAGATCCAGGAAGGCAGCTGATGCAAGGTTTTGGAGCAACTTCCACGCGGACTATTATAGTTCCATGTATCTTACGATGAAGACTTCGGTGGTCCGAAGCCAATGGATCGACTGGTCCCACTTTGAGAAGAAGAGCTGCCCAACCTTTGATGAAGTAATATAGGCTATGGAGAGGCATGGGCTCAAAGACTTGTTTGCATTCAGGTGCAACTGGAATGATGAAACTACAGGAAACGCTAACACTTACATCGGCCAACTTAATTTATGTCGGCCGACCGACGTAAATAAACTAACTTACGTCAGCCAGAAAAAACCTACGTAAGTTAACTAATTTACGTCAGCGGCCTACGTGAGTTAGTACACTGACATCAATAAATGTAAACTTATGTCGGCCTGGACAACTAGCCGACGTGAATAAAGATGCCGACGTAAGTAATGATTAACTTACGTCGGCTGGAAGACTATCCGACGTAAGTTACATAGGACAACGTCAATTAACTATTTAGCCGACGTAAGTTAAGTATTTTAACCTACCCCACGCGCCTTCTCTTTTCCCTTCCTTACCCGCGCGCGCCGCTTTCTTCAACCGCCACCGCTTTGCCAACCCACCGCCGCCGTCCGTCGCCACCGCCGCCAGGTATGCTCCTCCCCTCCCCCTCCCCTCCCCTCCCCGACCGCCGCCCGACCCCCCGCCCCCTCCCCGAGCGCCGCCCCACCCTCCTCGGCCGACGGCTGCCGTCCGGCCCTCCCTCCCCCTCCCCCTAAACCTCCCCTACCCCCCTCCATGGTCGAGCGCCGCCCCCCTCCCCCTCCCCCCCTCCACCTCCCCTCCCCTCCCTGGCCCCCCTCCCCCTACCCTCCCAAGCCGAGCGCCACCCCAGCTCCCCCTCCCCTCCCCGGCCCCCCTCCCCTGCAGAGCTCCCCCACCCTCCCCCTCCCCTCCACAGACCCCCCCACCCCCCTCCTCTCCACTGACCCCCACCCCCTCCCCTCCATTGAAATTTGAATTTAATTGAATTGCATTGTTTAATTTTGAATTGAATAGAATTGAATTGTTCAAATTCAAAATTGAATTGAATTGTTTAAATTATGCTTAAATTGCTTAATTGTTTATTTAGTTATGCTTAATTACTTAATTTGCTTACTTTAGATTATGTTTATTTAATTATGCTTAAGTGGTTAAGTTGCTTAATTGTGCTTAATTTGCTTAGTGTAGATTATGCTTAATTAGTGTAGCGTAGATTACGCTTAATTGGTTTATGTCAAGGGCGGCGTCAGGAGCGGTCGGCTGTCGGGGCACTTAGGTTCTCTCATGGCTATAGATGGCCAATGGGCTGTGCCAAGCTGGCCTGGCCCGAGCCCGGCCGGTCTCGTGCATGAAAACATTAGGCCCGACGCGGCCCGCAAGTTTGCCATGCCGGGCCGGGCCAGCACGACGGGCCATAAGCCAAGGCCAAGCATGACGAATCCATTTTCCCCTGTCTGGCCGTGTCGGGCCCGTTCGCAGGTCGAGCTTGTCGTGCCGGCCCGAAGCCTCGTCGAGCCGTGGTATATATGTAGCATATATATGGCCTATCGGGCCCAACACTAGCGTATATATGCAGTGTGGGTCACGATCGTGACCCGTGACTGGTGACTAGTGACAGTCCGGCCTAGCCCGCGGCCCATCCCGGTATGTAACTTACGTCGGCTGCCGCGGACCGACGTAATTAAGTAACTTACGTCAGCGGCCGACGTAAGTTACCTTAATTACGTCCAAACCGCTATGTCGGCCGGCCACCGACGTAATTAAGTAACTTACGTCGGTTTAGTCCTTAATTATGTCAGCCCTGACCGACGTAATTGATTGATATTCCTGTAGTCATTGCTCAGTTTTATGCCACCTGCTATTTTGCTAGTGATGACGAGGAGAGGGTGACTTGGATGACTCATGGATCCAAATACACCATTACTTATGATGAGTTTGCAAGACTGCTTCACCTAGATGACACTGGCAGTAATGAGCTCATCATCCATAACATTGACGTCCTAGAGAAGGACAAGATGGAGTTCCTATATGACACCCGCCTAAAGGTCAACACTCCATCGACCAAGAACATGAAGCATTTCTTCATGGTTCTCAATAGGGTGATAAGGAAGACCATAGCTCCAAAAGATGGAGATGCAGGAAGTGTCCAAGGCTACCTAAGGACACTGATGAAGGTGATAAGCAAAAACAGGAAGTTTGATGTCTTCAACTATATCTGGAATGACATGGTGAACATCTCTTGCACCCCTAACTGTTCCTGTGGCTATGCGCCCTATATCATGTTCATGATAGAAAAGGTCACAAGAATTGAGTTTGTGAAGGATGTTGAGCACACTCCTCTGAGGCCACAGAAGCCTTCCCAAGCCACTCTCCCAGCTGGTCCATCTCCTGTATCTAGTGAGGAGGCTCCCAGGAGGGCCCAAGCTGAAGCAAGATCCCCATCAAGTACATGAGTACTACTTCCAAGAAGGGGTCCCCAAGTGGCATTTTGAAGTACTTGGCCGCCATCTTTGGCTCCTGCAAGAAGGATGAGGTGAAAGTCCACAAGTTGAACAAGGCAAGGAAGGAGGATTTGAGATACATAAAGCAAAATGTCAAGCAAATCTGCCAGAAGCTGGAGATTGAGCCCATTGGATCTCCTGTCATCTCCAAGGACTCTCCCTCTGACTTCTTGGAGCTTCCACCCCTTTCACCTTATGAACCTGCCTATTTTGGCATTGGGGGCACTTCGAGTGGATCCGCTCCTGCTCCTCATCCGCAACCTGAAGATGAAGACGATGAGCGGACCGATAGCGAGGAGTGAGTCAATGGTGACTGCTAGATCCCTCCTCTCCTTCTTTTTGGTGAATTGATGCCAAAGAGGGAGAGATTGAGGGGGAGTCACTAGGACTAGCTGTAGTTTGAGAGACGAGAGCTTCATTTGCATCTTCTGATATTTATCATGCTTTTGGGTTGTAAAATTGATCTCTATTATGCTTTTGGGTTGTAAAACTGCTATTATGCTCTTATTATGGTTCTAAGTCATGTTTATGAAGTTTGTGATGATTCTGTTGTGCAATCTATATTTATGCTTTGAGATTGACATATATGCTTAATTTTGATATGATTATGTCAATTACCTCATTCTCATCACAATTATTGCTTACACACACTTAGTTTTGCACCCGACCATAAAGAGTGCACATATGTCTTATGTTTTCATTGCTTAACCTGATCCAAGCTCATATGTGCACACTTTATGAAAATCTGGATTTTTAATCATATTTGTGAAATCTCAATTGGTTGTCATCAATCACCAAAAAGCGGGAGATTGAAAGTGCATCTAGGCATCCCTCGTGGGTTTTGGTTGATTTATGACAAACAAATGACATCCTAACCAAATTGTTGAGATGAGCGTAGGTTTCAATGAAATTATGAAGAAAGCGCAAAAATAAAAGAGAGTGAAGAATCAAGTTGAAAAGAGCTCAAGAAGATGAATATAATACTTTTTGTGTATGGAGTGTGTTGGAGAAACGCACTCCAAGAGCTCAATCAAAATAAATCACTCTCACTACACAAGTTTACACAAGCCCAGACTAGTCCGATAACCTCTTTGTCCAGGATCGGACAAGTACCCCCCAGTGCGGACTTGTCCGCACCATACTAGTCCGTTGACTTCCGGACTAGTCCGATATTCCTTCTAATAATATTGAACAAGTCTGATATTACACAGACTAGTCCGAAATCCCCACTGACCTATTTCGGACAAGTCCCTAGCCCCTCAAAATTCCACAACACCAGACTAGTCCGATCTTATCCGGACTAGTCCGATAACCTCTCTGAATAAAATCGGACAAGTCCTCCAAATGCGGACTTGTCCTCAATTCACTAAGGGATTCACCACGACTGGACTAGTCCGATATGTGCCGGACTAGTCCGAGCATCTCCAGAGACAAATTCGGACTAGTCCGCCCAGGGCCGGACAAGTTCGATAATTCAGGACACTTAGGGTTTCCCACACGCCGCACACCGGACTAGTCTGGAGTCCATCAAGGACTAGTCAGAACATTGTAAAACCTAACGGTAACCCTTAGAAACCCTAGTATAAATAGAGGTGCACAACCCAACTATGAAAGCTCTCGACCCCCTGCACCGTCATACTTTCCAAGAGCCTAGAAAACACGTCTCTCCATACAATTCAGTGCAAGAAAGATCAAATCCTTGAGGATTAACTCTAGATCAAAGGAGATAAACGTTCTTCACGACTTGAGCTCTTGGGTTTGATTCTCTCACACACTCTCGCTGTTTCATTGCATACTTTTCATGTGTGTTTGGTGGTGTGTTCAGTTGTAATTCTCGGGGAGCCCTCAACTTATGAGAAGGCCCCTTGAACACTGTTATTCTTACCCCTTTGTGATTAGTTGAAGAGAATCGGCCTCCATGGCGATTCGACGAGGGTAGGGTTGGTGAAGACCCGATCCTTTCGTGGGCTCCTCAACGTGGATGTAGATTTCCTCTGTGGAATCGAACCATGGGATAAAAGTGATTGTGTCCTTTGTTCTTATTCTTGATATTCATTGAAATCTAGGGTTTGCTCAATCTAGTTTAATTTACATTAAAACTTTGAAACTAAAGTTAACTTGTGCCACATCTAGTTTCACTGAAGCAATACACTCTATTTGTAACTCAATTTCCACTGCATAGAGTACTTTGATCGAAATCACTCATCAAACTTGATCGATCTAGTCCACACACACCGAACTAGTCCGCACCCTACCAGACTAGTCTGATTTCTTTGTATTTTAACAGGTTGCTAAGTGTTTCAGGTTCTGACGAAAAATTCAAAAAGCCTATTCACCCCCCCTCTAGGCTACATTCAATTGGTATTAGAGTCGAACTCTTCAAAAGGAGACTAATCGCTCGAAGAGAAAATGTCGAACATCAAGGATGCACATGAAAGTGCATCTAGGCATCCCTTGTGGGTCTTGGTTGATTTATGACAAACAAATGAGATCCTAACCAAATTGTTGAGATGAGTGTAGGTTTTAGCGAAAATATGGAGAAAGCGCAAAAAGAAAGGAGGGTGAGAAGTCAAGTTGGAAAGAGCTCAAGAGATGAATAGAATAATCTTTATTTATGGAGTGTGTTGGAGAAACACACAACAAGAGATCGAGCAAATGTTAATCACTCTCACTGCACAAATTCATACAGGTCCGGACTAGTCCGATACATCCCGGACTAGTCCGATAATCCTTCTGTTCAGAATCGGACAAGTACTCCTAGTGCGGACTTGTCTGCACAGTCCAGGTTTGCACAGACCGGACTAGTCCAAAATTACCACGGACTAGTCCGATATCTTTCTGACTAAGATCGGCTAGTCCTCCCTAGTGCGGACTAGTCCTGAGCACTTCACAGTTTTTGCACGTCATCGGACAAGTCCGATATCACCACGGACTAGTCCGATATCCTTCTGACCCGAATCGGACAAGTCCGATATCTGCCTGGATTAGCCCGAAAAACCTTCTGACTAAAATCGGACAAGTCCTCCAAGTGCGGACTTGTTCCCAATTCACTAAGGGTTTCACCACAACGGACTAGTCCGATATGTGCCGGACTAGTCCGAACATTTTCAGAGACAAAAACGGACTAGTCCGCCCATGGCCGGACAAGTCCGATAATTCGGGGCACTTAGGGTTTCCCACACGTCGCATAACGAACTAGACCGAAGTCCACCACAGACTGGTCCGGACTTAAAACCTAACGGTAACCCTTGGAAACCCTAGTATAAATAGAGGTGCATGGCCCAACTATGAACTCTCTCGACCCCCTGCGCCGTCACACCCTCCAAGAGCCTAGAAAACACGTCTCTCCACACAGTCCAATGCAAGAAAGATCAAATCCTTGAGGATTAACTTTAGATCAAAGGAGAGACACGACTCTTCACGTTTTGAGCTCTTGGGTTTGATTCTCTCACACACTCTTGTTGTTTCATTGCAGATCTTACGGGTGTGTCTTGGTGGTGTTTTGATTTGTAATCTTTGGGAGCCCTCAACTTGTGAGAAGGCCCCTTGAACACGGTTATTCTTACCCCTTTGTGATTAGTGGAAGAGAATCGGCCTCCGTGGCGATTCGACGAGGTTAGGGTTGTTGAAGACCCGATCCTTTCATGGGCTCCTCAACGTGGATGTAGGTTGCCTTCGTGGGAACCGAACCACGGGATAAAAATCTTGTGTCTTCACTTTGTGTTTATTGTTCATTGCTTCTAGAGTTTAATTGATCATAGTCAAATTACGTCAAAACTTGAAACTAAGGTTACCTATAGTTTAATTGAAGCAACATACTCTAGTTACATTTTAATTTCCGCTGCTTAGAGTGTTTGGATCGAGATCATCGATCAAACTTGATCGATTTAGTACGCACGCACCGGACTAGTCCGATTTATTGGTATTTGATCAAGTTGCTGAGTTAGGTTCTGACTAAAATTCAAAAAGGACTATTCACCCCCCTCTAGGACACATTCAGCGCACGAGAACTTCAACCAAAAGAAGGTTGAAGATGAAAAGACTCAAAAGTTAGAGAAGCTCCTCGACACCATTCAAGACTTCGAGGATGATGATGAGGAGACACTTGAACTCAAGGCGCTCATAAGGAAGAAGGCCCTCTCTAAAGAAAAGATAAAGATCGATGATGAGAAGAAGAAGAAGGGGAGTAGTCACACCGACTACTCCCGATATCCTTTCAACTATGATCGTTTGAATTCCAACAACAATCATTACTTGTCTATTCCTCTACCCTTGGCTTCCAGACGCTGAGCCAGCTGACGCTCCTACAGATCGAGCTCTCGGGCGCGGCGCCCCATCGAGCACTCCTGTGCTTGGACGTTGAGATCGCGCAGGAGATGTTCCTGACACTCAGCTGAGTGTTGCGCCCGATCCCACGACAAGTCCTCCCGGAGCTCAAGATCTTCAAGGCGGGACTGCAGCCTGTACCGATCAGCCTCAGCCTGAGCCATCATTGCCTGGGCCGTCACCTCCTGCTCGGCGATAGCAGGCTCCCTCTCAGCAACAGCGACTTCTTGGCGACTCAGGGCCTCTCGACCTTCTTCAAGGGCACGCAGGTAGGCATCAGCCATGTCATTGGCTACCTTGGCGTCGGCCAGAATCTTCTGGGACAGGGCGTCCGTGGCCTTCACCAAGCGGTGCCTCAACTCCAGCTCCTTGCTCTCCTTTTGGTATGTCGCCCTCGCCTCGGTGATCCTGGACCTCAGAAGGTCCTCCCAGCCTCAGAGGCGCTCGCCTTCGGCATGCAGCTTCTCCCACTCCGCGATGAGAGCCTCCTGTGCCCGACGGAGTTTGGATTGCATCTGAAGGATGCTGGACTGCGTCAAGTCCATGATGTAAGAGAGGCGCTCTGGTTGCACCGAAGTCAGGGAAGGTCGTCCGGTGATCATCTCGGGGACCTCTTCCCTTTGTAGCGGTGAAGGAGAGGCCACCAGTACCAGGGACCTTGCACCCGGAGGCTGAGTAGGAGTTGCGACACCACCCGAAGTAGCAGCGCCATCATCGCCCAAGGAGCTGCCCAACAGATCAGCAGTAGTGGAAGCCAGGCCTTCAGCCCTCGGAGTCGACTCCGACATTGCCTCTTCCATGACAGCCGAAGGTGCCTCTCTTACGAAAGCTGGAGGTGTCTCTGGTGCGACGGCTGGAGGTACCTGTGGCGCGACAACTGAAGGTGCCAACAGCGCGACAGCTGGAGATGCAGCCAGAGATGCTTCACTATCCGCGCTGGGCATGGACGCTTGAGCATCGCTCCCCTGAACAAGCTTGGCGGGCTGCCCCGCCGGAGCAGCCGTAGCCTCCTCGGCCGCCTTCGAAGCGCTTCCGGGCACTACCCTGATGGCAAGGGCCTTACAACAGCTGACGTAGCCCTGCAAATCAAGATGAAACCCTGACCAATCAACAAAGGCAGGTGAGATAATAGAGCTGGCATTGGAATGAATGCCTTACTGACGTCCCCGGAAGCTCTAGCGAGCCACCACTTATGGTGACCCTAAGCTGCAGGCCATGACAATGGTGTAACAGGCGAGGTCATACTAGCTGGGCCTGCGCCAAAACCACCAGCAACACCATCACCCTATGAAAGCATCTAGGCCCCCATGAGGTATGGTTTTGGTGATTAATGACAACCATTGGATTTTACTAATGAATTTGTGGATGCAAGGTCTCCCATATCACTCAATCAAATGAAATTTATATGAACATCAATATCAACTACTAATCATTGGAGACCCATATACAATAACTTTATGAGATCAAATTAATGATATGAAGATAAGAAGTAAAAGCTCTTATGTCAAAGTCATTCAACCACAATTGATGACACTTAAAGCTTGACAATCATCAGAAGTACATTTCCAACAAATGTCTAAGAGGTCAATCGAGCAAAGTTCAAAAGAATCACTTAGAAACAACTCAAAGCAAACAAAATCAACTCACCGGATCGAATGATGTTTCCAGAGAACAACACATCGGTCGAGTTGGTTCAGCAGAAGAAGAAGACCTCAAAACAAAGTACTCACCGGATCATCCAATGTTAAGGGCTAAGCGACATCGGTCCATCAGTACAGTTTGCAATATCCTTGGACCAAGTGTAGCACCGGATCATCCGATGTACAGAAATATACACATCGGTCAATCACTCCTGTAAGATCAAGTTTGAGCCAATTCTAGAGGAAGAGCCACCGAATCATCCGATGAGAATACAAGTGCAACATCGGTCTAACAACGGTTATATCTGACACAATGACGTCAGCTAAAGTGAACTTGACCGATGATAACAAAAGGGGAGACATCGGATCATCCGGTGTTCGCAGAAAAGTTCTGTCAGCCTACTTTTTCCAACGGCTATTTCGTGGAGGCTGGCTATAAATACCCCCTAAACCTGTCAAATCGACAAGTCTTGGTCACCAGACATAATCTACACATCCATAAGCATTCAAGACAAAGAGCCATCACTTCTACATCATTTAGATCACTTACACACCAAGAGATAGGCTAGAACTAGCTAGAGAGAGAGCTTGTGTGCTTCCATTCTTGGTGAGTGGAATCTCTAGGGTAGTGAGAGCCTTAAGGGAGTGTCCCTTGGTGTTTGTAATTGAGAGAGACTTCCAGAGCTTGCCAAGAGGATTGTGGAAGCCCGGACGATCAAAGTTGTACAAGGCTTGAGCTCCACCTTGCCAAGGTTGGCAAACGGAGAAGAATAGTGAAGATCCCTAGTCTCGGTGACTTGGGTGTGGCTATACCCTTTGGTGGGTGCCACAACGTGGATGTAGGAAGATCTTGACGATCTTGCCGAACCACGGGATAAATCCTCGTGTCTCCTTGGGAGTTTGCATCCTCTTCCTCTCCCTTACATTTATGCATTTTATATACCGCGAAGTTGCTATTTACTTCAATGCATAGATCGTTTGCGTAGGGAATTGGGCTTTTAGGAATTAAGTTTTATTGCTTATATTTTTGAAAAGAAGCCCAATTCACCCCCCTCTTGGGCATTCGATCCTTACAATTGGTATCAGAGCAAGGTTGCTCATAGGATCATTCTAGCTTCATCGCTAGAGAGCTAAAATGGCCAAGGTTGGTGGTTCGGTTCCTATCTTTGAGGGCAAGAACTTTGCCTATTGGAAAGCACGCATGTGCGCTTATCTAGAGGCTATTGCTCTCGAAGTATGGGAAGCGACCCATGCGGGGTTTGGAGAACACAACTATGTTGGTGATCAAATTAAATGGGATGCTAAAGCTAGTAATGCAATCTATGAATGTATTAGCCAAGATGTGTTTGCTAGGATTGCTAGCAAAGAAAAGGCTTGTGAAATTTGGGCTTGCTTAATAGAGATTCATGAGGGTTCTTCTCGAGTCAAGGAACTTAAATATCACATGCTTAAAGCAAAATATGATGAATTTAAGATGCTACCTCATGAAAATGTCAATGAGATGTTCTCTCGCTTGAATGTACTTATTGAAGAAATTAATGCTCTTGACATTGCTTCTCTTGGCAAGGGACTCATCAACCGCAAGATCGTCATGCTCCTTCCCAAGCCAAAGTACAACATCATCAATTCCATGCTTCAAAAGGAGTCTCTTGACCACATTGAAGTTTCGGAGCTCATTGGAGAAATTCACGCTCATGAGATGAGTGTACTTGGAATGATGGAGCAATCATTTTCAAAAACAATTGCTCTAAAGGCCTCCACCAAGAAAACAAGCCTCAAGAAGAAGAAGGTGGTTTAGCCTAGCTCAAGTGAAGAAGAGCAAGCATCAAGTGAAGATGATGATGATGAGCTTGCATTGATGATGAGAAAGTTCTCACGCTTGAACTCCAAGATTACTAAGAAGAGATACACATTTGATCCCAAGAAGAAAGCGTTTCTACCAAGAAGAGATGATCACAAGACTTGCTACAATTGTGGTGATCAAGGCCACATCTCCTATGATTGTCCAAAACCGGACAAAAGAAGAGAGAACCACAAGAGCAAGCATCGCAAGCTTGAAGAAAGTGATGATGATGAAGAAGAGGCCAAACCCAAACCAAGATCCTTTGGGAAGAGGAAACATGACAAGGGAAAGAAGGCAAGACTCTTCCCAAAGAAGAGAAATGGCCCACAAAAGGTATTCATGTGTGAGGCAAATGAATGGGTCACCGACGAAGAAACAAGTGATGAAGAGAGTGAAGCGGAAGAAGAAAGTTTGGCCGGCCTCGCCATTGCCAACAATGATGACTCACCTCTTCAGCCACCGCCCATGTGCCTCATGGCGAAAGGTAACACCAAGGTATGTGACGACTCTAGTGATGATGAGTTTTCCCCCGATGATTTAACTTCTTTAATAAATGAATATCACGCTATCATTAAGAGGGAAAAGAGTAAGGTTGTAGGATCGAAGAGCACGTGAAAAGCTACCAGAGGGGGGTGAATGGTAGATTTAAAAATCTTACGCAGCGGAAACAATAAAACCCTAATCCCTTCAGTAGAAAAACAATCTGTTAAAGAAATCGTGTATGAGACTAATCTAAACGTTTTTCACCATGAAAAAGTGATATATATCAGAGAGAATCAAGTCACGAAGACAACACAAAAAGAATTACTCAAATCCGTCGAGAACAACTCAAGTTATGATCGAAAGATCAGACTATGGTCAATCTGACCTACCCGAGAAAAACAGTTTCTGTAATGCTGCAAAGAAACTCGTGTAGCTCAGAAACTACAAATCCAATGACCGTGAAATTTTGACAGATGATAGACAATCAAGTTGTGAAGACAACCCAAAAAGAATCACGTCAATTGAATCTGTAAAACTCGAGTTATGATAAAAACACCGACGAAAGGTAGTGCTGTCCAGAAACTCAACGAGTAAAACTTGTCTGGAACAAGTCGGACGAACAAGGCACAAAAGTTCCTTCAAAGTACGAATTTTATTCAATAGAACACAAGAGGAACAGCCCCAAAGTCGTCTACCCGAACTTTGGCCTTCCCTTGCTTATATAACCAGCCCTTAGGCCATCCCAATCTCAACTAGGACTCCAATCCTAATCCGATCACAATCGGAACTTTCCATAACTGCTTAGGACTCTTCTATACGCAGATAGAAGCAATATTAAGACTTCCAAACACCTTAGGAACGTATCCCACATTCCTAAACAACTCAAATTCGTGACACACACGAAATCCTAACATAACCAACTCGATATTTCCATACCGAGCCATAACCGACTCCGCCGCAGCCGAAGTCATCAACCGATACGATCCGATCCTTCCGATCAGATATTCCTTCCATAATCCGTCTCTAGAAGCATATTTCCACGTCATGCACCGCATGCATACGTGCGAACACCTTCCTTCGACCTTCATATGCACTACCCTTGATTCAATCATCCTGCGCGACCTCCTGACCCGCTCAACCACAGTTCCTCCCGAACTTGGTTGTTGGAACCTCATCTCCTCCTGAGACTAGTCCAATGGATCCCGTCACCAGCCATGACTTGAACTCAAGCAACACATGCACATGAATAAACAACCAATCTATACGAGCCCAAGTCCTCGACTTGACTCACGTTAGTTCCGAACACAACACCTTACGTGAGAACCTCACATAAGCATGTTGCAAAACCACAGTAGAAACAATATCAACCGTATCATCCAAAACGCACCAAAAACTTAGCAAATGAAAACTAAGCAATCTTTACAATCAAGTAAAGCAAGTACGAGACATTGCAAATGCAAAGCAGAAGCACCGCGGTCAAGTTCCGGACCTTGCCAGAGCAACCCGGAGCTTGAGCCGGAGCTAACAAGAGCTAGTAGAACCTAGCGCCGGAGCTTACCAAAACTAGTAGATCCTGGATCCGGAGCTTATCAAAACTAGTAGATCCTGGATCCGGAGCTTATCAAAACTAGTCGGAACTAGTCAACCCAAAACCCAGAGCTAGACAAAGTACGTCAAAGCTTAGCATCCCGGAGCTAACGAAAATATGCCGGAGCTATCAAATATATGCCGGAGCTAAAGATAAAGCTCATCGGAGCTAACCAAAGCTGGTCGGACCTTACCAAGAAGTCGGACCCAGCATCAAACGTAACCGGAGCTACCCAAAGCAAGCCGGACCTATCGTCGGACCTTGCTGTAGCTCGGAGCTAGAGTCGGACCTTGATAAAAAGGTGTTTTGGTGATATTAAAAACTTTTATCATCAAAGCCAAGTGTATTCACTATAAGCCAATGTATTCAGCACACATAGGTCTTACAATCTCCCCCTTGATGAATGCATTGGCAACACCATTTAAAATTCCGAACATTGGCTTATTCAAATAAAAGTTTTGAAAACAATTTCTCCCCTTTTTGTTTAAATAAAAAATAAAATGAGAAGGAAAAAAATATCCCATATTATCTCTCCCCCTTTATTAACTTTCCTTATGCACATATTCTCTTCATGCTTATCTCTTCCTTTTTGAATGTGTGATTAATCTCTCCCCCTTTGACAATGTATTCAGCAAGGTAAAAGAGAAATTTTAATTGTTATGAGATATAAACAAATTATCTCTCCTTCTTTAGTTGTTATGAGCATATTACAACATATACATATAAACAAAGCTCACCCAAGTCATACTATCAAGTAACTTACACTATCACATCAATGAGATACATAATATAGTGTAAGCCATGCTAGAAAGCAAGTGTGATTTTCAATTTTAGCAGGTCATGATCTCACAAACTCAACTATTTCAAAACCCGAAAGCATGACATTTGTTGCTGCATTTTATTATTTTTCAAAGCATAAATTTAGATAATATGATATTTGCAAGAGATTATATGCTCATCTGCCTTATTCTAACCAACCAAGCCAAGCCTATGTCATTTGACAATCAGAAGCTTAAGGACATGGTTTTAGTCATACACAACTTCTTCCAAGTTCATATCTAAGTGCAATGACAAGCCATCTCGAAAGAAGAAGTGCGATGCATGCATATTCTCTTGATCTTTTCTCAATTTATATTTGTTCATAAAAACTCAACATGTGAGTTGATTACTTGATAAATTCTTAATGATTAAAAGCATTTGTGAGCATGCAACAAGTTCAAAACAGCAAGAAAGTTCGACCATGACCAGATTTAGTGTAAGTAATTATTCCAATTACTAGACATGGCAAAAACTACAAAAAGTATAACACGAGTAATGTAGTAAGAACTTTCAGCATGTAAAAGGAATCACAAAGTCATATATGTATGAAATAATATGCTCATATTATTTTAATTTCAGATTCACACATAGACTTCCTAAGTTTCAAAAACTCCCCCTCAATTTAAGCCATGAGGATGCATAACCCCTATTTCACTACGAATGTAACAAAAACGAGTGAAATCCAAAGGTTTTGTAAAAATGTCAGCCAATTGTTGTTCGGTATCTACATGGTGAAGCACAATGTTTCCTTTTTCAACATTATCACGGAGAAAGTGATACCTAATGTCAATGTGCTTAGTTCTAGAATGTTGCACGGGGTTTTTAGCAATGCAAATAGCACTAGTGTTATCACAGAACAGTGGAACACTATCTAGATCAACCCCATAGTCCTTAAGTGTTTGAACAATCCAAAGAATTTGTGAACAAGCACTAGCAGCAGCTACATACTCAAATTCGGCTGTGGATTGTGTAACTGAACTTTGTTTTCTAGAGGACCAAGCAACAAGAGAATTACCAAGAAAATGACAAGCACCGAAAGTACTTTTCCTATCAATCCTACAACCCCCAAAATCAGCATCCGAAAAAGCTTTCAAAGAAACGATTGAGGAAGAAGGAAGAATAATGCCAAATTCTTGAGTTCCATGTAAGTACCTGAGAATCCTTTTGACGGCTTGACGATGTGAAACACGTGGGGAAGCTTGAAACCGTGCACAAAGACATACGCTGAATTGTATGTCCGGTCTTGATGCCGTAAGGTACAAAAGTGATCCGATCATACTTCTATAATCTTTTTGATCCACGGATTCACCATCTTCATCAAGTTCAAGTGTTGTTGCTGTTCCCATTGTTGTCCGAAGAGGCTTGCTTTTGTCCATGTTGAAGCGCCTTAGGAGATCTTTGGTATACTTTGTTTGATGCACAAAGGTACCCTCCTTGGTTTGCTTGATTTGCAGCTCCAAAAAGTAAGTGAGTTCACCCATCATACTCATTTCAAATTCGGAACTCATCATTGCTGAAAACTTGGACACAAGATCATGAGAAGCACAACCAAAGATAATATCATCCACATACACTTGAACGAATAATGAGTCATTGCCATGTTTAAGCACAAAAAGAGTTTTATCAGCCTTTCCCATTGTAAACCCCTTTTCAAGTAAGAATGTTTTTAACCTATCATACCATGCTCTAGGGGCTTGTTTGAGACCATATAAGGCTTTGGACAGTTTGTAAACATGATTAGGAAAATCTGGATTTTCGAAACCTGGTGGTTGTTTGACATAAACCTCCTCATCTATGTAGCCATTAAGAAAAGCACTTTTAACATCCATTTGATATAGCTTAAAACCTTTAGATGCTGCGAAAGCTAACAAAATTCTTATGGCTTCTAATCTAGTGACAGGAGCAAAAGTTTCATCAAAATCTAGACCTTCAACTTGAGTGAAACCTTGAGCAACCAACCTAGCCTTATTCCTAATCACAACCCCATCCTCACTTTGTTTATTTTTATATACCCATTTAGTTCCAATTAAAGTGTGGCCTTGAGGTGGAGGTACAAGTTTCCAAACATTATTTCTTTCAAAATTTTCTAACTCTTCTTGCATGGCAATAATCCAAGATTCATTAGTGAGTGCGTGTGATATATCTTTGGGTTCAAAAGAAGCAACAAAAGCAGAATGAGCATGAGAGTTTGGATCGCAAAACCTGGACCGTGTGACTCGTTCATGCAAGCTTCCAATCATCTGTTGTGGGGGATGATCTTTGTAAAAACGTAGGGGAACAGATGTCTCACAAGCTTCTTTTTCATTAGGTTCATTGTAGATTGATGAGCTTGTGATTTGTGGACGATCAGGACCAGCAGATGTGACAGCCGGAGCTTGTTCAATGTCCGGAGCTGGACACGTGTCAACTTCGGAACTACCAGGCAGTATCACCGGCTCTTCTTCATCTTCGAAAATACCCTCCCCCTGAGAATATGAATCTGGTCCTGCAACACCGGAGCTAGTACCTGGGCTAGCTTCATCAAAAGACACTTCACAAGTCTCCACAATTTTGTTAGTGTCAAGTAAAAGCACACGGTAGCCTCTAGTATGAGATGGATAACCAAGAAACATGCCATCATTGGATCTAGGTTCAAATTTATCAAGATTACCATGTTTCTTAACAAAGCATTTGCAACCAAAGACCCGAAAGTGTGTAACACTAGGCCTATGTCCAAACTGGAGCTCATATGGTGTTTTACCTAGCTTAGCACGCAAGAAAACACGATTTGAGACATAACAAGCGGTTGCTAACGCATCAGCCCAAAATTTCCTAGGGGTTTGATATTCATCAAGCATAGTCCTAGCCATCTCAACTAGGGTTCTGTTCTTTCTTTCTACAACACCGTTTTGTTGAGGTACATATGGTGAAGAAAATTGATGATCTATTCTATTTTCAGCACAAAAGTGATCAAAGAATTGATTTTTAAATTCAGTTCCATTATCACTTCTAATTGCTTTTAATGATTCTGGGTGATCAATTGATAATCTAAGAAATAAAGTTCTAAAGTGACTAAAGACTTCATTCTTAGACGCCATAAAATACACCCAAGAATATCTAGAATAATCATCAACAATAACAAGAGCATACCATTTACCTCCGAAGGATTGAACACGTGAAGGTCCTACGGTGTCAAGATGCAAAAGTTGACATGGTTCAATTGTCATGATCATTGTGAGAGGAGTATGTGAACCTGCAACCATCTTAGCATGTCTACAAGAAGAGCACACAATTTCTTTGTCCCCTTTAAGCTTAGGCAGCCCACGTATGCGATCAAGAGCACTAACACGCGTTAGGTGATCAAAGCCTACGTGACCAAGTCTACGATGCCAAAAATATAAGTCCTTTGAATCATTAGCAACTAGACACCTATGCTTAGAAGAAGACATATCAAAATCAGCTTTAAAAACTCTTCCAAACCGAGACATGTTAAAAATAAGCTCACTATTTGAATCTACAACTTTGCAGCAGTTTTTATTGAAAGTAATTTCTAAATTTTCATCTAGCAATTGTGAAACAGAAAGCAAGTTATATTTCAAATTTTTGACAAGTGCCACATCCTTCAAAGTGTAGTGATCATTTACTCTAACCGAACCCTTAGCAATTATAGGAGTTGAAGAATTATCGGCAAAAGTAACATTCTCTACACGTGACACAAAGGTGAGGGAGGAGAACCAATCTTTGTTACCGGTCATGTGGCGTGAGCAACCTGAATCCACAATCCAAATATTCTCCTTCCTCAGGCGTGTAACCTACATAGAAGCACAATACGCCGATGACTCAATACTGGGGTTAGTCAAAAGGCATTTAGGAATCCAATACTGAGTCACGCGACGTGCACCAGGAAAAACACGCGAATGCTGAGATAAAACAGCAGGTTTATGAGTCAAAGATTGAGGTTTTCTTTTCTTAACAGTTGATTTAGAAGTTGTTACTTGTTTAGAGTGAAAACCGGTAGCTCCGGAGGTAAAAGCAGAAGGTCCGGAGGCAAAAACTGAAGCTCCAGAGGGAACAACAGAAGATCCGGTAGCTCTCGGAGCTATCGGAACTATCGGAGCTGCTTTTGCGGATTTCTTACCAGAAGGTCTGGAAGCTACCTTCTCAAATTTCTGACTCACTAGAGCAGGTTATGTTTTTCTAATTGCATGAAAGTTATAAGATCTAGCAATTTTTCTTTCCTTTTTCTGTTGTTTAGCTAGTCTATAACAAAAATCTATGACATGACCATCTCTACCACAGAAGGTACAATGAAATTTAACTTTGTGTTCATGTCTAGATGAGCAGGCAATATTTTTATTTGAAACCGAATGAGGCAACACTCCTGCAGATTTGAAAACCACTTCTTTTTGTTTAGGAACTGTTTGAATCAAACCACTTCCTAATGACCTTACAATTTTAGGTGGATGTGCCTTAGCATGAACATGAGAATCAAAACCTAAACCAGTTTTATCTTTGCTAGACTTGGAAGAATTCAGCAGCAAGTTTAGATTCTTACCCCCATTACAAAACCGACCTAGTGTCCTATTCATGTCATCAAGTTTCTTGGACAAGTCTAGGCAGTTTTCACATGAAGTTTTTCCTTTTAGTTTGCAATTGGAACAAAATTTAACTTCATGAGAACGTAAAGCATTGTTCAACATAAAAATTTCATTCATAGCATCTTGCAGTTTCTTATCAAGATTTTCACATGCAGAACAATGCAAGTCAATTGTAGAACAGCTAGCATCCTTCAAGTTTTTATCATTAAGTGCAGCAAGCTCTTTGTTCTTTTTAATTTCTTCATCAAGTTTATCTAGAGTGGAGGAGTGTGCACTTCTTAATGTGGACAATTGTTCATAGATTAAGTCACATGAGGGACATGCATCATCACTAGGAATCAAAGTTTTTAAACGGTTAATTTCAGATTCTAGTGATTCAATTTTAGCAGCACTATCCCTAAGCTTTTTGTCCTTTTTCTTGACAATAATAGTTGCACGAGAAATAGCATCACACATTTCATTGCAGGTAGCACATACCTCATCATCGTCACTGTTGTGTTCTGCTTCCTCCTGACTTGATCTTGATCTTGCTTTGCCCGCCATGAAGCATAAGTTGGCCAGATCATCATTATCTTCATCACTTTCAAAGTCTACATCACTTGAACTGAGCTCTTGAAGCGCGGTGATGAAGCTGTTGATCATCTTGCGTCCTATGGTACCTTTCTTCTTCTTGTTGAAATTTCCAGAGGAGGTCCGGATCTTGCTTTGTTTTTCTTCCCGGGTGGTCGGACCTGAAAGGTTAGGGCATTCTGTACGAAAGTGTCCTGTTTTACCACATTCAAAACAGCGTTGAGGTCCGGAGCTTCCTCTCCTTCTAGTTCTCACATTTTGCAATGCTTTTGAGAATCTAGTAGAGATGACTGCCAACTCTTCTTCTGGAATTTCTTCGATCTGCTCCAGGGTTAGTGAGGACAATAAAGCAAGAGTATTGCAGGATGATGATTGGCCGGAGCTAGACATATCACGTTGTGAGACAAATGCAATAGACTTGTTTGGGTTCTTACGTGCTAGGATGTCAATTTCATGAGTTTTTAGTTTAGAATAAAGTACATCTAATGTAAGAGAACTCATGACAGTTGATTCACGAATAGATGTTACTTTCATCTCCCAAATTGTCATGTCTAATGCACTAAGAAGTTGTCTAGCATTCTCAGCATCAGACAAATTTACATTGACACTACGTAAGTTGCTGAGAATTTTATTGAAACGAGCAAAGAGGTCATCGATCGACTCACCTGGTTGCATCTCAAAACGCATATATTCTTTCTTGAACATATCTTGTTTTACCTCCTTGATTGTGTTGGAGCCTTCATGATAATCACAGAGAGCTCTCCAAACGTCGTATGCTGATCGGAGGTGCGCGACACGATCAAAGTCGCTTTGAGTGAGTCCTTGGATGATCAAGTTTCGGGCTTTGTTGTTGTTGTCGACGTCCCGGAGGTTCGTGGCCGTGACTTGATCATTGGGTGGCACTTCATAAGGCTTATACACCTTCTCCCATATTGCAAAGCCTTGTGCCTGGATAAAAGCCTCCATGCGTGCCTTCCAAACCTGAAAATCAATACCAGCAAACACACAAGGTTTGACGGAGTACTTCTCCATGATGATTAGTCAAAAACACGTGCAAATCACAAAGATTAGAGCACCGTGGCTTTGATACCAATTGTAGGATCGAAGAGCACGTGAAAAGCTACCAGAGGGGGGGGTGAATGGTAGATTTAAAAATCTTACGCAGCGGAAACAATAAAACCCTAACCCCTTCAGTAGAAAAATGATCTGTTAAAGAAATCGTGTATGAGACTAATCTAAACGTTTTTCACCGTGAAAAAGTGATATATATCAGAGAGAATCAAGTCACGAAGACAACACAAAAAGAATTACTCAAATCCGTCGAGAACAACTCAAGTTATGATCGAAAGATCAGACTATGGTCAATCTGACCTACCCGAGAAAAACAGTTTCTGTAATGCTGCAAAGAAACTCGTGTAGCTCAGAAACTACAAATCCAATGACCGTGAAATTTTGACAGATGATAGACAATCAAGTTGTGAAGACAACCCAAAAAGAATCACGTCAATTGAATCTGTAAAACTCGAGTTATGATAAAAACACTGACGAAAGGTAGTGGTGTCCAGAAACTCAACGAGTAAAACTTGTCTGGAACAAGTCGGACGAACAAGGCACAAAAGTTCCTTCAAAGTACGAATTTTATTCAATAGAACACAATAGGAACAGCCCCAAAGTCGTCTACCCAAACTTTGGCCTTCCCTTGCTTATATAACCAGCCCTTAGGCCATCCCAATCTCAACTAGGACTCCAATCCTAATCCGATCACAATCGGAACTTTCCATAACTGCTTAGGACTCTTCTATACGCAGATAGAAGCAATCTTAAGACTTCCAAACACCTTAGGAACGTATCCCACATTCCTAAACAACTCAAATTCGTGACACACACGAAATCCTAACATAACCAACTCGATATTTCCATACCGAGCCATAACCGACTCCGCCGCAGCCGAAGTCATCAACCGATACGATCCGATCCTTCCGATCAGATCTTCCTTCCATAATCCGTCTCTAGAAGCATATTTCCACGTCATGCACCGCATGCATACGTGCGAACACCTTCCTTCGACCTTCATATGCACTACCCTTGATTCAATCATCCTGCGCGACCTCCTGACCCGCTCAACCACAGTTCCTCCCGAACTTGGTTGTTGGAACCTCATCTCCTCCTGAGACTAGTCCAATGGATCCCGTCACCAGCCATGACTTGAACTCAAGCAACACCTGCACATGAATAAACAACCAATCTATACGAGCCCAAGTCCTCGACTTGACTCACGTTAGTTCCGAACACAACACCTTACGTGAGAACCTCACATAAGCATGTTGCAAAACCACAGTAGAAACGATATCAACCGTATCATCCAAAACGCACAAAAAACTTAGCAAATGAAAACTAAGCAATCTTTCCAATCAAGTAAAGCAAGTACGAGACATTGCAAATGCAAAGCAGAAGCACTGCGGTCAAGTTCCGGACCTTGCCAGAGCAACCCGGAGCTTGAGCCGGAGCTAACAAGAGCTAGTAGAACCTAGCGCCGGATCTTACCAAAACTAGTAGATCCTGGATCCGGAGCTTATCAAAACTAGTAGATCCTGGATCCGGAGCTTATCAAAACTAGTCGGAACTAGTCAACCCAAAACCCGGAGCTAGACAAAGTACGTCGAAGCTTAGCATCCCGGAGCTAACGAAAATATGCCAGAGCTATCAAATATATGCCGGAGCTAAAGATAAAGCTCATCGGAGCTAACCAAAGCTGGTCGGACCTTACCAAGAAGTCGGACCTAGCATCAAACGTAACCGGAGCTACCCAAAGCAAGCCGGACCTATCGTCGGACCTTGCTGTAGCTCGGAGCTAGAGTCGGACCTTGATAAAAAGGTGTTTTGGTGATATTAAAAACTTTTATCATCAAAGCCAAGTGTATTCACTACAAGCCAATGTATTCAGCACACATAGGTCTTACAAAGGTTAAAGCTCTTGAAGAAACTCGTGCTAGACTTGAGAGTGCTAACCTCGATTTGCTTGACAAGTATGAAAGCATACTTAAAGAGCATGACACGCTCAAATCCCATGTCAAGCAAATTGAGGAAGATAAGGCTAAAATCAAGTTAGATAATCATGAGCTTAACTTAGCACACCAAACACTCTTGGGAGATCACAACAAGCTGATACAAGAACATCAAACACTTAACCTTGCTCATGACGTGCTTGATCAAGAGTTGAAAAATATAAAGAAACAAACTCTTAATGATAGGATATCCATTACTTCTCATGTCACTAATGCCTTGAACAAGTCTTTGCCTTTGAAAGCAAATGCTAGGGAGAAGGACTTGTTGGAAGAAATTGAGAGTCTCCGCACTAGTGTGGCTAGACTTTCAAAAGGGGAAGTCAAACACAAGGAAATACTCTTCTAGCAAGCAAAGGCCTTCAATAAGAGAGGACTTGGATCCTTCCCGATGCCTAACAAAGGAAAGGTGCCCTCACCAGAGCTTAGAACAAGCTTCATAAAGGAAGTTGGTTCTTATTGCCAACATTGTGAGGTCACCGGTCACCACACAAGGGAGTGTCCTCTTCCTAACCGACCTTCTCCAAAATTGCCCATTAATTATAAATCTACTTTCAATGATCGTTATTATCTCTTGAGTAAAGTAGATGGAAAGGTGAAGGCTAGGTTCATTGGGAAAGACATGAAGGGCATGAAGGGGAAGCTCCCCAAGCAACTTTGGGTCCCAAAGACACTTGTATCACACATACAAGGACCTAAGTTGGCTTGGGTGCCTAAAGTTAAAAATTGAATTCATGTGTGTAGGTGAACTACAAAGCCGGAGGAAAGCATTGGGTACTCGATAGCGGGTGCACCCAACATATGACCGGCAATGATGGTATGTTCACCACCATAGAAAACCCCGACAATAATGAACAAGTCACCTTTGGTGATAACTCTAAGGGAAAGGTAATTGGGTTAGGTAAAATTGCTATTTCAAATGACTTATCTATTTCTAATGTTTTGTACGTTAAGTCGCTTAGTTTTAATTTACTTTCTATTGCACAACTATGTGATCTTGGACTAACATGCACATTTAGCAAAAATGATGTTGTTGTGAGTAGTGAAACAAGCCAAGACATAGTCTTCAAAGGATTTCGGCATAGACACCTCTACCTAGTAGACTTCTCCAACAAGAATGCTAGCTTGACCACTTGTCTTTTCACTAAGATAAGCTTGGGTTGGCTATGGCACCGACGCATAGCGCACATAGGGATGAGCAAACTCAAGAAGTCATTCAAGCTTGGGATGGTGACCGGCGTGAAGGATGTCACATTTGAGAAGAACAAGCTTTGTAGCACTTGTCAAGCCGGGAAGCAAGTTGCTTCACACCACCCAATGAAGACAATGGTGTCAACCTCCAAGCCACTTGAGCTACTCCACAAGGACCTCTTCGGACCATCCACATATCAAAGCCTTGGCGGTAACCTCTATTGTCTCGTTATAGTTGATGACTACTCTCGCTATGCTTGGACTTTATTTCTAGGTGACAAGAGTGAAACTCCGGAAGTATTCAAGACCTTCGCCAACTGCGCTCAAAGGGAATTTCAACTTCCCATCATCAAGGTTCGGAGTGACAACGTCACTGAATTCAAGAACTACAACATTGGGGAGTGGTGTGACCGTGAAGGCGTGAAGTATGAGTTTTCGGCCACATACACCCCTCAAAAAAAACGGTGTCGTTGAGAGGAAGAACAAGACTCTCATCACTCTTGCACGAGCAATGCTTGATGACTACGGCACGTCGGAGAAGTTTTGGGCCGAAGCAATCAACACGACGTGCCATGCCACAAATAGGTTCTACCTACATCGACTACTTCAAAAGACCCCGTATGAGCTTCTCATTGGGAGAAAGCCCAATATCTCCTACTTTCGAGTTTTTGGATGCAAGTGCTACATCTACCGCAAGAAAAGGCTCGGTAAGTTTGAAAGAAGATGTGATGTTGGTATATTCCTTGGTTATGCATCAAACTCAAAAGCATATCGAGTATTCAACCAAACCTCCTGTTTAGTTGAGGAAAGTTGTGATGTTGAGTTTGATGAGACTAATGTCTCCCAAGAGGAGAGTTTTGGTCATGATGAAATAGATGATGAGCCTCTACGAGAAGCCATGAAGAACATGACCATTGGAGACATCAAGCCTGAAGTTGAGGAGAGCCATGATCAAGGGGGGGCTTCAAGTTCCAACAACAACACCTCTATGGCGCCTCAAGTTGACGAAGAAGAGAAGGATGATCCATTGCCGACTCAAGATTCACAAGCCCAACAACATCAAGAAGAAGAAGAAGTCCATGATCAAGTCCAACCACAAGAGGAGCAACACGCATCACCATCGCCAAGTGCTTCGCAACCACTTATGAGGCATGGACGCATCTCCAAGGCGCATCCGATCGACCAGATCATCGGAAATCCGTCAAGGGGTGTAAGTACATGTTCTCGTCATTTCGCTTCATTTTGTGAGCACTACTCGTTTGTTTCATGTGTAGAACCCACTCACATTGAGGAAGCACTCCAAGACCCAAATTGGGTGATGGCCATGCAAGAAGAACTCAACAACTTCATTCGCAATGAAGTTTGGGTGTTGGAGGAGCGACCCAAGGACAAGAACGTCATCGGAACAAAGTGGGTGTACCGCAACAAACAAGACGAGAATGGCGTTGTGGTCCGCAACAAGGCAAGACTTGTGGCCAAAGGGTTCTCGCAAGTTGAAGGACTAGACTTTGGGGAGACATTTGCTCCGGTCGCCCGGCTAGAAGCCATCCGTATACTTCTTGCCTTTGCATCACATCACAATATTAGACTTTATCAAATGGATGTGAAAAGTGCCTTTCTTAATGGTTACATTAACGAGCTTGTTTATGTTGAACAACCTCCCGGGTTTGAAGATCCGAGGAATCCTAATCATGTGTATAGGTTGCACAAGGCGCTCTACGGGCTCAAGCAAGCACCTAGGGCGTGGTATGAACGACTACGGGATTTCTTGATCATGCAAGGATTCAAGATCAGGAGGGTGGACACTACACTCTTCACCAAAGACATCAACAGAGATTTGTTTATTTGTCAAATTTATGTTGATGATATTATTTTTGGTTCAACTAACGAAGCTTTTAGCCATGAGTTTGGCAAAATGATGTCTAGGGAATTCGAGATGTCAATGATTGGAGAGCTCAACTTCTTCCTTGGATTTCAAATCAAGCAACTTCAAGAGGGGACCTTCGTCTATCAAGAGAAGTACACCAAGGACCTCTTGAAGAAATTTGATATGGGAGATTGTAGCTCAAGAAGCACTCCAATGGCAACAAATTGTCATCTCGACGCGGATAAGGAAGGTAAACCTATTGACCAATATAACTACCATTCTATGATTGGTTCATTGCTTTATCTTACCGCATCTAGGCCCGATATCATGTTTAGTGTATGCTTGTGTGCTCGCTTTCAAGCGGCACCTAAAGAATCGCATAGGAAGGCGGTCTTTAGGATACTTAGGTATCTTAAGCATACCCCTAGTGTGGGCTTGTGGTACCCTAAAGGTGCAAAATTCCACCTCTTGGGATACTCGGATTTGGACTTTGCCGGATGCCGCGTGGATCGCAAGAGTACCTCCGGTGGGTGCCACTTGCTTGGGCGTTCCCTAGTATCTTGGTTTAGCAAGAAGCAAAATTCCGTCGCCTTGTCCACGGCAGAAGCAGAATATATAGCGGCCGGTGCATGTTGTGCCCAAATTCTTTATATGAAGCAAACCCTTTTGGACTTTGGTATTAAACTTGGTTGTGTGCCTCTACTTTGTGACAATGAAAGTGCGGTTAAGATAGTTAAAAACCCCGTTCAACACTCCCGCACTAAGCACATTGATATTCACCATCATTTCTTGAGGGACCATGAAGCTAAGGGAGACATCTCATTGCGAGGTGTTAGGTCCGAAGAACAATTGGTAGATATCTTCACTAAACCACTTGATGAGAAAACTTTTTCTAGGCTAAGAAGTGAGTTAAATGTGCTAGATGCAACGAACGTCATGTAAGAATGCACTTCATATAGGTCTTGCCTAACTCTCAAAGGATAGGGGTGAGCAAGGGTTAGCTTGGGATGGAGGTTCTTTTGGGTTTTCCCAAGGCTTGGAGAGTGGCTCTCCCTGAAGAAGCCTTTGAAAGGTTCAAATTTGGCAAGATAGATTTATTTTATGCCTTGCATGATGCCTGCCATATAGACTTGTAATTTCTTGCATTATAAAATATTTGACATTGCATACGGTAGATTGCCACAAAGGGGAACCCACCTCATGAGAAAGAGACTTGTTTGAAATGCAATATCTCAACTCATATGTGGTGGAAAGAACAAAATGTTAGGTGCGTTAATGCCTAGAGGAACATGCTTTAAAGAGATAGAAGTCTTCATACTCTAGCTCACAAAGCATGGGCCTTACATTTTATTTGGATGATTTCCTTCCTATTTTCTTTGGTGTTCTATATGCTTTAAGGCTTAGCCAATTCATTGGCAAATTAGCATTTTTGAGGGGTAAGGGGTTGCCCAAAAAGTCCTGAGACATGTGTTTCCCATTGTTTGTTTGTTTGGTCAAAGGACATATAAGGGATGTTGCTGTTTTGTAGTCATTGGATTATCCGATGCATAGGCCAGGAGCTCATCGGATCAGTTGATGTTCAAAGACCAAGAGACAATTCAGTAGGTATCTCAAATCAACCGACGAGTTCATTCTGAAAGACATCAGTGCATCCGATGTTCACACTTCTTGAACTGTGCTGAACTCCACCGATGAAATTCCCTTCCACGTCGGTCCATCCGGTGTCAACGGCACCTTTTGAATACCCTTACTGTGCCATTCGACCGATGCTTCTAACGTTTAACGTCGGTCCATCCAGTGTTAAATTTTTGGCTAGGGTTTGGGACCCACTTTTTAAATGCCGCCTCGCCTCCCTCTTTCTCTCTCCCCGACCCCGACGCGCGCCTCACCTTCCACCGCCGCCGTCTCTCTCGCCCTCCGCCACCGTCGCCTCCGGCCGCCGCCGCAGCACAGCCACAGCCGCCGCCGTCCGCAGCAGCACCGCCGCCATCCACCGCAGCCGCCGCCGCCACTCTCCTCTACCGCCGCAGCCAAACGCCGCCGACCGCCGCCCGTGCACCACCACCGCCGATGCCCCCAGCAGCCACACCACCACCCTCTCCACCATCGTCGTGGTGTCTCCCTCAACGGTCGCCGTCTCGTCGCCGTTAGGGTTTCCGGCCGTGTCGATCATCGTGTCGTGCGCTTAACGTCGTTGCGCCTCATCGCAATGGCTCGTGACAAGAAGAACAAGGGCAAGGCCGTTGTGGAGCCGTCCGCAAAGAAGCAGAAGCTCTCGAAGGAGGAGAAGTAGGCGTTGATGGCCGCTCGCACCACTGAGGAGCGAGAGCGTGGCCGAGGAGGATCATTGAGGATCCGCGAGGCTCGTCCGAGGCAGCCTCCTGTGATAGATGAGTCCGAAGCAGAAGAAGAGCCGGAAGTGCCACTCGTTCGCTGGTGATCAGCCAGGACCCGTGGGGGTCCTCCTGCGGCAGCACCACGTCCGAGACCGACTGCTGCCGATCGTCGTGAGGACAGGGAGGCCCAGAGAGCCATCTATGAGATGGACACCAACGTCCGTGTTGGTGAAGGTGTCCGGTTGACTGATTACCGGAAGATGAAGGCCAAGCAGCTAAGAAGACTGAGATGGAGAGTTCTGCTTGAGGAGTGGTACTCGCAGCCTAGAGAGGCTCTTGTGGACAGTCGTTTCTGGACCGTGACACAGGCGTCCCTATACGAGACCTATAGACGCCGAGGCCACAAGCTCTTCCAGCACAACTTCTTGGACTGGGATCAGCTTGCCCTGGCAGCAGAGACGGAGATTCACCCCTTCTTTGCGAGGTACAGAGGGCTTGTGGAGCTAGTGTCCTACGAGAGGAGTGCCTATGTGGAGGACTGGGTCCGCGTATTCTACGCCACCCTCTACGTCTCTGAGGGCTGCAGGCCTATAGACTTCATGTTCATGGGCCAGCACTATCACTCGACGAGGCAGACGTTGGCACATCAGCTAGGAGTGGACCTGCATAACACTTGCGTGCATGAGAGGGTATATGGTCAGGCAGACCCACCGAGGAGGCCGCTCACTGGAGGAGTGGGTCCACCACTGGAGGAGATCTGCTCTCTGTTTGGATCGACCTTCTCTCCAGACTAGCCGAGGGTACCGGCACTACTGACTCCTGCTGCACGCACAGTGCACCTTGCCTTGCGCCGCACACTCTTGCCGAGGTCAGGATACTTAGAGGGGTTCACCAGCCTGCAGCAGAACCTCCTGTTCTACATCATGAACGGGATGGAGTTTGATATTGTGGACGTCCTCATATGCGAGATGGAGGATGTCATCATCGATGGAGTGGGCATGATGAGGCAGCTTGTGTATGGACACTGGATCAGCTACCTACTCTCCATGATGGTTCCGGAGGAGTCCGCCATGCATGACCGTCTCTCTGATGAGAGTGTCACACGGTTCAGCCACTACCGAGCTCCAGCTCCTGGAGACCGCCGCCTTGGCCGTCCAGTCGAGCGTCAGGTCCGAGCTCGGCTATCTGAGGAGGACTGGTCGGATCTGGAGAAGGAGGATGAGAGGCTGGTAGAGGCAGAAGCTCAGGGTGAGGACCTGCAGCATATATGGTCTGAGAGCGACACAAAGGACAGTGTTGAGGAGTACTTCCCACCTCCTCCCTCACCCAGGCAGCACGACGCGGAGGCTGGAGGCTCTACAGTGTCACCCCCTACTCCACCTCCCATCACAGAGGCACAGGTCTCTCAGCCATCAGAGCTCACCTCACTTCTGCAGCAGATGGTTAAGCAGCAGCGCTTGGACCGGCTTGCAGCTGAGCAGGCCTGAGCTGAGCAGGCAGCCTGTCTTCTGGAGCTCCAGCAGCAGCAGCAGGAGATGCAGTGCCAGATCGCTCGTGAGAGGCGAGAGGACACTGACCGGCTGACTGGGCTGATCGACCAGATGCACCAGCGCTCCCTCGACCAGCAGCAGCAGACGTAGCAGGCGATGATGGGCATTCTGGGGTTGATCACCAACCTCTACCCCAGTCCAGGATTGCCCTGTCGTCGCAGCTGCCAGGCATTGCTCCACCACCACCTGTCCTTGCTCCAGCTGCAGCTCTGGTGCCGACCACACCGATCCCGTCGATCAGCATGTCTCCACTGTTGGCTCCAGGTGAACCGATCCACTCTCCACTGCCGGCTACGACGCTGTTCCAGCAGACGCCGACATCCTTCGTCAGTGCCCCCTTGCCAGCAGCTACTACTCAGCAGGCACCAATGGTGGCTCCTACGGCTCCGACAGCTCCTTCCACCTCTACTCCAGGCAGCAACTCCGACGACAGCACCCTCGACGGTGACCAGTTCGTCATCGCGCCTAGTACTCAGGGTCCTTAGGCACTCGGATCCCTTTTTGGTGTCTTGATGCCAAAGGGGGAGAAGAGTTAGAGGAGAGTCAGGGGGAGGATAGCTTAGTTTCAGGGGGAGTGTCCTAGACTTAGGGGGAGTTTACCTATATCATCTTTTGTAATTTGATGTTTTTGCTACTCATTGAGCATTAATGAACTTGCCACTTAATCGATTGAGCTTTTCGAGTTATTGATTGATTTTGCGCCTTCAAATTTTAAGTGTGATAATCTTGTAATCATTGCATATCCTCTTAAGTTTCGTACTATCAAATTCATTACTATTGTGCTTAAATTGTTGTGTTGTCATCAATCACCAAAAAGGAGGAGATTGAAAGCATCTAGGCCTCTATGAGGTATGGTTTCGGTGATTAATGACAACCATTGGATTTTACTAATGAATTTGTGGATGCAAGGTCTCCCATATCACTCAATCAAATGAAATTTATATGAACATCAATATCAACTATTAATCACTGGAGACCCATATACAATCACTTTATGAGATCAAATCAATGGTATGAAGATAAGAAGTAAAAGCTCTTATGTCAAAGTCATTCAACCACAATTGATGACACTTAAAGCTTGACAATCATCAGAAGTACATTTCCAACAAATGTCTAAGAGGTCTATCGGTACCCTAAAAACCGTACACCCCCTGAGGTTACAAAGATCTCGAGGGAAGGCCGTCTATTTGAATTGAAGACCCTCGGAGGCCCATTTGTTAGACATGACCGGACCTGCTTCTCCAACATGGTTAATCCCTAGGTCGCCACGTGTAGTGCCAAACCGGAGCTACCGCCTACAAGGGGGAAGCTCCGGACCAAGTACCGAAATGGCACCTCCGGACTTAACCCCTGACCGAGAGAAGCTCCGGACCTGACACGTGTCAGATAGCTCCGGAGCTTCCTGCTTCCCACAGCAAGCTCCGGAGCTGCCACGTGTCCAAACGTCGGAGCTGGTAGCCTCTAACCTCCGGAAGTCCTCGTAACGGCTCCGGATCTTCAAAGGAGAGCCAAGGACTTCAAGACCCGATTAAATGTCATTAATGCCATATTAATGACACTTAAACGGACAATCTTAACACCTGTAACGGCACTGTTGGAGCCCGTTACAGGATTATTAACAACAATTAATCGTGTATAAATACTAGTAACCGCAGGGGCCACATGTCGGGCCAGGCCAGCTTGTAACGGTTTGTCCTTGTACTATAAAAGGACAGGCCGACGATACACACAAAGACACGCGTACACAGATGTGGAGATCATACGTGACAAACTAATACAACACCAACACACCCGTGGAGTAGGGTATTACGCTCAGGCGGCCCGAACCACGTAAATCCTAGTGTCTCCTATGTTAAACCGCAATTCACCTTCTTGAGTCTCCGCGCGCCCACACCGAACCACAAACTCCTTCAACACTTTAGCAGTGTCAGGAGATCTGCCGACTCCAACAGTCGACAGTTGGCGCGCCAGGTAGGGGCGCCTGAGATTTTTGAGAATGGTGAACTCTGCGGCTGGATCATCCAACGGCCAACCTGCTGCTCAGGCTGTTGGGGGCAATCCCTCCAACAGGCAGCCACCAGCAGGAGCCTCGGCACCAGCAGGAGCCACACTCCCACCACCACCATCTTCTCCAGCAAATCGTGCTAGGCAACGTGATGGTGCGCCGGCGTCACTTACTGCGTCGGCAAGTCATGACAACCCGGAACACGCGCTCCATGCAGCGCGTGCTCTTCTCCAACGACCACCACCTCCGGACGCATCTCGAGATGCAATGGAGCAGTGGAGGGCCGATGTGGAGCATTTGGTCGCAGCAGCGGCCGAACGCCTCAACAACCAGGGTCCTCCTCCTTCGGGACGAGCCCCGTCGCAGCGATGGACTTTGTCTGGAAGACTTGGTCCGCACTTCTCCAACAACAGGAGACGATCTGCGTCACAGCAGGTGACGTCGTTGCCCTCTGGGGCACGACGCACCCATACGGTATCCAGGCTTTCGACTCATGACCTCCGGGCGGAGCTTGATCGCCGATACCGTCAACAGGATGGCCGTGTCCATATCGAGCGTGCTCGTGAAAGACGGGAAGCTCAGGACCTTTCTACTCTGGAAGGAGTAGGAGGAGGCTATTCAGCCCTAGCCATGCACCTGCGCATGGTTAGATGGTCACATAAGTTCTGGCCACACCTGCCGGAAAAATTCGACGGGACTGTCAACCCCGCCGAATTCCTTCAGATATACTCCACTGCAATCTTGGCAGCTGGAGGAAACGAGGCTGTAATGGCCAATTACTTTCCAGTGGCCTTAACCGGGACCACCAGGTCCTTGTTTATGAGCCTTCCACCCAACTCTATCAACAGTTGGGAGGAGCTGTGCCGTCAGTTCACTGCCAACTTCGGGAGTTCATACACCCGACCAGGCACTGAATTAGACCTTTTTGCGGTCGTACAAAAAGGGGGAGAATCTTTGCGGTCCTTCATCCAGAGGTTCTCCCAGGTATGCAACACAATCCCTTCTATCTCAAGCGCTTCTGTCATTGTGGCATTCAGACAGGGCGTACGGGACAAGAAGATGTTGGAGAAGCTGGCGATCAAAGAGATCACTAGTGTCATAGAACTCTTCAGCCTGGCAGTCAAATGTGCCAGGGCTGCGGAGGGCCGTGAAATGCACTCCAAACCAGCCTCGGAGGATCACAAGAAATCCTCCAAAGAAGAAGCCGCTACCTCCGGTGGTGGCAAGAAGAAAAAGAAGACCCACGGCAAGAAGAAGCCGTCGGCCGGCACATCCAACGTTGCAGCTACTGCAACTCCTAGTGGCCGGGGGCCACGCCCTGAGAAGCGACCTCAACCATCTTCCGAAGATGGTGGCAAACCCAAAGTGTGGTGTCCCATTCACAAAACGGGCAGCCACGGTTTGGAAGACTGCCGGGAGGTCCAAAACCTTGCCGTGCGCTACAGCAAGCGCCGGGAAGGGTCTCCTTTCCGACAGAGGGAAGGAAAACAGAAGGTCGACGAAGCTCCGGCTGAAGAGGAATTAGGGTTTCAGGACCCCAAAAAGGTCTTGAAGGCCGTCTACACCTCCGTCGACGACGACTCTGACGTCTCTGACAACGAGCGTCGGAAAACCATGAACACCATTTTTGGTGGATCATGGGACATCACCTCCCGTCGCGTCATAAAGACTATGCGGCGGGATATGGCTGCTGTAGCTCCTACAGCTAGACCGGAGCCACATCGAAAGTGGATGGACACATCCATCACTTTTGATGCTTCGGACTGTCCTCGAAGCATGGTCGGAGCTGGACAGTTACCTTTGATGGTATCTCCCACCATCAATAACATCCAGCTCCATCATGTTATGGTGGACGGAGGTTCGGGGCTGAACCTCATAAGCTTTGAAGCTTTTACCAAGCTTCAGCTCCGACCTTCGGATCTCCAGCCCTCTCGACCTTTCTTCGGAGTAGGTCCGGGGGCCATTACCCCACTCGGAGCTATAACTCTCCCCGTTACCTTTGGGACACGGGAGAAGTATCGCACCGAGAAGTTGGTCTTCGACGTCGCTCAGATCAACTTACCATTCAACGCCATCTTGGGTAGACCTGCCCTATACAAATTTATGGCAGCTACTCATTATGGATACCTGGTGTTGAAGATGCCAACACCAGTAGGCGTTCTCCGGATCCGCGGAGATCGCACCGCCGGAGTAACTGCTCTAGAGGAGCTCCATGCACTCACCACGACGCAAGAGGAGGACTCCAGACAGGAGCAAGCTCCGAAACCCCCGAGCATTCGTCAACGAGGCTCAACCTCTGCACCCCGTGTGCAGCCAAGCGGCGACACCGACATTCCCGTCAAAGTCGTCCAAATTGGTTCCGATGCCGCTCAAACCACCCGTATATCGGGAGGGTTGAACGACAAATAGGAACTCGCGCTCATCACTTTCCTCCGGGCTAATGTTGACGTATTTGCCTGGCAACCGTCACAAATGCCTGGGATCCCCAGGGAAGTGATTGAGCACAATCTGAAGATTTACCCCGATGCTCGGCCTGTGCATCAGAAGCCTCGGAAGCAATCCGTAGAGCGGCAGAACTTCATCCGACAAGAAGTGAAAAAGTTGCTCGAAGCCGGATTCATCCGAGAAGTCTTCCATCCAAAATGGCTGGCGAACCCAGTCGTTGTGCCCAAGGCCAGCGGGAAGCTTCGTATGTGCATCGACTACACCACACTGAATAAGGCATGTCCAAAAGATCCATTCCCACTACCTAGAATAGATCAGATAGTGGATTCCACCTCCGGGTGTGAGTTACTGTGTTTCCTAGACGCGTATTCTGGGTATCATCAAATCAGGATGTCTAGGGAGGATGAAGAGCATACTTCATTCATCACAGTAGATGGATTGTATTGTTACACAGCCATGCCATTTGGTCTCAAGAATGCAGCTTCAACTTTTGTACGAGCTATGTACAAAACTTTTGAAGAACTCACCAGAGACATAGTGGAAGTGTACGTCGATGACATCATGGTCAAGGTCAAGAACAAGGAGTCCCTCTTGGACACCTTGCAGGCCGTCTTCGACAAGCTGCGGGCCACCCGCACGAAGCCAAACCCAGACAAGTGTATCTTTGGGGTTAGCTCCGAAAAACTTCTTGGTTTCCTGGTAAGTCAACGGGGTATAGAGGCTAATCTGGCGAAGATAAAAGCCATTGAAGACATGCGGCCACCAACCTGCATCAAAGACGTCCAAAAGTTAACTGGGTGTCTAGCAGCCCTCAGCCGGTTCATATCAAGACTGGCAGAATGGGCACTTCCCTTCTTCAAGTTGTTGAGGAAGTCCGGACCATTCCAATTGTCCGAAGAAGCAGAGAAGGCATTCCAGGAGCTGAAACAGTTCCTCACCACCCTACCAATTCTGGTAGCTCCAAATCCTGGTGAGCCTTTGTTGCTTTACATTTCAGCTACTAACGAAGTTGTCAGTATGGTTCTGGTTGCAGAGAGACCAGAACTACCCCATACTCAGGAATCCAGACCCCTTCAGGAGGGTCCGGAGGTCCGTGAAAGTGAGTCTGGGTCCCAGCTCCTAGACTCAAATCCACAAGAAGTCACTTCAGAAGACCCAAACCCCTCGGAGAGGGTCCAGGTCATTTCTGAAGAAGCTCCGGGTTCCTCCAGTCAGAACCCGGAGGTCCCCGAAGAGAATCTAAACTCCTCCGACAGGGTCCAGATCAATAGAGAGGAAGCTCTGGACCCCACCGGGAGGGTTTGGACCATTCAACGCCCGGTATACTTCATTAGTGAAGTATTACATGATGCCAAGACTCGATACCTAGAGGTGCATAAGCTGCTTTATGCAGTTCTTATTGCCTCCGGGAAGCTCCGACACTACTTCCAAGCTCATAAAGTCTCGGTGGTGACCTCCTATCCACTTCGAGCGATCTTGCATAATCCCAATTCAACTGGGAATATTGCAAAGTGGGCAGCGGAATTGGCTGAGTTCGATCTCGAATTCATTTCGAGACAAGCAATCAAGAGTCAAGCGTTGGCAGACTTCGTGGCGGAATGGACTCCCTCTCCATCAAACCCTGGGGGCCCCAGCGAGCAGAAGACGGAACATCAAGTTCCAACCTTCACCGAGCCTCACTGGACCCTTTACTTCGATGGCTCCATGCAGAAGCAGGGGGCCGGAGCTAGAATCCTTCTCCTTGCACCAACTGGGGAGAAGGTAAAATACATGGTACACCTTGACTTCAAGGCAACCAACAACATGGCGGAGTATGAAGCACTCATCTACGGACTAAAGGTGGCACTGTCATACGGTGTCAAGCAACTGCTGGTCAAAGGAGATTCACAGCTCATCATCAAGCAGGTGAAGGGTGAATGCTCCTGCAATAATCTCCAGCTAGCTGCTTACCTCCTTGAAGTCCAGAGGCTTCAGAAGGACTTTGAAGTCCTAGACCTCCACCATGTTCAGCGTGCCCACAACGCTGAAGCTGACGAACTCTCGACCAAAGTGTCAACCGGAGCTTCGGCTCCTGACGGAATCTTTGTCCGGAGGTTGTCAAAACCCACAGTTCAGCCTGCCGAACTGAACGAAGGGGGCGAGATCAGCATCCCGAAGCTGACGGTCCCGATGGCCCTGTTACCATGGCAGCCATCAAGGGTCGTAGGTGCTGCCGGAAGCTCCGAGCAACCCAGCACGCAAGACTCAAATGCTCAAGTCAGTTCCGATGCATGGATCTCGGAGATCCGGAACTACTTGAAAGACAACATCCTTCCTGACGATGATGTATCCGCTGGCCGGGTAGTCAGATTGGCTAAAAGATACACGCTGGTAGAAGGGGATCTCTACCGGCGCGGTGCCAACGGCATCCTAATGCGGTGCATCACAAGGGAAGGAGGCTGCGAGCTCCTCGCAGAAATCCATGGAGGCGAGTGTGGGAACCACGCATCTTCCCGTACGCTGGTCGGAAAAGCCTTTCGGCATGGCTTCTACTGGCCTACAACGCTCCAGGATGCCACTAAGCTGGTGAAGAAATGTGAAGCATGCCAATTTCATGCAAAGCAAATTTATACACCTGCTCATCCCTTACAAATGTTAACTCCTACATGGCCCTTCGCTGTGTGGGGGATGGACATCTTGGGACCCTTCCCAAGAGACGTCGGAGGTTACAAGTTCCTGTACGTCGCCATTGACAAGTTCACCAAGTGGCCGGAAGCAACTCCAGTTGTGACGATCAACAAGCAATCTGCTATCAACTTTCTGCAATCCATTGTAAGCAGATTCGGAGTCCCAAACAAGATCATCACTGATAATGGGACTCAATTCACAAGCTCAGCATTCCAAGGGTATTGCGAAGACCTCGGCATACATGTTTGCTACGCTTCCGTAGCTCATCCCGCCAGCAATGGCCAAGCCGAGAGAGCAAATGCAGAAATCCTTAAAGGACTCAAAACGCGCACCTATGAGCGCTTGAAAAAGCACGGAGCCAATTGGATCGAAGAGCTTCCGCCCACTCTATGGGCCAACAGGACTTCTCCAAACCGGTCAACCGGAGAAACACCCTTCTTTCTGGTGTACAGAGCTGAAGCAATCCTTCCTCAGGAAATCACCTTGGGTTCGCTCCGGGCCCGGACCTTCGACGAAGCCGTGCAGGACCAGCTCCGGCGTGAAGACCTAGATCTCCTCGAGGAGGGAAGGTGCCAAGCAGCTGTTCGGAATGCCCGATATCGCCAAGCTCTACGGCGTTATCACCAGCGGCATGTACACAACCGACAGCTCGAGGAAGGCGATCTGGTGTTACGGAGAATACTATCCAGAGAAGGGTTAAACAAACTCTCCCCCGGCTGGGAGGGGCCCTTTCGAGTGATCAAAGTATCCCGTCCCGGAAGCGTTCGCTTGGCTACCGAGGATGGGACACCTCTCCCAAATCCTTGGAACATCGAGCACCTCCGTAAGTTCTACACTTAATTCCACGGAGGTGAGTCTTAAGTAACTTGAAATGTATGTTATAGAGTCATTGTATAGAGTCGGGTAGTTCCTCCGGGAGAGCAGCCGGACCTTTCCTGAAAGGTCTGCAAAGCTCATGCAGCACTTGTCACAGTCTCCGGACTAAAAGTGTGGCTAACTACCCTGGGTCAAACGAGAAACCAAGCACACTTAGCCTGGTTCCATACCCTAAGAGTGTACTTGTTTCCCCTGTACCCCAGACCTATAATGAAAGACATCTTCATGTGAAATAGACTCCACGTGCATTCATTTTGTGCAAGCTCGACATTTTTATTTTTCTGTTTCTTGTCTATAACAGAGACGTGCAATTCTAAAGAAATTTTAGTTTGACCGGTTTATATACGATTTGAGTTGAATTGTCAGATCTTTTGGATTTAAATATCGTTTATGGTCAACTCGCCTGAAAGCTGCCAAGCCAATCTAGGGCCGGAGTGCGCTATCGACTTAGCCTGGTCAAGCACCCTAAGTACGCCACTCTACCTACACCCCGGTAGGCCAAAGTAAGGCGGGTCCATGGACAATTGGATCTAAGAGAAAAGACAACGCATCCAGTTGTATTTAAAATCGCGTTCAACTTAAAATTTTCTTGAGAATCGTAAGCCGCGACAAAATTATAGACAAGGAACGAATTTTACTATTTTTCTTGGCTTAAGTGTGCAGGAAAAATAAACTCTACGTTGATGGAGAAAAGCCGGAGCTAACCAAGCTTTGACTCCCCCAAGGGGGTCAACCGTCGGCGCTGAGTAAAAGATGGTGAGAAGACCCCATAAATGGAGTCTGTTGCCAACAAACCAAGTGTTGGCAAAGGTCACTGCCGGAGCTACTAACCTCCGACACCTTGGAGGACTAACTATCGACGCTCTACGTGTTGATAGAGGCTATTGCCGGAGCTACTAAGCTCCAGCGATGGACAGTGCCGGAGCTTCTAAGCTCCGACAACCTCAGGGGATCTTCACTATCAAAGACTTCGGACCTAAATTCTACAAGTTCGAAGCAAATTCGTCTTCAACAAAACTCAATATCCTTTTGGTACATGTTCACAATCAAATTGTGTACATCTACCAGGGGGCCAAGTGAAGATAAAGATGTTGAAGACAAAAAATGAAATTCGCAAAAATTTGGGGATTTCATTCATATGGAGACAGGAGATTACATCTAGAGACAAGGGATTACAAAATTGAGGAAGAAGAAGAGAAAATACAAGTGAGAGCTAAAGAGATGGTCCTAGACCCTATGGAAGAACTCGGCGACCTTCTGGGCAACCTCCGATACGCTGGCTCGGGTAGCTTCGCCTTCTCCTTCGACGGGGCCTGCAAGCACCAGGTCCAGAGGAAATTGAGGGTTCCGGCTGGTGTAGCACGTCAGCACATATTCTGTGACGTTCCTCGCCAGGGATTGCCCCTCGACCTCCAGTTGGTCCACGATGACGTCGCCCACCTTGGAGAGCTTGCTGCCTGCTGCGCTCAACGCCTGCAGCGCAAGGTCCGACTCCGGCTCCGGATCATCCGGGCGCACGGGGCTGAAACCCATCGGCGTCAGCGCATCATTGGCCTTGCCCAGGAACTCCCAAATCTGCAGGGAGTCTGCCGTCCTCAGGCTCTTCACCTCTTCCAGGGATCTCTTGGCCGCCGTCAGTTCGGAATTCTCACGGGCGAGGCGCTCAACTTCTTTGGCATTTTGCTGAATCTTTGCAGCAACCCGCCTCTCAAGTCTTCCGAGCTCCTCCTCCCGGAGGTGGATCTTGTTCTGACGATCGACCAGGTCCTTCTCCTTAGCCTCCACTTTCTTCTCCCGGGCAACAAGGGCACACTCGTATTCGTAGAGTTCCTGCCCTCGCACCCAGGTCTTCTCCTCTTCCTCGAGGCAGCGCTCTTCCAACTTCTTAGTGCGCTCCTCGAGGCCCTTGTCAGCCAGAGCTACTTTCTCGGCGAGCTCCTCTTCCCTTCTCAGAACGTCATCCCGCAGCTCCAGGAGTTTTTGCTCTTCGTCCTCGAGCCGTCTCTCCCTCCCTTCAAGTGCCTCTCGGCACTTGATGAGTGCGGCATTGATGGTCTCAAGCTGCTCGAACCGAGCATTGGCCGCGTCGTTGGCAGCCTTGGCCTGATCGTGGAACTCCCGGTATTGAGCGTCGAGGGCATGGGTCATGCTCTCCCTCTCATCCAGCAGCTTGTCCCAGTACTCCAAGCGGATCTTCTCCCGCTTGATCCACTCCTTGTCGTCCGCTAGCCTCGACTGCGCCAGCTTAGTCTCGAAGTGGAGCCGATTACGCCACCACCTAAGGGTTTGGCGCTCCTCTTCAAGAGCCTTGCTGTCGTGGAAGAAGGCTAGTTGGACCTGACGTAGACTGGAGCAGGCGTTGTCGATAGACATCGACAGCGGGATGGGCTCCGGACCTGCTGGGGTCTCCTCTGCTGGTTCCAGCGGGTCTTCACATACAAAAATTGGGTCCCACTCTACGAGAGCGGAACCCTGAGCTTCCAAGGCGCTAGGGCCGTCCTCCGGGATGGCCTCAGTCGCCATCGAAGAAGGCCCCGCTGCCAAGTCTTCATTCGCCCTCTCAGGCAGGGGGCCGGCGACTTCGCTTAGGCACTCTGGATCGGCCACAGGTACCATCGATGTCGTCGCTTTCGGAGCAGGAGCTACTACTGGCTCCGACCGGGACACCTCTTCCGAGGGAGGCTCAAGCTCCGTCGCCTCTTCAACCGCCGGCTCTGTGACCGGCGCTCCAACAATAACCGGCTCAGTGACCGGTACTTCGGAGGTAACCGGCTCCACTGCCGGAACTACCTCGACTTCCGGCTCGCATGCCGGAGCTTCAGTCACCTCCGGTTCAATCGCCGGGGCTTCGATGAGTTCCGGCTCCGAGGCCGGAACTACTACTTCTTCCGGCTCTACAGCCGGAGCTTCCACTACTGCAGCACCAGGACCCGGAGCTTCAACCTCCGAGACAAGTGCCACTGGTGTGTCTTCACTCCCGTGGTCCGGTGCTACCACGGGAAGTTCCGGGGACGAGTCGAGGTTCATGACCACGACAGCCGGCGCCGGAGCTGTCGCAGCCTCAGCCACCACCTGGGGCGGAACTGGGACAGGAGCAGAAGCTCCCACGGCCTCAGAAATCGTGGCCGAGGGTGGAGCTTCACTCCCCTTCTTGGGGACACTGCAGAGGACAGATAAAGAAAATTAATAAACAATCGCTACAACTAAAAAGTTAACCAAGGTAAAAATCAAAAATTACCTTGGAAGGCTTCCGCACCATCTTGCGCGGAACCTTTTTTCCGGACGTTCCGGGCTAGCCATGGTCGGCGTAGGAGCTCCGGGAGGCCCCCCAGAACTTGTCGCAGCCACGGGCGTTTCCCGGGTCGAGGCTCTCCTCGATCGGGAGGAACCCCTGGACCTGGAGGCTCCCACCGCCCAAGGTGCCGGAGTCGTACACCCGGAGCTAGCACCACCGGAGGGCTCCACCACGGGGACAGATGCGCTCCGGGAGGATCCCAGTGCAGGAACAGTCTCGTTCCAGGAGGACCCCACCACGGGGACAGTCGCCACGGCGGCAGAAGATCTTCCCCCCTGGGGAGAAGGAACCAAAGTGGAAGTAGCGGGCCTGACGGACCTTCCGTCGGCATGTCGTAGCTTCCTCTTCCGACTCTCCGGCTCCTCCGCCAGCTCCTTGCCCTTGCCGATGACCTCGATCCTCAGCTGTGGAGCAGCGACCGAGCCATCTTCGGGCACCCCAGGGATTGCCACCCGGGTGGTTGGTCTTCTCTCGACGACACCAAGGTCGTCAAGCGCGGGCATCGTCCGCCGGAGCTCTCTGCTGAACTCCACTTCCACGTTCAGAGGAAGAAAGGCCGACGGCGGAGTCAAGTAATCCCCGTCGACGTCGATGCCGTGCTGGAATTTCTTGAGGTGGAACTCCAAGGTCTTCCCCACCATGTTGGACTTCAACCCGGTCTCAACCCGGTCCTCGTCCATCACGCTGTTGAGGGCCCAGGCGAGCTTCTCCCTCCTCCTCAGTGGCGCCCACCTGTTGGTCAGGAAGTTGCAGAACACCGCCTGGGGAGTCAATCCTCCCTCCACACATCAGCGGATCCTGGTCAGGACAGGGTCGAAAGCTTCCGCCAGCACCGGAACTTCACTCCATATCGACGTGTCGATGCCGGGCAGACCGTCTGGCAGCTCCAACCGCTCATGCTCCTCCACCCTGACGACTATCCAATCTTTCTTCCAGTCATCCCACTTCCCGGAAGGGAACAACCGGAGGTACTTGAATGGGCACTTCTTGCGCTTCACGAAGTAGTAGAAGCCCAGGTACTCATTGCTCCAGCCGGTGGTGTGAACGGTGAAGAAGGTTCGGAAGAGCTCGACGCAGGGGGGATGCCCACCCACATCTCGCAGAAGTGGACAAAGATGGACACGAGGAGAATGGAGTGAGGGACAAGGTGGTATAGCTGCAGACCATAGAAGTCTAGCAGCATCAAGAAGAAAGAAGAAAATGGTGGGATCAGCCCCACCATGGCGTGCGAAGAAAAGTACACCATCTCGCCAGCGCGCTCCTTCTCAAAGGGGAGCTCTCCGCCGGCACGGACCAAGCGGTTGAAGAAGTCCGAGGACCACCCCATGAGGGCCCGGACCTTCTTCAAATCGTTGTCGGTCTTCAGGCGACTCTCGCACAGACCCAACTCCATCGCGGCACAGTTAGGCAAGAGAAGAGGAGCGAAGAACGAGTCGGGAGTTTGAGCGCAAGATCAGATGAGAGGCGTAAAGAACTCCCGACGGTGCGCGCTTTCCTTCTTAAGTAAGCCCTCGCAACGCTTGGATGGAAACTGCAGGGGAGTCGAAGATATTACTCAAGAATTCAACCCAGCCGATGACAAGAGGGCCTGGGACCACCCCGACGATCAAGTCGAGGCTCTTACCCAGGCGAACGGTTGTCATCACGAGGCGGGAAACCCAAAGGCGGCGGCCTGACAAGGCGCGCGGAACCGATACGGTTTTCGTATCGGGAACCGGCGACCTTCAATTGCGTGAGATCTGCACGTCAAAGATCTCATCTGCCGCCTGAGGTGCGCCACGCGTCGGGATCTAACTGTAAAACCCTACCAACGGCACCTCCGAAGACCCTTGAAGACCCAGTTCAAGAGTCGCAAGGATGGACCCACCTCCGACGGAACGACTTCACCCCAGTGACCTTCCTCGGAGGTAGGTCCAGGGGGCCACTGTCGGTACCCTAAAAACCGTACACCCCTTGAGGTTACAAAGATCTCGAGGGAAGGCCGTCTATTTGAATTGAAGACCCTCGGAGGCCCACTTGTCAGACATGACCGGACCTGCTTCTCCAACATGGTTAATCCCTAGGTCGCCACGTGTACTGCCAAACCGGAGCTACTGCCCACAAGGGGGAAGCTCCGGACCAAGTACCGAAATGGCACCTCCGGACTTAACCCCTGACCGAGAGAAGCTCCGGACCTGACACGTGTCAGATAGCTCCGGAGCTTCCTGCTTCCCACAGCAAGCTCCGGAGCTGCCACGTGTCCAAACGTCGGAGCTGGTAGCCTCTAACCTCCGGAAGACCTCGTAACGGCTCCAGATCTTCAAAGGAGAGCCAAGGACTTCAAGACCCGATTAAATGTCATTAATGCCATATTAATGACACTTAAACGGACAATCTTAACACCCGTAACGGCACTGTCGGAGCCCGTTACAGGATTATTAACAACAATTAATCGTGTATCAATACTAGTAACCGCCGGGGCCACATGTCGGGCCAGTCCAGCTTGTAACGATTTGTCCTTGTACTATAAAAGGACAGGCCGACGATACACACAAAGACACGCGTACATAGACGTGGAGATCATACGTGAGAAACTAATACAACACCAACACACCCGTGGAGTAGGGTATTACGCTCAGGCGGCCCGAACCACGTAAATCCTAGTGTCTCCTGTGTTAAACCGCAATTCACCTTCTTGAGTCTTTGCGCGCCCACACCGAACCACAAACTCCTTCAACACTTTAGCAGTGTCAGGAGATCTGCCGACTCCAACAGTCGACAAGGTCAATCGAGCAAAGTTCAAAAGAATCACTTAGAAACAACTCGAAGCAAACAAAATCAACTCACCGGATCAACCGATGTTTCCAGAGAACAACACGTCGGTCGAGTTGGTTCAGCAGAAGAAGAAGACCTCAGAACAAAGTACTCACCGGATCATCCGATGTTAAGGGCTAAGCTACATCGGTCCATCAGTACAGTTTGCAATATCCTTGGACCAAGTGTAGCACCGGATCATCCGATGTACAAAAATATACACATCGGTCAATCACTCCAGTAAGCATCAAGTTTGAGCCAATTCTGGAGGAAGAGCCACCGGATCATCCGATGAGAAGACAAGTGCAACATCGGTCTAACAACGGTCATATCTGACACAATGACATCAGCTAAAGTGAACTTGACCGATGATAACTAAAGGGGAGACATCGGATCATCCGGTGTTCACAGAAAAGTTCTGTCCGCCTACTTTTTCCAATGGCTATTTCGTGGAGGCTGGCTATAAATACCCCCTAAACCTGTCAAATCGACAAGTCTTGATCACCAGACATAATCTACACATCCACAAGCATTCAAGACAAAGAGCCATCACTTCTACATCATTTAGATCACTTACACACCAAGAGATAGGCTAGAACTAGCTAGAGAGAGAGCTTGTGTGCCTCCGTTCTTGGTGAGTGGAATCTCTAGGGTAGTGAGAGCCTTAAGGGAGTGTCTCTTGGTGTTTGTAACTGAGAGAGACTTCCAGGGCTTGCCAAGAGGATTGTGGAAGCCCGGAGGATCGAAGTTGTACAAGGCTTGAGCTTAACCTTGCCAAGGTTGGCAAACGGAGAAGAATAGTGAAGATCCCTAGTCTTGGTGACTTGGGTGTGGCTATACCCTTTGGTGGGTGCCACAACGTGGATGTAGAAAGATCTTGACGATCTTGCCGAACCACGGGATAAATCCTCGTGTCTTGTCGGGAGTTTGCATCCTCTTCCTCTCCCTTACATTTATGCATTTTATATACCGCAAAGTTGCTATTTACTTCAATGCATAGATCGTTTGCATAGGGAACTGGGCTTTTAGGAATTAAGTTTTATTGCTTAGATTTTTGAAAAGAAGCCCAATTCACCCCCCCTCTTGGGCATTCGATCCTTACACCCTGCGTTGGTGTGCCTCCACCAACTCCGAAGGAACCACACCCGGAGCCTCCTCCCGAGCTGTCGACGATGTCAGCTCGAGGCCTTTTTGCCTGAGGCTTCATAGGTGTGATGCTGTCAGAGACCCCTGTGACATCCTGGACCGCATTGGCGATGGGGACGTCGGATGATGTGCCGACCGCTGACTTCGGCAGAGCTGCCACCTGACGGACCGATCCTCCCCCTGAAGAACCCCCGACGCCCAATACTGAAGAGGTACACACTGGGGGACGTTGACTCGGAGCAAAGGCCACTTGCGGTGGCACCCTCGGTGGCAACCGATGGCTTTTCTTCTTCACGTCCTCCGTCACCAGGGCCTTCCCCTTACCTACGACAGGGACTGGCACCTTGCCTTTCCCTCCGATAGCGGGTGCCTCCTCCGCCGTGGTAGCTTGGGAGCCTGAAGAAGTTGCGGACTCCTCCTAAGAGTCGACGATGGCCAGACCCTGGCTCTCATCGCCAACCTGCCGCAACACAAGACCGATCGCCTCCAGGTTGGGCATCTCCTTTAGAACCTTCAGCCGAAGGTCCCGATCTGTGCAAAGCGGTGGGCAAGCCCGCGGGAAGATGAAGATGTCATCCGACAACAGGTCACCACACGCCATGGACATTGTGTTGAGCACCTCTTTTTGGGTCATCTCTGTGTCGTGACCCTGCACCAGTTGGGTGCCATCCTGTAGCCCGAAGTAGAGCCATGCAGGGTGGTAACGATGCTGAAGGGGAGCTAGGCATCGACGGACGAAGTCTACCATCATCTTCAACTCCATCAAACCATGACCCGACAGGAATTGGATCCTCTCCATCACCGGGGTGTAGGCCTGCTCCAACTCCGGCCACTCCTCCCAGATCTCCTTCCTGATTGTTTCCCATCCGGTGGGCATAACCAGGCGATCGTGGGCGTCGATTTGTACGATCACCCAGTCTTTCCTCCAATTAGCTCACTTCGTCGAAGAGAATGGTGTGATGTACTTGAAAGGGTTGTTGGCCCGATGCTAAAAGCAATAGCTGCCGAGGAAGTTGGATTTGTTCTTCTTCCCGGTCTGCCTCAACATGAAGAACTGCCGGAACAATGGTACGCTCGGATGCACCCCGACGAACATCTCGCAAAAATGCGATGACATGACCGCCACAACCAGAGAGTTCGGCGACAGGTGATGAAGCTGAAGCCCAAGGACTTCCAGGATTATCACCAGAAAGGAGGAAACAAGAGGGACAAACCCGGAGTAGGCGTACGCCTAGAAGAAGACGATCTCCTTCTCCCCAAACTTCAGTGGCATGGAGCCGGGATAGATCAGGTCCCGTCGCTCCTCGTCCTCAGAACCAAAAAGCTGCCTCACGGGTGAGACATCCTCCATCCCGGAAGGAGGTAGGGCTGAGTCCATTGGAGCAGGGGTCGAAAACCTCAAGGGAGGGTAGACGCTCAAGGAGGAATACGAAGGCTCAAATTCTTGGGGCGTGCGGAAGGAAGGAACCTCAATTGTGCACAAAGGTACCCCTTTTAAGCACCATAGTGGCATTTGGGCGCACTGTAAAAATTTGAGCGGGCTCCGAATCAATGGCTCATACCACGACGTCCGTGATAAATGGGCCCAGGTCCCCCGTTAGAAAATCCGACCCGGGCAGTTCTCCACCTAAGAAGGAAACCTGGTGGTTCCTATAAAGACGAAAGTGAAAGTAGTAGAAGTGCAGCAGGTGCCTTGGGAACCGTCGCGATAATGTCGCAGCAGGCAAAGATCCCATCGCCACGACCCCTCAACCAGAGAGGGTTGCGTGGTCATAGAAGCAGAGGCATGCACCGCTTTAACTAAGCAAAAAAAATTAAAGGGCCGCGTGGGAAAGCAGGATAAGGGCTCGACCCTCAGGCTTGTCGCCTCCCCCCAGGGTGGACCCAGGGGACACTGTCGGTACCCGACATACTGTGTACCCTCGCGCATAGGCTAGAGCTGCCTAGGTACCTCACCTCCCAGCAGAGGCGGGGTCCTAGGGCGCCACATGTTCAAGAGACCCAGACCCATCAGTCTCAGATGGGAGGTCCAGGATATCCGCCAGAAACCCGAAGGAGAAGCTCAACACCCCTTTTGGAGACGAGCCCCAGGTAACCACGGGTCTAGCAGGTAAGGATCCCTCCTCCCCGTGAGACAGGGTTGCCATGTAGACAGAGACATCAGACGGGCCACCTCCTGAATGGGTGGGCTCTGGCGCTACCACGTGTCCCACAAGGCGAGACCTAACATCCACCGCGGAGGTGAGCTCCCGGCACCGACACATGTCCAGGAGGACGAGGCCTAGCCATCGCTGCAGAGGTGAGCTCCCGAGCTGCCACGTGGCCCGCAAGGTGGGACCTAACCTCTGCCGTAGAGGTGAGCTCCCGAGCTGCCACGTGGTCCGCAAGGCGGGACTTGATCTCCTCCACAGATTTGAGCTCCCGGGCTGTCAAATAGTCCAGCCACTTGCCCTAGACTGAGGTACATGGGAGTTAAGAGGACGGCGCATCGTGTACCTGTCAAGTATTGAAGATACGCGGCTTCCCCAGACGCAGGCACGGTGCACACCTAATGTTAGGTACCACTGCAACCAATTGCATCACAGTGAACATGCCGCAGGCCTATCCCACTCTGCCAAGTGGGTAGCTTACGGCGATAGAGATAGTTGGACCGGACATCCCCTGCCAATGTCAGCAATGGCGCATGGGCTACTGACAACGCAGGCGGCAAGACGACGAGTCTTCAAGTCCACGATCAGAGCAAGCTTAAGGAAGAAGCCTTAGATCTTTAGGATAACATTGCCCCGGGACCCCACTTGTAAGGCATCCGACCTTGTCTATAAAAGGCTCGGACCGCCACCGTTACAAAGGACCAGACCAAAAACATCACACACGCATACACACATACTAGCAATACCATCCACCGTGGAGTAGGATGTTATGATCCTTGCGGCCCGAACCACATAAAAACCACTGTCTCATATTTGCATCCGCTAGAACACTGGATTGAGGCCTAAGGCCCGCCGAACAAAGAACCTCCGCGGGCTGCTCCTTAGGAGATCCAGGGGAAGTGTCACTCTAACACTTCGACACGACCCATTGTCATTCCTAACTCCAGCAAAATACATAGTTCTTGACGGCCTATCGTATTTATTCTAACGTACAAAACAAATTCATTTTTTGAATTGCTGGCTTCCTGCCTGTTAAAAATCAGAGACTTATAAGTAAAAAAGATCAACCGATAAACAAAGACAAAGAAAGAAATAACTTGTGACATGAGTTGTTACTGTCAACCAGTATATGTTTGCAACGGACATGTATATGTTGGTGATATGCCCAAGAGGCAATCATAACAATTCAGGTTAAGGCCTATTGGATATTTGATCCATAAGCAATTAGGGTACTAATGGGTCTGAGACCTAAAAGACCATTAGTACGCCTATAAATATGAGGGGTAGGGTTAAAAGGCTAATTAATCCACCACGTAACAGCCCTAGCCGCCACCCCTCGCAGGCCTCACGCCGAGACCCTTGCTGCACGCGCGGTACTAGCATGCCGGCGCACGGCGTTCCTCTCCGTACGTGTGGACTCTGTGGAGGCGCAGTTGCTACTGCTGCACTAATCGGCTACAATGATGGTGATCGTCTACCTGCTGCCGTGATGGGGACGAGGAGGAGACGAACAAGATCGTCTGCTTCCCCTACACCAACGTGCATCTATGTTCCGCTGCGCTGCGCGTCTAGTGGTAACGATCTATGACCTCTGTGCTCGCATGTTTCCTGGGTGATGCGGTAGAATTGCTAGAGTTGCATACCGCCGATTTCCCAATAGTGGAATTAGATCAAGGTTGCATAGTTTTTGGTCTGGATCTTGTTAGTAGATGGGATCTACTGCAGACATGTTCATACGATGCTTTTTTCGCACGGTTGTTGGAGTTTGGAATTGGTTAGAATAGATTGCGATCGTATTCGACTAAAGGGTCAGTTCGTGCTCCTTCTCTACTGTGTGTGCAACCTATCCCTACTGACTGGAATCACCATCGGGACTAATCGCATACATAGCTAACAGATTGAGCCAACAGACCACGGTCATGAGTCGCGATCTACTCATGAATAACTAGTCACATTGAAAGATGAGGCATTCTGAATGGCTCGGATTCGGGTTGATTTGATCAATCCAATGAGATTTTCATAGTGATTTCATAGATGTGATCTATATAACTCTGTTTGGTGTCTACTATAGCGATTACATAATATAGTTTCACGCTAGAAATCGTTCTACGCTTAACTCGTTTTTGCAGGGAATGATGTGAATGGTATGGCCTTAATCTGATGTGATGATCTATGTGTAAATTCGTGCTGCCTGCGTGTTGATAATTTAACACAACCGGGTTGAGGTTGTCACATAATTATATAACGACCTGCGTGTCGACCTGTGATGCTTGATCTCTCATGTAATTTGGTAGCTATTAGTCGTATTAGCTTCTTTTATTATCATGGAGATGTCTTCAAGCATGGTGGAGATGGAGATTACCACAAGGAGGGAGGCATGGCAGCTCAGATCATGATGGAACCATGGCAACGGAGACCATTATGATGTTAAGGGCCATACTATTCACAATGTGATATGATCATATACCTTTGATGTTTACATATTACTATTCTTTTTCATGCTTTTCATACGGTGGATGTTTTGTCATGATAGAATAGCTTCCCTCACAAATGTTGAGCATTTGATGCCATTTACCAATAGCTGCACCTATGTTATTTTGATCATTGTGTGGTAGGTTTGCCAAAGCAAAGTACCATCATCTATCATAATGCATAGGGTGAATGTTGGACATTCACAAGCATAGTGTTGGTTTACCCAACAAAGCTATCTAAACGGTTTTTGGCTTTATGACATAGAGTTGGGAGCTGGGGCATTGGATGTCACCCAACAAACAAGAGTCATATAGGGGTATGATTAACAATGGTTGTTTACCTATATCACTAATTTCCTACCAGTGAAGCCAAAGCTCACTAGGAATTAGTGAATATGAATCTTGAACCACTATATGTCGTTAAAGGGAAGAAGATGATCATATAGTGGTGATATCTTTTATTAAACTGTTAATAGAAGATTGGTACATAAGATAGTGCTAAACCTTGCATATTTATTTTCTATTATAGATAATTTCTGCTAGTAACAATTCCGGTTTCAATTTGTGATCTGTGCTTGAAAAGGAAAAGCTCAATAGAGCTAACTTTATCGATTTGTACTGCAACCTGAGAATTGTTCTTAGGCAAGAGAAAACCAAGTATGTTCTTCTATAGCCATACCCTGAAGACCTCCCAGCTAACGCAACTGTTGCGGCACATAGACTATATACAAAGCACTGCGATGATGCGCTTAATGTAAGCTGCCTCATGCTCGCCACTAAGTCCCCTGATCTGCAAAAACAATATGAGCATACAAGTGCTTATTCTATGATTGAGGGTGTGTGTGGTATGTTTGAGAATCAAGCTAGAGCTGAGAGATATAACATCTCAAAGTCCTTGTTCTCATGCAAGATGGCGGAGGGTAGCCCGGTCAAACCTCATGTAATCAAAATGATTGGTTACATTGAAACTTTGGGCAAACTTGGTTCTGAACTCAAGGATGATCTGGCTATTGACGTTGTTCTCCAGTCGCTCCCACCGAGCTACGAGCCATTCATATTGAATTTTCAAATGAATGGCATGGAGAAAACTTTGGCTGAATTGCATGGCATGCTTAAAACAGTCGAAGAAAGCATTAAGAAAAATGCCACTCATGTGATGATGGTGCAAAAGGAGAATAAAAAGAGGAAGCGTGTGATGCATCCTAAAGGTAAAGGGAAGGGAAAGGTTCCTGATGAGCCTTCAAGCCCAAAGTCTAAACCAAAGGGCAAATCTGGCCCTTCTCCTGATGATGAATGATTTCACTATCATGCTAAGGGGCACTGTCTAGGAACTGCAAGAAATACTTGGAGGATATGAAGAAGAAGAAGGGAAGTGAGACTTCTGCTTCAGGTTTAAATGTTCTAAAAATTAACATTGCATTATCTTCTAGTGAATCATGGGTATCTGATACCATATCGATGATTCACACTTACTAATCATTGCAAGGTCTAAGTGAGACTAGAAGACTTGCAAAAGGCGAGTTGGATGTTCTGTCGGCAATGGAGCAAAGGTTGCGGTCATAGCTGTTGGAACCTACACTTGTCATTACCCTCAGGATTAGTTTTGGAATTGAATAATTGTTATTGCATTCCTACTTTGAGCAAGAACATTACTGCTTCTTCATGTTTAGAAGAAGTTGATCGTTATGGGATTGTAATAAAGAACAAATGTTTTTCTATTTATTACAATAATATTTTTTATGCTCAATGTCCATTGGTGAATGGATTATATGTTCTTGATCTTGAGGATAAAACTGTCTGTAACATTAATACCAAAAGGGCTCGATGAAATGATCTAAATCCCACTTTTATTTGGCATTGTCACTTAGGTCATATAAATGAGAAACGCATTGAAAAACTCCATAAATATGGTTTACTAAGCTCATTTGATTTTGAATCACTTGACACATGCGAATCTTGTTTGCTTGGGAAGATGACCAAAGAACCCTTCACTGGTCAAAGTGAGAGGGCGACTGACTTGTTGGGACTTATACATACAGATGTATATGGACTAATGAGTTCAATTGCCAAAGGTGGTTTTCAGTACTTCATCACATTTACCGATGACTTTAGTAGATATGGTTATGTCTACCTAATGAGGCACAAGTCTGAATCCTTTGAAAAGTTCAAAGAATTTCAGAATGAAGTATAGAATCAATTGGGCAAGACAATTAAACTATTATGATCTGATCGTGGGTTTGAATATTTGAGCCATGAATTTTATGATCATTTAAAACAATGTGGAATTGTTCCACAGTCGACTCCATCTGGAATGCCTCAATGGAGTGGGGTGTCCGAACGGAGGAACCAAACCTTGTTAGACATGGTTAAGTCGATGATGAGCCAAGCAGATCTTCCACTATCCTAACTAAGTCTGTTGAGAAGACACCATATGAGATGTGGACTTGGAAACGTCTCGGATTGTCTTTCCTCAAAGTTTGGGGGTGTGATGCTTATGTCAAATGTTTGATGTCAGATAAACTCACTCCCAAATCATACAAATGCTTCTTCATGGGATATCCTAGGGAAACTGTCAGAGTGTGATTCCGGCAATTCTCCCAGTACTACTATTGGTAGCCCACAGAGTTTTGTAGTTCGGTTAGGGTGCGCAGAGATTCAAAAGAAGGTGTCGATTTGACACAAGTATTTACGTGGTTCGGGCCGCCTGAGCTTAATACCCCACTCCACGGGTGTGAGTTGTTGTTGTATTGAGCGTATGAGCGCTTGTGTGTGAGAGACCAGAGTGACTGGGAGTCTTAGGCGCGTGTGGATGTCTCTCTCGTGTATCGCTCGACCAGTCCTTTTATAGTACAAGGACTGGTCGTTACATCATCAGCCTGACCCGACATGTGGCCCTGGTGGTTAATGATGCTTAATACACAGTTAATGTACTTAATTCCCCTTAACAGTGTGATAACGTGCCTTGATGGCGGCGTTACTGGTATTAAGGGTCCTTCGATCGTCTGTAATTAAGATAGCATTAATGACACATAAGCGGGTCTTGACGCTTTAATTGTTCCTTAAAGATCCGAGCCATTGGAGGTCCACCAGTCTGCTTGTTGAGGTTGAAGGTCCGGCGGCTGTACGCGTGGCAGCTCCGGAGCTTACTGTCTTGGACGAGTAGGTCCGGTGCTGTTGTACACGTGTCGGTACTGGAGCTTCCCTCTGTCGGGGGTTAGGTCCGGGGGTGCCACACAGGTATCTAGTCCAGAGCTTTCCAATGTATTGAATGTAGCTCCGGTTTTAGGATACGTGTGGCGGCACTGGGACTAACCATAGAAAGGAGGCAGGTCTGGTTCCGTATGACACGTGGGGCCTCGGAGGTCTTCAACTCAGATAGATGGAGTTCTGTTGTACTCTTTGTAGTTCCAAGGGGTATTCGGTATGCATGGTACTGACAGTGGCCCCCTGGGCCCACCTCCGGGAGAGACCTTTTCATTAAGTCATTCTGCCGGAGGTGGGTCCATCTTTCAATTTTGACGTCGTGTCTTCAAGGATTTTTGGATGTGCCGTTGAGGTGGTGGTTCGCAGTTAAACCACCACCGCGTGGCATCTTCAGGATGCGGCAGGTAAGATCTTCGTGTGCGGATCTCACGCAATTGAAGGTCACCGGTTCCCGATACGAAAATCGTATCGCTTCCGCGCGCCCTGTCAGGCCGCCGCCCTCGGGTTTTCCGCCTCTCATGATGACAACTGTTCGCTTGGGGTAAGGACCTCGACTTGATCGTCAGGGTGGCCCCGGGCCCCCTTGTCATTGGCAAGGTGAAGTTTTTGAACTGTATCGTTGGCCCTTCTGCGGTTTCCATCGAAGCGTTGCGGGGGCTTACTTAAGAAGGAAAGCGCGCACCGTTTGGGGATTCCTTACGCCTTCATTTGAACTTGCGCTCGAATCCTCCAAACTTTCGCTTGCTTTTCCTCTCTCGCCCCGCCGTGCTGTGATGGAGTTGGGTCTCCGCAAGAGCCGTCTCACGACCGACGGCGATTTGAAGAAGGTCCGGACCTACGTGGGGTGGTTAAGTGACTCCTTCAACCACCTGGTGCGCGCCGGAAAGCTCCCGTTCAAGAAGGAGCGCGCCAGCGACATGGTGTACTTTTCCGCGTACGCAATGGTGGGACTGATCCCACCCTTCTCCACTTTTCTCTTGATGTTGCTAGACTTCTATGGTCTGCAGCTGTACCACCTTGGCCCCCACTCCATTCTTCTTGTGTCCACATTCGTCGACTTCTGCGAGATGTGGGTGGGTATTCCCCCCTGCGTTGAGCTTTTCCGTACCTTCTTCACCATCACACTACCGGCAAGAGCGATGAGTATCTTGGCTTCTATTACTTTGTGAAGCGCAAGAAGTGCTCTTACAAGTATTGAGGTCGTTCCCTTCTGGCAAGTGGGACGACTGGATTGTCATCACGGCAGAGGAGCACGAGAAGCTGGAGCTGCCCGAAGGCCTCCCTGACGTTGACACTGAAGCCTGGAGTGAAGTTCCGGTGCTGTCGGAGGCCTTTAATCTTGCCTTGACCAGGATCCACCAATGCGTGGAAGGAGGAGTTACCCCCCAGGCGGTCTTCTGCAACTTCCTGGTCAACAGGTGGGCTCCGCTGAAGAAGAGGGAGAAGCTCGCCTGGGTCCTTAATATCATGATGGACGACGACCAGATCGAGACCGATTTGAAGTCCAACCTGGAAGGTGCAGCTTTGGAGCTTCATCTCAAGAAGTTCCAGCACGGCATCGACGTTGAGGGCGATGACTTGACTCTGCCGGTGGCTTTCCTCCCTCTGAACATGGAGGCAGAGTTCAGCAGGGAGCTCTAGCGGAAGATGCTGGTGCTTGACAACCTCGGTGAAGTTGAGAGGCGTCTGACCACCAAGCTGGCAATCCCCGAAGCTTCTGAGGGTGGCCCTGCTCCTGCCCCGAAACAGAGAGTTGAAGTCATAGGCAAGGGCAAAGAGTTGGCCGAGCCCTCGAGCCAAAAGAGGAAGTTGAAGCACTCTGACTGGAGGCCCGTCAGACCTGCTCCTTCCACGATAGCTCCTTCTCCCTGGTGGGGGAGGTCTTCGACGACGACAACCACTCCAGCATCGGCGTCTCCCCGGGACGCCAGCTCTGCCCAGGTGACTCCAGCGCTGGAGCCAGCTAAGGGCTCTAGGTACGAGGGTCCTTCTCAGTTGAGGGGGGCCTCAACCAAGACGTCGCTGGCGGCAGCAGCAAGCTCCAGAGGGCCTTCCGGAGCTACTACCCCAGTTGAAACTAGGTCGGGCTCCGAGCGTCCGACGAAGAGGTTCCACGCTAGTTGGTGCGGAAGTCTCCCAAGGTAAATTTTCTATTTTTACCTCAGTTGTTTATTTTTTGTTGTAATCATATTTTGAGTTTCTTCGTCCTTCATCCACAGGGTATCCAAGAAAGGGGTTGAAGCTCCGGTTCCTGCGACAGCAACTGATGTTGTACACGTGGAGGCTCCGGCTCCAGTTCCAGCGCTGCCCGAGGAGGTGGCTGAGGTCTCAGCAGCTCTGGCGCCGGCTGTCGAGGTTCTGGACCTCGAATCATCTCCAGATGCTCCCGTGGTAGCGCCAAACAATGGGAATGAAGATGTACCAGCGACACTAGCTCTGGAGGTTGAAGCTCCGACTTTGGATGCTGTGATGATGGACGCTCCGGCCTCAGAGCCCAAGGTAGCTGCAGTTCCGGACTTAGAGCCGGATGTTGTTGAAGCCCCGGCGGCCGAGCCAGTAGCTGATGAAGTTCCGGCGCCTGAGTCGGTTGTCGCAGAGGTGCCAGCGCCTGAACCGGTGGAGGTTAAAGCGCCGACACCTGGACCGGCAGTGGAGGAGGCGCCAGCACCGGAGCCGGAAGTGGCCTCAGCTTCGGTCGAATATTCAATGCCTGCCCCGGAGGTGGTGGTTCCGGAGGTACCCGCGCCTGAGCCAGGGTGCCAAGGCGAAGCGACCGGTCCTCTGCCAGATGGAGAAGTTGTTGATGACCTGGTGGCGGGACCTTCGGAGCCAATTCTAGAGGTAGGATCTTCTGTTACAGGACCTTTCTCGGCGGCGACCGAGGCTACCCTAGAGGGAGGCCCTAGTGTCACGGAAGCTCAAGGGATCGCTCTTGTAGAGTGGGACCCGATTTTTGTTATGGAGAACCCGCTGGAGTCAGTATAACCCTGTCGTTGTCCATCGACAACGCCTACTCTATCCTTCATCAGGTATAGCTTGGTTTTTACCATGACAGCAAGGCCCTTGAGGAGGAGCGCCAAACCGTTAGGAGGTGGTGCAACCGGCTCCAATTCGAGACCAAGCTAGCACAAACTAGGCTGGCTGACGACAAGGAATGGGTCAATAGGGAGAAGGCTCAGATGGAGTACTAGGGCCATCTACTGGACGAGAGAGAAAAGAATGGTGTGATCCCTCGACAACCAGTCCCGGGCCATCCACGAACAGGCCGTGGCTACTAATGAAGCAGCAAACGATCACCAGGAGAAGCTTAGTGCAATCCACGACAGCCTCGTCAAGCTTTGAGAGTCTCTTGAAGAGCGGGAGAAAAAGCTTGAAGATGAAGAGCAAAAAGTCCTGGAGCTGCGGGATGACCTCGTGAAGAGGGAGGAAGAGCTTGCTCAGAGGCTGGCTCTGGGTGACAAGAGCCTCGCGAAGCGCACCAAGAAGCTGGAGGAGCTCTGCGAGAGCGAGGAGAAGAAGGTCTGGCAGCGGGGACAAGACCTCACCAAGAGGGAGAATGAAGTTGCTGCCAGGGAGAAGAAAGTGCGGGGCCGGGAGAGAGACCTAGTCGACCGCCAGAACAGGATCCACGTCCAGGAAGAGGAGCTCACTAAACTCGAAAGGCAAGTTGCTAAAAAGATTCAGCAGCACGCCAAAGAGGTCGAGCACCTTCCTTGGGAGGGTTCGGAGCTTGCGGCGACCAAGAGGTCCTTGGAAGACGTACGAGGCTCAAGGGATGAGGAGTCCCAACAAGTATGGGACTTCTTGGGAAAAGCCAATGACGCGCTGACGCTGCTGTGCTTTAGTCCCGTGCGTCCGGACGATCCAGAGCCGAGCTGGACCAGGCGTTGAAGGCGTTGAGCTCGGCGGGCAGCAAACTCAACAAAATGGGTGATGTCATCATGGATCAGTTGGATAATGAAGGGCAATCCCTTGCGCAGAACGTCGCAGAATACATGCTGACGTGCTACACAAGTCGGGATCCTAACTTCCAACTAGATCCGGTGCTTGAAGGTCCCATTGACGGAGACGGAGATGCCGCCAAGGCCAGCGTGTCGGAGGTTGCCCAGAAGGTTGCCTCGTTCTTCTGTAGGATCTAGGACTTTCTCCTTAGCTCCCACTTGTATCTTCTCTTCTTTTCTCCAATTTTGTAATCTCTTGTCCTCAGATGAATGAAATCCAAGAAATTTATGAATTTCATTTTTTTTCTTCAACCTTTGTCTCACTTGGCCCCCTGGTAGATGTGCACAATTTGATTGTGAACATGTACCAAAAGGATGTAGCACTTTGTTGAAGACTTGAGTGCTTCGAACTTGTAGAGTGTAGGTCTGTAGTCATCGACAGCAGAGGCCCCCTGAGGTTGTCAGAGCTTAGTAGCTCCGGCAGCGATCATTGTCAACACGTAAAGCGTCGATAGTTGGCCCTCTGGGGTTGTCAGAGCTTAGTAGCTCCGGCGGTGACCACTGTCAACACGTAGAGCGTCGACAACAGAGCCCATTAGGGTGTCCTTCCACCATCTTTTCTTCACATCGACGGCTGGCCCCCTAGATTTGCCAAAACTTGATAGCTCCGGCGACGCCCACTATCAATGTTTAAAACATCAACAGCGGGCCACCTTAGGGGATGTCGAAGCTTTGATAGCTCCGGCATCATCCACCATCGTCATGAGATCTTTATTTTTCCTGCACACTGAAGTCAAGAAAAACAGTAAAATCCGTTTCTTATCTATAACTCGTTTGCGGCTTACTATTCCCGAAAGAAATTTTTAGGTCAACTGCAATTCTATATACAATCAAGTGCATTTGCTTATTTTCTCCAGGTCCGATCGTTTTTTGGACTCACCTTACTTAGGCTCACCGAGGTGTAGGTAGAGTGGCGTACTTAGGGTGCAGGACCAGGCTAGGTCGATAGCACACTCCGGACCTAGATTGGCTTGGCGTTCAGGCGAGTAGGCCATTCAACAATGTTAAGACCCGAGAGAATTAACAATGCAACTTGAATTATACATGAATTGTTCGAGCTCAAGTTTCTTGAGAATTGCACAACGTTGTTATAGACAATAAAGAGAAAAATAAAAAATATTGAGCCTGTACAAAATAAATGCACGTGGAGTCTATTTTCACATAATGATGTCTTTTATTATAGGCCGAGATACAGGGGAAACAAGTACACTCTTAGGATACGGAACCAGGCTAAGTGTGTTACATTTCTTGTTTGACCCAGGGTAGCTAGTTTCACTTTTAGTTCTGAGACTGTGTTAAGTGTTGCCTTAACCTTGCGGACCTTCCGGGAAAGGTCCTGCTGTTCTCCCAGAGGAGCTACCCGACTCTGTACAATGGTGCTATAACATACATCATATGTAACTACAGACTCACCTCTGTGATATTAAGCGTAGAACTTACGTAGGTGCTCAATGTTCCAAGGATAAGGGAGTGGTGTTCCATCCTTGGTTGCCAAGCGAACGCATCCGGGACGGGATACTTTGATCACTCGAAAGGGTCTTTCCTAGCTGGGGGAAAGTTTGTTTAACCCTTCTCGAGTTCGTATTCTCCGTAGCACTAGATCGCCTTCCTGGAGCTGTCGGTTATGCACATGCCTTTGGTGATAGCGCCAGAGCGCTTGTCAGTATCATGCATTTCGAACAACTTCTCTACACCTTCCCTCTTCAATGAGGTCAAGGTCTTCACGCCGGAGCTGGTCCTGCGTGGCTTCGTCGAAGGTACAAACGCGGAGTGACCGCAAGGTGATTTCCGGAGGAAGGACTGCTTCAGCTCTGTACACCAGGAAGAAGGGGATTTCTCTAGTTGATCGGTTTGGAGTTGTCCTGTTTGCCCACAAGGTGGGCGGAAGCTCTTCAATCCAGTTGGCTCCATGTTTTTTCAGGCGCTCATATGTGCGCGCCTTGAGTCCTTTTACGATTTTTGCATTTACCCTCTCAGCTTGGCCATTGCTTGCCGGGTGAGCTACGGAAGCGTAGCTGACTTGAATGTCGAGGTCTTCGCAATATCCTTGGAATGCAAAACTTGTGAATTGGGTCCCATTGTCAGTAATGATCTTGTTTGGGACTCCAAATCTGCATACAATGGACTGCAAGAAATTTATAGCTGATTGCTTGTTTATTGTCACAACTGGAGTTGCTTCCGGCCACTTGGTGAACTTGTCGATGGCGACGTACGAGAACTTGTAACCTCTGACGGCTCTTGGGAAAGGTCCCAAGATATCCATCCCCCACACAACGAATGGCCATGTAGGAGGTATCATTTGTAGAGGTTGAGTTGGTGTCTGGATTTGCTTTGTATTAAACTGGCATGCTTCGTATTTCTTCACTAGCTCGGTTGCATCCTGGAGTGCTGTAGGCCAGTAAAAACCATGCCGGAAGGCTTTACCGACCAGCGTGCGGGAAGACGCGTGGTTCCCACACTTGCCTTCATGGATTTACGCGAGGAGCTCGCGGCCTTCTTCCCTTTTAATGCACCGCATTAGGATGCCGTTGGCACCATGCCGATAGAGATCCCCTTCTACCAGTGTGTATCTTTTAGCCAATCTGACTATCCGGTCACTAGATACGTTATCTTAAGGAAGAATGTTGTCTTTCAAGTAGCTCCAGATCTCTGAGATCCATGCATTGGAGCTAACTTGAGCTTCTGAGTCTTGCGTGCTAGGTTGCTCAGAGCTTCCTGCAGCACCTACGACCCTTGATGGACGCCATGGTAACAGGGCCATTGGGACCGCCAGCTTTGAGGTGCTAGTCTTGCCCCCTTCGCTCAGTTCAGCAGGCTGAGCTGTTGGTCTTGACAATCTCCGGACGAAGGTTTCGTCGGGAACCGGAGCTCCGGTTGAAGATTTCATCGAGAGTTCATCAGCTTTAGCGTTGTTGAGACGATGGGCATGGCAAAGATCCAGGACTTCGAAGTCCTTCTGAAGCTTCTGGACTTCAAGTAGATATACAGCTAGTTGAGGGTTGTTGCAGCAACATTCACCTTTGACTTGTTTTATTATGAGCTGCGAATCACCCTTTACCAACAGCTGCTTGACACCATGTGATAGTGCCACCTTGAGCCCGTAGATTAGTGCTTCATACTCCACCATGTTGTTGGTTGCCTTGAAGTCAAGGTGAACCATGTATTTGACCTTCTCCCCGGTCCGAGTGAGGAGAAGGATTCCAGCTCCAGCCCCCTGCTTCTGCATGGAGCCGTCGAAGTAGGCCACGAAGTCTGCGAATGCTTGACTCTTGATCGCTTGTCTTGGGATGAATTCAAGATCGAACTCGGCCAATTCCACTGCCCACTTTGCAATGTTCCCAGTAGAGTTGGGGTTATGCAAGATTGCATGTAGTGGGTAAGAGGTTACCACTGAAATCTTGTGAGCTTGGAAATAGTGACGAAGCTTCCTAGAGGCAATAAGAACTGCATAGAGCAACTTATGCACCACTAAGTATCGAGTCTTGGCATCATGAAGTACTTTGCTGATGAAGTACACTAGGCGCTGGACTGTCCGGACCCACCCGGAGGGGCCCGAAGCTTCCTCCTCATCAACCCGGACCCTCCCAGAGGGGTCCAGACCTTCTTTGGGGACCTCCAGGTTCTTGCTAGAGGAACCCGGAGCTCCTTCTGAAGTGACCCAGACCTTCCCAGAAATTTTTGGATCTTCTTGTTCAGCAACAGTAACTCCTTCATTTGAAAGAGGTTGATCCTTTAGCGTCTCACCTCGAGGATCCAGGTCTGGGGGCTGGGACCCACACTCACCATCAGGTAGTTCCGGACCTTCCGGGAGGGGTCTGGATTCCTGAACTGGGGATGGTTCTAGTCTTTCTGCAACCAGGACCATGCTGACAACTTCGTCAGTTGCCGAAATGTAAAGTAGAAGTGGCTCACCAGGATTCGGAGCTACCAAAGTTGGTAGAGTGGTGAGGAGCTGCTTTAGATGTTGAAAAGCCTTTTCTGCTTCTTTAGACCATTGGAATGGTCCGGACTTCCTCAATAATTTGAAGAAGGGTAGCGCTCATTCCACCAGTCTTGAGATGAACTGGCTGAGGGCAGCTAGACATCTAGTCAGCTTCTAGACGTCCTTGATGTGGGTTGGTGGCCGCATGTCTTCAATAGCTTTAATATTTACTGGATTTGCATCTATTCCTTGGTGGTTCACCAAGAATCCAAGAAGCTTTCCGGAGGTAACTCTGAAGACACACTTGTCTGGGTTCAGCTTGGTGCGTGTGATTCGCAACTTGTCGATGACAGCTTGCAAGGTGTCAAGGAATGACTCCTTGTTCTTGATCTTGACGATGATGTCATCGATGTACGCTTCCACTACATATCTGATGAGCTCTCCAAATGTTTTATACATAGCTCGCACAAACGTTGAAGCATCGTTTTTGAGACCGAATGGCATGGTAGTGTAACAGTATAATCCATCTACTGTGATGAAGGAAGTATGCTCTTCATCTTCCCTAGACATTCTGATTTGATGATACCCAGAATATGCGTCTAGGAAACACAGTAATTCACACCCGAAGGTGGAATCCACTATCTAATCTACTCTAGGTAGTGGGAATGGATCCTTTGGACATGCCTTATTCATTGTAGTGTAGTCGATACACATCCGAAGCTTCCCGCCGGCCTTAGGTACAACGACTGGGTTTGCCAGCCATTTTGGGTGGAAGACTTCCCGAATGAATCCAGCTTCGAGCAACTTCTTCACTTCTTGACGTATGAAGTTTTGTCGCTCTACTGATTGCTTCCGAGACTTCTGATGTACAAGCTGAGCGTCGGGATAAATCATCATATTGTGCTCAATCACTTCTCTAGGGATTCTAGGCATTTGTGACGGTTGCCAGGCAAACACGTCGACATTAGCCCGAAGGAAAGTGATGAGCGCAAGTTCCTATTTGTCGTGCAGACCTCCCGATATACGAGTGGTCTGAGCGGCATCGGAACCAATTTGGATGACTTTGACAGGAATGTCGGTGTCGCCGCTTGGTTGCACACGAGGTGCGGAGGTTGAGCCTCGATGACTAATGCTCGGAGGCTTCAGAGCTTGCTCCTTTCTGGATTCTTCCTCCTGCGTTGTAGCAAGTGCGTGGAGTTCTTACAGAGCAGTAAATCCGGCGTTGCGATCTCCGCGGATCCGGAGAACGCCTGAGGGTGTTGGCATCTTCAACACCATGTAGCCATAATGAGCAGCAACCATGAATTTGTACAAGGCTGGCCTGCCCAAGATGGCGTTGAATGGTAAGTTGATCTGAGCCACGTCGAAGACCAACTTCTTGGTCCTGTAATTCTCCCGGGTCCCGAAGGTCACCGAGAGAGTAATGGCACCGAGTGGAGTTATGGCCCCCGGACCTACTCTGGAGAAAGGTCGTGAGGGGTGAAGATCCGAAGGTCAGAGCTGAAGCTTGACGAAGGCTTTGAAGCTTATGAGGTTCAACCCCGAACCTCCGTCCACCATTACGTGGTGAAGCTGGATGTTGTTGATGGTTGGAGATACCATCAGCAGAAGTTGACCAACTCCGATCATGTTCTGAGGGCAGTCCGAAGCATCGAAGGTGATGGTTGTATCCATCCACTTCCGATGAGGCTCTGCCCTGGCAGTGGGAGCTACTGAGGCCATGTCCCACCGCATTGTTTTGAGGACACGGCAGGAAGTGATGTCCCACGAACCACCAAAAATGGTGTTCATGGTCTTCCGACGCTCGTTGTCGGAGACATCAGAATCGTCATCAACAGAGGTGTAAATAGCCTTCAAGACCTTTTTAGGGTCCTGAAAGCCTAACTCCTCTTCAGCCGGAGCTTCGTCGACTTTTTGTTTTCCTTCCCTTTGACAGAAAGGAGCTTCTTCCCGACGCTTGTTGTAGTGCTCGACAAGATTCTAGACCTCTCGGCAGCCTTCCAAGCTATGGCTGTTCGTCTTGTGTATGGGACACCACATATTGGAGCTGCCACCATCCTCAGACGATGGCTTCTTCTTGCCATTGGACTTTTTATTCTTCTTGCCACTCTCAGAGGTAGTGGCTTCACCCTTGGAGGACTTTTTGTTGGCCTCTGGAGGTGGTTGGGAGTGCATTTCACGGCCCTCCGTAGCCTTGGCACACTTGTCTGCCAAGCTAAAGAGTTCCGTGACGCTGGTGACTTCCTTGGTCGCCAGCTTCTCCAACATCTTCTTGTCTCGAACGCCCTGTCTGAATGCTACAATAACAGAAGAGCTTGAGATAGAAGGAATGGTATTTCGTACCTGGGAGAATCTCTGGATGAAAGATCGCAAGGACTCTCCCCCTTTTTGCTTGACAGCAAAAAGGTCCAGTTCTGTGCCTGGTCGAGTGTATGAGCTCCCGAAATTGGTGGTGAACTGTTGGCACAACTCCGCCCAACAGTTGATTGAGTTAGGCAGAAGGCTCATGAACCAAGACCTGGCGGTCCCAGTTAAAGACACAGGGAAATAATTGGCCATCACAACCTCATTTCCTCCAGCCGCAAGGATAGCGGTGGAGTAGATTTGAAGAAATTCGGCGGGATTGACTGCCCCATCAAATTTCTTCGGCAGGTGAGGTCAGAACTTTTGTGGCCATCTGACCATGTGTAGGTGCATGGCCAAGGCAGAACAGCCTCCCCCTACTCCCTCAGGAGCAGGACTGTCCCGAGCTTCTCGCCTCTTGCGAGCATGCTCGATGTGGACGCAACCATCCTGTTGTTGATAACGACGATCGAGCTCAGCCCAGAGGTCATGAGTCAAAAACCTCATTATCGTATGAGTATGTCGCGCCCCGGAAGGCAACGACGTCGCCTATTGGGATGCAGCACGCCTCCTGTGCTGTGAAGCATGCGAACCGAGTCTACCCGACAAGGTCCGATGCTGCGATTGGGCCTGCCCCAAGGGGGGAGGACCTTGATTGCTGATGTGATCGGCTGCTGCTGCAACCAAATGATCCACATCAGCTCTCCACTGCTCCATTGCACCCTGGGATGCTCCTGGAGGCGGTGGACGTTGGAGAACGGCACGCGCAACATGAAGCGCAAGTTCGGGGTTGTTGTTCGTCGATGAAGTGATCGACGCGGACGCCCCATCTCGCTGTCCAGCTTGATTCGCCGGTGCAGACGGTGGCGGTGGTGGCATGACTCCTACTGGAGCCACATCACCTGTTGGCTGCTGCATGTTGGAGGGATTGCCTCCAGCAGGTTGCGCAGCATGGTTGCCGTTGGACGATCCAGCAGCATAATTTACCATCTTTGAATCTTAGGCGCCGACCTCCCTTCCTGGTGCGCCAACTGTCAGAGTGTGATTCCAGCAATTCTCCCGGTACTACCGTTAGTATCCCATAGAGTTTTGTAGTTCGGCTAGGACGCGCGGAGATTCAGAAGAAGGTGGCGATTTGACACAAGTATTTACGTGGTTCGGGCTGCCTGAGCATAATACCCTACTCCACGGGTGTGAGTTGTTGTTGTATTGAGCGTCTGAGCGCTTATGTGTGAGAGACCAAAGTGACTGGGAGTCTTAGGCGCGTGTGGACATCTCTCTCGTGTATCGCTCGGTCAGTCCTTTTATAGTACACGGACTAGCCGTTACATCGTCAGGCTGGCCCGACATGTGGCTTTGGCGGTTACTGATACTTAATACATAGTTAATGTACTTAATTCCCCTTAACAGCGTGATAATGTGCCTTGATGGCGGCGTTACTGGTATTAAGGATCCTCCGATCGTGTGTCATTAAGATAGCATTAATGACACATAATCAGGTCTTGACGCTTTAATTGTTCCTTGAAGATCCAAGCCGTTGGAGGTCCACCAGTCTGCTTGTTTAGGTTGAAGGCCCGACAGCTGGACGAGTGGCAGCTCCGGAGCTTACTGTCTTGGATGAGTAGGTCTGGTGCTATTGTACACGTGTTGGTATCGGAGCTTCCCTCTGTCGGGGGTTAGGTTCAGGGGTGCCACATAGGTATCTAGTCCGGAGCTTTCCCATGTATTGAATATAGCTCCGGTTTCAGGATATGTGTGGTGGCACTGGGACTAACCATAGAAGGGAGGCAGGTCCGATTCTGTATGACACATGGGGACTTCAGAGGTCTTCAACTCAGATAGGTGGAGTTGAGTTGCACTCTTCGCAGTTCCAAGGGGTATTCGGTACCCAGGGTACCGACAGAAACCAAAGGATATTATTTTTATATCAAAACTGAGGGTAAACTGTTTACTGCTCGCAATGATGTCTTCTTGGAGAAAGAGTTTCTCTCAAAAGGTGTTAGTGGGAGCAAGGTGCATCTTGAAGAAATTCAAGAAATATCTGAAAATGTTTCGGCACCCACTGATCCTATACAGGATGTACAAGATCTTGTGCAACCAGTGGTTGAAACACCAGCCCCATGAAGGTCTATGAGGGCACATCGTGCGACAGAAAAGTTAACGCTTCTAACCACAGAGCAACATGACATGGTATTGTTGGATAATAATGAGCCCACGACCTATACCGAAGCAATGAAGGGACCCGACTCTGAAAAATGGCTTGGAGCCATGGAATCGAAATTGAATCCATGCACGAGAATCAAGTTTGGAACTTGGTTGATCCAATCGAAGGTGTGAGACCTATCGATTGTAAATGGATTTTCAAGAAAAAGACTGATATGGATGGAAATGTTCACATCTATAAAGTGCGATTGGTGGCGAAAGGTTTCAAACAAATTCAAGGTGTTGATTATGATGAAACTTTATAACCCATCGCAATGCTTAAGTCTATTCGGATTCTTCTAGCAATTGCTGCATATTTTGATTATAAAATATGGCAGATGGATGTCAAAACAACCTTTTTTAATGCAAGTCTGACTGAGGATGTGTACATGACACAACCTGAGGGTTTTGTCAATCCTAAAAATGCTAGTAAAATATGCAAACTTCAAAAGTCCATCTATGGACTAAAGCAAGCATCTCGAAGTTGGAATCTACGTTTTGATAAAGTTGTCGAAGGGTTTGGTTTCATCAAGAACATAGAAGAAACTTGTATTTACAAGAAGTTTAGTGGGAGCACACATGTATTTCTGGTCCTATATGTAGATTGCATATTATTGATAGGAAATGACATTTCAATGCTTGATGATGTTAAATCCTCATTAAGAAAAAGTTTATCAATGAAGGATTTAGGAGAGGCAGCGTACATTTTGGGCATAAAGATCTATAGAGATAGATCTAAAAGGCTAATTGGATTAATCCAAGATACATATATTGCCAAGATATTGAATCAGTTCAATATGCAAGATTCCAAGAATGGTTTCTTGCCAATGTCACATGGCATTACTCTAAGCAAGAGTCAGTGTCCTACGATGCGTGATGAGCAAAAGAGGATGAGAGCAATTCCTTATGCTTCGGCTATTGGATCCATCATGTATGCCATGCTATGTACACGCCCAGATGTATCCTATGCTCTAAGCATTACGAGCAGATATCAATCATATTATGGTGAGGCTCATTGGACCGTTGTCAAAAACATCCTTAAGTACTTGAGAAGAACTAAGGATGCATTCTTAATGTTTGGAGGTGAAGAAGAGCTCGTTGTAAAAGGTTACACTGATGCCAGCTTCCAAACTGATAAGGATGATTCTAGATCGCAATCTGGTTTTGTATTCTTCCTCAATGGAGGGGCAGTGAGCTGGAAAAGTTCCAAGCAATATACAGTAGCAGATTCAACCACAGAGGCGGAGTATATTGCAGCTTCTGAAGCTGCAAAGGAAGTTGTTTGGATCAGAAAATTTATTTCCGAGTTGTGTGTTGTTCCTAGTGCGCTCAATCCTGTGGATCTCTATTGTGACAATAGTGGAGCCATCACATAGGCAAAGGATCCTAGATCACACAAACGATCCAAACACATACTACGATGCTATCACCTCATTCGAGAGATCATCGACCAAGGTGATGTGAAGATATGCAAGGTGCACACGGATTTGAATGTTGCAGATCCGTTGACAAGGCCAATTCCACAATCAAAGCATGAGGCGCATACGAGATCTATGGGTATTAGATACTTACACCAGTGATCATAGTGTGTAGTGGGAGACTTGTGTCATAGCTATGTTTATGTACTATTAAATAAATTTTTATATGAGTAATCATTGTTTACATTGATCATCAAGTATGTGACTTGTTCGTAGAACTCTTTGTTAATAGTAATGTTACTCTAAATGATCCCTAGTCTATATCATTATATGAGATAATGATGTCACACAAACTAGCACATGTATTAAATGATGATCACGTATCATAGATCATAGATATGGAGATATCAAATTAATAATGTGAACACATGTTGGTGAACATGGTGTTGGATTGACCCACTCCGAGACACTGCTGACATTGTTATTACCATATGTGCCATCAGTTGGTCTTGAATGATACACCTGCTAGATCCTTAGACCTGAGATCGCCATTGTTTCTCACTATGTGTAGTTGTGTACTTTGAGACTACCAAACGCTACTTCGTAACTAGATAGTCATAAAAGTAGTCTTCGGGTACATAATGAAGCATAGAATGGGATGTGCGCGGATCAAGATGGAATTTGCCCCTCCTTAATAACAGGAGAGATATCTCTAGGCCCCTTGAGATAGTTGGATTTAAAGGTGCATAGCCATGTCAAGATGATTAAAAGTTAATCACAGTGACTAAAAGTTAGTCATGGAATGAATCCACTATTTGATCGAGTGAGTGGTCGAGCTATCACAAGGATGACACACATCTCGTATTGAGCTTGACTGGTATCGTGAGGCAAAGGGATTAGCATGTTGAATGTATCTAGGTTCGGCTGATATGATCTTTATGTACATTCGGGAGTCAGTATGTCCTGCTAGGTACCTCTACTGACTTGTGGTTGGAAACGGTTTCCATTCACAACCGACTGCACATGAACCTAACGGGTCACACACTTAAGGAGTTGGAATATCAAAAATCTTGGCTAGATGATTGTCTCTAGTGCAAGTGGGAGATTGTTAGTGATATGCCCAAGAGGCAATCATAAATATTCGGGTTAAGGCCTATTGGATATTTGATCCATAAGCAATTAGGATACTAATGGGCCTGAGACCTAAAAGCCCATTAGTACGCCTATAAATACGAGGGGTAGGGTTAGGGGCTAATTACTCCATCACGTAACAGCTCTAGCCGCCACCCCTTGCAGACCTCACGCCGAGACCCTTACTGCGCGTGCGGTGCTAGCACACCGGCGGACGGCGTTCCTCTCCGTACGTGTGGACTCCGTGGAGGCACTGCTGCTACTGCTGCACTGATCGACTACAACGATCGTGATCGTCTACCTGTTGCTGTGACGGGGACGAGGAGAAGATGAACGAGACCGTCTGCTATCCCTACACCGACGCGCGTCTACATTCCGCTGCACTGCGCGTCTAGTGGTAACGATCTATGACATATGTACTCGCATGTTTCCTGGGTGATGCCGTAGAATTGCTAGAGTAGCATACCGCCGATTTCCCAACAGTATATGCATCAAATTACAAGAAGTAATACAATTAACCCATTGCACAACTCAGTAATCAAGGAAAATGGTAATCTCTTTCATTATGCCATCCGCAGTGGTATGCTATAAAGCGTACTGGAAAGCCTACATAAAAGCATATTGAAATTTTTTACAGAGTGCACATACTAAAAGTATAAAGTATATAGGATATGGTTTAGAAGAGAAAATATGTTTTAGAGGTTGCTGGCGGATGGTCTTAGCTCTACTGAATAATTGTTACTCTTGCAAGTATCATTCTCTACTTGCTGAGATAGTATGTCTGAATCAAATCTACATGTTTTGCCCATGCTTAAACTCTGTATGCCAGTAATTACGTCACCTGCACGCAATGGATGATCAGACCTCTAGATCTAGATGCGATAGGTTAAAGGAGCACTGTTCATGAGATGTCTGTTAGTAGATCAGATTCAAACAAAAAAAACTTCAATACGAGAGAAACACTTGGAGGTATTTACTTCTGTTCCTAGCAATTTGAAGTGGTATTAGCTCATGCACGAGAGAAACATCAGCAGATGATGGCTCGAGTAGTCAGATACAGTGGCAGATCCAGTGCCAAGTTATAGAGGGGCTGAACATTATCTTAAAAAAAAGAGCCTACAAATTTTGAGTGCTAGAGGGATTGAACTTTAAACCTCAAGTTTTGAGATTATTTCTGCTAGCCAATCAACCAACCACATGGTTGATACATAGTTATAGAACTATTTTAGTTATATCCGCTCTTCTCCACCATCAAAATTGTAGGAGGGACTTAGGGGGCTCCATAGTTAGATGACGAGTAAGAGGGCTGGAGCCCCCCTCCCCCCCCGGTCCGCCCCTGGTCAGATAGAAACTGATTTTCCAACACTTTACTACTGCCTACTCCTACCGCCAATCAGATCGTACCGTACGATGGTGCAGATGATGGCTCTGGTTTGCGTATCTTGCCCCAACCAAGTAATCCATTGGGCCACTCAACGCACGCCCAATGGGCCGAACAGCCGAGCCGACACAGAACAGAAGCCCGAGCAGAGCACGAGGAATTGAAGCTGAGCCGCGTATGAACGAAGCACCAACACGCATCAGGATGATCGACGGTTCAAGGTTTTTTAAGGGACACATGTCGTAATTTACGAAGGATATGCAAAGGCCTGTTTGCATTACTCTATGCAGAATTTTTTTTCCTCGTTTGCTCAGCCCCCACTTAAGTCCTGCCGCTCGGCTCCCACACCCGATGCGACAGAGTTCTGTACCCGGGATATCAAATATACAGGACTCGACAATTCTTGATCACTATGCGGTTACGGACTGAAACTACTACTCTCTGATCGAGGAGGGATCCGCCGCCAATGCCACGACAACGCTAGGTTGGAGTATTTAACCCGTCCAAGTTCCGACCGAGAGGTTGGGTAGACGATTCCTCCTAGGCTCGAGCTCGAGATAGGCGGGTAGTTGGAGGCATTTATAACGGACAGTGGGCGTGGTAACTTCGGCACAGGGGGGGCACCCGTGATGTGACATGTTGCAGGATAAGCCTGACATCCGTCCCATCCGTCGTTAGAAGGGCGGTAACTTCACCCTGAAGACGGTGCTTTGGACATCACGAAAAAGCCAAGACTGAAGCTTCCAGCAGGCTGGATACATAGAACAGACACTGTAAAGTCGGCCTCACTATGAGAAATGACGGATAGATAGGACCGCCTCACTCCCATATAAAAGGACACATATTGCATTCAATCTACATTCACAGTTACTATACGCATTTTACTTTCCACATTACCTTACACATTTTTCCTTTGGTGCTCTTGCACCCTTTTCGTTCGACACACTTGCATTCGTGGTTTGCTTTCTTACGCCCGTGTACGTTTACGTTTACGCATTACTTTCGTAGATGTTCTTACATTCTTAGAGTTCAAATACTCAGGCAAGGCTCGCTTGTAATCTGTTCTCTCGCCTTTTGAGCTAACATAGATATCGGAAGACTCCGCTGGACGTAAGGCCTTTTTTGGCCAAACCAGGATAAATCTCTTGTTCTTTGCAGGCTAGCCATACAAAGACAACGTGATTTAGTAAATTTGTACTTGTCAGTTTACGAAACGCTGACAGTTGGCATGCCAGGTAGGGGAACGCTATTGCACGTTCTCATTAGGTATGTAGGCTCCATCTACACCGTGGAGCATCGCCGGTGGCCCTCGGGGGCTCAACAGCATCGACATCGCCGACGATGTCCGGAAAATGCCCTCCGGAGGAATATACGACGACGCGTCGCCATCCCTCTTCAAGATACTAGAAGATACTCCCGGATGCTATTTCAGCTCCAACTCCAACATCGAGGTAAGCAATCATTTTTGCTAGAAATGCTGCCCCTCGAACACCGACGGTGGTGTACAAATACATTCATGCCGCATTTCTACAACGGGGGACGCGACTCAAGGAGCGTGGAAAGGAACCTGCACGTGGTCCTATCCCAAACAACCGCTTCCAACCAGGACACGCCGTGCTCGATTCCGAGCAGACACGCCCAAAACTGGACAAGACCGCATTCCATACCAATTCCCGTCACCGCGCTGATCCAGAGGCGACACGCCCTCACACGCGGTCCGCTTTGACCGGCGTCACCACTAGCACAACCTACTCACCTCGCTCTGAGCGGGTAGGCCAGAACACCACGTACGCTCGCAGTGGCATACGCACACACTCACAGATCACATCCTCGCAATGGGGTCACGGCGCCGAGAGCTTGGAAAGGAACCTTCATGCGGTCCTGTCCCCAATAACTAGATCTAGCTGAGGCACGCTGCACTTGATTTCGAGCAGAAGCGCCCAAAAATGGACGAGACTACACTCGGAGTCAAGCTCCATCACAGTACCAGTCCAGACGTGGCGTTCCTTCATGTGCACTTTGTTCGAACCGACACCACCACTAGCACTTCCGACGCCCCATGATTTGAGCTGATAAACCAGAACACCGTGGCACCGACCTCCTCACGGTGCGCCATGCCCACACCGGTCGAAACCAGATTGGATCCGGCCCATTGGGACCCCCTTTCCCCGACGGATCATGCCATCCGGGTTCACGAGGACAGGCACCATCACAAGCACTACACGAGCGACTATCGCTGACGACAGGGGAAAGACGCCCTGGCTCGGATGAGAGCAGCTGATGGGACCGGTCATCTACTCGCTTGACTCTGCTAACTCAGGCGCGAGACATGACTCCTGATCTTCGCCTAGCTCTCGGCGTCCGGAAGATCTCTCGCGAGGGGTTTGCACGACTTCCCTCCGAGCTGCCGCATCGCCGTCAAGAAAGCGACCACGATGGCGACGGGGACCGAATCCCTAGCCCCGCACTAAGTTGGGCCAATCTCAAGACCTCCTTCGGCAATGGCAATTTCTGGGGGACATACAAGTGTCCCGACCACGTACAAAAGCTCAAAGAATGCTGGCGGAGTTGAATGAAACCCTCCACGGGTACATACAACACTTCTCCGAGAAGTGCAGCAAGTTCCCTGAAGCCGTCAACTCAGACATCATCCGGGCCTTCCTCTCGCGGGTGGCCTGCAAGACCCTGACGTTCCATTTTGCTCGTGTCAAGCAAAGGCGCGTGAAGAAACTGTTCGGCGTCACCCCTCGCGCCACCCCGAACGAATGAGCGACAGGGAGCGACACCGGCGCGAATCAAGAATTGATAAACCTGGAACCAGGAGGGGTCCGACTGCTCATTCAAAGAAGAGGGGCAGAAGACCGACCCCAACCAAGGTGGCCCGTAGACATCGACCCCAAGCGCAGCTGCAACCCCCGACCAACGCAAAGGCTGGAGATAGGCCAAAAAAGCAGCCCCCCACTTCGACAAGATGCTCGAGGAACCTTGCACTCACCACGCCTACCCAACAAGCCACACGCTGAAGGAATGCATCCTCCTCTGGCGTTAACTCAAGGGCAAGCTCGGTGCCCCCAACGGTGAGAGGAAAAGGACCGCCGCCCAAGGCCTCGAGTCGGTGGAGTCAACCCCCGACAAGGACAGCGGCTGCTTCATGATCCACAAAAATGGATCCATGCTGGGGAACCCGCCCGAGAAAGATAAGATGCTCTAAAGGATGGGACCCGCTAGATCAAGTATCCCAAGTTATCTCCAATGGTCTGAAACACCGATCAGTTTCGATAGGGCGGACCATCCCAATTTCATCCCAAACCCTAGGCGGTATCCTGTGGTGGACGATTCAATCGTAGGACCAACACGCCTCACCCGAGTGCTGATGGACGGTGGAAGCAGCTCAACATCCTCTACGTTGCCACACTGGACCTCATGAAGATCCCACACTCTTAGCTCCGCCCCCTACGGGGACCCTTCCAGGGAATCGTGTCCGGGGCACGATCGGTGCCCCTCGGGCGCATCGACCTTCTGGTCACATTCAGGAGTTGGACAAACTCCCGTACAGAGATCCTCACATTTGATGTCGCTGACCTCACCAACACTTACCACGCCATCATGGGGCGCCCAACTTTGCCAGGTTCATGGCTATCTCCAACCACAACTACCTCAAGCTGAAGATCATAGGACCCAGGGGGGGTCATCATTGCGGATTACATGATCCAGCTGGCCTTGCTATGTGAGCTATAAACCCGAGGTGGAATCCCGACGACAATGGCGCCACCACTAGGCGTCGCACATGAGGTGGTAGTCACCATGCGGTGCAACCTCAATCGTGCCCCATCTCTTGACGCCCCCGAGCCCGACAAGAGCGTCAAGAGGACCTCCAATCCATGACGCGAGCCCAAACGACGCCGCATCACCCGGAGGACAGAAGAGCACACCCTCCGGGACTACGCCAAGCTGGCTCCCCAGCTCCCCTCACCCTGGCGTTCTGGAATCCTGCGACATCCACACTGCCAGGACAAGGCACAACGCATCAGCATAGGAAGAGCGATCGATGACCGACCTCATAAGATGCGGTGCCCAAAGGATGAGTGTCGCGACGGTCAAACCCCGAGGCTGAGACCCGTGCCACAATCACGAACACCTGGGCTCGGGGACTGGCACCTGATTGAAGGCCCGACCTTGCCTCGAAACTTTTCCCCTTGAAACTCCCTCTCGCCCGAGCGTTTCATCGCGTCACATGAACCGCAACCCACAAATGACGAAAGTTCCAAGCGTCGCGATTCAAATGAGATGGAAGGACAAAAAATAAATTGTAGAAAAAGCATTTGGAATTCATTATAAAGGATTCATAATACATGATGGCTGGGACGAGCACAAAGAGGAAGAAGAAGATTACCTCTTGGATTCGATTCTCGCCTAGGGGACTATCCTACCCCACGAAGGACCGTCGGTCTTGCTTAGGTCTCCTCTTCAATAGGGAGACGGTCACATCTTATACTAAAGCATGTTTGGTTTCCGGTTGGGAAAGGATCCAATGGAGACCAAAATGCCTTCGGTTGGGAGGAGCAGATCTCCCGGTGGGCGAATAGACTCTTATATCCAAATACATTGACCATCCCGCCTGTACCCAGTGGGAGCCTCTCATCTCCAAGGACGAAGACCATGACAACATGCAGGTGGTCAAGGCGGGATGGGATGCCATGACACATTGAGAAGGGCCAGGAAGCCAAAGCATCCAACATACTTCCCAATTGACTCGACACCACATTGAAAGCCTTTGTTCACGCGGACATACATGCTGCATCAGGACAAAATCAGCCTTCCTTTTGAACTCCCATCTGCACACACTACCTACAAACCTTCGAAAGGTTCCTCCGGTTCCTCCCCTTTTCAAACTTCCAGGTAGCTCCTCACCCTCCGAGACTCCCTCCAAGGTTGCATTGACCGAGGCCCCGCCGTCCATTTGTTGAACACGAAGCCTTGACCACGACACTCTCTCACCTCTAAGTGAGGGCTTAGGACTATGGGACAAGCAGAGGCAGAGGAGAGAAAGAGAACATTTGGGGAAGGAAGACTAAAGCGATGGTGAACGGGGGAGCCACACTTGGCCATTTATAGCCCCACCAAGGAAGCCAAAGAGACATGATTGGCGATAATGGTGCACCATGCATCATAACCAACAACACAATAAAGAGCTTGCAGCGACACGAGGGTCGCCGCCGCACTCCACATCACTGCGCTACCCCGTAACTGATGCCACAATGAAGGCCTGAGGAGACTGTGAGACCTATGTGTGTTGAATACATTGGCTATGGCGATAAAGGTTTTGAATACTACCAAAACATTTTTATCATCAAGGTCCGACTCTAGATCCGAGCTCCAGCAAGGTACGGCAATAGGCCTGACTTGTTATGTGTAGCTCTGTCAAGATCCGACATAAGGTCCGACTTGCTTTGGCTAGGTCTGTCTTCTTTGTCTAGGTTCGACTAACTTTTGTTAGCTCCGACTCTAGGTCTGACTAGCTCTGGTAAGCTCCAGCGCTAGGTCCGACTAGCTTTGGTTAGCTCCAGCGCAAGGTCCAGCTAGCTTTGGTAAGTTTTGACGCTACATCCTGTTAGTTTTGGTAAGCTCCGGTTCAAGGTCCGGTTAGCTTTGGCAAGCTTTGGAGCTTGATCGCAGTGGTTCTGCTTTTAACTTCCAATGTTTCAAACTTGCTTTACATCTATGGAAAGTTTGCTTAGTATTATTTTACTAAGTTTTTGGTGTGTGTTGGTGGTTATGGCTGATATAATTTTGCTATGGTTTGCAACCTGCTTATGTGAGGTGCTCACATAAGGTGTTGTGGTTATCAGAACTAACGAGAGTCAAGTCGAGGACTTGTGCTAGGAAGTATCAATTGTTTATTCATGTGCAGGTGTTGCTTGAGTTCAAGACGTCGCTGGTGACGGGATCCATTGAACTAGTCTTAGGGAGAAGATGAGGTTCAACAACCAAGTTTGGGAGGAATTGTGGTTGAAGTTGATTGGGAGGTCGCGCAACATGTTTGGATCAAGAACAGTGCATATGAAGGTATCGTGGACGTCGTTGGAAGATGTTTGCACGTGTGAAAGGAGTGCATGGACGTGACTACATGGTTCTGAGGCATGATGAAGAGACGTGGACGTAAAAAATTGGTCGGAAAGGTCCAACCGACTAGGTTAAGGACTCAGGCTGCGGCTGAGTCGTGTTTGACTCAAATATGGAAAGCTTTGAGTTGGTTATGACAGGATTTCGCATGGGTCACAAATTTGAGTTGTTTTAGGAATGTGGGATACGTTCCTAAGGTGCTTGGAAGTTTTAAGATTGCTTCTATCTGCGTATATAAGAGTCTTGAGCAGTTATGGAAAGTTTTGATTCATGAATTGAGTAGGATTAGAGTCCTAGTTAACTTTGGGTTGGCCTAAGGGCTAGTTATATAAGCAAGGGAGGCCATAGCTCGTGGGACACAACTTTGGGGCTGTTACTCTTGTGTTTTTATCAATAAAATTCGTAGTTTGAAAGAACTTATGTGCCTTATTTGTCCGACTTGTTTCAGACAAGTTTTCTCATCAAGTTTCTGCACAGCACTACCTTTCTTCGGTGGTTTTATCATAACTCAAGTTTTACAGATCCTATTGACGTGATTATTTTTGGGTTGTCTTCACAACTTAATTTTATATCATCTGTGAAAATTTTAGGGTCATTGGATTTGTGGTTTCTGATCTACACGAGTTTCTTTGTAGTGTTCCAGAACTGTTTTTCTCGAGTACGACAGATTGACCTTTGTTTGATCTTCTGATCGTAACTTGACTTTCTCTCGACGGATTTTCGTGATTCTTGTTGTGACGTCTTCGTGACTTGATTCTCTATAATCTATACTAGTTTTTTCACAGTTGAACACGTTTAGATTAGTCACACACATGGTTTCTTTAACAAATTAGTTTTCTGCCGAGGGGTGTTTTCGTTGCTTCCACTAAAAAGTTTTAATATACCAGTCACCCCCCTCTGGTAGATTTACACGTGCTCTTCGATCCTACAGTGACCCGACGATTCGCATCACAAGCCACCTCGACTCTTCGTGAGCCATGCCACATTGAAGGATGATGGGACTGGACACAATCATGGTGCATCGCACATCATAAGCCTCATGACAGGCGCCAACTTGAAGTGGCGCAATCTACTAGAGCGAACTCAAGGGATCAAGAAACGCTACCACATCCTATGCCAAGGCAGACTAGATGGTCGCTGCTCTGACACGTCATCAAATAAGGATAAACCAACCCCCCCCCCCCCCCCCGTTAGTATTTCTTCATGGAATTAACCTTTAAAGCATAAGGCTCGAGTCGGGGACTCGCATGATCCCTCCGCGCGTGTCGTGAGGAGAATAGTCCTGACCGCCTCACCCGACTCAGGGGCTCCCGAACTGATGTAGGGGATTTAAGCTTCTCGATCCTGGGAGGTATCGGGCTTAGAATATAACCTACCCCCTGCGAGAGGGTTGACAATCCTTAAATGCTAAATTTGACCATCAATTCACTGGATAAAAATTATAAAATTGAGAACAGAGCATAGTGGTACAAGTTAATACTAACATATTCTACAAGTGTTAGTGTCTATTTGCATGCATGTAAATTAAACCCCAAAATACCCAAGAATGCATGGAGCAATCCATAAATTTACCTCTTGACCAATCAGACAATGACACGTGGCATTACATGGATCCATGGACCCTTTCTCAGGCGTATCTGAGGGAATCCAATGACAATTCATGCGGGGAAGGATCACGGGCCCACCTACTAGTGACCTGGAGGAAGCACACCTCGAGGGGTGCCAGAACTAGGTCAGCAGAACCAGGGGTTCGAAAGACTCCTTCCTGGCGCCAAACTCGGCCAGCTGCCATGTGTCGACTCCCTGTGGTGCCCTGAAGCCAGTGGAGATTGATTTGCATGCAGAAGATGGTGAAAACCGCCTCTACTCTGTGTACAAATAGGAGGGAGAGGCTTCACTTTTCCACACGCCACAAGTTGAGAATAGTACTCCACTCATAAGGTTTAGAGCTTTCCAAGTGGCCAACCAAGTAGAAGGAGTGTGAGGAGGAGCTAGGAGGAGGAGACTTGGGCTTGTCAAGTCTCTCTTCCACACTTGTACCTCGACGAAAGTTCCCCTAGAATTGAGTAAGAAACATTCGTGAATTCAATACAAGGTTGATTTCTATTCTATAGTACTTTGCTTTCATAGCTGCTTGTAGGTTCACTTCTTTAATTCATAAAATACTCTAGTCGTAGCTTTGCATTCGAAACGATTAGAGTAGTGAATTAGAGCTTAAGCGTGGTGCTTTTGTTAGAATTCATCAGTGGATATCTCATAGACATACAGATTGAAGAGGTAGGTGGTAGGTGGTGACAACTCTATATGTCCTTAGTAATCCTCCATGTTTTGCTACGCCATAGGCTCGTAGCGAGAATCGTCTTGGTTATGCCAGGGGTAAACCCGTGCTCGAAACAATTACCTATCATAGGCTGCAGTGGCTTAGAATCAAACCATTGAATTCCTCTTAAATCCTTACCTACCAAACAAACTGTGTGTCCTTGGGAGAACAAGCTAGAAGATCTCACACATGTTCTTTGGATTTGATACCCTTGGGAATACTCTTTAAGGGAAGTGCTACAACGGTACTTCCGTGCGCTTGTGGATTAGTCTGTTTTCATAAGAAATACTACGCAAGCATTCTCTTATTGTATACACTAGTTCTCCTAGTTCCTTAGTGGAGGTTAGGCTGTAGAGAGAAGCCTCTAGTCCCAAGTCCAAATCGGGAAAGGTATGGCTCATGTATCTTTTCCTTCTTTTGTGACTTTATGCTTTATAAAAATATTATTATTAGTCTTTATTTATTCATATATTGGGCAAACCGTTTCTTGTTTGATTGTGGAGTCCATGTATGTGTTAGATGTAGATGTTATTATGATCTGGTCATAATGTTCTCAAGTTATCATAAACATCATACACCATCACTATAGTCTAATTAGGTAACAATATGATTATGTTAATATGAATATGATAGTGTTTGGTCCCAAGATTGGTTCAATGATGTTTAGGTTAGTCATTACCTCAGGATGATATTTGTATCCAAACTCTTAAGGTATTTACTTAAATGTAAGTGTGGTTTTGTAACACCCTCATTTTCATGCATCATGCCCTACTTACATTCATATACATGTTTAACATTAACCCACATAAAGAGGAACGAGTTTAAAATTGTTTGGAAAAAAACCGCACTTAAAATGCTGAAAAGTGCGGACTAGTCCGATTTTGGTGAGGACTAGTCCGATTTCTCTCTGACTAAAGATGGACTTGTCCGTTTTTGCTGCGGACTAGTCCAATTTTGCCTCTGGAAACTTTCGGATTTGTCCAATTTTGTGCGGACTAGTCCGATATTCCAAGAATCCTTGAAAATTTGCTAAGTCCCTGGACTTTTCCAGACTAGTCCGGTGTTCTAGCAGACTTGTCCCTTTTCCTCTCTGACTAATGTCAGACTTGTCTGATTTTAGGCCAGACTTGTCCGATTTTCTCTCTGGACATTTTCAGACTAGTTCGGTCCTTGTCGAACTTGTCCGATATTTCGCGACTACGAATTGATCTTTTGTTTTACGACTTGTTTCTTGGGTTTCACGTCAAGTGGGCCTAGGGACGTCGTGCCTAACTCTTTTAGAGCCCATGTGGGACTCTAAATCGGCCTCTACTCATCCCAAACTCGAAATCCATCTAACCCTAGCCTCCACCTCTATATAAACAACCCCACCCCTTGGCTTGACATCTATTTGCCACTTTTCCACCCCACCCAAACCCTAGTTTGTGGAGAGCCACCATCAAGGAGGGAGGAGGAGATCCCAAGCAAGAAGAAGAAGAGGAGGAAACAACAGAGGATCAAGATCTCCATCAAGTTTCGTTCTTCATCACCAATTCATCTACAAGTTCTTCATCAACCCTAGATCATCAAGATCCAAGTGTTACCTCCAAGTTTCTTCATTCATTGGAGTCCTAAACACCTGGTATACCTTCTATTCTATTTTCCTTACGAGAATTCAACCCCTAATCTCCAAAATTTACGTCGATCTAGAAAACCCTAGTTCGCTAGTTCTGCGAAGTGCGGACTAGTCCGGCCTTCTGCAGACTAGTCCAATTTTGCTGACTAAATTGTGTTGAATTGATTCTAAAATTAGATCTAATAAAATCCAAACCTGTATAAACTTATTAAAGTCTATTAGAACTAGTTAGTGATCATTAAAAGCAATCTATTAACAAGTTCTACCTTGCATTTGCATTAATCATGCATGTCATGTCATATTGAGTAATATTTGTGCACTCTTTGATTGTGTTTCTTGTCTTGTATGTTTATTGTGTGGATTAGACGGATTTGCGCTAGAGAGTGCCACGAAAGATTTACAACACAAAGAGTTTGAAGGTTTTGACTCTAATCAACAGCAAGAGCAAGGCAAGTGTCCTTGAAGCATATTGATCCTATTTTGACAATCAATGTTTTGTTTGCAAAACTGCATGCTTGTGTCAATTTGATGGGAATCCTATGGTAGGAAGTTTACTAGCTTTGTTTAACCACCCTTGTCACCTGGAATATATGGTAGAGAGTCGGGAAGGGCTTTTTACCTTTTTGCTTTGCTTAATCAACTGGGATGGGAAAACAACTATACCACTCAATTTAATTATGCATGGATGAGATTATGGTTAACATGAACTGGTTAATATGATATTGTAATGGGTGATCTAAGCAAGCCTGGTATGTGGATGGGTTGGATGTTATGGTGGTTTTGCTTGCTCTAGATCGAAGGACCGGTTCATGGAGCGACCATCCAGGATTTACAGTGCCACCATGAGGCCAAGTATGGGTACGGCGTAGCTGATTAATTAGGGCTTTGCCAGTGCTCTTTGGACCATTAAGGATGCTCGGGGAAGGGGTACTCGGATTGGGTTTGTTGATGATTGGTGGGACTACCCTGGGATCCGAATGGCTCAAGAGGGGGGCCTTGGTTGAAGATGTGCTTAGTTGGAGACATCGCCATTGGTGAAACCTTAGTGGGGTCTAAATAGGCTAGTAATCCCTTTGTAAAGGCTACTTTGTGATGTCTTGGCCAAACACCTACGGAAGTGTGATACGACATAATTGAGATTCTATAGTCATCGAAAGGTGATGAAATCACAAACACGTGGGTAAAGCGGTACAACCTCTGCAGAGTGTGTCTAAAACTATCATGATAGCCGTGCTCCCGGTTATGAGCAACCTGGATCCTCACATGATTAGAGGAAAATTGGGATTTGGGATGGTTATGGTTGGTATTATGGTTATGGATGGTTATGAATTGAACTCTGGTATTTAATTTGGATATTGGTATATGATGATGGATATGGAATATGGACTGGTATTATGATAACTACATGGCTTATGATGGGTTTATTTCACATACATGTAATATATTGCCTTTCCAAATGTTTTAATGTACTTTTCAGCACTCAACCATTATTATATTCGTCATCTGAATCAGCCACATGTCATACTTTCCACACTTGCTGAGTACGACATGTACTCACTCTTGCAATCCCCCCCCCCAACAGTTGCAGGTCAGGATTGGGAGTTTAATGGCGATAATGCGGAGTTCTAGGCTGTGTCTACCGTCAGCTTTGCCTGTGGTGTTTTGGAGCTGCGCTATACCCTATTGCTTATTTAAGTTTATTTCCGCTGCAGTAGTTGAACTTGTCATTAACATTCATTAGAGCTTGTATTCGAGGATAATATGGTTTGTGCAATGAAATTTGGTTAATTAATCTTGTTATGTGGTAATTTTTTGTATACTCTTTTGTGAATGCACTCGTGTATGTGTGTTGAACATCCTGGGCACACATATGCATTCACTTGGTTCATTTTTCGGAACTGGGTGTCACAGATTGGTATCAGAGCCACAGGTTGATCGTAGGATGCAACCTAGATAGAATGGACACTTTAGAGCACATAGGAGCACTCAGGAATTGATGTATTTTTGGTTGGTGTGCTGTTGCTATATATTGTTTGTTTGTGTGCTTAATAGAGGATTTTGGGATGCTTTCGCATTGCCATGTCCATGTAGGATAGTTAGTTGTCTAGTTTCATATCCCTTGATGCATATAGTTGGGGACATTTTCTAATCCTTACCTATTGCTTTTCTCCATATGGTGAGGACTCGCAACCAGAGGGATGCTAATGATGAGGAGAAGAATCATGGAGTACCTCAAAACAACAATGGACAAGGACCTGCTCATGGAGCTATGAGTATCGAGCCGCTTTTGGCTATGCAAAACCAGCTCATGCAGACCATGATACAAACTATGGGACAGCTGCAGGCTGGCAACATCAACAATCAGCCCCACATGCCTCCACCGCCACCCCCACCTCCTCATAACCAATTGGGAGAGTTTATGAGGACTAGGCCGTCGACCTTTGCTCAAGCCGCTGACCCTATGGATGCGAACGATTGGCTCAAGTCCATGGAGAAGAAGTTGGCTATTGTCCAATGCAGTGACCGGGAGAAGGTTCTATTTGCATCTCATCAACTAGTTGGATCAGCCGCCGATTGGTGGGATGCTTATTGCAATGCTCATGAGGATCAAGAGAGGATCACTTGGGCGGAATTCAAAGAGATCTTTCGTTCTCATTATGTGCCGGGGGGTGTTATGATCTTGAGGAGGCAAGAATTTGAGAACTTGAGGCAAGAAAAATTGAGTGTGGGTGAATATCTCAATAAGTTCACTAAACTCTCAAGGTATGCGCCTGAGGATTTGAGTCGGGACAGCCGGAAACAATACTTGTTCATGAGGGGCTTGAACAATGAGATCCAAGTGCAATTGCTCAATTGTGACTATGCAAATTTCCAGAAGCTTGTGGACAAAGCAATTGAGGTCAAGATCCGTGAGATGGAGCAAGACAACAAGAGGAAGGCGCCATATCAAGGACAGCAACAAGGAAGTAATGTGCACCCTCGCTTTGCGCCTCCTAATGCACCATATTACAGCTCCTCTACTCCTATACAGCACCCTGGTTATGCACCGCGTCCAGCTCAGTTTGTGCAGCAGCGCCCTGTCATGCAAGCACCTAGGCCTCCAATGCCTTATGCACCTCGTGCCAACTATCCTGGTGCCAATGCTCAAAACCAAGCTCGTCCCAATAATTCTGGTGGAGTTAAGAAGTGCTATACTTGTGGAGAAGCTGGACACTTTGCACATCAATGTCCTAAGTTAGGCCTTGGTCAAGGAAGCAATGCACCGAGGCAAAACCCAAGACCCAATGGAGGACAACCACAAGGGAACCAAGGATGGCAGAATTTTGCTCGTGGCAATGTGAACCATGTCTCTACGGAGGATGCTCAACAAGCGGATGACATGGTCATTGGTATATTTCTCGCCAACTCCAACCCCACGACTATGTTATTTGATTCTGGAGCATCGCATTCATTCATTGCATCGAAGTATGTCACCAAGTATAGTTTGCCTATCTGTCATATGAATTTTACTCTATTGGTTAAGTCTCCTGCAGTAGAGATGAGGACAAATATAGTATGTCCAAAAGTAAGCCTTGGAATAAGGGGGGTAGACTTATCCGCCAACCTCATTGTTTTGGATTCTCGAGGATTGGACATTATACTTGGCATGGACTAGTTGAGGAAACACAATGGTGTTATTGAGTGTGCCACGAAAATGGTGAAGTCGACCAATGAAGAAGGGATCACCGTAGAATTAGAAGCATCTCAAACCGCACCAAAGCAATTGGAGCTGAATCATATGGGCGGTGCCGCAATTGAGGATATTCTAGTGGTGTGTGAATTTTTGGATGTTTTTCCGGACGAGTTGCCAGGTATGCCACCCGATGGAGACATTTAGTTTGTTATTGATTTAATACCTGGAACTGCACCTATAGCTAAGAGGCCGTATAGGATGCCTCCTATGGAATTAGCGGAGCTCAAGAAGCAAATTCAAGAGCAACTAGAGAAGGTTTTTATCACCCCAACTCTTCACCTTGGGGAGCGCCCGTGCTGTTTGTGGAAAAGAAGGATGGAACCCAGAGGATGTGCGTAGATTACCAAGCTCTCAACGAGGTGACCATCAAGAACAAGTACACTTTGCCACGCATAGAAGACTTGTTTGATCAGATGAAGGGTGCTTGTGTCTTCTCTAAGATTGATTTGAGGTCAGAATACTTTCAAATGAAGATTAGACCATTGGACATACCCAAGACAGCTTTTAAGACACGATATGGATCTTATGAGTACACCATGATGTCTTTTGGATTGACAAATGCGCCTGCCTACTTTATGTACCTCATGAATAAGGTCTTCATGGACTACTTGGATAAGTTTGTTGTGGTGTTTATTGATGACATTATGATCTACTCGAAGGATGAGAAGGAACATGAGGAACACTTGAGGCTTACGTTGCAGAAATTAAGGGAACATCAATTGTATTCCAAGTTCAACAAGTGTCAGTTTTGGTTGAGAGAGGCGTCGTTTTTGGGTCATATCATCTCAGGAGGAGGAGTATCGGTTGACCCCGGAAAAGTGAGAGACGTGTTGAAATGGGAACCGCGCAAAATGTAAGGGAAATAAGGAGTTTCCTTGGGATGGTTGGATATTACCGTCGGTTCATCAAGGACTTCTCCAAGATAGCCAAGCCAATGACAAGACTGCTAATGAAGGGAAAGGCATTCCAATGGACTCAAGATTGTCAAAACAGTTTTGAGGAGTTGAAGAAGAGGTTGACAACAACCTCAGTTTTGGTATTGCCGGATGTAAGCAATAGTTTTCATATTTACTGCGACGCATCAAGACAGGGACTTGGATGTGTATTGATGCAAGAAGGTCAAGTGGTAGCCTATGCGTCGAGACAATTGAAGAAACATGAGCAGAATTACCCAATGCATGATCTTGAACTAGCAGCCGTGGTACATGCATTGAAGATTTGGAGACACTATATTCTTGGACATAGGTGTGAAATTTATACAGATCATAAGAGTTTGAAGTATATTTTCGCACAACCAGATCTGAATTTGAGGCAACAGAGATGGTTGGAGCTCATCAAAGATTATGATCTGGGGATCAACTATCATCCGGGGAAAGCCAATGTAGTGGCCGATGCTTTGAGTAGAAAAGGAGTAAGAAATCAGCTCACAGTTCGAGAGTTACCATCCGAGTTATGTAAGGAGTTTGAAAGGTTGAACCTTGGATTTGTAAATGAGATGGAGATGATGGAGTTAAACCCAACACTAGAGCAAGAAATTCGGGAAGGCCAAACCAAGGATGAGGAAATTCAGGAAATCAAGAAAAGGACCCAAGAGGGGGGAGAATTCAGATTTTATGAAGATGAACATGGTACCCTATGGCTTGGTAAGAGGATTATTGTGCCTAATGTGAAGCGTATTCGGAAGAAAATAATAAAAGAGGCACATGACTCACCATACTCAATTCATCATGGTTGTACAAAGATGTACAAAGACTTGAAGATGTGTTATTGGTGTGCTAGCATGAAGAAGGACATAGCTGAATATGTTGCATTGTGTGATGTGTGCCAACGAGTCAAGGCAGAACATCAAAGGCCAACTGGACTACTGCAACCATTAAAGATTCTGGAGTGGAAGTGGGAAGGGATCGGTATGTACTTCATAGTTGGTTTACCACATACTCAGTCCGGTTACAACTCAATTTGGGTAATTGTGGATCGGTTAACTAAGTCAACCCACTTTATTCCCTTCAAGACCACCTATAATGGAGAGAAATTGGCGGAACCGTATATGGGAAGAATAGTATGTTTGCATGGAGTTCTGAAGAAGATAGTCTCGGATAGAGGTTCACAATTCACTTACAGGTTTTGGCAAAAACTACATGAAGCTTTGGGAACGAGGTTGAATTTTAGTTCAGCGTATCACCCTCAAACGGATGGACAAACCGAGAGGACCAATCAGATTTTAGAGGATATGTTAAGAGCTTGTGCTTTGAAGCATGGGAAAACTTGGGACAAGAGCTTGCCATATGCATAATTTTCATACAACAATAGTACCAAGCAACTTTGAAGTTTTCACCATAGGAGGCACTATACGGAAGCAGGTGTAGGACGCCCTTGTTCTGGAATGAGACATGGGAGAATCAAGTATTTGGTCCGGATGTGTTGCAAGAAGCCAAAAAGCAAGTCCAAATAATTCGTGAAAACTTGAGGGCTGCCCAATCAAGACAAAAGGGCTATGCGAACAATAGGAGAAGGAAATTAACCTTTGAAGTGGGAGATTTTGTTTACCTTAAGGTGTCACCGATGAGAGGTCATAATAGGTTTAACATAAGAGGCAAGCTAGCACCTCGCTACATTGGACCATTAAAGATTTTGGACAAGAAAGGAGAAGTAGCGTATAAGTTTGTAAGACCTATGTGTGCTGAATACATTGGCTTGTAGTGAATACACTTGGCTTTGATGATAAAAGTTTTTAATATCACCAAAACACCTTTTTATCAAGGTCGGACTCTAGCTCAGAGCTACAGAAAGGTCCGACGATAGGTCCGGCTTGCTTTGGGTAGCTCCGGTTACGTTTGATGCTAGGTCCGACTTCTTGGTAAGGTCCGACCAGCTTTGGTTAGCTCCGGTGAGCTTTATCTTTAGCTCCGGCATATATTTGATAGCTCCGGCATATATTTGATAGCTCCGGCATATTTTCGTTAGCTCCGGGATGCTAAGCTTCGACGTACTTTGTCTAGCTCCGGGTTTTGGGTTGACTAGTCCGACTAGTTTTGATAAGCTCCGGATCCAGGATCTACTAGTTTTGATAAGCTCCGGATCCAGGATCTACTAGTTTTGGCAAGCTCCGGCGCTAGGTTCTACTAGCTCTTGTTAGCTCCGGCTCAAGCTCCGGGTTGCTCTGGCAAGGTCCGGAACTTGACCGCAGTGCTTCTGCTTTGCATTTGCAATGTCTCGTACTTGCTTTACTTGATTGGAAAGATTGCTTAGTTTTCATTTGCTAAGTTTTCGGTGTGTTTTGGATGATACGGTTGATATCGTTTCTACTGTGGTTTTGCAACATGCTTATGTGAGGTTCTCACGTAAGGTGTTGTGTTCGGAACTAACGTGAGTCAAGTCGAGGACTTGGGCTCGTATAGATTGGTTGTTTATTCATGTGCAGGTGTTGCTTGAGTTCAAGTCATGGCTGGTGACGGGATCCATTGGACTAGTCTCAGGAGGAGATGAGGTTCCAACAACCAAGTTCGGGAGGAACTGTGGTTGAGCGGGTCAGGAGGTCGCGCAGGATGATTGAATCAAGGGCAGTGCATATGAAGGTCGAAGGAAGGTGTTCGCACGTATGCATGCGGTGCATGACATGACAATATGCTTATAGAGACGGATTATGGAAGGAAGATCTGATCGGAAGGATCAGATCGTATCGGTTGAAGACTTTGGCTGCGGCAGAGTCGGTTATGGCTCGGTATGGAAATATCGAGTTGGTTATGTTAGGATTTCGTGTGTGTCACGAATTTGAGTTGTTTAGGAATGTGGGATACGTTCCTAGGGTGTTTGGAAGTCTTAAGATTGCTTCTATCTGCGTATAGAAGAGTCCTAAGCAGTTATGGAAAGTTCCGATTGTGATCGGATTAGGATTGGAGTCCTAGTTGAGATTGGGATGGCCTAAGGGCTGGTTATATAAGCAAGGGAAGGCCAAAGTTCGGGTAGACGACTTTGGGGCTGTTCCTCTTGTGTTCTATTGAATAAAATTCGTAGTTTCAAGGAACTTTTGTGCCTTGTTCGTCCGACTTGTTCCAGACAAGTTTTACTCGTCGAGTTTCTGGACAGCACTACCTTTTGTCGGTGGTTTTATCATAACTCAAGTTTTTCTGATCCAATTGACGTGATTCTTTTTTGGGTTGTCTTCACAACTTGATTGTCTATCATCTGTCAAAATTTCACGGTCATTGGATTTGTGGTTTTTGATCTACACGAGTTTCTTTGCAGCACTCCAGAAACTGTTTTTCTCGGGTAGGTCAGATTGACCAGTGTTTGATCTTTTGATCATAACTTGAGTTGTTTTCGACGGATTTGAGTAATTCTTTTTGTGTTGTCTTCGTGACTTGATTCTCTCTGATATATATCACTTTTTCACGGTGAAAAACGTTTAGATTAGTCTCATACACGATTTCTTTAACAAGATCGTTTTTCTACTGAAGGGATTAGGGTTTTATAGTTTCCGCTGCATAAGATTTTTAAATCTACCATTCACCCTCCCCTCTGGTAGCTTTTCACGTGCTCTTCGATCCTACAATTGGTATCAGAGCCACGGTGCTCTAATCTTTGTGATTTGCACGTGTTTTTGACTAATCATCATGGAGAAGTACTCCGCCAAACCTTGTGTGTTTGCTGGTATTGATTTCCAGGTTTGGAAGGCACGCATGGAGGCCTTCATCCAGGCGCAAGGCTTCGCAATATGGGAAAAGGTGTACAAACCTTATGAAGTGCCACCCAATGATCAAGTCACGGCCACGAACCTCCGGGACGTCGACAACAACAACAAAGCCCGAAACTTGATCATCCAAGGACTCACTCAAAGCGACTTTGATCGTGTCGCGCACCTCCGATCAGCATACGACGTTTGGAGAGCTCTCTGTGATTATCATGAAGGCTCCAACACAATCAAGGAGGTAAAACAAGATATGTTCAATAAAGAATATATGCGTTTTGAGATGCAACCAGGTGAGTCGATCGATGACCTCTTTGCTCGTTTCAATAAAATTCTCAGCAACTTACGTAGTGTCAATGTAAATTTTTCTGATGCTGAGAATGCTAGACAACTTCTTAGTGCATTAGACATGACAATTTGGGAGATGAAAGTAACATCTATTCGTGAATCAACTGTCATGAGTTCTCTTACATTAGATGTACTTTATTCTAAACTAAAAACTCATGAAATTGACATCCTAGCATGTAAGAACCCAAACAAGTCTATTGCATTTGTCTCACAACGTGATATGTCTAGCTCCGGCCAATCATCATCCTGCAATACTCTTGCTTTATTGTCCTCACTAACCCTGGAGCAAATCGAAGAAATTCCAGAAGAGGAGTTGGCACTCATCTCTACTAGATTCTCAAAAGCATTGCAAAATGTGAGAACTAGAAGGAGAGGAAGCTCCGGACCTCAACGCTGTTTTGAATGTGGTAAAACAGGACACTTTCGTACAGAATGCCCTAACCTTTCAGGTCCGACCACCCGGGAAGAAAAACAAAGCAAGATCCGGACCTCCTCTGGAAATTCCAACAAGAAGAAGAAAGGTACCATAGGACGCAAGATGATCAACAGCTTCATCACCGCGCTTCAAGAGCTCAGTTCAAGTGATGTAGACTTTGAAAGTGATGAAGATAATGATGATCTGGCCAACTTATGCTTCATGGCGGGCAAAGCAAGATCAAGATCAAGTCAGGAGGAAGCAGAACACAACAGTGACGATGATGAGGTATGTGCTACCTGCAATGAAATGTGTGATGCTATTTCTCGTGCAACTATTATTGTCAAGAAAAAGGACAAAAAGCTTAGGGATAGTGCTGCTAAAATTGAATCACTAGAATCTGAAATTAACCATTTAAAAACTTTGATTCCTAGTGATGATGCATGTCCCTCATGTGACTTAATCTATGAACAATTGTCCACATTAAGAAGTGCACACTCCTCCACTCTAGATAAACTTGATGAAGAAATTAAAAAGAACAAAGAGCTTGCTGCACTTAATGATAAAAACTTGAAGGATGCTAGCTGTTCTACAATTGACTTGCATTGTTCTGCATGTGAAAATCTTGATAAGAAACTGCAAGATGCTATGAATGAAATTTTTATGTTGAACAATGCTTTACGTTCTCATGAAGTTAAATTTTGTTCCAATTGCAAACTAAAAGGAAAAACTTCATGTGAAAACTGCCTAGACTTGTCCAAGAAACTTGATGACATGAATAGGACACTAGGTCGGTTTTGTAATGGGGATAAGAATCTAAACTTGCTGCTGAATTCTTCCAAGTCTAGCAAAGATAAAACTGGTTTAGGTTTTGATTCTCATGTTCATGCTAAGGCACATCCACCTAAAATTGTAAGGTCATTAGGAAGTGGTTTTGATTCAAACAGTTCCTAAACAAAAAGAAGTGGTTTTCAAATCTGCAGGAGTGTTGCCTCATTCGGTTTTAAATAAAAATATTGCTTGCTCATCTAGACATGAACACAAAGTTAAATTTCATTGTACCTTCTGTGGTAGAGATGGTCATGTCATAGATTTTTGTTATAGACTAGCTAAACAACAGAAAAAGGAAAGAAAAATTGCTAGATCTTATAACTTTCATGCAATTAGAAAAACACAACCTGCTCTAGTGAGTCAGAAATTTGAGAAGGTAGCTTCCAGACCTTCTGGTAAGAAATCCGCAAAAGCAGCTCCGATAGTTCCGATAGCTCCGAGAGCTACCGGATCTTCTGTTGTTCCCTCTGGAGCTTCAGTTTTTGCCTCCAGACCTTCTGCTTTTACCTCCGGAGCTACCGGTTTTCACTCTAAACAAGTAACAACTTCTAAATCAACTGTTAAGAACAGAAAACCTCAATCTTTGACTCATAAACCTGCTGTTTTATCTCAGCATTCGCGTGTTTTTCCTGGTGCACGTCGCGTGACTCAGTACTGGATTCCTAAATGCCTTTTGACTAACCCCAGTATTGAGTCATCGGCGTATTGTGCTTCTATGTAGGTTACACGCTTGAGGAAGGAGAATATTTGGATTGTGGATTCAGGTTGCTCATGCCACATGACCGGTAACAAAGATTGGTTCTCCTCCCTCACCTTTGTGTCACGTGTAGAGAATGTTACTTTTGCCGATAATTCTTCAACTCCTATAATTGCTAAGGGTTCGGTTAGAGTAAATGATCACTACACTTTGAAGGATGTGGCACTTGTCAAAAATTTGAAATATAACTTGCTTTCTGTTTCATAATTGCTAGATGAAAATCTAGAAATTACTTTCAATAAAAACTGCTGCAAAGTTGTAGATTCAAATAGTGAGCTTATTTTTAACATGTCTCGGTTTGGAAGAGTTTTTAAAGCTGATTTTGATATGTCTTCTTCTAAGCATAGGTGTCTAGTTGTTAATGATTCAAAGGACTTATATTTTTGGCATCGTAGACTTGGTCACGTAGGCTTTGATCACCTAACGCGTGTTAGTGCTCTTGATCGCATACGTGGGCTGCCTAAGCTTAAAGGGGACAAAGAAATTGTGTGCTCTTCTTGTAGACATGCTAAGATGGTTGCAGGTTCACATACTCCTCTCACAATGATCATAACAACTGAACCATGTCAACTTTTGCATCTTGACACCGTAGGACCTTCACGTGTTCAATCCTTCGGAGGTAAATGGTATGCTCTTGTTATTGTTGATGATTATTCTAGATATTCTTGGGTGTATTTTATGGCGTCTAAGAATGAAGTCTTTAGTCACTTTAGAACTTTATTTCTTAGATTATCAATTGATCACCCAGGATCATTAAAAGCAATTAGAAGTGATAATGGAACTGAATTTAAAAATCAATTCTTTGATCACTTTTGTGCTGAAAATAGATTAGATCATCAATTTTCTTCACCATATGTACCTCAACAAAACGGTGTTGTAGAAAGAAAGAACAGAACCCTAGTTGAGATGGCTAGGACTATGCTTGATGAATATCAAACCCCTAGGAAATTTTGGGCTGATGCGTTAGCAACCGCTTGTTATGTCTCAAATCGTGTTTTCTTGCGTGCTAAGCTAGGTAAAACACCATATGAGCTCCGGTTTGGACATAGGCCTAGTGTTACACACTTTCGGGTCTTTGGTTGCAAATGCTTTGTTAAGAAACATGGTAATCTTGATAAATTTGAACCTAGATCCAATGATGGCATGTTTCTTGGTTATCCATCTCATACTAGAGGCTACCGTGTGCTTTTACTTGACACTAACAAAATTGTGGAGACTTGTGAAGTGTCTTTTGATGAAGCTAGCCCAGGTACTAGCTCCGGTGTTGCAGGACCAGATTCATATTCTCAGGAGGAGGGTATTTTCGAAGATGAAGAAGAGCCGGTGATACTGCCTGGTAGTTCCGAAGTTGACACGTGTCCAGCTCCGGACATTGAACAAGCTCCGGCTGTCACCTCTGCTGGTCCTGATCGTCCACAAATCACAAGCTCATCAATCTACAATGAACCTAATGAAAAAGAAGATTGTGAGACATCTGTTCCCCTACGTTTTTACAAAGATCATCCCCCACAATAGATGATTGGAAGCTTGCATGAACGAGTCACACGGTCCAGGTTTTGCGATCCAAACTCTCATGCTCATTCTGCTTTTGTTGCTTCTTTTGAACCCAAAGATATATCACAGGCACTCACTAATGAATCTTGGATTATTGCCATGCAAGAAGAGTTAGAAAATTTTGAAAGAAATAATGTTTGGAAACTTGTACCTCCACCTCAAGGCCACACTTTAATTGGAACTAAATGGGTATATAAAAATAAACAAAGTGAGGATGGGGTTGTGATTAGGAATAAGGCTAGGTTGGTTGCTCAAGGTTTCACTCAAGTTGAAGGTCTAGATTTTGATGAAACTTTTGCTCCTGTCACTAGATTAGAAGCCATAAGAATTTTGTTAGCTTTCGCAGCATCTAAAGGTTTTAAGCTATATCAAATGGATGTTAAAAGTGCTTTTCTTAATGGCTACATAGATGAGGAGGTTTATGTCAAACAACCACCAGGTTTTGAAAATCCAGATTTTCCTAATCATGTTTACAAACTGTCCAAAGCCTTATATGGTCTCAAACAAGCCCCTAGAGCATGGTATGATAGGTTAAAAACATTCTTACTTGAAAAGGGGTTTACAATGGGAAAGGCTGATAAAACTCTTTTTGTGCTTAAACATGGCAATGACTCATTATTCGTTCAAGTGTATGTGGATGATATTATCTTTGGTTGTGCTTCTCATGATCTTGTGTCCAAGTTTTCAGCAATGATGAGTTCCGAATTTGAAATGAGTATGATGGGTGAACTCACTTACTTTTTGGGGCTGCAAATCAAGCAAACCAAGGAGGGTACCTTTGTGCATCAAACAAAGTATACCAAAGATCTCCTAAGGCGCTTCAACATGGACAAAAGCAAGCCTCTTCGGACACCAATGGGAACAGCAACAACACTTGAACTTGATGAAGATGGTGAATCCGTGGATCAAAAAGAATATAGAAGTATGATCGGATCACTTTTGTACCTTACAGCATCAAGACCGGACATACAATTCAGCGTATGTCTTTGTGCACGGTTTCAAGCTTCCCCACATGTTTCACATCGTCAAGCCGTCAAAAGGATTCTCAGGTACTTACATGGAACTCAAGAATTTGGCATCTTTATTCCTTCTTCCTCAATCGTTTCTTTGAAAGCTTTTTCGGATGCTGATTTTGGGGGTTGTAGGATTGATAGGAAAAGTACTTCCGGTGCTTGTCATTTTCTTGGTAATTCTCTTGTTGCTTGGTCCTCTAGAAAACAAAGTTCAGTTGCACAATCCACAGCCGAATCTGAGTATGTAGCTGCTGCTAGTGCTTGTTCACAAATTCTTTGGATTGTTCAAACACTTAAGGACTATGGGGTTGATCTAGATAGTGTTCCACTGTTCTGTGATAACACTAGTGCTATTTGCATTGCTAAAAACCCCGTGCAACATTCTAGAACTAAGCACATTGACATTAGGTATCACTTTCTCCGTGATAATGTTGAAAAAGGAAACATTGTGCTTCACCATGTAGATACCGAACAACAATTGGCTGACATTTTTACAAAACCTTTGGATTTCACTCGTTTTTGTTACATTCGTAGTGAAATAGGGGTTATGCATCCTCATGGCTTAAATTGAGGGGGAGTTTTTGAAACTTAGGAAGTCTATGTGTGAATCTGAAATTAAAATAATATGAGCATATTATTTCATACATATATGACTTTGTGATTCCTTTTACATGCTGAAAGTTCTTACTACATTACTCGTGTTATACTTTTTGTAGTTTTTGCCATGTCTAGTAATTGGAATAATTACTTACACTAAATCTGGTCATGGTCGAACTTTCTTGCTGTTTTGAACTTGTTGCATGCTCACAAATGCTTTTAATCATTAAGAATTTATCAAGTAATCAACTCACATGTTGAGTTTTTATGAAAAAATATAAATTGAGAAAAGATCAAGAGAATATGCATGCATTGCACTTCTTCTTTCGAGATGGCTTGTCATTGCACTTAGATATGAACTTGGAAGAAGTTGTGTATGACTAAAACCATGTCCTTAAGCTTCTGATTTTCAAATGACATAGGCTTGGCTTGGTTGGTTAGAATAAGGCAGATGAGCATATAATCTCTTGCAAATATCATATTATCTAAATTTATGCTTTGAAAAATAATAAAATGCAGCAACAAATGTCATGCTTTCAATTTTTGAAATAGTTGAGTTTGTGAGATCATGACCTGCTAAAATTGAAAATCACACTTGCTTTCTAGCATGGCTTACACTACATTATGTATCTCATTGATGTGATAGTGTAAGTTACTTGATAGTATGACTTGGGTGAGCTTTGTTTATATGTATATGTTATAATATGCTCATAACAACTAAAGAAGGAGAGATAATTTGTTTATATCTCATAACAATTAAAATTTCTCTTTTACCTTGCTGAATACATTGTCAAAGGGGGAGAGATTAATCACACATTCAAAAAGGAAGAGATAAGCATGAAGAGAAATTGTGCATAAGGAAAGTTAATAAAGGGGGAGAGATAATATGGGATATTTTTTTTTCCTTCTCATTTTATTTTTTATTTAAACAAAAAGGGGAGAAATTGTTTTCAAAACTTTTATTTGAATAAGCCAATGTTCGGAATTTTAAATGGTGTTGCCAATGCATTCATCAAGGGGGAGATTGTAAGACCTATGTGTGCTGAATACATTGGCTTGTAGTGAATACACTTGGCTTTGATGATAAAAGTTTTTAATATCACCAAAACACCTTTTTATCAAGGTCCGACTCTAGCTCAGAGCTACAACAAGGTCCGACGATAGGTCCGGCTTGCTTTGGGTAGCTCCGGTTACGTTTGATGCTAGGTCCGACTTCTTGGTAAGGTCCGGCCAGCTTTGGTTAGCTCCGGTGAGCTTTATCTTTAGCTCCGGCATATATTTGATAGCTCCGGCATATTTTCATTAGCTCCGGGATGCTAAGCTTCGACGTACTTTGTCTAGCTCCGGGTTTTGGGTTGACTAGTTCCGACTAGTTTTGATAAGCTCCGGATCCAGGATCTACTAGTTTTTATAAGCTCCGGATCCAGGATCTACTAGTTTTGGTAAGCTCCGGCGCTAGGTTCTACTAGCTCTTGTTAGCTCCGGCTCAAGCTCCGGGTTGCTCTGGCAAGGTCCGGAACTTGACCGCAGTGCTTCTGCTTTGCATTTGCAATGTCTCGTACTTGCTTTACTTGATTGGAAAGATTGCTTAGTTTTCATTTGCTAAGTTTTTGGTGCGTTTTGGATGATACGGTTGATATCGTTTCTACTGTGGTTTTGCAACATGCTTATGTGAGGTTCTCACGTAAGGTGTTGTGTTCGGAACTAACGTGAGTCAAGTCGAGGACTTGGGCTCGTATAGATTGGTTGTTTATTCATGTGCAGGTGTTGCTTGAGTTCAAGTCATGCCTGGTGACGGGATCCATTGGACTAGTCTTAGGAGGAGATGAGGTTCCAACAACCAAGTTCGGGAGGAACTGTGGTTGAGCGGGTCAGGAGGTCGCGCAGGATGATTGAATCAAGGGCAGTGCATATGAAGGTCGAAGGAAGGTGTTCGCACGTATGCATGCGGTGCATGACGTGGCAATATGCTTCTAGAGACGGATTATGGAAGGAAGATCTGATCGGAAGGATCAGATCGTATCGGTTGAAGACTTTGGCTGCGGCAGAGTCGGTTATGGCTCGGTATGGAAATATCGAGTTGGTTATGTTAGGATTTCGTGTGTGTCACGAATTTGAGTTGTTTAGGAATGTGGGATACGTTTCTAAGGTGTTTGGAAGTCTTAAGATTGCTTCTATCTGCGTATAGAAGAGTCCTAAGCAGTTATGGAAAGTTCCGATTGTGATCGGATTAGGATTGGAGTCCTAGTTGAGATTGGGATGGCCTAAGGGCTGGTTATATAAGCAAGGGAAGGCCAAAGTTCGGGTAGACGACTTTGGGGCTGTTCCTCTTGTGTTCTATTGAATAAAATTCGTAGTTTGAAGGAACTTTTGTGCCTTGTTCGTCCGACTTATTCCAGACAAGTTTTACTCGTCGAGTTTCTGGACAGCACTACCTTTTGTCGGTGGTTTTATCATAACTCAAGTTTTTCTGATCCAATTGACGTGATTCTTTTTTGGGTTGTCTTCACAACTTGATTGTCTATCATCTGTCAAAATTTCACGGTCATTGGATTTGTGGTTTTTGATCTACACGAGTTTCTTTGCAGCACTCCAGAAACTGTTTTTCTCGGGTAGGTCAGATTGACCAGTGTTTGATCTTTTGATCATAACTTGAGTTGTTTTCGACGGATTTGAGTAATTCTTTTTGTGTTGTCTTCGTGACTTGATTCTCTCTGATATATATCACTTTTTCACGGTGAAAAACGTTTAGATTAGTCTCATACACGATTTCTTTAACAAGATCGTTTTTCTACTGAAGGGATTAGGGTTTTATTGTTTCTGCTGCATAAGATTTTTAAATCTACCATTCACCCCCTCTCTGGTAGCTTTTCACGTGCTCTTCGATCCTACAAAGTTGGAGATGCCAACTCATCTTTCAGACGTACATGATGTCTTTCATGTTTCCCAACTCAAGAAATGCTTGAGAGTACCGGAAGAACAAGTGGCAATGGAAGGATTGGAATTAGAGGCAGATTTGACTTATGCCGAGCAACCGACCAAAATCTTGAAAACTAAGGAGAGAGTCACAAGGAACAAGGTTATTAGATAGTGTAAAGTTCAATGGAAGCACCACACAGAAAAAAAGCGACGTGGGAATTGGAGGATGATATCAAGAAGGAATTTCCCTATCTCTTCTCTTCCGCGTCGAGTCTCGAGGGCGAGATTCATCTTAAGGGGGGTAGGTTTGTAACATCCTCATTTTCATGCATCATGCCCTACTTACATTCATATACATGTTTAACATTAACCCACATAAAGAGGAACGAGTTTAAAATTGATTTGGAACAAAACCACACTTAAAATGGTGAAAAGTGCGGACTAGTCCGATTTTGGTGAGGACTAGTCCGATTTCTCTCTGACTAAAAACGGACTTGTCCGTTTTTGCTCCGGACTAGTCCGATTTTGCCTCTAGAAACTTTCGGACTTGTCCGATTTTGTGCGGACTAGTTCGATATTCTAAGAATCCTTGAAAATTTTCTAAGTCCCTGGACTTTTCCAGACTAGTCCGGTGTTCTAGCGGACTTGTCCGTTTTCCTCTCTGACTAAAATTGGACTTCTCCAATTTTAGGCCAGACTTGTCCGATTTTCTCTCTGGACATTTTTGGACAAGTCCGGTCCTTGTCGGACTTGTCCGATATTTCGCGACTCCGAATTGATCTTTTGTTTTACGACTTATTTCTTAGGTTTCACGTCAAGTGGGCCTAGGGACGTCGTGCCTAACTCTTTTAGAGCCCATGTGGGACTCTAAACCGGCCTCTACTCATCCCAAACTCGAAATCCATCTAACCCTAGCCTCCACCTCTATATAAACAACCCACCCCTTGGCTTGACATCTATTTGCCACTTTTCCACCCCACCCAAACCCTAGTTTGTGGAGAGCCACCATCAAGGAGGGAGGAGGAGATCCCAAGAAAGAAGGAAAAGAGGAGGAAACGAAAGAGGATCAAGATCTCCATCAAGTTTCGTTCTTCATCACCAATTCATCTACAAGTTCTTCATCAACCCTAGATCATCAAGATCCAAGTGTTACCTCCAAGTTTCTTCATTCATTGGAGTCCTAAACACCTGGTATAACTTCTATTCTCTTTTCCTTACGAGAATTCAACCCCTAATCTCCAAAATTTATGTCGATCTAGAAAACCCTTGTTCGCTAGTTCTGCGAAGTGTGGACTAGTCCGGCCTTCTGCAGACTAATTCGATTTTGCTGACTAAATTGTGTTGAATTGATTCTAAAATTAGATCCAATCAAATCCAAACATGTATAAACTTGTTAAAATCTATTAGAACTAGTTAGTGATCATTGAAAGCAATCTATTAACAAGTTCTACCTTGCAATTGCATTAATCATGCATGTCATGTCATATTGTGTAATATTTGTGCACTCTTTGATTGTGTTTCTTGTCTTGTATGTTTATTGTGCGGATTAGACGGATTTGCGCTAGAGAGTGCCGCGGAGGATCTACAGCACCAAGAGTTTGAAGGCTTTGACTATAATCAACAGCAAGAGCAAGGCAAGTGTCCTTGAAGCATATTGATCCTATTTTGACAATAAATGTCTTGTTTGCAAAACTGCATGCTTGTGTCAATTTGATGGGAATCCTATGGTAGGAAGTTTACTAGCTTTGTTTAACCACCCTTGTCATCTGGAATATATGGTAGAGAGTCGGGAAGGGCTTTTTACCTTTTTGCTTTGCTTAATCAACTGTGATGGGTAAACAACTATACCACTCAATTTAATTATGCATGGATGAGATTATGGTTAACATGAACTGATTAATATGATATGGTAATGGGTGATCTATGAAATCCTGGTATGTGGATGGGTTGGATGTTACGGTGATTTTGCTTGCTTTAGATCTAAGGACCGGTTCGTGGAGCGACCATCTAGGATTTACAGTGCCACCACGAGGACAAGTATGGTTGCGGCGTAGCTGATTAATTAGGGCTTTGCCAGTGCTATTTGGACCATTAAGGATGCTCGGGGAAGGGGTAGTCGGATTGGGTTTGTTGATGATTGGTGGGAGTACCCTGGGATCAGAATGGCTCAAGAGGGGGCCCTTGGTTGAAGATGTGCTCAGTTGGAGACATCACCACTGGTGAAACCTCAGTGGGGTCCAAATTGGCTAGTAATCCCTTTGTAAAGGCTACTTTGTGATCTCTTGGCCACACACCTATGGAAGTGTGAGACGGCATAATTGAGATTCTATAGTCATCGAAAGGTGATGAAATCACAAACACGTGGGTAAAGCGGTACAACCTCTGCAGTGTGTGTCTAAAACTATCATGATAGCCATGCTCCTGGTTATGAGCAACCTGGACCCTCACATGATTAGAGGAAAGTTGGGATTTGGGATGGTTATGGTTGGTATTATGGTTATGGATGGTTATGAATTGAATTCTGGTATTGAATTTTGATATTGGTATATGATGATGGATATGGAATATGGATTGGTATTATGATAACTACATGGCTTATGATGGGTTTATTTCACATACATGTAATATATTGCTTTTCCAAATGTTTTAATGTACTTTTCAGCACTGAACCATTATTATATTCCTCATCTGAATCAGCCACATGTCATACTTTCCACACTTGCTGAGTATGACATGTACTCACTCTTGCAATCCCCCCTCCCAACAGTTGCAGGTCAGGATTGAGAGTTTAATGGCGATAATGTGGATTTCTAGGCCGTGTCTACCGTCATCTTTGCCTGTGATGTTTTGGAGCTGCGCTATACCCTATTGCTTATGCTACCTAGTTGTTTAGTTTGCTTATTTAAGTTTATTTCCACTGCAGTAGTGGAACTTGTCATTAACATTCATTAGAGCTTGTATTCAAGGATAATATAGTTTATGCAATAGAATTTGGTTAATTAATCTTGTTCTGTGGTAATTTTCTGTATACTCTTTTGTGAATGCACTCGTGTATGTGTGTTGAACATCCTGGGCACACATATGCGTTCACTTGGTTCATTTTTTGGAACCGGGTGTCAAAGATTATTAGATAATTAAGTAGCACTAGATGTCTCATAGACCCACAGATTGTAGGGGTAGGCGGTAGGTGGTGACAGCCCTGTTCGTCCTTTGTACCCCCCCCCCCCCCCCCCCCACGTTTGAGAGCTCAGAGACCGCATGTCCTCCTAAACTGATCATACGAGACTAACGCGGGACGAGAAATTGAGAGGAACGTAGTGGAAGGAAGCGAGCGCTATGAGTTTTAGATGATGGGGCACATTCAGAAAGGAGAGACAAACAAAAATACTTTATTTCGTCATTACAAAAGCACCCAGAGGGTGCATATATTTACATCGAATACAATGACCAGAGCGCCCTACTTCCAACATATCCTCCAGGCCAGTTCTGCCGCCGATGTCGGGGATATCAGGGGATACAAGGAGGCGGCAATGGGCTCACACTCCCGTTCCAGCGCACCCAACTCCGCCTCCGACCGGTCGCCTGTGTAGCCCTCACCCACGGCATGGAGATTGACAATATTGTAGTGGGACGTAACAATTGTCAGGGCAAGGCGTGCCTCAAGACTCACCCCGGTGGTGTCCACGTCATTGAGCTACGAGGACACCCTATTCAGAAGCTCCGCCATCTCGGCACCCAGTTGCGACATGGAGGAAGCGTCGTACATCGCCCCACAAGTAGCGATCTCAGAGGCATGGAGCCTCTGCAACTCTGCCATCATCTCAATGTAGCGACGAGAGGCCTCACGGAGCTTGGCCGTGAGGTGGCATCATTCAGCATGTCGACCCCCAGTCGACCAAGCATCTGGTCACACGCCAACATCGTCACCTCCTGGACCATGGCGACCTCACACTGAACGATGGAAAAGCGAGTTGGGATATCCCAAAGGCGGACATCCGGCTCTACGCCCTAAGGGCATGGATCGAGCACGACCCCGCACATGACGAGATGGAGGAATGGAGGGCCTCGAGCTCCTGGGTGGATCATGCCGCCTCCTCACAGGTGGAGGCAAATGTTGACGTTTCTTAACGCCACAGATCATCTTAGATACGAAATGAGATCTGCAAATGCACAAAATATACTATTGTAGCATTTCACCCATGAGTATTTCCAAGGGTATCGTATTTATCCCAAAGGAAGGCGATGAAGTAAAGTAAACACTACTCTTATGAACAAGCTATGGGATACTAATCAATTATAAAGACAGAGGTAAGTTGATACAAGGGTAGTGTGACACACACCTAAGCAATCTACTCTAAGGGTAAGGTTTTCCTAGCGAGAGTTAGACTGTGAGATGGAGCTACTCCTACTATGATATAATTACTCATATACATAGCCTAATAAAGTACACTTGACTATGCTAATGGTGAATACTAGGGCTTAGTGGTCCAAGATATCGGGCACGGGCTTACCCTGGTCTGCCAGGCAACTCCCGCTAAGAGCCTACATCATAGCCGAACGTGGAGGATTACAACCGACAAATAGGTCTTTCACCACTTACCACCTACCTCTACAACCCGTGGACTACGAGACATCCAACACTACTTAACTATCCAAGCACCACACTTGCCTGCTAAGTAAATACCTTAAGAGTTGCAATGTAATATTTATCTTAAGGCAATGACTAACCTAAACATTGTTGAACCAATGTTGGGACCAAGCCTAACATATTCATATTAACATAATCATATTATTACCTAATTAGACTATAGTGGTGGCTTATGATGATTATGATAACATGATAATGGCATTATGTCTAGATCATAACAACATCTACACCTAGCACATACATGGACTCCACAATCAAATAAGAAACGCTTTGCCCAAGTATATGAATAAAGAGAGACTAATAATACTATTATTATAATGCATAAAGTCACAAATACAAGAAAAGTTTAATGAGCCATACCTTTCCCAATTTGGACTTGGAACTAGAGGTTCCTCTCTACAGCCTAACCTCCACTAAAGACTTGGAGAAATATGTATACAAGAGAGTGAACGCTCAAGTGGTGTGTGTTGAAATGAGGGGTCATAGGTCCTATTTCTAGCTTGTAGAAGGGTCGGTTCCCGCCACCAAAAGCGTGCAAATAAGTCACTACTTACTTCTTCAAGCCTGGAGGAGCCAACATATGGTGATTGACCGAGTTTGGCGCCAGGAACAAGTCGGCCGACTAGGGGGGTCGACCGACATGGTCTTTGCACCGTTTCACGTGTGCTTTCTCCAGGTCCCTTCTAGGTGGGTCCCATGACTTGATATGGGTGCTACATCATTGGATGGCCTCGGATACTCCTGTTTGTGGGCAATTTGATACATGTGATTCCACATGTCGGTGCATGATTGGCTGGGATGATATTTTATAGGATTGCTCCCTTGTTTCACTTCAGTTATGTATAAAATACCTGCATGCAATAATTTCTCCAGGTACAAGTGGAACTAGGTCATTTCTAACTATAATGTGTGTAAGAAATATTCATTCCTGCACATAATTGAGTAATATTGATGGTTGAAATTGGTATATAATGATAGTCAACAAACTCCCCCAAGTTTACCCTTTGCTCGTCCCAAAGCAAAGATAAAGACTTAGGTTGTTGATCAGGAGTTGCTACAATGTCCTATTTTGCAAAAGTACCAAGTGCACAACAAACTATTATACCTTGCAATTAATAAATTGGCTATGGTAACTCACCCTTTTTGTTAGTCTTTATGGGGCTTATGCCTCATCCTTTTCTTGGGTGGTTGAAGGACAGAACAACGAAATGAGCATGCATCACCTAATGTATGAGTTCCACTCAAATTTCTGGAGAATTTCAAATGGTTTTTGGATTTAAGTTCCTCAAATGATGCACTCAATCACTCCTATGTGGGAAGTGGTATGTCTATCCTCACCAAGGCAATGCCTTTCTTGTCCTACATCTAAATAAGGCTTGTATGTGGAGCTTGGTAGGGATCAATAGTAGGCATATTTGCAACACATATATTGCTAAGTCAAAAGAGTAAGCCTTAGGAGAAAACAAATCATACTTTTGATCAAGATTTGTGCAAGTGTGATGGAATATTTGTGGAGTGGATTTGGATTTTGAGATGACTCCTATTTGTGTCTACCCTCTTAATTGCAGGGATGAAACATGGCTACTATTTTTGTCTTTTTTTTCGTGCTTATGATGTAAGCATGTCTTTTTTCTCATGCATATGATGTAAGGTTCGCATATGCTGGATGTACCTTGTTATTCCTTGGCTAAGGTAATGATAACCTTTAGCTACAAAGGAATGACATGTATTCAACATGCATTGAGTGTGTTCCGTCATTCTTTGGCTAAGGTGTATCTGTAGGATGGAAGAGCACGTGAAAAGCTACCAGAGGGGGGGTGAATGGTAGATTTAAAAATCTTACGCAGCGGAAACAATTAAAACCTCAAACCCTTTCGGCAGAAAAATGATCTGTTAAAAAAATCGTGTACGAGACTAATCTAAACGTGTTTCACCGTGACAAAAGTGATAGATATCAGAGAGAATCAAGTCACGAAAACAAAACAAAAAGAATTACTTAAATCCATCAAGAAAAACTCAAGTTATGATCGAAAGATCAGACTATGGTCAATCTGACCTACCCATGAAAAACAGTTTCTGGAATGCTGCAAAGAAGCTCGTGTAGCTCAGAAACCACAAATCCAATAACCGTGAAATTTTGACAGATGATAGACAATAGAGTTGTGAAGACAACCCAAAAAGAATCACGTCAATTGGATCTGTAAAACTCGAGTTATGATAAAACCACCGACGAAAGGTAGTGCTGTCCAGAAACTCGATGAGTAAAACTTGTCTGGAACAAGTCGGACGAACAAGGCACAAAATTTCCTTCAAACTACGAATTTTATTCAATAGAACACAAGAGGAACAGCCCCCAAAGTCGTCTACCACGAGCTTTGGCCTTCCCTTGCTTATATAACCAGCCCTTAGGCCATCCCAATCTCAACTAGGACTCCAATCCTAATCCGATCACAATCGGAACTTTCCATAACTGCTTAGGACCCTTCCATACGCAGATAGAAACAATCTTAAGACTTCCAAACACTTTAGGAACGTATCCCACATTCCTAAACAACTCAAATTCGTGAAACACACGAAATCCTAACATAACCAACTCGATACTTTCCATACCGAGCCGTAACCGACTCAGCTAGCAGCCTAAGTCTTCAACCGATACGATCCGATCCTTCCGATCAGATCTTTCTTCCATAATCCGTCTCTAGAAGCATATTGCCACGTCATGCACCTCATGCATACATACGAACACCTTCCTTTGACCTTCATATGCACTGCCCTTGATTCAATCATCCTGCGCGACCTCCTGATCAGCTCAACCACAATTCCTCCCGAACTTGGTTGTTGGAACCTCATCTCCTCCTGAGACTAGTCCAATGGATCCTGTCTCCAGCCATGACTTGAACTCAAGCAACACCTGCACATGAACAAACAAACAATCCATACGAGCCCAAGTCCTCGACTTGACTCAAGTTAGTTCCAAACACAACACCTTACGTGAGAACCTCACATAAGCATGTTGCAAAACCATAGTAACACGATATCAGCCATATCAACCAAAACGCACCAAAAAAAACTTAGCAAATGAATACTAAGCAATCTTTCCAAGAATGTAAAGCAAGTACGAAACATTGAAAATGAAAAGCAGAAGCACTGTGGTCAAGTTCCGGACCTTGCCAGAGCAACCCGGAGCTTGAGCCGGAGCTAACAAAAGCTAGTAGAACCTAGCGTCGGAGATTTCCAAAACTAGTATATCCTAGCACCGGAGCTTACCAAAAACTAGTCAAAACTAGTCAATCCAAAACCGGAGCTAGACAAAGTACGTCGGAGCTTAGCAAAAGCATGCCGGAGCTATCAAATATATGTCGGAGCTAACAAAGTCATGCCGGAGCTAAAGATAAAGCTCACCGGAGCTAACCAAAGCTAGTCGGATCTTACCAAGATGTCGGACCTAGCATCTAACGTAGCCGGAGCTACCCAAAACAAGCCGGACCTACCGTCGGACCTTGATAAAAAGGTGTTTTGGTGATATTTAAAACTTTTATCATCAAAGCCAAGTGTATTCACTACAAGCCAATGTATTCAGCACACATAGGTCTTACAATCTCCCACTTGATGAATGCATTGGCAACACCATTTAAAATCCGAACATTGGCTTATTCACATATAAGTTTTGAAAGCAATTTCTCCCCCTTTGTAAATCAAAAGTAAGATGAGAAGAAAAATTATCCCATATTATCTGTCATTATCTCTCCCCCTTTATTATCTCTCCTTATTCTCTTTCTTTTCATGCTTATCTCTCCCCCTTTGACAATGTATTCAGCAAGTCATGAACATATAAACAAATTATCTCTCCCTCTTTAGTTGTTATGTGCATATTATAACATATACATATAAACAAAGCTCATCCAAGTCATACTATCAAGTACCTTACATTATCACATCAATGAAATACATAAGGTAGTGTAAGCCATGCTAGAGATCAAATGTAATTTTTCAATTTAAGCAAGTCATGATCTCACAAACTTAACTATTTAAAAACCTGAAAGCATGACACTAGTTGCTGCATTTTTTTAAAAGCATAAATTTAAATCATATGATATTTGCAAGAGATTATATGCACATCTGCCTTATTCTAACCAACCAAGCCAAGCCTATGTCATTTGACAATCAAAAGCTTAAGGACATGGTTTTAGTCATACACAACTTCTTCCAAGTTCATATCTAAGTGCAATGACAAGCCATCTCAAAAGAAGAAGTGCGATGTATGCATATTCTCTTGATCTTTTCTTAATTTATATTTGTTCATAAAAACTCAACATGTGAGTTGATTACTTGATTAATTCTTAATGATTAAAAGAATTTGTGAGCATGCAACAAGTTCAAAATAGCAAGAAAGTTCGACCATGACCAGATTTAGTGTAAGTAATTATTCCAATTACTAGACATGGCAAAAACTACAAAATGTATAATACGAGTAATGTAGTAAGAACTTTCAGCATGTAAAAGGAATCACAAAGTCATATATGTATGAAATACTATGCTCATATTATTTTAATTTCAGATTCACACATAGACTTCCCAAGTTTCAAAAAAAAACTCCCCCTCAATTTAAGCCATGAGGATGCATAACCCCTATTTCACTACGAATGTAACAAAAACGAGTGAAATCCAAAGGTTTTGTAAAAATGTCAGCCAATTGATGTTCTGTATCTACATGGTGAAGCACAATGTTTCCTTTTTCAACATTATCTCGGAGAAAGTGATACCTAATGTCAATGTGCTTAGTTCTAGAATGTTGCATGGTATTTTTAGCAATGCAAATGGCACTAGTGTTATCATAGAACAGTGGAACACTATCTAGATCAACCCCATAGTCCTTAAGTGTTTGAACAATCCAAAGAATTTGTGAGCAAGCACTAGCAGCAGCTACATATTCAGATTCGGCTGTGGATTGTGCAACTGAATTTTGTTTTCTAGAGGACCAAGCAACAAGAGAATTACTAAGAAAATGACAAGCACCGAAAGTACTTTTCCTATCAATCCTACAACCCCTAAAATCAGCATCCGAAAAAGCTTTCAAAGTAACGGTTGAGGAAGAAGGAAGAAAAATGCCAAATTCTTGAGTTCCATGTAAGTACCTGAGAATCCTTTTGACGGCTTGACGATGTGAAACACGTGGGGAAGCTTGAAACCGTGCACAAAGACATACGCTGAATTGTATGTCCGGTCTTGATGCCGTGAGGTACAAAAGTGATCTGATCATGCTTCTATATTCTTTTTGATCCACGGATTCACCATCTTCATCAAGTTCAAGTGTTGTTGTTGTTCCCATTGGTGTCTGAAGAGGCTTGCTTTTGTCCATGTTGAAGCGCCTTAGGAGGTCTTTGGTATACTTCGTTTGATGCACAAAGGTACCCTCCTTGGTTTGTTTGATTTGCAGCCCCAAAAAGTAAGTGAGTTCACCCATCATACTCATTTCAAATTCGGAACTCATCATTGCTGAAAACTTGGACACAAGATCATGAGAAGCACAACCAAAGATAATATCATCCACATACACTTGAACAAATAATGAGTCATTGCCATGCTTAAGCACAAAAAGAGTTTTATCAACCTTGCCCATGGTAAACCCCTTTTCAAGTAAGAATGTTTTTAACCTATCATACCATGCTCTAGGGGCTTGTTTGAGACCATATAAGGCTTTGGACAGTTTGTAAACATGATTAGGAAAATCTGGATTTTCAAAACCCGGTGGTTGTTTGACATAAACCTCCTAATCTATGTAGCCATTAAGAAAAGCACTTTTAACATCCATTTGATACAGCTTAAGACCTTTAGATGCTGCAAAAGCTAACAAAATTCTTATGGCTCTAATCTAGCGACAGGAGCAAAAGTTTCATCAAAATCTAGACCTTCAACTTAAGTGAAACCTTGAGCAACCAACCTAGCCTTATTCCTAACCACAACCCCATCCTCACTTTGTTTATTTTTAAATACCCATTTAGTTACAATTAAAGTGTGACCTTGTGGTGGAGGTACAAGTTTCCAAACATTATTTCTTTCAAAATTTTCTAACTCTTCTTGCATGGCAATGATCCAAGATTCATTAGTGAGTGCGTGTGATATATCTTTAGGTTCAAAAGAAGCAACAAAAGCAGAATGAGCTTGAGAGTTTGGATCGCAAAACCTGAACCGTGTGACTCGTTCGTGCAAGCTTCCAATCATCTGTTGTGGGGGATGATCTTTGTAAAAACATAGGGGAACAGATGTCTCACAAGCTTCTTCTTCATTAGGTTCATCGTAGATTGATGAGCTTGTGACTTGTGGACGATCAGGACCAGCAGAGGTGATAGCCGAAGCTTGTTCAATGTCCGGAGCTGGATACGTGTCAGCTTCGGAACTACGAGGCAGTATCACCGGCTTTTCATCATCTTCGAAAATACCCTCCCCCTGAGGATACGGATCTGGTCCTGCAACACCGGAGCTTGTACCTGGGCTAGCTTAATCAAAAGACACTTCACAAGTCTCCACAAATTTGTCAGTGTCAAATAAAAGCACACGGTAGCCTCTAGTATGAGATGGATAACCAAGAAACATGCCATCAATGGATCTAGGTTCAAATTTATCAAGATTACCATGTTTCTTAACAAAGCATTTGCAACCAAAGACCCGAAAGTGTGTAACACTAGGCCTATGTCCAAACCGGAGCTCATATGGTGTTTTACCTAGCTTAGCACGCAAGAAAACACGATTTGAGACATAACAAGCGGTTGCTAATGCATCAACCCAAAATTTCCTAGGGGTTTGATATTCATCAAGCATAGTCCTAGCCATCTCAACTAAGGTTCTGTTCTTTCTTTCTACAACACCGTTTTGTTGAGGTACATATGGTGAAGAAAATTGATGATTTATTCTATTTTCAGCACAAAAGTGATCAAAAGATTGATTTTTAAATTCAGTTCCATTATCACTTCTAATTGCTTTTAATGATCCTGGGTGATCAATTGATAATCTAAGAAATAAATTCCTAAAGTGACTAAAAACTTCATTCTTAGACGCCATAAAATACACCCAAGAATATCTAGAATAATCATCAACAATAACAAGAGCATACCATCTACCTCCGAAGGATTGAACACGTGAAGGTCCTACGGTGTCAAGGTGCAAAAGTTGACATGGTTCAGTTGTCATGATCATTGTGAGAGGAGTATGTGAACCTGCAACCATCTTAGCATGTCTACAAGAAGAGCACACAATTTCTGTGTCCCCTTTAAGCTTAGGCAACCCACGTATGCGATCAAGAGCACTAACACGTGTTAGGTGATCAAAGCCTACGTGACCAAGTCTACGATGCCAAAAATATAAGTCCTTTGAATCATTAGCAACTAGACACCTATGCTTAGAGGAAGACATATCAAAATCAGCTTTAAAAACTCTTCCAAACCGAGACATGTTAAAGATAAGCTCACTGTTTGAACCTACAACTTTGCAGCAGTTTTTATTGAAAATAATTTCTAGATTTTCATCTAGCAATTGTGCAACAGAAAGCAAGTTGTATTTCAAACTTTTGACAAGTGCCACATCCTTCAAAGTGTAGTGATAATTTACTCTAACCGAACCCTTAGCAATTATAGGAGTTGAAGAATTATCGGCAAAAGTAACATTCTCTACACGTAACACAAAAGAGAGGGAGGAGAACCAATCTTTGTTACCGGTCATGTGGCGTGAGCAACCTGAATCCACAATCCAAATGTTCTCCTTCCTCAAACGTGTAACCTACATAGAAGCACAATACGTCAATGACTCAATACTGGGTTAGTCAAAAGGCATCTAGGTATCCAGTACTGAGTCACACGACGTGCAGCAGGAAAAACACGCGAAAGCTGAGACAAAACAGCAGGTTTATGAGTCAAAGGTTGAGGTTTTCTGTTCTTAACAGTTGATTTAGAAGTTGTTACTTGTTTAGAGTGAAAACCAGTAGTTCCGGAGGTAAAAGCAAAAGGTCCGGAGGCAAAAGCTGAAGCTCCAGAGGGAACAACAGAAGATCCGGGATCTCTCAGAGCTATCAGAACTACCAGAGCTGCCTTTGTAGATTTCTTGCCAAAAGTTCCAGAAGCTACCTTTTCAAATTTCTGACTCATTAAAGCAGGTTGCATGTTTCTAATTTTCGGTTTAGCATGAAGGTTATGAGATCTAGCAGACATTCTTTCCCTTTTCTGTTGTTTAGCTAGTCTATAACAAAAATCTATGACATGACCATCTCTACCACAGTAGGTACAATGAAACTTAATTTTGTAATCATGTCTCGATGAGCACCCAATATTAGAGACAGAATTAGAAAGCACTCCTGCAGATTTGAAAACCACTTCTTTTTGTTTAGGAACTGTTTGAATCAAACCACTTCCTAATGACTTTACAATTTTAGGTGGATGTGCCTTAGCATGAACATGAGAATCAAAACCTAAACCAGTTTTATCTTTGCAAGACTTGGAAGAATTCAGCAGCAAGTTTAGATTCTTATTCCCATTACAAAACCGACCTAGTGTCCTATTCATGTCATCAAGTTTCTTAGACAAGTATAGGCAGTTTGCACATGAAGTTTTTCCTTTTAGTTTGCAATTGGAACAATTTTTAACTTCATGAGATCGTAAAGCATTGTTCAGAATGGAAATTTCATTCATCGCATCTTTTAGTTTCTTATCAAGATTTTCACATGCAGAACAATGCAAATCATCTGTAGAACAAGAAGCATCTTTTAAGTTTTTATCACTAAGTGCAGCATGTTTTTTGTTCTTTTCAATTTCTTCATCAAGTCTGTCTAGAGTGGAGGAATGTGCACTTCTTAGGGAGGAGAATTGTTCATATATTAAGTCACATGAGGAACAAGAATCGTCACTAGGAATTAAGGATTTCAAACGATTAATTTCAGATTCTAGTGACTCAATTTTAGCAGCATTGTCCCTAAGCTTTTTGTCCTTTTTCTTGACAATAACAGTGGCACGAGAAATAGCATCACACATTTCATTACAGGTTGAACATACCTCATCATCGTCACTATTGTGTTCTGCTTCCTCCTGACTTGATCTTGATCTTGCTTTGCCCGCCATGAAGCATATGTTGGCCAGGTCATCATTCTCTTCATCACTTTCAAAGTCAATGTCACTTGAACTGAGCTCTTGAAGCGCGGTGATGAAGCTGTTGATCATCTTGCGTCCTATGGTACCTTTCTTCTTCTTGTTGGAATTTCCAGAGGAGGTCCGGACCTTGCTTTGTTTTTCTTCCCGGGTGGTCGGACCTGAAAGGTTAGGGCATTCTGTATGAAAGTGTCCTATTTTACCACATTCAAAACAGCGTTGAGGTCCGGAGCTTCCTCTCCTTCTAGTTCTCACATTTTGCAATGCTTTTGAGAATCTAGTAGAGATGAGTGCCAACTCCTCTTCTGGTAATTCTTCGATCTGTTCCAGGGTTAGCGAGACAACAAAGCAAGAGTATTGCAGGATGATGATTGGCCGGAGCTAGACATATCACGTTGTGAAACAAATGCAATAGACTTATTTGGGTTCTTACGTGCTAGGATGTCAATTTCATGAGTTTTTAGTTTAGAATACAGCACATCTAATGTAAGAGAACTCATGACAGTTGATTCACGTATAGACGTTACTTTCATCTCCCAAATTGACATGTCTAATGCACTAAGGAGTTGTCTAGCATTTTCAGCATCTGAAAAATTAACATTCACGCTACGCAAGTTGCTGAGAATTTTATTGAAACGAGCAAAGAGGTTATCGATAGACTCACTGGGTTGCATCTCAAAACGCATATATTCCTTTTTGAACATATCTTGTTTTATCTCTTTGATTGTGTTGGAGCCTTCATGGTAATCACAGAGAGCGCTCCAAACATCGTATGCTGATCGGAGGTGTGCGACACAATCAAAGTCGCTTTGAGTGAGTCCTTGGATGATCAAGTTTTGTGCTTTGTTGTTGTTGTCGACGTCCCGTAGGTTTGTGGCCGTGACTTGATCATTGGGTGGCACTTCATAAGGCTTATACACCTTCTCCCATATTGCAAAGCCTTGTGCCTGGATGAAAGCCTCCATGCGTGCCTTCCAAACCTGAAAATCAATACCAGCAAACACACAAGGTTTAGCGGAGTACTTCTCCATGATGATTAGTCAAAAAACACGTGCAAATCTCAAAGATTAGAGCACCGTGGCTCTGATACCAATTGTAGGATCGAAGAGCACGTGAAAAGCTACCAGAGGGGGGGTGAATGGTAGATTTAAAAATCTTACGCAACGGAAACAATTAAAACCCCAAACCCTTTCGGCAGAAAAACGATCTGTTAAAGAAATCGTGTATGAGACTAATCTAAACGTGTTTCACTGTGACAAAAGTGATAGATATAAGAGAGAATCAAGTCACGAAAACAACACAAAAAGAATTACTTAAATCCGTCAAGAAAAACTCAAGTTATGGTCAAAAGATCAGACTATGGTCAATCTGACCTACCCACGAAAAACAGTTTCTGGAATGCTGCAAAGAAGCTCGTGTAGATAAGAAATCACAAATCCAATAACCGTGAAATTTTGACAGATGATAGACAATCAAGTTGTGAAGACAACCCAAAAAGAATCACGTCAATTGGATCTGTAAATCTCGAGTTATGATAAAACCATCGACGAAAGGTAGTGCTGTCCAGAAACTCGACGAGTAAAACTTGTCTGTAACAAGTCAGATGAACAAGGCACAAAAGTTCCTTCAAACTACGAATTTTATTCAATAGAACACAAGAGGAACAGCCCCCAAAGTCTTCTACCACGAGATTTGGCCTTCCCTTGCTTATATAACCAGCCCTTAGGCCATCCCAATCTCAACTAGGACTCCAATCCTAATCCGATCACAATCGGAACTTTCCATAACTGCTTAGGACCCTTCTATACGCAGATAGAAGCAATATTAAGACTTCCAAACACTTTAGGAACGTATCCCACATTCCTAAACAACTCAAATTCGTTACACACACGAAATCCTAACATAACCAACTCGATACTTTCCATACCGAGCCATAACTGGCTCAGCTAGCAGCCTAAGTCTTCAACCGGTACGATCCGATCCTTCCGATCAGATCTTCCTTCCATAATCCGTATCTAGAAGCATATTGCCACGTCATGCACCTCATGCATACGTACGAACACCTTCCTTTGACCTTCATATGCACTGGCCTTGATTCAATCATCCTGCGCGACCTCCTGATCAGCTCAACCACAGTTCCTCCCGAACTTGGTTGTTGGAACCTCATCTCCTCCTGAGACTAGTCCAATGGATCCTGTCACCAGCCATGACTTGAACTCAAGCAACACCTGCACATGAACAAACAAACAATCCATACGAGCCCAAGTCCTCGACTTGACTCAAGTTAGTTCCAAACACAACACCTTACGTGAGAACCTCACATAAGCATGTTGCAAAACCATAATATCACGATATCAGCCATATCAACCAAAACGCACCAAAAAAAAAACTTAGCAAATGAATACTAAGCAATCTTTCCAACAATGTAAAGCAAGTACGAAACATTGCAAATGAAAAGCAGAAGCACTGTGGTCAAGTTCTGGACCTTGCCAGAACAACCCGGAGCTTGAGCCGAAGCTAACAAAAGCTAGTAGAACCTAGCGTCGGAGATTTCCAAAACTAGTAGATCCTAGCACGGAGCTTACCAAAAACTAGTCAAAACTAGTCAACCCAAAACTGGAGCTAGACAAAGTACATCGGAGCTTAGCAAAAGCATGCCAAAGCTATCAGATATATGTCAGAGCTAACAAAGTCATGCCGGAGCTAAAGATAAAGCTCACCGGAGCTAACCAAAGCTAGTCGGATCTTACCAAGATGCCGGACCTATCATCTAACATAGCTGGAGCTACCCAAAACAAGCCGGACCTACCATCGGACCTTGATAAAAAGGTGTTTTGGTGATATTTAAAACTTTTATTATCAAAGCCAAGTGTATTCACTACAAGCCAATGTATTCAGCACACATAGGTCTTACAGTATCATACCTTCTTGCCATAAAGAAACAACTTGTACCCCTCATGCATTGGGTGTGATCCGTCACTCCTTGGCTAAGTTAATGATAACCTTTAGCCAAAACGGAGTGACATGTACCCAACACATGTTGAGTACGATCCGTTATTCCTTACAACATACCTATAACCACAAAGGGATGATGTGCACTCAACATGGGTTGAGTGTGATCTGTTGATCCTTGGCTAAGGTATATAATACCTTCTGGCCACATAGGAACAACTTGCACCCAATATACATTGGATGTGATATTGTCATTCCTTGGTTAAGGTACATCATACCTTTTAGCCACAAATGAATAACTTACACCCAATGATGGTGGAAATTTCCTTGAGCTTGAATGAGTGCTTAGAATAGTTGAGAACGTAATGTTCTCACATATTCGTAGCAGCCCATTGGTTGCTCATGGAGGGTTACCATTTCAAATCTCCAGCCTCGTATAGTTATGGTTGACCTTCGGTATTAATTTCCAGTATATAGCAACCATCCTAGTTTACTCATTGGCCAAGATATGTTGAAATGGAATCCTCTAGGGATTCCAACAATCAGATCTTTGGATGCCTGCATGGTTATTTTACTCCTGCAAACTTCTCCTCTATGATAGAGAGGGATGGTTAGCTCCCGATACTTGTACAAATGATTTTTTGGGTTAGGTAACCGAATCTTCATTTGTACGTATGGGGAAGAGCAAAATCAAAGATGCATTGGGTCTAATTTCAAGTGTATCTATGAACAATGTACTATTCATTGATAAGAGTGGGGCTTTTATGGATAAATCAGGTTGAACATTTTCTGAAGCTCCTACTCAGAGCAATGCAAGTGATATAAATACACTATATGGATACCTTCATCTTGTAAAATTTCTAACCATCATAGTTTTTTTACAAGAGCAAATATTTATCAATTGGATCATGGCAAATAAGATTCTCAATTTTATCCTCTTGAACATTCTTAATTTCTTGCCTAGGAATTTGAAATTTAGTGATCCATGCATGAATGAGTGTCAAATCAAAATTATGGACATCACTATTCCTAGGTTACTACATACCAATTCAACCATTAAGTAATTTCATCAGCATTACCTAGGCAAAAATTGTCTAAGTCAATTTTAGCAATGCTTATGAAATTCTAGGTACTTGTTCAAATTTATTCCTAAGTAAGGTGCCATTCCTTTTGGAAGAATCAAAAAGGGCAATGCCAGTACTTACTCTCGTGAGGATGCATAAGAATTAAATCATAAGAAGGTGTAAACCTTCTTTGCCAATGTTAGCAAAAATCATTCAATCCTAATGTAATTCTAACGACAAATTTTTTTTAAACTCATACCTCAATTGAAGAGTAGTCCGGGTTGAAGGTCGTTGTGTGAGAAACTCACGACCATGAATTTTGGTGTAGCCTTCATGTTCAATGCCATGTTGAGGTTGGAGTAGAATGAGCTTCATCTTGTTCCTCCATTAGACTACCATCTTGAACATTCCTCCACCATGAACTCAATATGAGATCGATGGAGGGGTATGCACTTGATGGGTCCTTCCAACCTCTTCTCAAATTTTGTCCTGGCAGCACTAAAATCATGAACAAACAAAACAACTCAAAAACGGATTACATTAGCTCAAAAGCATGTTATACCCTTTGTCCAATTGTTTTGTCAAACTTGAAACAACTTGCAAATGCAATGAATATTAACGGAAATATTTTTTGTTTGAATTAGGTTGATGAATTCAAGTGGTTATGCCCACAGTTCATATCCGAATAAATTTATTTCCTAATTTGAAATTTTAGTTTTAGGAAGGTTGGAAATCTTACTTTCCAACATGCAAATGTGAAAATTCAAACATGCCAAATGCAAATGCAAAGATTGATACAAAATTCAAATATGCAATTAAGAAAACAAATATGAGATAACTACCAATTAACCTATTGGCAAGGACTCACCGAATTTTTGAAGTCCGATGAGTAGGACTTACCTCCGTTCAGTTTTGTCCAATCCCGGAGTTGAAGATGTGGACAACTTCTCTTGATTGACATGCCAAATCTCCTTTGGTATGTCAGATGGACATATAGACCACATGATGACCCTAGCCTCTCCGTCATCTTGATGAAGACTTGTTGATGTAGTGATGACTTCTCCCTCTTGAAGATATTCTTTTTTGAGCATGGTGAGGCTTGTCCTTCTTTTGGGGTGTAACTTTGACCTTCTTGATATACATTAAGGCCAACCCATACTTTGATCATGGATCAAAAGCTTCCTTGGACATGATGACATGTGGACTCCACAATCAAACAAGAAATGCTTCATCCACAATGTCACTTGCCCTTTGCATGAGCTTAGTCGAAGGGTAGGGATCCCAACAAGTGATTGTGGGATATCTTGGATCTTGATTGCTCTTTAAGTTTCTTGTCCTTGGCCAAGAGCTTCATGTAAATGTTGTCCTGATTTCTTGCTTGGCCATGGACAATATACTTCAAGGTAGGCTAGTTTAACTTAAGTCCCTTGAAATCCTCGTAGCCTCCTTGATTACAAGGGTGATATTGATTCTACCCTTGACCTCCTTGTAGGTGATATCCTTTGGAGTTGTGTTTGGAAGGAAGAATCCTCATGGTCTTTAGGAAAGTTTTCCCAAGTGTTCCATGTTGACAGGGATTTTCACAAAACATGTGAATATCCATGACTTGGATAATTCCAAACACTTCTCTATTGGCTTGATCTTCATGATACTTCAATGGGAGGTGTAATCCATAGCTAGAATGTCCACCCTGTTAAGTGGTGTGCATGCCAAGCTAAAGGAACTAAAACATTATTCAATCCACCCCTTGAGTGGAGACCATATTCTCATCTGTGATGAATGAGAATAAGACTCCTTCAGGTCCAACACGAATGTGGTCATGGATTGGTGGAGCCAACCCGTGACATGAGTATTGGATGAAGAGACAACTATCCACTCCATGATGGAGTCAAACCAAGAAAAACTCTTGGAGCCTCCCGCACTCTTGGGATGGATGACTTTGTCTTCTACTGGAAGCTGAAATTTTTCTGCGAAAGGCAATTGTGTTGCCTAGCGGACATTTGTTGAGGTACGCCATGAATCATCTTGCAGTTGAACATTGGCGTCCTCGTTGGCCATCCTATTAAATGGGTTATCCAACACTACCCTATTTTCACACAAAAGGAGAAAACAAACAAGGTAATCCTATCTAATAACTATGAGTACCTATGGCTTAAGCACAAGTGATAGCTACCCTTCACTTCCTTTGCCTTCCCCAGCAACGGCGCATGAAATGCTTGTTGACAGTTCTTAACACCACATATCATCTCCGGTAGGACATGAGATCCACAAGTGCACAAAATATAGCGTTGTAACATTTCACCAATGAGTATTCCCAAGGGTATCATATTTATTCCAAAGGAAGGCGGTGAAGTAAAGTAGACACTACTCTTATGATCAATCTATGGGATACTAATCAATTATCAAGACAACGGTAAGTTGATATAAGGTGTGAGACCTATGTGTACTGAATACATTGGCTTTAATGATAAAAGTTTTGAATACTACCAAAACACCTTTTTAACAAGGTCCGATTCTAGGTCCGTGCTCCTGCAAGGTTCGACGATAGGTCCAACTTGTTTTGGGTAGCTCCGGTGAGCTTTTTCTTTAGCTCTGACAAGTCTTTGATAGCTCTGACATGTCTTTCTTCAGCTTCGACTTGTTTTGGGTAGCTTCGGTGAGCTTTGTCTTTAGCTCGGGCAATGTCTTTGATAGCTCTGGCATGTCTTTGTTAAGCTCTGACTTGCTTTTTTGTAACACCCTCATTTTCATGCATCATGCTCTACATGCACTCATATACATGTTTAACATTAGCCCACAACAAGAGGAATGAGTTTAAAATCGATTCGGAGCATTTAAAATTGATTTGGAGCAAAACCGCACTTAAAATGCAGGAAAGTGCGGACTAGTCCGATTTTACTGAGGACTAGTCCGATTTCTCTCTGACTAAAAACGGACTTGTCCGTTTTTGCTGCAGACTAGTCCGATTTTGGCTCTGGAAACTTTCGGACTTGTCCGATTTTGTGCGGACTAGTCCGATATTCCATGAATCCTTGAAAATTTGCTAAGTCCCTGGACTTTTCCGGACTAGTCCGGTGTTCCAGCGGACTTGTCCGTTTTCCTTTCTGACTAAGATCGGACTTGTCCGATTTTTGGCCAGACTTGTCCGATTTTCTCTCTGGACGACTTCGGACTAGTCCGGTCCTGTCCGGACTTGTCCGATATTTCGTGACTCCGAGATTGACCTTTTCTTTTACGACTTGTTTCTTGGGTTTCACGTCAAGTGGGCCTAGGGACGTCGTGCCCAACTCTTTTAGAGCCCATGTGGGACTCTAAACCGTCCTCTACTCATCCCAAAACTCGAGATCCATCTAACCCTAGCCTCCACTCCTATATAAACAGCCCCACCCCTTGGTTTGACATCTATTTGCCACTTTTCCACCCACCCAAACCCTAGTTCGTGGGGAGCCACCATCAAGGAGGGAGGAGAAGATCCCAAACAAGAAGAAGAAGGGGAGGAAACAAAGGAGGATCAAGATCTCCACCAAGTTTCGTCCTTCACCACCAATTCATCCCCAAAGTTCATCACCAACCCTAGATCATCAAGATCCAAGTGTTACCTCCAAGTTTCTTGGTTCATTGGAGTTCTAAACACCTGGTATACCTTCTATTCTCTTTTCCTTACATGAATTCAACCCCTAATCTCCAAATTCACGTCGATCTAGAAAACCCTAATCCGCTGATCTCGCAGAGTGCGGACTTGTCCGGTCCCAAGCGGACTAGTCCGATCTTTCTGGTTAAATTGTGTTGAATTAATTCTAAAATTTGATCTAATCGAATCCAAACCTGTATAAACTTGTTAAAATCTATTAGAACTAGTTAGTGATCATTAAAAGCAATCTAGTAACAAGTTCTACCTTGCATTGCATCAATCATGCATGTCATGTCATATTGAGTAATATTTGTGCACTCTTTGATTTTGTTTCTTGTTTTGTATGTTATTGTGTGGATTAGACGGATTTGCGCTAGAGAGTGCCACGGAGGATCTACAACCTCAAGAGTTCGAAGGCTTTGACCCTAATCAACATCAAGAGCAAGGCAAGTGTCCTTGAAGCATATTGATCCTGTTTTTAAAATAAATGTTTGTTTGCAAAATTGCATGCTGTGTCAATTTGATGGGAATCCTATGGTAGGAAGTTTACTAGACTTGCTAAACTACCCTTGTCACCTGGAATTTATGGTAGAGAGAGTCGGGGAAGGGTTTTTACCTTTTTGCTTCGCTGAATCAACTGGGATGGGAAACAACTATATCACTCAATTTAATTATGCATGGATGAGATTATGGTTAACATGAACTGGTTAAACATGGTATGGTAATGGATGATCTAAGCAAGCCTGGTATGTGGATGGGTTGGATGTTACGGTGGTTTGCTTGCTTTAGATCTAAGGACCGGTTCATGCGAGAATAAGCCAGGACTACAGTGCCACCACGAGGCCAAGTTATGGGTGCGGCGTAGCTGATTAATTAGGGCTTTGCTAGTGCTGTTTGGACCATTGTGGATGCTCGGGGAAGGGGTAGTCGGATTGGGTTTGTTGGTGATTGGTGGGACTACCCTGGGATCCGAATGGCTCAAGAGGGGGCCCTTGGTTGAAGATGTGCTCTGCGGGAGACATCGCCACCGGTGAAACCTCAGTGGGGTCTAAATAGGCTAGTAATCCCTTTGTAAAGGCTATTTTGTGATCTCTTGGCCACACACCAACGGAAGTGTGTAATGTGACCGACGGGTCATGGGCATAAGGGAGGTTCTTAGTCGCCGAAGGGTGATGAAATCACGGACACGTGGGTAAAGAGGTACAAACTCTGCAGAGTATTAACTAAAACTATCATGATAGCCGTGCTCCCGGTTATGAGCACCTGGACAACTTCCATGATTAGAGGCAAATTGGAATTTGGGATGGTTATGGTTTGGTAATGGTTATGGATGGTTATGGATTAATCTCTGGTATTTAATATGGTTATTGGCAATGGTGAAATCTGGAATTATTGATGATGGTAATGAATTCAGTTTGGTATTATGGTTTTACTTATGCTTATGATGGGTTTATTTTACATACACATAATACATATATTGCTTTTCAAATGTTTTAATGTACTTTTCAGCACTTTGCCATTATTATTGTCGTCATTTGAATCAGCCACATGTCATACTTTCCACACTTGCTGAGTACGACATGTACTCACTCTTGCAATCCCCCACCCCAACAGTTGCAGGTCAGGACTGGGATTTTAATGGCGATAATGCGGAGTTCTAGGCCGTGTCTACCGTCAGCTTTGCCTGTGGTGTTGATTGGTGCTGCGCATACATGCCCTGTCGCTCATGCTGCATAGTTGCTTAGTTTGCTTAGTTGTTTAATTAGTTTATTTCCGCTGCATTAGTTGAACTTGTCATTAATATTCATTAGAGCTTGTATTCGAGGATTTAATGAATTGTGTAATAAGAGTACTTATTTAATAATTTGAGCTGTGGTAATTTTCTGTATATCCTTTTGTGATTTCACTCGTGTATGTGTGATGAACATCCTGGGCACACATATGCGTTAGCTTGGTTCATTTTCGGAACCGGGCGTCACAGATTGGTATCAGAGCCACAGGTTGACTGTAGGATGCAGCCTAGATAGAATGGACACTTTAGAGCACATAGGAGCACTCAGGAATCGATGTGTTTTTGCTTGGAGTGCTGCTTGCTATATATTGCTTGCTTGTGTGCTTAATAGAGGATTTTGGGATGTTTTAGCATTGCCAGGTCCACCTAGGCTAGTGTAGCTAGTTGTTTTAGTTTCATATCCCTTGATGCATATAGTTGGGGACGTTTTCTAATTCTTACCTACTGCTTTTCTTCAGATGGTGAGGACTCGCAACCAGAGGGATGGCAATGATGAAGAGGATAACAATGGAGTGCCTCAAAACGACAATGGACAAGGACCTGCTCAGGGAGCTATCAACATCGAGCAGCTATTGGCCATGCAAAACCAGCTCATGCAGACCATGATACAGACTATGGGACAGCTGCAGGCTGGCAGTATCAACAATCAGCCCCACATGCCTCCACCGCCACCCCCACCTCCTCATAACCGATTGGGAGAGTTTATGAGGACTAGGCCACCAACCTTTTCTCAAGCTGCTGACCCTATGGATGCTGATGATTGGCTCAAGTCCGTGGAGAAGAAGCTAGCCATTGTCCAATGCAGTGATCGGGAGAAGGTGCTATTTGCTTCTCATCAACTCGTTGGAGCAGCTGCAGATTGGTGGGATTCTTATTGCAATGCTCATGAGAACCAAGAGAGAATTACTTGGGCCGAATTCAAGGAGAATTTTCGTTCTCATTATGTGCCCGAGGGTGTTATGATCTTGAAGAGGCAAGAATTTGAGAATTTAAGGCAAGGAAGATCAAGCGTGAGTGAATATCTCAATAAATTCACTCAACTATCAAGATATGCGCCTGAGGATGTTAGCCGGGACAGCCGGAAGCAATACTTGTTCATGAGGGGATTGAACAATACGATCCAGGTACAATTGCTCAACTGTGATTATGTCAATTTCCAGAAGCTTGTGGACAAGGCAATTGTGGTTGAGAACAAGATCCGTGAGATGGAGCAAGAAATCAAGAGGAAGGCGCCATATCAAGGACAGCAACAAGGAAGTAATGTGCGCCCTCGCTTTGCGCCACCCAATGCGCCTCATTACAGCTCCTCTATTCCTGCTCAGCGCCCTGGTTATGCACCGCGCCCAACTCAGTTTGTGCAGCAGCGCCCTGTTATGCAAGCAATGCCTTATGCACCTCGTGCTGATTTCCCTGGAACCAATGCTCAAAACCAAGCTCGTCCCAATAATTCTGGTGGAGTCAAGAGGTGCTATACTTGTGGAGAAGCTGGACACTTTGCGAATCAATGTCCTAAGTCGGGCCTTGGTCAAGGAAGCAATGCATCGAAGCAAAACCCAAGACCTAATGGAGGACAGCCACAAGGAAGCCGTGGACAGCAAAATTTTGCTCGTGGCAACGTGAACCATGTCTCTACGGAGGATGCTCAACAAGCGGATGACGTGGTCATTGGTATGTTTCTCGCCAACTCCAACCCCGCGACTATGTTATTTGATTCTGGAGCATCGCATTCATTCATTGCATCAAAGTATGTTGCCAAGTATAGTTTGCCTATCTCACATATGAAGTTTACTCTGTTGGTTAAGTCTCCTGGAGGAGAGATGAGGACAAATATAGTATGTCCAAAAGTAAGCCTTAGAATAAGGGGGGTAGACTTCTCCGCCAACCTCATTGTTTTAGATTCTCAAGGGTTGGATATTATACTTGGTATGGACTGGTTGAGGAAGCACAGTGGAGTTATTGAATGTGCCACAAAGACGGTGAAGTTGACTAACGAAGAAGGGAGAGAATTCAGATTTGATGAAGACGAACATGGTACCTTATGGATTGGAAAGAGAATTGTTGTGCCTAATGTAAAGCATATTCGAGAAACAATATTAAAGGAGGCACATGACTCGCCATACTCAATTCACCCTGGTTGTACGAAGATGTACAAGGATTTGAAGACTTGCTATTGGTGGGATAGCATGAAAAAGGACATAGCCGAATATGTAGCATTATGTGATGTGTGCCAACGAGTCAAGGCGGAACATCAAAGGCCAGCCGGATTATTGCAACCGTTGAAGATTCCGGAATGGAAGTGGGAAGAAGTTGGTATGGACTTCATAGTTGGGTTACCACGTACTCAATCCGGGTATGACTCAATTTGGGTAATTGTGGATCGCTTAACTAAGTCAGCTCATTTTGTCCCTGTGAAAACCAAGTATACAGCTGCACGATTGGCCGAAATATACATGGATCATATTGTGTGTCGACATGGAGTCCCTAAGAAGATAGTCTCGGATAGAGGTTCTCAATTTACCTCCAGATTTTGGCAAAAATTGCATGAAGCTTTGGGAACGAGGTTGAATTTTAGTTCAGCATATCATCCTCAAACAGATGGACAAACCGAGAGGACCAATCAGATTTTGGAGGACATGTTAAGAGCTTGTGCTTTAAAGCATGGGAAAAGTTGGGACAGAAGCTTGCCATACGCAGAATTTTCATACAACAATAGTTACCAAGCAAGCTTGAAAATGTCACCATATGAAGCGCTTTATGGGAGGAAGTGTAGGACACCTTTATTCTGGAATGAGGCAGGAGAAACTCAAGTATTTGGTCCGGACGTGTTGCAAGAAGCCGAAAAGCAAGTCCAAATAATTCGTGGAAACTTGAGGGCTGCCCAATCAAGGCAAAAGGGCTATGCGGATAATAGGAGAAGGAAATTAGCCTTTGAAATAGGAGATTTTGTTTACCTCAAGGTGTCACCAATGAGAGGTCATAAGAGGTTTAACATAAGGGGTAAGCTCGCACCTCGTTATATTGGACCATTCAAGATTTTGGACAAAAGAGGAGAAGTAGCATATAAGTTGGAGATGCCAGCTCATCTTTCAGACGTACATGATGTGTTTCATGTTTCCCAGCTCAAGAAGTGTTTGAGAGTACCGGAAGATCAAGTGCCAATGGAAGAATTGGAACTAGAGGAAGATTTGACGTATGTCGAGCAACCGGTCAAAATCTTGGAAACCAAGGAGAGGGTCACAAGGAACAAGGTGATTCGATGGTGTAAAGTCCAATGGAAGCACCATACCGAAAAAGAAGCAACTTGGGAGCTAGAAGATGATTTCAAGAAGGAATTTCCCTATCTCTTCTCTTCCGCGTCGAATCTCGAGGGCGAGATTCATTTTAAGGGGGGTAGGTTTGTAACACCCTCATTTTCATGCATCATGCTCTACATGCACTCATATACATGTTTAACATTAGCCCACAACAAGAGGAATGAGTTTAAAATCGATTCGGAGCATTTAAAATTGATTTGGAGCAAAACCACACTTAAAATGCAGGAAAGTGCGGACTAGTCCGATTTTACTGAGGACTAGTCCGATTTCTCTCTGACTAAAAACGGACTTGTCCGTTTTTGCTGCAGACTAGTCCGATTTTGGCTCTGGAAACTTTCGGACTTGTCCGATTTTGTGCGGACTAGTCCGATATTCCATGAATCCTTGAAAATTTGCTAAGTCCCTGGACTTTTCCGGACTAGTCCGGTGTTCCAGCGGACTTGTCCGTTTTCCTTTCTGACTAAGATCGGACTTGTCCGATTTTTGGCCAGACTTGTCCGATTTTCTCTCTGGACGACTTCGGACTAGTCCGGTCCTGTCCGGACTTGTCCGATATTTCGTGACTCCGAGATTGACCTTTTCTTTTACGACTTGTTTCTTGGGTTTCACGTCAAGTGGGCCTAGGGACGTCGTGCCCAACTCTTTTAGAGCCCATGTGGGACTCTAAACCGTCCTCTACTCATCCCAAAACTCGAGATCCATCTAACCCTAGCCTCCACTCCTATATAAACAGCCCCACCCCTTGGTTTAACATCTATTTGCCACTTTTCCACCCACCCAAACCCTAGTTCGTGGGGAGCCACCATCAAGGAGGGAGGAGAAGATCCCAAACAAGAAGAAGAAGGGGAGGAAACAAAGGAGGATCAAGATCTCCACCAAGTTTCGTCCTTCACCACCAATTCATCCCCAAAGTTCATCACCAACCCTAGATCATCAAGATCCAAGTGTTACCTCCAAGTTTCTTGGTTCATTGGAGTTCTAAACACCTGGTATACCTTCTATTCTCTTTTCCTTACATGAATTCAACCCCTAATCTCCAAATTCACGTCGATCTAGAAAACCCTAATCCGCTGATCTCGCAGAGTGCGGACTTGTCCGGTCCCAAGCGGACTAGTCCGATCTTTCTGGTTAAATTGTGTTGAATTAATTCTAAAATTTGATCTAATCGAATCCAAACCTGTATAAACTTGTTAAAATCTATTAGAACTAGTTAGTGATCATTAAAAGCAATCTAGTAACAAGTTCTACCTTGCATTGCATCAATCATGCATGTCATGTCATATTGAGTAATATTTGTGCACTCTTTGATTTTGTTTCTTGTTTTGTATGTTATTGTGTGGATTAGACGGATTTGCGCTAGAGAGTGCCACGGAGGATCTACAACCTCAAGAGTTCGAAGGCTTTGACCCTAATCAACATCAAGAGCAAGGCAAGTGTCCTTGAAGCATATTGATCCTGTTTTTAAAATAAATGTTTGTTTGCAAAATTGCATGCTGTGTCAATTTGATGGGAATCCTATGGTAGGAAGTTTACTAGACTTGCTAAACTACCCTTGTCACCTGGAATTTATGGTAGAGAGAGTCGGGGAAGGGTTTTTACCTTTTTGCTTCGCTGAATCAACTGGGATGGGAAACAACTATATCACTCAATTTAATTATGCATGGATGAGATTATGGTTAACATGAACTGGTTAAACATGGTATGGTAATGGATGATCTAAGCAAGCCTGGTATGTGGATGGGTTGGATGTTACGGTGGTTTGCTTGCTTTAGATCTAAGGACCGGTTCATGCGAGAATAAGCCAGGACTACAGTGCCACCACGAGGCCAAGTTATGGGTGCGGCGTAGCTGATTAATTAGGGCTTTGCTAGTGCTGTTTGGACCATTGTGGATGCTCGGGGAAGGGGTAGTCGGATTGGGTTTGTTGGTGATTGGTGGGACTACCCTGGGATCCGAATGGCTCAAGAGGGGGCCCTTGGTTGAAGATGTGCTCTGCGGGAGACATCGCCACCGGTGAAACCTCAGTGGGGTCTAAATAGGCTAGTAATCCCTTTGTAAAGGCTATTTTGTGATCTCTTGGCCACACACCAACGGAAGTGTGTAATGTGACCGACGGGTCATGGGCATAAGGGAGGTTCTTAGTCGCCGAAGGGTGATGAAATCACGGACACGTGGGTAAAGAGGTACAAACTCTGCAGAGTATTAACTAAAACTATCATGATAGCCGTGCTCCCGGTTATGAGCACCTGGACAACTTCCATGATTAGAGGCAAATTGGAATTTGGGATGGTTATGGTTTGGTAATGGTTATGGATGGTTATGGATTAATCTCTGGTATTTAATATGGTTATTGGCAATGGTGAAATCTAGAATTATTGATGATGGTAATGAATTCAGTTTGGTATTATGGTTTTACTTATGCTTATGATGGGTTTATTTTACATACACATAATACATATATTGCTTTTCAAATGTTTTAATGTACTTTTCAGCACTTTGCCATTATTATTGTCGTCATTTGAATCAGCCACATGTCATACTTTCCACACTTGCTGAGTACGACATGTACTCACTCTTGCAATCCCCCACCCCAACAGTTGCAGGTCAGGACTGGGATTTTAATGGCGATAATGCGGAGTTCTAGGCCGTGTCTACCGTCAGCTTTGCCTGTGGTGTTGATTGGTGCTGCGCATACATGCCCTGTCGCTCATGCTGCATAGTTGCTTAGTTTGCTTAGTTGTTTAATTAGTTTATTTCCGCTGCATTAGTTGAACTTGTCATTAATATTCATTAGAGCTTGTATTCGAGGATTTAATGAATTGTGTAATAAGAGTACTTATTTAATAATTTGAGCTGTGGTAATTTTCTGTATATCCTTTTGTGATTTCACTCGTGTATGTGTGATGAACATCCTGGGCACACATATGCGTTAGCTTGGTTCATTTTCGGAACCGGGCGTCACATTTTTCTAGCTCTAGCTTTTAGGTTGACTAGTTCCGACTAGTTTTGGTAAGCTCCAACGGATGCTAGTTCTACTAACTTTAGGAAGCTCCTACTGGTTGTATTTCGACTGATTTTGTTTTAGCTCCCGTTAGCTTTGCAAGTTTTGGAACTTGATTATATTGTTTCTCTGAATTGTTTCGAACTTGTGTTACATTCCGATATGTTGCTTAGTATTCATTTACTATGTTTTTGGTGTGTTTTGGTGGTTATGGCTGATATCATCTTGCTATGGTTTGCAACATGCTTATGTGAGGTGCTCACGTAAGATGTTGTGGTTTTGGAACTAATGAGTCAAGTCGAGGACTTGTGCTAGGAAGTATCGGTTGTTTGTTCATGTGCAGGTGTTGCTTGAGTTCAAGACACGGCTGGTGACGGGATCCATTGGACTAGTCTCAAGGAGGAGATGAGGTTCCAACAACCAAGTTCGAGAGGAATTGTGGTTGAGTTGATCAGGAGGTCACACAAGGTTATTGAATCAAGGGCAGTGCATATGAAGGAAACTAGATGTCGAAGGAAGGTGTTCGTACGTATGCATGCGGTGCATGATGTGGCAACATGGTTCCGAAGATAGGTTATGCAAGGAAAGATCTGATTGGAAGGACCAGATCGTATCGAATGATGACTTCGATTGCGGCGGAGTCGGTTATGGATCGGATATGGAAAGTATCGAGTTGGTTATGATAGTTTTCGTATGGGACATGAAGTTAGGTTGTTTTAGGAATGTGGAATATGTTCCTGAGTTTGTTAGGAAGTCTTGATATCATTTCTATCTGCGAATAGGAAGATCTTGAGCAGTTATGGTAAGTTGCAATTCGTGATCAGAGTAGGATTAGAGTCCTAGTTAGAGTTGAGTTGGCTTTCGGTCTGGTTATATAAACAAGGGAAGCCAGAGATCATGGTATACGACTTTGGGGTTGTTCCTCTTGTGTTTTGATCAATAAATTCGTAGTTTAAAGGAACTTTTCTGCCGTGTTCGTCCGACTTGTTTTCTTCAAGTCTTTCCCGTCGAGTTTCTGCACAGCACTACCTTTCTTCGGTAATTTTATCATAACTCTAGTTTTACAGATCCAATTGACGTGATTCTTTCTGAATTGTCTTCACAACTAGATTATCTATCATATTTGAAAATTTCACGGTCATTGGATTTGTGGTTTTGGATCTACACGAGTTTCTTTGCAGTATTGCAGAACTGTTTTTTACTCGGTAGAACAGATTGACCTTTGTTCGATTTTTTGATCGTAACATGAGTTTTTCTCGACGGTTTTCCGTGATTCTTGTTGTCTTGTATTCGTGACTTGATTATCTACAATATCTACTACTTATGTTATGGTTGAAAACGTTTAGGTTAGTCGCACACACGATTTTTTTAACAAATCGTTTTTCCGCTGAGGGGTTTTTGTTGCTTCCACTGAAAAAGTTTAAATCTACGATTCACCCCACCTCTTATACCTTTTCATGTGCTCTTCGATCCTACATAAGGGTAGTGTGACACACACCTAAGAAATCTACTCTAAGGGTAAGGTTGTCCTAGCGAGGGATAGACTATGAGATGGAGCTACTCCTACTATGCTCTAATTACTCATATACATAGCCTAATAAAGTACACATGACTATGATAATGGTGAATACTAGGGCTTAGTGGTCCATCATATCAGGCACGAGCTTACCCTTGTCTGCCAGGCGACTCTTGCCAAAAGCCTACATCGTAGCCAAACGTGGAGGATTACAACAGACGGATAGGGCTGTCACCACTTACTGCCTACCTCTACAACTCGTGGACTACGAGGCATCCAACGCTACTTAACTAATCAAGCACCACGGTTGCATGAGAAGTAAATACCTTAAGAGTTGCAACATAATATTCATCCTCTACAATGACTAACCTAAATATTGTTGAACCAATGTTGGGACCAAGCACTATTGTATTCATATTAACATAATCATATTATTACCTAATTAGACTATACTGGTGGTGTATGTTGTTTGTGATAACATGATAATGGCATTATATCTAGATCATAACAACATCTACACCTAGCACATACATGGACTCCATAATCAAACAAGAAACGCTTTGCCCAAGTATATGAACAAAGAGAGACTAATAATACAATTATTATAATGCATAAAGTCACAAATACAAGAAAAGATACATGAGCCATACCTTTCCCAATTTGGACTTGGAACTAGAGGCTCCTCTCTACAGCCTAACCTCCACTAAAGACTTGGAGAACTAATGTATACAAGAGAGTGAATGCTCATGTGGTGTGTGTTGAAGTGAGGAGCGAGGGGTCCTATTTATAACTTGGAGAAAGGTCGGTTTCCGCCACCAAAAGCGCAAGAATCAGTCACCACTGACTTCTGCAAGCCGAGAGGAGCCAACACGTGGTGATTGACCGAGTTTGGCACTAGGACCATGTCGGCCGGCTAGGGGGGTCGGCCGACCTAGTCTTTCCACCATTTTCACGTGTGCTTTCTCCAGGTCATTGCCAGGTGCATCCCATCCCTTGATATGGGTGCTACACTGTTGGATGGACTCGAATACTTCTATTTGTGGGACATTTGATCCATGTGGTGCCACATGTCGGTGCATGATTGGCTGGGATGATGTTTGATAGGATTGCTTCCTTGTTTCACTTCAATTCTGTATAAAATACATGTATGCACCAATTTATCCAAGTACAAGTGGAACTAGGTCATTTATAACTATAATATGTGTAAGAAATATTCATTCCTTCAGATAATTGAGTTATATTGACGGTTGAAATTGATATATAACGACCGTCAGTAGCAACCACGACGCAAATCTGCATCGACTCTGCTCGCGCCCCCTCGGCATCCACACGGGCAGCTTAACTCTTCACCCTTGCATGCTGTTGGTATTTCTTAACACCACATCTCCGGTAGGAGATGAGATCTGCAAGCGCATAGATGATACCATTGTAGCATTTCTCCCAAGAGTATTCCCAAGGGTATCGTATTTATTCCAAAGGAAGATGATGAAGTAAAGTAAACACTATTCTTATGATCAAGGTATAGGGTACAAAGTATTTATCAGAACAGGGGTAAGATGATAATAGGGGTAGTGTGACACACACCTAAGCAATCTACTCTAAGGGTAAGATTGTCCTAGTGAGGGTTGAGTTATGAGACAGAGCTACTCCTACCGTGCTCTAACTACTCATATACATGCCTAATAGAGTACACATGAATATTCTAGCTGTGCATATTAGGGCTTATTAATCCAACATATTGGGCACGAGTTTAGCTGACAACATGTCAGGACGATTCCCGCCATGATCGTGTGGCATAGCCGAGCGTGGGGAATTACAAGGTATAGACAGGGCTGTCACCACCTGCCGCCTACTCCTTCCTACAAACCGTGGGTCTACGAGGAATCCAACGCTACTTAACTATCTAGGAACCACACTTACATGTTAAGTAAATACCTTAGGAGTTGCAATAGAAGATCCATCCTAAGGCAATGACTAATCTAAACATCGTTGAACCAATGTTGGCACCAAGCACTAACATATTCATATTAACATAATCATATTATTACCTAATTAGACTATAGTGGTGGTGTATGATGTTTATGATAACAAGATATCAACATTATGACTAGATCATAGTAACATCTACACCTAGCACATACATGGACTGGACAACCAAACAAGGAACACTTTGCCCAAGTATATAAGTACATAGAGACTGATAATATTATTATGATTATTATAAATCATAAAGTCACAAAAGTAAAGAAAGACACATGAGCCATACCTTTCCCAATTTAGACTTGGGACTAGAGGCTCCTCTCGACATCCTGTAACACCCTCAATTTTTGCATCATGCATTGCATACATGTTCATGCATTAAACATTAATAGAATAAAAGAAAAATGATAAACCATACATATATGGTGTAGCAAAAAGAAGAAATAGAAAATAATAATTATAGCCTAAAACTTATAATAGGGAATAAGAATAAAAATAATAATAATAAAAAAGTATATATAAATAATATATATAAAAAATGAAATAAAGTATAAATAATAAAATATATATAATAATATATATAAAATAATAAATAAATAAAATGAATAAGATAAATAAAATAAATAAAATATAAATAATAAAATATATTATAATAATAATAATATAAAAAGAAAAAAAATGAAAAGAAAAAAAAGGAAAAGGGGTCACTGCCGGCCAGGCCAAACCGGCCCAGCCCGCAGCGCCCCGACGCCCCGCTCGCGCCTCCCGGCCGACGCGCCGCGCCGAATCTCACGATTCCCGCGCTCCCGCTCCGATCCGCGCCTGCGCCCCTGGGCCCCGCGCCACCTGCACCGCAGCCCCGGCGCAGCGCGACCTCGCCCCGGCCCCACGCGACTCCCGCACGCGAGCGCCGTACCGGCCGCCCGCAAATCCCGCGCTCCCGGTCCCACCCCGCCGAATCCCGCCCCGATCCGCCGCGCCCTGGCCCACCCCGCACGCCCGACCCTGGCCACGGTACCGAGGCGGTACCGATTTTTACCGATCCCGCCGCCTATATAAACGCCTCCAGACTCCGTAGGTTTTTCCATGATCCCAGAACCGCCGCCGCCAATTCCACGGTAAAAGCCCTAGCCGCCGGCTAGAAAAAAAGGCACCAGGAGCAGCCGCCAGGAAGGAAAAAAAGGAAGAAAAGAGGAGGAAGAGGAGAAAAAAGAGGAGGGCGCCGCCGTTCGCCGGAGATCGTCGTCGCCATCGCGTCGCCGTCGTCGTGCCGCCGGAGGACCCTGCGCATCTACTTTGTCTACGCATTGTCCCCATCCCGCGATCATCGAAGCCATCGCATCTACGGTAGGCCATGTTCCCGATGCGAATTTTAGTGACCATATTGAATCTAATAGATGAAAATTGATCGTAGTTGCGTCGTATTTTTATTTTCAGCAGCATTAATTCTCGCTAAAACCCCCGTAAACTCATATGAACACGTATGAACTAGTTGCATCTAATTAATAAACAACCATAGTTAATTAATAATTGATCTTTGCATGCATGCATGTCATCGCATGTTGATTAATGTGTGTGCATCATGTTGATTGTATATGTTTTCTTGTATGTATGATCACGCGTAGAGGAACGTGCTCAAGAGGCCACATACGAGGATTTCCAGAACCAAGACTTCGAAGTGCTTGAGCAACCCCATCCGTCGGAGCAAGGCAAGTGTCCTTGAAGCATATTGATCCTGTTTTATTAAATGTTTTGTTTGCAAACTTGCATGCTTGTGTCAATATGATGGGAAACCCATACGTAGGAGTTTACTAGCTTTGTTTAACCACCCTTGTCACCTGGAATATATGGTAGAGAGTCAGGAAGGGTTTTTACCTTTTTGCTTCGCTTAATTAATTGGGATGGAAAAACCAACACTACACATTTAATTATGTATTAATGATATTCTAGTTAATGTGAACTGGTCGATACGGTTTGGTAATGGGTGATCTAAGCAAGCCTGGTATGTGGATGGGTTGGATGTTATGGTGGTTTGCTTGCTTTAGATCTAAGGACCGGTTCATGCGAGAATATGTCAGGTCAACAGTGCCACCACAAGGCCAAGTATGGGTGCGGCGTAGCTGAATAATTAGGAGCGCTACTAGTATTGTATGGACCATTGGATGGCGCGGGGAATGGGAGTCGAGGAGGACTGCCCTGGGATCTGCATGGCACACGAGGGGGCCCGTGGGTGGGAGAATGGAGATTCAAGCCTGCCGGTGAAACCTTAGTGGGCCCGTACATACTAGTAGTCCCTTTTGAAAGGCTATTTTGTGATCTCTTGGCCATACACCTACGGAAGTGTGATATGGCATAATGGAGGTTTCTTAGTCATCGAAAGGTGATGAAATCACGAACATGTGGGTAAAGTGGTACACCCTCTGCAGAGTGTTAAAACTATCATGATAGTCGTGCTCCCGGTTATGAGCGCCTGGATGACCTACATGATTAGAGTGAAATTGGGATTTGGGATGGTTATGGTTGGATTATGGTTATGGGTTGGTAATGGTTATGGATGGTTTATGGATTATGGTCATGGATATGAATTTGAGTTCTGGTAACTGGACATGGATAATGATGATGTTGGCAATAATTGGATATGGTTTATATTTTGTTAATATGATGGTTATGATGGGATTGTTTCACATAGACAGAGTATAATGCTTTTTCAAATGTTTTACTGTACTTTTCAGCACTTAGCCATTATTACATTCGTCATTTGAATAAGCCACATGTCATACTTTCCACACTTGCTGAGTACGACATGTACTCACCCTTGCAATCCCCCCCCCAACAGCCACTGGAGACAATTGGGAGTACCCTGAGGATCACGTGGAGTACTAGGTTGCGTACCGCCATCAATTGCCTGTGGATTGGAGTTGTACTGCTTAGTTTATTTTCCGCTGCATTATTTAGAGTTTTATCATTCGTGAACTATTGGATTATTGTAATAAAGTACTTATTTAATAGTTAAGACGTGGTTAAATTCTGTATATCGTTTGTATATGTGTGATGAACTTCCTGGGCACACATATGCGTTACGCTTGGTTCATATTCGGAACCGGGTGTCACACATCCTAACCTCCACTAAGGAACTAGGAAAACTAGTGACAAGGGAGAATGCTTGAGTGGTGTGTGTGAAGTGAGGTGAGGCACCCCCCTAATTATACACTCACTAAAATAGTTTAGTGTGCTAATCTCCCAGGCTTTCACTTACTCCCGCGCCAAGGAAGCCACCAGAGGTTCACATGTTCGAGTGGACCAAATTTGGCGCCTTTAACAGTTCGGTCGACCTCCCTAGTTAGCCGAGTTGGTGGTGGCGCCACTCGGCCCCCACTTGATCTTGGACACTAAAATGTGGGCCCTTGTCAACCCTCTAGATGAATCGTGGTGAAAGTATGCGGGTACACGCCTGTAAGTGGGCCATTGGATCCATGGGAGTCCACATGTCATCATCTTATTGGTTGGAAGTGTATTTCCTTGCCATGTGGTTATGCATGCACCTCAAATCAGTATAGAATACCTGCATGTACCAATTTCTCCAAGTACAAGTGTAATTAGGTCATTTCTAACTATGATGTGTGTAAGAAATATTCATTCCCTCACATAATTGAGTTATATTGATGGTCGAAATTGGTATATAACGACTGTCAACAAACTCCCCCAAGCTTACCCATTGCCCGTCTCGAAGCAAAGATAAAGACTTAGGTTGTTGATCATGAGTTGCTACAATGTCCTTTTTTGCAAAAGTACCAAGTGCACAACAAAATATTCTACCTTGCATTGAATAAATTGGCGATGGTACCTCACTCTTTCCTAGTCATTATGGGGCTTACGCCTCATCCTTTTCTTAGGTGGTTGATGGATAGAACAGCAAAATGAGCATGCATCACCTAGTGTGTGAGTTTCACTCAAATTTCCGAAGAATTTCAAATTGAGTTTGAATTTAAGTTCCTCAAATGATGCACTCAATCACTTCAATGTGGGAAGTGGTATTTGTATCCTCACCATGGCAATTCCTTTCTTGTCCTACATTTATGTAAGATTTATATGTGGAGCTTGGTAGGGATCAAGAGTAGGCATATTTGCAACACATGTATTGCTAAGTCAAAAGAGCAAGCCTTAGAAGAAATAAATCATTGATCAAGAGATGTGCAAATGTGATGGAATATTTGTGCAGTGGTATGCGCTCTCTTTTTGTGAGGACGAAACATGGCTACTTATTTTCTCTCTTTTTTTTCTCACGCTCTTGTACATGAGCATGCATTTTATTTTTCCTTTTCTTTTAGCCATGTCTTCTACTCCTCTTTTCTTTTGAAATATTTTGAGAGAGTATTATGCAAGGAAAACATGGAGTATATTTTTGATGGTGGAATGGTATGATAAAATTTTGCTAACTTCTAGTGCAGAAGTTTAGCATGTGCTTGTGCAATCTCGACCTTAAAAGCATGAAAAGATTCTCACATATGTCTATACTAGTTTGATTAAGCTCAATGTGAGGGCAAATAGCATATGCATAAGTTTATCAAATTAAAATTATTATATGGCTTTGGTAGGAATTTCTATCAAATGAGAAACTCCCATTTTATTTTTTTTCTCTGAGAAATCAAGTTGCACTTTCAACTAGTATAACAGCTCTTATCACTATATCATACCCTACAACAACCTAGAATTGGACTTAACTTTTGCTACCCACAAATTCCAAGTTTAAAGCAAGAATATTCTAAGCCAATAAACGCAATACTTGGAGAATACTAAGTTGTGCAGGGGACTAGAGAAAACAATTTAGAGCAACTATTCATAATTTCAACTTATGCAAAATAAAAATATTCTTATTGCACATATTTCATTTTATTAACCTAACCTATACTACATTATTATATTTTTAGATGCAAATGTGGTGGAAAGAAAGAAATAAAATAAAGGAATGCAAATGAGGTGTGATACAAGTTACCTCAAGTGGGGGTCCTCCCCCAAGCTTGTTCTTGGTCAAGGTCCGCGATAGGGGTTGAAACCCTAACGGGGGGGTATGCCGTGAGGTTGACCCAACCTTGTTTCAGCAAGTCTTTCGCATTGGATTATTGAGTTTTGATGTTGTGTTGCCTCCTATGGTTCCATGAGTGTGGTCGAGGAGAATGTTGTCGATGTCGAACATCCACACCTCACGATCTTCCATACGTCGGGTGTCATCCTATATTCCTTGGCTAAGGTCATAATAACCTCTAATCACAAAGGAATAAGATGTACCCATCATGTATTGGTTGTGATCTTGTAGGATCGACGAGCATGTGAAAAGCTACCAGAGGGGGGGGGGAATCGTAGGTTAAAACTTTTTTAGCACAAGCAACAAAAACTCCTTGGCAGAAATTCAATCTGATAGAGAAATTGTGTGTGCGAGTATTTTCAATGTAACACCCTCATTTTCATGCATCATTCCCTACATACACTCATATACATGTTTAACATTAACCCACAACAAGAGGAATGAGTTTATAATTGTTTTGGAACATTTAAAATTGATTTGGAGTGAAACCGCACTTAAAAAGCAGGAAAGTGCGGACTAGTCCGATTTTACTGAGGACTAGCCCAATTTCTCTCTGACTGAAAATGGACTTGTCCATTATTGCTGCGGACTAGTCCGATTTTGCCTCTGGAAACTTTCGGACTTGTCTGATTTTGTGCGGACTAGTCCGATATTCCAAGAATCCTTGAAATTTTGCTAAGTCCTTGGACTTTTCTGGACTAGTCCGGTGTTCCAGCGGATTTGTCCGTTTTCCTCTCTCACTAAAGTCAGACTTGTCTGATTTTACGCCAGACTTGTCCGGTTTTCTCTCTGGACAACTTCAGACTAGTCCGGTCCTTTTTGGACTTGTCCGATATTTCGCGACTCCGAGTTGACCTTTTGTTTTACGACTTGTTTCTTGGGTTTCATGTTAAGTGGGCCTAGGGACGTTGTGCCTAACTCTTTTAGAGCCCAAGTGGGACTCTAAACCGGCCTCTACTCCTCTCAAACTCGAAATCCATCTAACCCTAGCCTCCACTTCTATATAAACAACTCCACCCCTTGGCTTGACATCTATTTGCCACTTTTCCACCCCACCCAAACCCTAGTTCGTGGAGAGCCACCATAAGGAGGGAGGAGAAAATCTCAAGCAAGAAGAAGAAGAGGAGGAAACGAAAGAGGATCAAGATCTCCATCAACTTCGAGTTCTTCATCAACAATCCACCGTCAAGTTCATCAACCCTAGATCATCAAGATCCAAGTGTTACCTCCAAGTAGTATACCTTCTATTATCTTTTTCTTACGTGAATTCATCCCCTAATCTCCAAATTTGCGTCGATCTAGAAAACCCTAATATGCTGATCTTGCAAAGTGCAGACTTTCCGGTCCCTAGCTGACTAGTCCGATCTTCCTGGTTAAATTGGGTTAATTAATTCTAAAATTTGATCTAATCAAATCCAAACCTGTATAAACTTGTTAAAAGCTATTAGAACTAGTTAGTGATCATTAAAAGCAATCAATTAACAAGTTCTACCTTGCATTTGCATTAATCATGCATGTCATGTCATATTGAGTAATATTTGTGAACTCTTTGATTGTGTTTCTTGTCTTGTATGTTTATTGTGCGGATTAGATAGATTTGCGCTAGAGAGTGCCACGGAGGATCTACAGCACCAAGAGTTTGAAGGCTTTGACCCTAATCAACAGCAAGAGCAAGGCAAGTGTCCTTGAAGCATATTGATCCTGTTTTAAAAATAAATGTTTTGTTTGCAAAATTGCATGCTTGTGTCAATTTGATGGGAATCCTATGATAGGAAGTTTACTAGCTTTGTCACCTGGAACATATTGTAGAGAGTCGAGAAGGGATTTTTACCTTTTGCTTCGCTTAATCAACTGGGATGGGAAACCAACTATACCACTCAATTTAATTATGCATTGATGAGATTATGGTTAACATGAACTGGTTAATATCATATGGTAATGGGTGATCTAAGCAAGCCTGGTATGAGGATGGGTTGGATGTATGGTGGTTTGATTGCTTTAGACCTAAGGACCGGCTCATGCGAGAATAAGCCAGGACTACAGTGCCACCATGAGGCCAAGTATGGGTACGGCGTAGCTGATTAATTAGGGCTTTGCTAGTGCTGTTTGGACCATTGTGGATGCTCGAGAAAGGGGTAGTCGGATTGGGTTTGTTGATGATTGGTGGGACTACCCTGGGATCCGAATGGCTCAAGAGGGGGCCCTTGGTTGAAGATGTGCTCATTGTGAGACATCGCCACTGGTGAAACCTCAGTGGGGTCTAAATAGGCTAGTAATCCCTTTGTAAAAGCTATTTTGTGATCTCTTGGCCATACACCAAAGGAAGTGTAATTGGCATAAGAGAGGTTTCTTTAGTCGCCGACGGGTGATTAAATCAAAAACACGTGGGTAAAGTGGTGCAAACTCTGCAGAGTCTAATAAAACTATCATGATAGCCGTGCTCCCGGTTATGAGCACCTGGACAACTTCCATGATTAGAGGGAACTTAGTATTGGGATGGTATTTGAGATGGTTATGGTTAGTATTATGGTTATGGTTGGTTATGGATTTATTTCCGGTATCGAATATGGTTATTGGCAAATGGTGAAATCTAGAATTATTGATGAGGATGGTGAATTATGGACTGGTATTATGATTACTATATGGATTATGATGGGTTTATTTCACATACATATAATATATTGCTTTTCAAATGTTTTAATATACTTTTCAACACTTAGCCATTATTATTGTCGTCATTTGAATCAGCCACATATCATACTTTCCACACTTGCTGAGTACGACATGTACTCACTCTTGCAATCCCCCCTCCCAACAGTTACAGGTAAGGATTGGGATTTTAATGGTGATAATGCGGAGTTCTAGTCCGTGTCTACCGTCAGCTTGCCTGTGGTGTTGATTGGAGCTGCGCTATACCCTATTGCTTATGCTGCCTAGCTGTTTAGTTTGCTTAATTAGAGTATTTCCGCTGCATTAGTTGAACTTGTCATTAATATTCATTAGAGCTTGTATTCGAGGATAATATGGTTTGTGTAATAAAATTTGGTTAATTAATCTTGTTCTGTGGTAATTTTCTGTATACTCTTTTGTGATGCAATCATGTATGTGTGTTGAACATCCTGGGCACACATATGCGTTAGCTTGGTTCATTTTCCGGAACTGGGCGTCACATTCAACGTGTTCAAAATGTGAAAAATCAGTGTATATCATAGAGAATAAAGTCAAGAAGACACGACAAGAAGAATCACGAGAAAACATCGAGTAAAACTTAAGTTATGACCAAAACCCTGAGCAAAGGTCAATCTGTTCTAACAGAGAGTAAACAGAACTGCTACGCTGCAAAGAAACTCGTGTAAATCAAAAACCACCAATCCAATGACCATGAAATGTTCACACATTATAGAGTATTTAGTTGTGAAGATAACAGAAAAGGAATCACATCAATTGGATCTATAAAATACGAGTTACGATCAAAACAATGAAAAAAAGTCGGGCAGTGCAGAAACTCGATGAGAAGGACTTGACAAAAATAAGTCAGACAAACAAGGCATAAAAGCTTCTCTAAACTACGAATTTTATTGATCAAAACACAAGAGAACAGCCCCAAAGTCGTGCCACACGAGCTCTGACCTCCCTTGCTTATATAACTAGCCCTAAGGCCAACCCAATCCTAACTAGCACTCTAATCCTACTCAGTTTCAACTGAAACTTTCTATAACTGCTCAAGACTCTTCCATACGCAGATAAAAACAATCTTAAGCACCTTAGGAACGTACCAAACATTCCTAAAACAACTCAAATTCATGCTCACCATGAAATCTAACCAAAACAAACTCTAAACCTTCCATAAACGAACCATAACTACCTCAACCGCAGCCTAAGGCATAAATCAGCCGGTTGGACCTTTTTGGCCACATCTTCACGTCCATATCTCTTCACCATGTTTTGGAACAATGTAGCCGCGTCATTGCACCCTTTGAACACATGCAAACACTTTCCAACGATGTCCACAATACCTTCATATGCATTGTTCTTGACCCAAACATGTTGCGTGACCTCCCGATCAACTCAACCACAATTCCTTCTGAACTTGGTTGTTGAACCTCATCTTCTCCCTAAGGCTAGTTCAATAGATCTCCACAACCAGCCATGTCTTCACCTCAAGAAACACCTGCAAATGAACAAACAACCAATCTTTGCGAGCCCAAGTCCTCGACTTGAACCTTGTTAGTCCAAAAAACACAACACCTTACGTGGGCACCTCACATAAGCATGTTCCAATCCATAGCAAAATGATATCAACCATAACCACCAAAACACACCAAAAACTTATCAAATGAATACTAAGCAAACATTCCATAAGTCAAAAAGCAAGTTTGAAACATTGCAAGTTCAAAATAGATCTATCGCACAATTATTTCAGCAAATAAAATTATCGAATAGACCAAAAGCGATATTGCAATGTAAAGGCAAAAGATCAGACATTCCACTCCCAAACTCATGTGCAAATCATGTGTCAGAAAGTTTGTACAATCCTAACCAAGTAAAGAGTAAATGTTGCTCCCGAAAACACTCCCACCAAATCGACTCACGTGCAACTCATGTGAGTGAAATTTCGGACAACCCGAAGTGTGGAAAACGTGCAACTCACGTGAGAAAAAGTTCGGACAATCCGAAACCATTGAGGGTAATGTTACTCCCAAAAACACATTGAAAAGTTCGGACATTGTGTATCAGGGTGTGTCGTGATGTATCAGTGTAAGCTCAAAACTTTGAATGTAAACCTCCACTTCTATGCTAATTGCCAACATATTCAGCACATATAGATCTCACAATCTCCCACTTGATGAATGCATTGGCAACACCACTTAGAATCCCAACATTGGCTCATTCACATGAAAAGTTTGGAAACAACTCCCCCCCCCTTTTGAAAATAAAAAATCAAATGAAAATGAAATTTCAAAAACAAATCCCCCCCTCCCGCCCCCTGAGAAGAACGTGTAAAAACTCGTTAATGTGCAATGTATGACATATTTCTCCCCCTTTGACATTGTATTCAGCAAGGTTCAAAAGAGAAATTTCAATTTTTATGAGCATATTATAACATATACATATAAAACAAAGCCCATCCAAGTCATATTATCAAGTCTCTTACACTATCACATCAATGAGATAATAAAGTAGTGTAAGCCATGCTAGAGATCAAGTGTAATTATTCAATTTAAGCAAGTCATGATCTCACAAACTTAAATATTTCAAAACCAGAAAGCATGACACATGTTGTTGCATTTTTATTATTTTTCAAAGCACAAATTCAGATTATATGACATTTGCAAGAGATTATATGCCGCATCAGCCTTATTCGAACCAACCAAGCCAAGCCTATGTCATTTGATAGTCAGAAGCTTAAGAACATGATTTTAGTCATAACAACTTCTTCCAAGTTCATATCTAAGTGCAATGATAAGCTATCTCAAAAGAAGAAGTGCGATGCATCCATATTCTCTAGATCTTTTCTCATTTTTTATTTGATCATAAAATCTCAACATGTTGATAGTTGATTGATTAATTTTTCATTATTAAATGAAATTGTGAGCATGCAACAAGTTCAAAACAACAAGAAAGTTTGATCATGACCAGATTTAGTGTAAGTAATTATTCCAATTACTAGTAATGACAAAACTACAAAATGTATAACACGGGTAATGTAGTAAGAAATTTCAGCATGTAAAAGGAATCACAAAGTCTGATATGTATGAAACACTATGCTCATATTATTTTAAATTCAGATTCACACATAGACTTCCCAAGTTTCAAAACTCCCCCTCAATTTAAGCCATGAGGATGCATAACCCCTATTTCACTACGAATGAATGAAAAACGAGTGAAATCCAAAGGTTTTGTGAAAATGTTAGCCAATTGATGTTCGATGTCTACATGCTGAAGCACAATATTTTCTTTTTCAACATTATCTCGGAGAAAGTGATATCTAATGTCAATGTGCTTAGTTGTAGAGTGTTGCATGTTGTTTTTAGCAATGCAAATGACATTAGTATTGTCACAAAACAGCAGAACACTATCTAAATTAACCTCATAGTCCTTAAGTGTTTGAACAATTCAAAGAATTTGTGAGCAAGCGCTAGTAGCTGCTACATATTCAGAATCGGCTGTGGATTGTGCAACTGAAATTTGTTTTCTAGAGGACCGAACGACAAGTGAATTACCAAGAAAATGACAAACACCCGATGTACTTTTCCTATCAATCCTACAACGCCCAAAATCAACATCGGAAAAAGCTTTCAAAGTAATGGTTGAGGAAGAAGGGAGAAAAATGCCAAATTCTTGAGTACCATGTAAATACTTGAGAATACTTTTGACGGATTGACGATGTGAAACGCGTGGAGAAGCTTGAAATCTTGCACAAATACATACGCTAAATTGTATGTACGGCCTTGATGCCGTGAGATATTGATGCCGTGAGATACAAAAGTGACCTAATCATGCTTTTATATTATTTTTGATCCACGAGTTCACCTTATTCGTCAAGTTCAAGTGTCGTTGCTATTCCCATTGGTGTCTGAAGAGGCTTGCTTTTGTCAATGTTGAAGGGCTTAAGAAGGTCTTTCGTATACTTCATTTGATGCACAAAAGTTCCCTCCTTGGTTGGCTTGATTTGCAGCCCCAAAAAGTATGTGAGTTCTCCCATCATACTCATCTCAAATTTTGAACTCATCAGAGCTGCAACTTTGGACACAAGATCATGAGAAGGACAACAAAAGGTCATATCATCCACATACACTTGAACGAATAGTGAGCCATTGTCATGCTTAAGAAAAAAAGAGTTATATCAACATTGCCCATGGTAAACCCCTTTTCAAGTAAGATTGTTTTTAACCTATCGTACCATGCTCTAGGAGCATGTTTGAGGCCGTACAAAGCTTTGGACAGTTTGTACACATGATTAGGAAAATTTGGATTTTCAAAACTCGGTGGTTGCTTGACATAAACCTCCTCATCTTAGTAGCCATTAAGAAAAGCACTTTTAACATCCATTTGATATAACCTAAATCCTTTAGATGCAACAAAGGCTAATAAAATTCTTATGGCTTCTAATCTAGCAACTAGAGGAAAAATTTCAACAAAATCTAGACCTTCAACTTGTGTGAAACCTTGAGCAACCGACCTAGCCTTATTCCTAACCACATATCCATCCTCACTTTGTTTGTTTTTAAACACCCATTTAGTTCCAATTATAGTGTGATCATGAGGCTGTGGTGCAAGCTTTCAAACATTATTTCTTTCAAAATATTCTTACTCTTCTTGCATAGCAATAATCCAAGATTCATTAGTGAATGCATGTGATATATCTTTGTCTAAAAAGAAGCAACAAAATAAAATGAACATGAGAGTTTGATTTGCAAAACCTAGACCGTGTGACTCTTTCGTGCAAGATTACAATTTTATTGATGCTCAATGAAAATTGAAGTCAAAAGTATTGATCCTGGATCGAGATATTTTGTCGGAGTGTTTTTCTGGCAATTCTCTAGGTACTACTGTTGGTAGCCCGCGGAGTTTGTAGTTCGGTATTGGGCGCGCAAAGATTCAAAAGACGATGGCAAATAGACACAAGGATTTACATGGTTCGGGCCGCCTGAGCGTAATACCCTACTCCACGGGGTGTGTAGTTGTTGTATTGAGTGTCAAAGCTGAGTATGGGAGAGGTCTCAGAGTTCAAAGAGTCGTCCCCTGTGTATCGTCGACCAGTCCTTTTACAGTACAAGGACTGGTCGTTACACCTTTAGTCTGGCCCAACATGTGGCCCTGGCAGTTACTGATGCTTAATACACAATTAATGAGGTTAATTACCCTTAATAGCATGGTAACGGGCCTTGACAGTGTCGTTACTGGTATTAAGAGCCTTCCAATAGTGTGTCATTAATATGGTATTAATGTCACTTAATCGGGTCTTGAAGTCTTTGATTGCCCCTTGAAAGTCCGAGCCGTTGGGGGTTCACCAGTTTGATTGTTGAGGCTGAAGGTCTCGCGGTTGGACATGTGGCAGCATCGGAGCTTTCCGTCTGGGACGGGTAGGTCCGGTGTAGATGTATACGTTTTGGTACCGAAGCTTCCCTCTGTCGGGGGTTAGGTCCGGTGGTGCCGCACAAGTGTTTAGCCCGGAGCTATCCCATGTGCGGAATGTAGGTCCGGTTGCTGTATACACGTGGCAACACCAGGACTAACCATAGATGGGAGGCAGGTCCGGTCCCATATGACACGTGGGGACTTCGCAAGTCCTCAACTCAGACAAATGAAGTTCCTTTGGTCTTTTTGTAGTCCCAAGAGGTATACGGTATGCAGGGTACCGACAGTGGTCCCCTGGGCCCACCTCTGGGAGAGACCTTTTGGATGAAGTCGTTCTACCGGAGGTGGGTCCATCCTTCAGTTTTTGAGATGTGTCTTCAAGGGTCTTCGGACGTGCCATTGGCGGTAGTTCGCAGTTAAACCAACGCTGCGTGGCATATCCAGGATGCGGCGGGTGAGATCTGAGCATGCGGGTCTCACGCAATTGATGTCGCTGGTTCCCGATACGAAAACCGTATCGGTTCCACGTGCCCTATCAGGTCGCCGCCTTCAGGCTTCCCGCCTTTCATGATGACAACCGTTCGCGTGGGGTAAGGACCTTGACTTGATCGTCGGGGTGGCCCTGGGCCCCCTTGTCAATGGCAGGGTGAAGTTTTTGAATTGTATCGTCGGCTCCTCTGCGGTTTCCATCCAAGCATTGCGGGGGCTTACTTAAGAAGGAAAGCGCGCACTGTTTGGGGATTCTTTACGTCTTCATCTGAACTTGCGCTCAAATCCTCCAAACTTTTGCTTGCTTTTCCTCTCTCGCCATGCTGTGTCGCGATGAAGTTGGGACTCCCCACGAGTCGCATTGGTAGTAAGAAGGAGTTGTCCAGGGTCCGGACCTACATGGGATTGTCCAGTGACTCCTTCAACAACGACATTCGCTGTGATGAGCTTCCCTTCGAGAAGAAGCGAGCCGGAGATATGGTGTACTTCCTTGGGTATGCCATGGTGGGTTTGATCCCGCCTTTCTCCACCTTCTTTCTGATGCTGCTAGATTTCTATGGTATGCAGCTCCACCATCTGGGCCCCCATTCAATCTTGCTGTCTTGCTGGTGGCGACTATTGTCCACTTTTGCAAGATGTGGGTGGGTGTGCCCCCTTGCGTGGAGTCGTTCCGAACCTTCTTCACTGTCCACCCGATCGCGAAGAGTGATGAGTTCATCGGCTTCTACTACTTCGTGAAGTGGAAAAACTCTCCCCTCAAGTACTTGAGGTCCTTCCCATCTGGCAAGTGGGATGACTAGAAGAAAGACTGGGTGGTCATCACCGTCGAGGGACACGAGAGGCTGGAGCTGCCTGAAGGCCTTCCTCGCATCGACACCGACACTTGGAGTGACGTGCCGGCGCTGTCGAGGGAATACAGGCCCATCATGGACAGAATCAGGAATGTGTCGAAGGTGGGGTGACCCCGCAGATGGTCTTCGGCAACTTCTTGACAAACAAGTGGGCCCCGCTGAGGGCTAGGAGCCAGCCTGCCTGGGCCTTCAACAGTGAGAAGGATACCAACCGCATTGAAGTCGGCTTTGACACCAACTTGCCGGTGAAGCCTTGAAGACCCATCTCAAGAAGTTCTAGCCTGGGAACATCGGTCCTGGCAAAGTATCTCCACAAGCGGCCTTCCTGCCTCTGAATATGATTCCAGAGGAGTGGAGAGAGCTCTGTAGGAAGATGCGGCTGTTGGACGACTTGGGCCTGGTGGAGAGGCGGTCAACCTCCGGGGTGGCGATCCCCGGAGCTTCTGAAGACGGCTCTGCTCCCGTCCCAAAGCCAGGAACTGAAGTCGTAGGCAAGGGCAAGGAGTTGGCCGAGCCCTCGAGCCGCAAGAGGATGCTGAAGGATGCTGACGGGAGGTCCGTCAGACCTGCTCCTTCCACAATGGCTCCTTCTCCCCGGCGGAGGAGGTCTTCGGTGGCGGCAACTACTCCAGCATCAGCATCTCCCCAGGGTGCTAGCTCCGGCCATGCGGCTCCAGTACCAGGGCCAGCTGAAGGCTCTGGGTCCGGAGGTCCTTCCCGATCGAGGGGGGGGGCTCAGCCAAAGCGACACCGACGGTAGCAGCAAGCTCCGGGGAACCTTCTGGAGCTGACACACCAGTGGCAACAGGGTCCGGCTCCGAGCGTCCGGGGAAGAGGTTCCGCGCTAGATGGAGCGGAAGCCTTCCGAGGTAAATTTTGTTTTTTTATCTCAGTTGGTTGTTTTTTGTTGTAATTACGTTTTGAGTTTCTTTGTCCTTCATCCATAGGGTACCCAAGAAAGGGGCTGAAGCTCCGGTTCCTGCAGCAGCAACTGAAGCTATGCAGGCGGAGGCTCCGGCTCCAATCCCAGTGCTGCCCCAAGAAGTGGCTAAGGCTGTGACAGCTCCGGCGCCGACTACCATGGTCCTGGACCTCGACTCATCCCCAGAAGCTCCTGTGGTAGCGTCGGACCACGGGAATGAAGATGTACCAGCGTCATCTGCCCCGAAGGTTGAAGCTCCGAGTTTGGATGCTGAAATGGTGGACGCTCCAGCCTTTGAGCTGGAGGTAGCTGCAATTCCGGCCCTAGAGCCAGATGTTGTTGAAGCCCCGGCTGCGGAGCCGGTGGTTGATGAAGTTCCGGCGGTAGATCCGGTCATCGAAGAAGTTCTGGTGCCTGAGCCGGTTGCTGCAGAAGTGCTGGTGCCCGAACCCATGGTGGTCGAAGCGCCAGCGCCTGAGCCGACGGTGGAGGAGGCGTCAGCGTCGGAGCCAGAAGTGGCTTCAGCTCCAACCGAATCTTCAATGCCTACCTCGGAGGTGATGGTCCCGGAGGTGCCTGCACCTGAGCCAGGGTGCCAAGATGAAGTTGCTGGCCCCCCGCTTGAGGGACCAGTTGTTGATGACCTAGTGGTGGGACCTTCGGAGCCAATTCCGAAGGTCGAAACTTCTATAGCAGGACCTTCCTTAGCGGCGGCCGAGGCTATCCCGGAGGGCGGCCCTAGTGCCGTGGAAGCTCAGGGGACCGCTCTTGTAGAGTGGGACCCAATTTTTGTCACAGAGAACCCGCTGGAGCCAGCGGAGAGGACCTTGGCGGGTCCGGACCCAATCCCTCTGTCGTTGTCTATTAACAACGCCTGCTCCAGTCTTCATCAGGTCCAGCTAGCTTTTTACCACGAGAGCAAGCCCTCGAGGAGGAGCGCCAAACTCTTAGGAGGTGGCGCAACCGGCTCCAATTCGAGACCAAGCTGGCGCAGTCAAGGATGGCTTATGACAAAGAGTGGGTGAAGATGGAGAAGGTCCGGTTGGAGTACTGGGTAAGCTGCTGGACGAGAGGGAAAGCATGGTTCGATCCCTCGACAACCAGTCCCGAGCCATCCATGAACAGGCCGTCGCTGCTAATAAAGCGGCGAATGATCACGGGGAGAAGGTCAGCGCCATCCATGATAGCCTCGTCAAGCGCCGGGAGGCCCTTGAGGAGTGGGAGAAAAAGCTCGAGGATGAAGAGCAAAAATTCCTGGAGCTGCGGGATGACCTTGTGAAGAGGGAGGAAGAGCTTACTCAGAGGCTGAATTTCGGTGACAAGAGTCTCGCGGAGCGCACAAAGAAGTTGGATGAGCACCGCGAGAAAGAGAAAAAGGCCTGGCAACGAGGACAGGACCTCCACAAGAGGGAGGATGAAATTGCTGCCAGGGAGAAGAAGGTGCGGGGCCGGGAGAAGGATCTGGTCGACCGCTGGAACAAGATCCACCTCTAATAGGAGGAGCTCAATAAACTCGAAAGGCATGTTGCTGAAAAGATTCAGCAGAATGCCAAAGAGGTTGAGCGCCTTGCCCAGGAGAATTCAGAGCTTGCAGCGACCAGAAGATCCTTGGAGGAGATGTGAGGCTCAAGTACTGCGGAGTCCCAACAAGTTTGGGACTTCCTGGGCAAAGCCAATGACGCGCTGACGCCAATGGGTTTTAGTACCGTGCGTCCAGATGATCCGGAGCCGGAGCTGGACCAGGCGTTGCAAGCGTTGAGTTCGGCAGGCAACAAGCTCACCAAGATGGGCGATGTCATCATAGACCAGCTGGGAACCGAGGGACAATCCCTGGCAAAGAACGTCGCAGAATACGTGCTGACGTGCTACACAAGCCAGGACCCTCAGTTCTCACTGGACCCGGTGCTTGAAGGCCCCATCGATGGAGAGGGAGAAGCCGCCCAAGCCAGCGTATCGGAGGTTGCCCAGAAGGTCACCTCGTTGTTCCATAGGGTCTAGGACTCTCTCTTTGTAGCTCCCGCTTGTATTCTCTCTTCTTTTTTCTCCAATTTTGTAACCTCTTGTCTCCAGATGAATGAAATCCAAGTTTTTATGAATTTCATTTTTTGTCTTCAACACCTTTGTCTCACTTGGACCCTGGTAGATGTACACAATTTGATTGTGAACATGTACCAAGAGAATGTAACAGTTGTTGAAGACTTGCGTGCTTCGAACTTGTAGAACGTAGGTCCAAAGTCTTCAATAGTAGAGCCCCCCAGAGGTTGTCGGAGCTTAGTAGCTCCAACATTGTCCATCATTAGAGCTTAGTAGCTCCGGCAGCAGTCTCCATCAATGCGTGGAGCATCGACGGCTAGTCCTCTGGGGTGTCGGAGCTTGGAGATCTGGCATTGACCACTGTCAACATGCGGTGTGTCGACAGCAGACCCCATTGTGGAGTCTTCCCACCATCTTTTCTTCATGTTGATGGCTGGCCCCCTGGATCTACCAGAACTTTGTAGCTCCAGCGATGTCTACTATCAATGTTTGAAGCATCGACAGCAGACCATCTTGGGGGGTGTCAGAGCTTTGACAGCTCCGGCTTTATACACCATCATCATGGAACCTTTATTTTTTCTGCACACTGAAGCCAAGAAAATAGTAAAATCCATTTCCTATCTATAACTCAATTGCGACTTACTATTCCCGAGAAAGTTTTAGGCTGAACACAATTCTAAATACAATCAAGCACACTGGCTTGTTTCCTCCAGGTCCGATTGTTTCTGGACTCGCCTGAATGTAGGCCTAGAGGGGGGGTGAATAGGCCTTCTTGATTTTTCTCGGTTCCTGTAACACTCAACAACAAGGTCAATACCAGAGATATCGGACTAGTCTGGTAAAGTGCGGACTAGTCCGGTTTTCACGGGCTAAGTTGATCAAGTTCAGTCAATTTGATTGATTCGTTAATGTTTGCAGCGGAAATATAAACTTAAATGACAGTTTAATAGTTGTATGTCAAATTCTATAACAATTAAGCCTCTTGTTCAACAATTTAACTCAAATTGAACAAAGTGAATCAAACCCTAGATTAAGTTGATCAATTAAGATGAAGAACACAAAAGGACAAGACACAAGATTTATCCCGTGGTTCGGCTACCACGAAGGCAACCTACATCCACGTTGAGGAGCCCACAAAAGGACCGGGTCTTCTCCAACCCTTTCCTCGTCGGATCGCCACGAAGGCCAATCCTCTTCCACTAATCACAAAGGGTAAATAACCAAGTTGAAGGGGCGTTCTCACACGTTGAGAGCTCCCTTGATTACAACTTACAAAGCCACCAATAACACACTCAAAAATTACAAATTGAAACACAAGAGTGTGTTAGAGAATCAAACCAAGAGCTCAATGATGTGTGCCAAGTGTCTCTCCAATGATCTAGAAGTGATCTTCAATAGATTGATCGATTTTGCACTTAATTTCGTGGAGAGAGGTGGTTTTTGAGTATCTTGGGAGGTGTGACGACGCTAGGGTTCAAGAGTATGTAAAAGTGGGTCGTGCACCTCTATTTATATGGGGTTTCTAAAAGTGACCGTTAGGGTTCAGAAAGATCGGACTAGTCCATGGTGGTCACCGGACTAGTCCGGTGTGCTGTGTGTAGCAAACCCTAAGTGTCCAGGAATATTGGACTAGTCCGGTTGAAAACGGACTTGTCCGATTTCACTACTGGAAATCTTCGGACTAGTCTGATTGCCATCGGACTTGTCCGGACATATGAAACCCTAAGTGTTTAGGATGACAAGTCTGCACTTGGAGGACTTGTCCGATTTAGATCAGTGTGTATATTGGACTAGTCCGTGTAGACACCGGACTTGTCCAAATTGGATCAGAATGAATATCGGACTAGTCCGTATCACAACGGACTTGTCCGATTTTGTGTGACTTGTGCATTGTGTTGAGGACTAGTCCGCATTGGGGAGGACTAGTCCGAAGTGGATCAGAAAGATATCGGACTAGTCCGGTGGGGACCGGACTTGTCCGATCTAGTGCAGAATGTGATATCGGACTAGTCCGGCTGTTATCGGACTAGTCCGGTCCTGTATAACTTTGTGCATTGTGTGTGTGTGCTTGAAAGTGATTGAGCTCTTGGGTGTGTTTCCTTAACACACTCCATACATAATAATCTACTATTTTCTTCTCCTTGAGCTCAAATTCACTTTGCTTCTCATTTCCCTTCTTTTTGGCATTTTGCTCATTTTTCATCATTTGCCTGCATTCATCTCAACAAAAGGATTAGGATCCCAATTGCTTGTCATAAATCATTCAAAACCCACAAGGGAGTCCTAGATGCAGTTTCAATCTCCCCCTTTTTTGTGATTGATGACAACCAATTGAGATTTCACAAAATAAGGCAAAAAATGAGATTTTCATAAAGTATGCACATATGACTCAAAAATACATCAAGCAACAAGAGAATTATCCATATGTGCATTCTTTATGGTGGGATGCATACTAAGTGCATGAATACATTGAGAATGACAGAATTCACATTAATCAACCGATACCAAGTGCATATGACATTCCAGGAGCAAAAATGCAGTTTTCATCACATACTCGCAAATAAATTGAGCAATTCATCACAAGATCAAACTTAATATGAAAACAGTGTTAAACTATTACAATCACAAATAAAAGGTAAAGAGAACTCTCTCCTCGCACCCTACCACAGCTAAAGCTAAGACTCCCCCTCAATCTCTCCCCCTTTGGCATCAAGACACCAAAAAGAAGGAGAGGAGGGTCCTAGGGTCTTCACTCTTCACTGTCGGTCCTCTCGTCATCGTCTTCATCTTCTTCGCTTTCCGCTTGACGAGGAGGAGAGGGTGGAGGAGGAGCGGAGCTGCTCAAGCCCCCAATGCCAAAATAGGCAAGCTCGGAGGGGGACAAGGGCCCGAGCTCGGAGATGTTAAGATCGGAATCTTCAAAAATTACTGGAGATCCAATGGGGTTGATCTCCAGCTTTTCACTCAGTTGCTTCACATTGGCTTTGATATATCTCATATCCTCCTTCCTCTTCTGATTGAGTTTATGAAGCTTTACTTCAGTCTTCTTGCAGGAGGAGAATATTGCGGACAAGTATTTGAGGATCCCACTGGCGGATCCTCTCTGAGGGGCTTCCCTGGAGGGGGGAGGAGCCCTAGCAACATCTCTTTCTCTTGCCGGTGCCTCAGGACTTGAGGCCGGCGAGGGAGCAGTCTAGACACTCACAGGCTGAGGCTTCTGAGGCCTCAGGGGAGTGTGCTCTACATCCTTCACAAATTATATTCCTGTGACCTTCTCAATCATGAACATCAAGTAGGGAGCATAGCCACAGGACCGGTTGGGGGTGCTTGAGATGTTGACCATGTCGTTCCATATGTAACCTGCAACATCAAACTGCCTCTTCTTGCTTACGACCCTCATTAGAGTCCGGAGGTAGCCCTGTACACTCCCTGCATCCCCATCCTTGGGGGCAATGGTCTTCCGGAGAACTCTGTTCAGAACCACAAAGAAGGGCTTCATGTTCTTTGTGGAGGGAGGAACATACTTAGAGTTGGGCTCATACATGAACTTCATTCCGTCTCTCTCAATGACTCCTATGTTGTGGATGATCAGGTGGTCATTTCCAGCAGAGTCTAAATGGAGCAAATTTGCAAAATCCTCCTGAGTGATGGAGTACTTGGATCCATGGGTCATCCAAGTCACACTCTCTTCATCTTGACTCGATAAGTGGCACGTTGCATAGAACTGTGCAATCACTTCATCATTCCAATTGTGTCTGAAGGCAAACAGATCCTTCAGACCATGCCTTTCTGCTGCAGCAATGACCTCATCAAAAGCTGAGCACTTCTTCTTCTCTAGGTAGGCCTAGTCAATCCACTGACTGCGCACCACCGGAGTCTTCATCGGCAGGTAATCCAGCCTTTAGAAATCTGCATGGAAGTTTGTCCAAAACCTTCCATCAGCTGCCTGCTTTGGCATTCCATAGCAATCAATGCTTCTGAGCTTGGCTGCCACATCGCTGCCTTTCCCATTGAATTTCTCTTCATTGGGGTCCCGGACCCCTTCTCTGGGAGCATGAAGCTTCAAGGGCCCAACTGGCCCCGTTGCGACTCCCTTGCCCTTTCCTTTTGCTTGACGAAGGCCGCTTGTAGACGCAACAGCCTTCGAGGCGGGCTTCTTGACACAGACCTTCCTCCGAACCTGGGGAGGGGAAGTAGCAGGCTCGGAAGGTCTTTCTTGGCGTTTCTTGCCAAGACCCGCCGAGGACCGAGGTGCCACCTCGTGGTCCAACTCGGCCTCAAAGTCGGAGATCTCGTTGTCGGAGCTCGGCATGATCTGAGAATGATTGAGCAAGAATAATGACAAGTTATACAAGGCATAGGTAAGACAAGATAGCAATGGATGGTACTAAGGAATTAAGGAATTAGGTTTCAGGTTCAGAAACATCGGACTTGTCCAGTGCTCAGGCACAGACTAGTCCGGGGTACCGGACTTGTCCGTGCATGGAGCAGACTAGTTCGGTGTTCATTCTCAAAAACCTAACAGATTGGACAGGATACAATCCCTAATGCAAATCTAGTCTAGCATACACGTAGTACATCAAATAAGCATGTATCTAGTGAAGGATGCTAGGCTATACGATCAACAATGGAAAAAAACAAGATTTCTAGGGTTTTGAAGAAATTTACCGAAGAAATTGATTGACGCTTGAAGGTTTGGGGGTTGGAGGGCGGACAAGTCCGCTAGCTTCGATCCCCAAGAGGTCAAGCTTGATCTTCGCCCAAATGTGGACTTTTTCAACGGAGGGAGGAGAAAATCGCCTTGGTGGCTCGAGCGCAAGAGAGAGGAAAGCGTGAGCAAAAGTGGGGGTGAGGAGATTAGGGTTTGGTGGCGGCTAGGGTTATGGACACGAAAAATCGGACAAGTCCGGACATGACCGGACTAGTCCGAAGTCATCCAGAGACCTATATCGGACTAGTCCGTGGTCTATCGGACTAGTCCGGCCTAACCGGCACTCTGCGGACTAGTCTGCATGGGCGGACTAGTCCGGGTAACCACAGACTAGTCCGTGGTCACCAGGAAAGAATTGCATAGCCCATTCATATATATTTGAAGCTTCAATAATAGGGAATAGAGAGGCAAAACAATTCAAGTAATCTTGATGAATTTGACCAGTAAGCATACAACAATCATACAATGATCAAAATTCATCAAGATCTAATAATTGACATAGTTTTTCGAGAGAAAAATGGAGAGGGATGATTTTCACAATTCAATCGACAATTTGAAGCAATCATACAGGTATGCAACTTTTCAAGCCACACTCCGAGAATCAAGAATATTTAGCTCATTTCGGAGTTCGCAAAAATGCTTTTCATCAAGTGGCTTGGTGAATATGTCGGCCAACTGTTTTTGGGTGTTGACATGTGAGATGGTTATGTCTCCTTTCATGGAATGGTCTCTCAAGAAATGATGTCTTATGTCTATGTGTTTAGTCCTAGAGTGCTCAACTGGATTGTGGGCTATTTTAATGGCACTCTCATTATCACAAAGGAGAGGAATACGGTTCATATTGTAACCGTAATCCCTTAGAGTTTGTCCCATCCAAAGGAGTTGTGCACAACAACTCCCGGCTGCAACATACTCCGCTTCGGCTGTGGATAATGCAATGGAATTTTGTTTCTTAGATGACCAAGAAACCAAAGATGAATTGGCATGTGCCAGAGGTGCTTTTTCTATCAACTTTGCACCCGGCATAATCTGCATCGGAGTAACCAATGAGATTGAATTTGGATCCTTTGGGGTACCAAAGACCAAGGTTGGGTGTATGAACTAAATATCTCAAGATTCTTTTTACGGCTGTCAAATGACATTCCTTAGGTTTGGCTTGAAATCTTGCACACAAACATACACTCAACATAATATCCGGCCTAGATGCACATAAGTAGAGTAAAGATCCAATCATGGAGTGATATACCTTTTGGTCGACGCACGGTCCATCTTCATTGAGATCCAAGTGCCCATTCGTAGCCATGGGAGTCTTTATGGGCTTTGCCTTGTCCATGCCAAACTTCTTGAGTATGTCTTGCGTGTACTTGGTTTGGCTTATGAATGTTCCTTCCCTTTGTTGCCGCACTTGGAATCCCAAGAAGTACTTCAATTCTCCCATCATTGACATTTCAAACCTGTCTGTCATAATTCTACTAAATTCTTCACAGAAGGATTGGTTAGTTGACCCTAAAATTATATCATCAACATAGATTTGGCAAATAAAAAGATCATTATCTAGATTCTTTGTGAATAATGTACAATCTACTTTTCCAATTTGAAAACCATTATCAATTAAGAAATCTCTAAGACACTCATACCAAGCTCTAGGAGCTTGTTTGAGGCCATAGAGAGCCTTACGCAGTTTATATACGTGGTCGGGGAACTCTTCGTCTTCAAACCCGGGTGGTTGCTCCACGTACACCTCTTCCTTGATCGGTCCGTTGAGGAAGGCGCTTTTCACGTCCATTTGATACAGCTTGAAATCATGGTGAGTAGCATATGCAAGTAATATTCTAGTTGATTCAAGCCTAGCTAATGGAGCAAAAGTCTCATCGAAATCCAAACCTTCGACTTGTGAGTAACCTTTGGCCACAAGTCGTGCCTTGTTTCTTGTCATCACTCCGTGTTCGTCTTGCTTGTTGCGGAAGACCCACTTGGTGCCCACTATATTTGCATTGGGCCTTGCCACAAGTTCCCAAACCTCATTTCTCTTGAAGTTGTTCAACTCTTCTTGCATTGCCACCACCCAGTCCGGATCCTTCAATGCATCCTCAGTCCTGCGTGGTTCCAAAAAGGAGACAAACGAGTAATGCTCACAAAAATTAGCTATACGAGATCTAGTGGTTACTCCCTTTTGGATGTCACCGATGATGTTGTCGATTGGGTGATCCCTTTGAATGCATTGGTGTACTCTTGGGTGTGGCACTTGGAGAGTTGTGTGTTGGTGATCATTTTCTTCTCCCCCTGAGTGGTTGCCCTCGTTGATTTATTGATCATCTTCATATTCTTGTGATTGATCTTGTATCGAAGCTCCTCCTTGACTGTTGATCTCCTCTTGTGGTTCACTTTCCTCTTGTATTTGTGATGATGACTCTTGTGGTCGAACTTCGCCTAGAGCCATTCTCTTCAATGCTTGATAAGGAGCTTCTTCTTTACCTAATTCACATTGATCAACTTGCTCCTTTTGGGAGCCATTAGTTTCATCGAACACTACGTCACGTGCCACTTCAACAAGTCCGGAGGCCTTGTTGAAAACACGATAGGCGTAAGTGTTCGAATCATAACCAAGCAAGAAACCTTCATCGGACTTCGAATCGAACTTTGAAGTCCTGGGATTCTTGTTCAAGATATAACATGGAGAGCCGAAAACTCTAAAATATGAATTGTTTGGTTTGTTACCGGTGAGTAGCTCATAAGGAGTCTTCTTGAGTAGTCGATGAAGGTAGAGTCGATTTGCGGCGTGGCAAGCGGTGTTAATTGCTTCCGCCCAAAATCGATCTGAAGTCTTGTATTCATCGATCATTGTTCTTGCCATCTCTATGAGCATTTGGTTCTTCCTTTCGGCAACTCCGTTTTGTTGTGGAGAGTATGGTGCTGAAAATCCGTGCTTGATTCCCTCCTCATCAAGGTACTCCTCCACTTGTATGTTCTTGAACTCTGTGCCGTTGTCGCTCCGAATACTCTTGATCGATAGTGAGAACTCGTTTTGCGCTCGCTTGAAGAATTTCTTGAGTGTCCCTTGTGTTTCTGACTTGTCATGCAAAAAGAACACCCAAGTGAAGCGGGAAAAATCATCAATAATGACTAAATCGTATTTATTACCGCCGATTCTTATGTAAGCAATTGGACCAAACAAGTCCATATGAAGTAGTTCGAGCGGTCTTGTCGTAGTCATGATGTTCTTTGCGGGATGATGTGCTCCAACTTTCTTCCCGGCTTGGCACGCGCTACAAGGCCTGTCTTTCTCAAAAACAACATCTTTCAAACCTTGGATGTGATCGCCCTTGAGGAGTTTTTGAATGTTCCTCATACCAACATGTGCTAGCCGTCTATGCCACAGCCAACCCATGTTGGTTTTTGCAATCAAGCATGTGTCGAGTTCGGTTTTATCCTTGTTGAAGTCAACAAGGTAAAGCTTTCCCTTCAACATACCCTTGAATGCAACGGAACCATCACTCCTCCTTGAGACGGTCACACCCTCGTTAGTGAACAAGCAATTATAACCTTTGTCACATAATTGAGATATGGACAACAGGTTATAATCTAAAGATTCAACATGTAAAACATGAGAAAGGGTTTGTTCAGAGGATATTGCTATTTTACCGGTACCGAGCACCCTTCCTTGACTATTATCTCCGAAGTAGATGCCTTCGTTTGGGTCCTCGTTTTCTTCATATTCCACGAACATCCTCCTTTCTCCGGTCATGTGGTTGGTGCATCCACTATCTAGCACCCATTTGGATCCACCGGAGGAATAGGCCTGCAGAAACAAATTATGCCTTGGTTTTAGGTACCCAAGCTTACTTGGGTCCTTGGAGGTTAGTTACAATACATTTGGGCACCCACACATGGGATTTTGTGTTCCCATGGCGTGGCCCAGCATAATAAGCATAAACTTTACCAAGATTGTTTCTCATTAATACATAAGAGGCATCAAAGGTTTTGAACAAAAGTTGCTGTTGTTTATGGATCGGACTAGTCTAGGTGACCGGACTTGTCCGGATGACTGGACTTGTCCGGACTAGTCCGGTGTTCATGAGAGTTCAGGTTCTTAATTTTCGAGTTACCAGGTTGTGAGGGTCCTCCCTTCACAAAGGTAATCCTTCCCTTGTTATTCTTATTACTTCCAGCATTTTTCTTTCCATCATAAGAGTAACCAATGCCATACTTGACATTTGGAGGTCTTTGGACCAAGTATGCACTACGTGCATAGTTGATCCTCTCCTTATGAAATATTCCACATTGGGTAGGATTTTTATCCTTTATGGAGGTAGACTTTTCTTTCAACCTGGTGTTGATTTTACCACATTTGCACATATGAACAAGATTAGTTGAAGTGGGTTGAGAAGGTAGACTTGAAGAGGAGGAAGAATCACTTAGCTTAAGTGACTCTACTTGCACTTCAAGGATCTTGTTAACCTTGATAAGGTCATCAAGTTGATCCTTGATTGCAACGTTTGAGTTGGTTAACTCCAAGCAAGTTTTCTTGTTTGAAGCTAGCTCAAGCTCTAGTGAGCTGTTTTTCTCCTTTTCAAGAACTAGAAGATTGTCAAGTTCGACATACTTCTCCTTTTGGGAGATAATCATGTCCTCTTGACGATCAATTAGCCGATCCTTCTCAACAAGTTGGTCAAGTAAAAATTTCATTTTAGCAGCAGTTTTTCTGTCTAATCCAATTAACATATCTTCATCATCACTATCTAGTTCATCATTACTTGAGTAGGAATGCATGGAAGGAGTTTTGATGTTTACCTTGCGTTTACCTTCCTTTGCCATGAGGCAAGTGCCATGTCCCTTCTTTGTACCGAGCGTGGGGAAGAGTGTGGGTTTCTTGGACGTGCTTTCAATGGCTATGCTAGCCATCTCTTCTTCATCGGATGATGAGGACTCATCGTTTGAGTCCCACTGCTTTCCAATGTGTGCTTGTTCAGCTTGTTTCTTCTTCTTGAAGAATTTCTTCGGTTGAGGCTTGGCTTCTTTATTCTTCTTCTTGTTGTCCTCATACGGGCAATCGACTATAAAGTGGTTATACTCACAACAATTATAGCACGCCCGCCTCATCTTTGGCTTTGTCCTCTCTTTGTACTTGCCTTCACTTGATTTTGTTCCTTGTCTTTTCTTCAATATTCTTTTGAACTTTTTCATGAACAAAATCATATCCTCTTCATCCAGCTCACTGCTTTCATCATCGCTGTCCTCCTCAAGCTGTGCTTCTCTTGCTTCTTTGGATAGAGGCTTGAGTGTGGACATTAAGGCAACTCCCTTCTTCTTGGCCGATGTGAGGTCGGCTATTTCTTTGACGTGCTTGGCTTGTTTCTCCATCATTTCAAAGTTTATGATTTTGCCAAGCAATTCATCTGGAGTCATCCTCTTGTATCCAGGACTTTCTCTGATCATAGAGCATAGTGTGACATTGCGAGGCATAAAGGCTCTAAGGATGAGCTTTACAACCTCGTGGTCATTCCACTTCTTGCTCCCATATGATCGAACCTTGTTTACAAGTGTCTTCAATCGGTTGTAAATGTCCTGGGAAGACTCGTCTTCCTCAATTGCGAACCTTCCTAGTTCGCCTTCGATCATTTCAATTTTTGCCTCCCGCACATGCCGGTCACCTTCATGGGCTGTTTGTAGTGTGTCCCATATTTCCTTGGCAATCTCCAGTCCGTCCACCTTTGTGAATTCATCTCGACTTAGAGAGGAGGTGATTACGGCTGCGGCTTGAGCGTTTCTGTGGATGGCTTGCTCTTGACTTGGGGTGAGCTCTTCGTCGTCATCTGGGATGTCTATTCCTGTGCACACAATATGCCATAAACTTGGGTTAAGGGAAATCAAGTGCATCTTCATATTTTGCCTCCACATGGAGTAATCACTCCCATCGAAGTGTGGGGCTTTTCCAAGAGGAATAGATAGGTAATGGCTGTTGTTTGAATTTAAACGATCATAGTTAAAAGGATATTGGGAGTAGTCGGTGTGACTACTCCCCTTCTTCTTTTCTTTAACTTTAGCTTTCCCTTTGGAAAGTGCTTTCTTTCTGAGGAGTGCTTTCAGCTCCAGCATCTCCTCTTCATCATCATCGAAGTCTTGAATTGCTTCGAGATACTTTTCCATCTTTTGGTTCTTGTCGTTGTTCACTTCTTCCTGGTTGTTGATTTTCTGAACTTCCTTCATGTCCGACATGATCTCTTCGAGTGGTTGCACTCTTTCTTGAAGAACCTGGCTCTGATACCAATTGAATGTAGGCCTAGAGGAGGGGTGAATAGGCCTTTTTGATTTTTCTCGGTTCCTGTAACACTCAACAACAAGGTCAATACCAGAGATATCGGACTAGTCTGGTAAAGTGCGGACTAGTCTGGTTTTCACGGGCTAAGTTGATCAAGTTCAGTCAATTTGATTGATTCGTTAATGTTTGCAGCCGAAATATAAACTTAAATGACAGTTTAATAGTTGTATGTCAAATTCTATAACAATTAAGCCTCTTGTTCAACAATTTAACTCAAATTGAACAAAGTGAATCAAACCCTAGATTAAGTTGATCAATTAAGATGAAGAACACAAAAGGACAAGACACAAGATTTATCCCGTGGTTCGGCTAACACGAAGGCAACCTACGTCCACGTTGAGGAGCCCACAAAAGGACCGGGTCTTCTCCAACCCTTCCCTCGTCGGATCGCCACGAAGGCCAATCCTCTTCCACTAATCACAAAGGGTAAATAACCAAGTTGAAGGGGCGTTCTCACACGTTGAGAGCTCCCTTGATTACAACTTACAAAGCCACCAATAACACACTCGAAAATTACAAATTGAAACGCAAGAGTGTGTTAGAGAATCAAACCAAGAGCTCAATGATGTGTGCCAAGTGTCTCTCCAATGATCTAGAAGTGATCTTCAATAGATTGATCGATTTTGCACTTAATTTCGTGGAGAGAGGTGGTTTTTGAGTCTCTTGGGAGGTGTGACGGCGCTAGGGTTCAAGAGTATGTAAAAGTGGGCCGTGCACCTCTATTTATATGGGGTTTCTAAAAGTGACCATTAGGGTTCAGAAAGATCGGACTAATCCGTGGTGGTCACCGGACTAGTCCGGTGTGCTGTGTGTAGCAAACCCTAAGTGTCCAGGAATATCGGACTAGTTTGGTTGAAAACGGACTTGTCCGATTTCACTACTGGAAATCTTCGGACTAGTCCGATTGCCATCGGACTTGTCCGGACATATGAAACCCTAAGTGTTTAGGATGACAAGTCCGCACTTGGAGGACTTGTCCGATTTAGATCAGTGTGTATATCGGACTAGTCCGTGTAGACACCGGACTTGTCCGAATTGGATCAGAATGAATATCGGACTAGTCCGTATCACAACGGACTTGTCCGATTTTGTGTGACTTGTGCATTGTGTTGAGGACTAGTCCGCATTGGGTAGGACTAGTCCGAAGTGGATCAGAAAGATATCGGACTAGTCCGGTGGGGACCGGACTTGTCCGATCTAGTGCAGAATGTGATATCAGACTAGTCCGGCTGTTATCGGACTAGTCCGGTCCTGTATAACTTTGTGCATTGTGTGTGTGTGCTTGAAAGTGATTGAGCTCTTGGGTGTGTTTCCTTAACACACTCCATACATAATAATCTACTATTTTCTTCTCCTTGAGCTCAAATTCACTTTGCTTCTCATTTCCCTTCTTTTTGGCATTTTGCTCATTTTTCATAATTTGCCTGCATTCATCTCAACAAAAGGATTAGGATCCCAATTGCTTGTCATAAATCATCCAAAACCCACAAGGGAGTCCTAGATGCACTTTCATCGCCTTACTTCGGCCTGTCGGGGTGTAGGTAGAGTGGCGTACTTAGGGTGCATGACCAGGCTAAGACGATAGCACACTCCGACCCTAGATTGTCTTGGCGGCATTCAGACAAGTAGACCCTTAACAATGTTTGGACCCGAAAGAATAGATGATGCAACTCGAATTGTACATGAACTGGTCGAGCTAAATTTTCTTAAGAATAGCACAACTTTGTTATAGACAAGAAAGAGAAAAATAAAAAATATTGAGCCTGTACAAAATAAATGCACGTGGAGTCTGTTTTCACACAATGATGTCTTTCATTATAGGTCCGGGGTACAGGGGAAACAAGTACACTCTTAGGGTATGGAACCAGGCTAAGTGTGTTTTGAACTCTCGTTTGACCCAAGGTAGCTAGCCACACTTTTAATTTTGAGACTGTGACAAGTGTTGCCTGAACTTTGCGGACCTTCTGGGGAAGGTCCGACTGTTCTCCCAGAGGAGCTACCCGATTCTGTACAATGACTCTATAACATACATCACATGTAACTACAGACTCACCTCCGTGATATTAAGCGTAGAACTTACGGAGGTGCTCAATGTTCCAAGGATTTGGGAGAGGTGTCCCATCCTCGCTTGCCAAGCAAATGCATCTAGGACGGGATACTTTGATCACTCGGAAGGGTCCTTCCCAACTAGGGGAAAGTTTGTTTAACCCTTCTCTGGATTGTATTCTCCGTAGCACCAGATCGCCTTCCTCGAGTTGTCGGCTGTGAACATGCCTTTGGTGATAGCTCCGAAGAGCTTGGCGGTATCGGGCATTCCGAACAGCTGCTCGGCACCTTCCCTCTTCAAGAAGTTCAAGGTCTTCACATCGGAACTGGTCCTGCGCGGCATCGTCGAAGGTCCGGACTCGGAGTGACCCCAAGGTGATTTACGGAGGAAGGACTGCTTCATCTCCGTACACCAGAAAGAAGGGTGTCTCTCCAGTTGACCGGTTTGGGGCTGTCCTGTTGGCCCACAGTGTGGGCGGAAGCTCTTCGATCCAAATGGCTCCATGTTTTTTCAGGTGCTCATATGTGCGCGTCTTGAGTCCTTTTAGGATTTCTGCATTTGCTCTCTCGGCTTGGCCATTGCTTGCCGGGTGAGCTACAGAAGCGTAGCTGATTTGAATGCCGAGGTCTTCGCAATATCCTTGGAATGCAGAGCTTGTGAACTTGGTCCTATTATCAGTTATGATTTTGTTTGGGACTCCAAATCTGCATACGATGGACTGCAAGAAGTTGATAGCTGATTGCTTGTTTATTTTCACAACTGGAGTTGCTTTCGGCCATTTTATGAATTTGTCAATGGCAACGTACAGGAACTTGTAACCTCCGACGGCTCTTGGGAAAGGTCCCAAGATGTCCATCCACAACACAGTGAATGGACATGTAGGAGGTATCATTTGTAGAGGCTGAGCCGGTGTGTGAATTTGTTTGGCATGGAACTGGCATGCTTCACATTTTTTCACCAGCTCAATTGCATCCTGGAGCGCTGTAGGCCAGTAAAGCCATGCCGGAAGGCTTTACCGACCAGCGTGCGGGAAGACGCATGGTTCCCACACTCGCCTCCATGGATTTCCGCGAGGAGCTCACGACCTTCTTTCTTGATAAGTTAACGTATTTTTGTTGATCTGATCCTTGTACAACAAATGATTGTGTCATGTCCATCTTCATCATTTCGTCAAAGCATACACTCCCCCTGAGTATATGCACTTCAAACTCCAAAAACATTTGAATATGTGAATGTTCAAACATGCTCAGGTGATGCAGCTGTCTTTGATTAATCTTCTGCAATGGCTTGAGTTGAAAAGCATCTTCAAAATGTTTTATGTTTTGTACTGGATGCACTTGTAATGAAGGAGAACCACTTTTCTTATACCGAACACATGTGTATCAAGTTTGGAGCCTTCTATCTTAAAAGTTATCCTTCTTCCCACAAAATAGCCTAAAAAGAGATACAATTCGACATTGCCTCAGTGTTAGGTTTAGTGAGAAATCATTTAGGAATCCAACACTTCATCACATGACGAGAAGTAGGCATAATACAAGAAAGTTGAGGAAAAATAGCAGGTTTATGAGTCAAGGATTGAGAATACTTGCAGCCAACTACTGACCTACGAGATGTGACTTGTGTAAGACAAAAAACAATAGGTTTAGAAGCAAGTTCAGTATGTTTGTGACTCATGACAGTAGGTTGTGTGCATTTAAAATTTTGAGCAGAAAGTGTAACATGAAAATCATGCAAGTTTTGATGTCCTAGTGCTGACCTAGGTTGTGGGGCATATGAAGCATGAAAATCAGCAAACCTAGGACCATAATTCACATGATTCCTACTCAAAATAGAAAATTTTTGTGCATCTATGTCTCGGTAACATATGTGCAACATATTTTGTTTGAAAGTTTAGAGATCTAACTAGCATTCTTTACTTTTTATGTTGTTTAGCCAGTCTAAAACAAAAGTCAGAAACATGTCCATCTTTATCACAATGGGTAACTTGACATGATGTGCATGTTTATGATTAAAAGCCACACTTTCATTTTCAACAGTAGAAGACAAAATACCGACATTCTTAACAAACATATTGTTAGTGTTAGAAAGCGTTGCAATCTTCCTATTTTCATGTGAATTGTAAAATCAGCAGAATGTGGGTGTTAAATTTTCTGATTGGCAAGTTTTGCTAGTTTGTTATGAGATATAGCTTCTTTTTGTTTCATATTTTCTTGTTTAGCCAGTCTATAACACAAATCTACGACATGACCATCTCTACCACAATAGGCATAATAAAATTTAACCTTATGTTCATGTCTAGATGCACAAGCAACATGTTTATTAGCAATCAAAAGACAACATTCCTGTAGACTTAAAAACCACCTCTTTTTGTTTAGGAATCGTTTGAATCAAACCACTTCCTAATGACTTAACAACCTTTGGTGGATGTGCCTTGGTATGAGCATGAGAATCAAAACCTAAACCAGTTTTATCATTGCAAGACTCAGATGAATTCAGCAACAAGTTTAAGTTCTTATTTGCACTACAAAACTGCTCTAGTATCCTATGCATGTCATCAAGTTTCTTGGACAAGTCTAGACAATTTTCACATGAAAATTTTTCTTTTAGTTTGCAATTAGAACAAGAATTAACTTCATGAATACGTAAAGCATTATTCAAAGCATAAATCTCATCCCTACCGTCATGTAGTTCCATATTAAGATCATCACACCCAAATCAATGCAAATCAATTGTAGAACAACTAGCATCTTTCATGTGTTTATCATTTAGTGCAGCAAGCTTCTTAAGTATAACATCACACATTTCTTCGCAAGTGGAACATACCTCTTCATCGTCGCTGTTGTGTTCTGCTTCCTCTATGCTTGATCTTTTGTTGTCTGCCATGAAACAAAAATTCACCAAAGTGTGTTCTTCTTCATCACTTCTAGAGTCCATATCGCTCGAGCCAAGTTCTTGAAGTGCAAAGACAAAGCTTTTTACCAATTGGCGACCTATAAAACCTTTCTTTTTCTTGCTGTTTGCAGAGGAGTATTTGAACTTTGTTTGCTTCTCATCACGGGGAGTAGAACCTGAAAGGTTAGGGAAATTTATACAAAAATGTCCAAACTCATCGCATTCAAAGCATCATTGAGGTCCACCACTCCTCTTCTTTGAGTTCTCACATTTTGCAATGGTTTTGAGAATAGAGTAGAAAGAAGTGCTAGCTCCTCTTCTAGAAACTCTTCAATCTGTTCAAGGGTCAGCGAGGAAAGCAACAAGTGTACCACAAGATGAAGATTGACTAGAACTAGACATGTCATGTTGTGAAACAAATGCAAGAGACTTGTTGGGATTTTTACTTAATATTATGTCAAGTTCATGAGTTTTCAATTTAGAATATAGAACATCTAAAGTAAGTGTACTCATGACAGTAGAATCATGAATGGATATAACTTTCATCTTCCAAATCAACATGTCTAATGCACTTAACAATTGCCTAGCATTTTCAGCATCTGAAAAATTAACATTGACGCTACGCATGTTTCTGAGAATTTTATTAAAGCGAGCAAAAAGGTCATCGATCGACTTATCGGGTTGCATCTCGAAGCGCATATACTCTTTCTTGAATATATCTTGCCTTACCTCCTTGATCTTGGTGGAGCCTTCGTGGTAGTCACATAGTGCTTTCCACACGTCATACACAGATTGGAGATGTGCAATATGATTGAAGTCGCTTTGAGTCAATCCTTGCATGATCAAGTTCCACGCCTTATTGTTGTTGTGGACGTCTCTCATGTTTGTAACTATGACTTGATCATTTGGTGGCATGTCACAGGGCTTGTACACCTTTTCCCATATGGCGAAGCCTTGCGCCTGTATGTAAGCCTCCATACGTGCCATCCAAACCTGAAAAGCAATGCCGTTGAACATACAAGGTTTTGCAAAATATTTCTCCATGATGGTTAGTAAAACACGTGCAACTCACTAAGGTTAGAGCATCGTGGCTCTTATACCAATTGTAGGATCGATAAGCACGTGAAGAGCTACCAGATGGGGGTGAATGATAGATTGAAACTTTTTCAGCGGAAGCAATAGAAACCACTCGGCAAAAATCAATCTGATAGAGAAATCGGGTGAGCGAGTGTTTGCAAAATGTTCAAAAAATGAAAAATCAGTGTAGATTGTAGAGAATGAAGTCACGAAGACACGAGAGCAAGAATCATGAGAAAACATCGAGTAAAACTGAAGTTATGATCAAAACCCTGAGCAAAGGTCAATCTGTTCTAACAAAGAGCAAACAGATCTGCTATGCTACAAAGAAACTCTTGTAACTCAAAAAATACAAATCCAATGACCGTGAAATTTTCAAAGATGATAAAGTATTGAGTTTTGAACACAACATAAAAAGAACCACGTCAATTGGATCTGTAAAACACGAGTTACAATCAAAACAATAAAGAAAGGTCGGGCAGCTAGAAACTCGACGAGAAAGACTTGACGAAAACAAGTCGTACAAACAAGGCACAAAAGCTCCTCTAAACTACGAATTTATTGATAAAAACACAAGAGGAACAAACACAAAGTCGTGCCACCACGAGTTCTGGCCTCCCTTGCTTATATAACCAGTCCTAAGGCCAACCCAATCCTAACTAGGACTCTAATCCTATTCAATTTCAACCGAAACATTCCATAACTGCTCGAGACTCTTCCATACGAAGATAGAAGCAATCCTAAGACTTCCAAACACCTTATGAACATACAAAACATTACTAAAACAACTCAACTTTGTGCTCACCATGAAATCTAACCAAAACAAACTCTAAACCTTCCATAAACAAACAATAATCACCTCAACCCCAGCCTGAGGCATAAATCAGCCGGTTGGACCTTTCCAGCTACATCTTGACGTCCATATCTCTTCACCACGCCTTGGAACAATTTAGCCACATCCATGCACCCTTTCCACAACTGCAAACACTTTTCAACGACATCCACAATACCTTCATATGCATTGTTCTTGACCCAAACATGCTGCGTGACCTCCCGATCAACTCAACCACAATTCCTCCCGAACTTGGTTGTTGAACCTCATATTCTTCCTAAGACAAGTTCAATGGATCTCCATCACCAGCCATGTCTTGACCTCAAGAAAAACGTGCACATGAACCAACAACCAATATTTGTGAGCTAAAGTCCTCGACTTGACTCTCGTTAGTCCGAAAAACACAACACCTTACGTGAGTACCTCACATAAGCATGTTGCAAACCATAGCAAAATGATATCAGCCATAACCACCAAAACACACAAAAAACATAGCAAATGAATACTAAGCAAACATTCCATAAGGCAAAAAGCAATTTGAAACATTGCAAGTTAAAAACAGATCCGCCACACAATTATTTCAACAAATAAAATTATCAAATAGACCAAAAGCGGCGCTGCAATGTAAAGGCAAAAGATCAGATATTCCAATCCCAAACTCACATTCAAATAATGTGTCGGGAAGTTCGTACAGTCCTAACCAAGTAAAGAGTAAATGTTACTCATGAAAACACTCCCACCACATTGATTCACGTGCAACTCATGTGAGTGAAATTCCGAACAATCCGAAGCGTGAAACACGTGCAACTCACGTGAGAAAAAGTTCGGGCAATCCGAAACTATCGAGGGTAAAATTACTCCCAAAAACACATCGAAAAGTTTGGATAGTGTGTATCGGGGTGTATCGTAGTGTATCGGTGTAAGCTCAAAACTTTGAATGTAAACCTTCACTTTTATTATAGTTTCCAATGTATTTAACACACATAGGTCTCACACATCCGCCATTCCTTGGCTAATGTCAAAATAACCTTGAGCCACAAAGGAACAACATGCACCCAACATGCATTGAGTGTGATCTATCCTTCCTTGGCTAAGGCTAAAATAACCTTTAGCCACATAGGAACTATGTGCATCCAACGATGGTGCCAACTCCCTTGAGCTTAAATGGGTGCTTAGAATAGTAGGAGCACAGAGATCCAACTTATTCAAGGCAGCTCATGGAAGGTTTCCATGTCAAACCTTCAGCCTCATAAAGCTATGATCAGCCCTCGAGATTAAATCTCGATAGGTTTTAACCATGCTTGGTTAATCATTGGCCAATAGATGTTGAAATGGTACCTCCATATTGACTTATTGCATACCTACATAGAAATACTACTCTTGCAAGCTTCCCCTCTTGATAAAGAGGGAAGGTTAGCTCCCGACACTTGTACAACTAAAACTTCAAGTCAGATGACCGAATTTCATTTGTACATTTGAGGAAGAAAAACAACAAGATATATCGGGATCAAATTTAAGTGCATCCATAAACATTGTGTTTTTCATTGATATAGGAGTGAAGCCTTATAAATTAATCAATTCGCACATTTTATAAAGCTGCTACTCATAGCAATGCAAGTGATAGATGTACACTTTATTGATTCCTTCATCTTTTAAATTTTCTAACCATATTTAATTTTTACAAGAGCAAATATTTATCATGTGGATTATGGCAAACAAGATTTTCAGTTTTTATCCTCCTGAACATTTAAATTTCTTGCTTAGGAATTTGAATTTTCGTTATCCGTGTATGAATGGGTTCGAATCAAAATAATGGACATCACTATTCCTAGGTTGTTACATACCAATTCAACCATTGAGTTATTTCATAAGTATTTTTTATTAAACCTAGGTAGAGAATGTCTATGTCAATTTAAACATTGCTTGTGAAATTCTAGGTACTTTTCAAATTTATTCCCAAGTAAGGTGCATTCCTTTTTGAAGAACCAAAAAGAGCAATGCCAACACTTACTCTCATGATGATGCAAAAGAATTGAATGATGAGAAGTTGTAAACCTTCCTCGTCAATGTAAGAAAAAATCATTCAATTCTAATGCAATTCAAACGACGGAAAATTTTAAACTCATACCTTAATTGAAGAGCAGTTCGGGTTGAAGGTCGTTGTGTGAGAAACTTACGACCATGGATCTTGGTGTAACATTCATGTTCGTTGCCTTTTGCCAGGTTGAGGTTGGAGTTGAATGAGCTTCATCTTGCTCCTCCATCTGTCCATCATCTTGAGCATTCCTCCACCATAAACTCAAAATGAGATCGGTGGAGGGATATGCGCTTGAATTATCCCAATGGTGCATTGGGTTTGATGAGGTTTTCCATCCTCTTTACAAATTTTGTCCTGGCTGCACTGAAATCAAGAACAAACAAAACAACTCAAAAATGGGTTACGTTAGCTCAAAAGGAAATTGAACCCTTTGTCAATTTGTTTTGCCCAACTTTCAAGAACATTCAAATGCAATGAGGATTAAGGGAAATATTTTTGGTTCGAATTAGGAAGATGAATTCAAGTGGTCATGCCCAAAGTTCATATCCAAATAAATTTTATTTCCTAATTCAAAATTTTAGTTTTATGATGGTTGGAAATTTTACATTCCAACATGCAAGTGTGAAAATTCAAACATGCTAAATGCTAATGCAAGGGATGATAAATTCAAATATTCAATTTGGAAAATCAGATTTGAGATAACTACCAATTAACCTATTGGCAAGGACTCACCTAATTTTTGAAGTCTGATGAGTGGGAATTACGTCCGTCCCGTTTAGCATGTTGATGTGTCGTCCATGCCCGGAGATGAAGGCATGTTTGACTTCTCCTGACTGACATGCCAAACCTCCTTTGGCTGCCATATGGACAAGTGGGTCTCGTGGTAACCCCGACCTCAGTCAACTTGAAGAAGACTTTGTGATGACTTTTCCTTCTTGAAGATATTCTTTCATGAGCCTGGTGAGGCTTGTCCTTCTTCTACCAATCCTTTGTTGGTGGTTTAATGTACTTCAGCCATTTGGATGGCCTTGGCTTCTCTGTTTTCTTAGGATGTCATTGTAGATGACTTGATGGAGTCTCCTCATTCCTCATAAAGGCAAATGAGGATGTCTACTTATGGGGGGTGTTGTTTCGACCTTTAAAATTCTTTTGATTCAACCCATGCTTGATCCAGGCTCAAGAGGCTTCCCTAAGCATAACGACATGTGGACTCCATAATCAAACAAGAAACACTTCGTCCACAATATCATTTTACCCTAGGTTGCATGGGCTCGGTCTAAGTTTTAGGATCCATCAAGTAATTGTGGAACCTTTGGATCTTGAATGCTTTTCAAAGTGGCTTATCCTTGGCCAAATGCTTCATGTTATCATTAATTTCTCCTTGACTGTAGACAAGATACTTCAAGGTAGGCTAGTTGAAGTTGAATTTGTTGGAATTCAAATTCACATAGCCTCATTGATTGTATTGATTGCACTTTTGACCTCCTTGTTGGTGATGGTCTTTGGAGTTGTTTGGAGATGAAGGATGTAACATCCCATTTTTTAATCAACTTTATAAAAATAATCTTCAAAAGATATATATATATATATATATATATATACACATTTTCGAAATCAAGTACAACAAAATGAGATAAAATAAACAACCAAATGAAATAAAATAAATAACAAAATGATGTAAATAAAATAGAATGGAGCAGTGAGGAGCCACACCTCTTCCTGTTTGTCTATTCCTGCCATGGTCAGTCAACAAACATTTTCCCCAAGACCCCCTCCTTCTCTCCTTAATTGCAAAAGCCTCCTCTGACCAGAACAGCAGAAACCCATGTGACCATCGCTTCTATCGATCAGGCAGCAGCCATCACCCATTTCTCAGACACCCCTTCCCTCTTGGCTTAATACACAAAGCACCCTTTTCTTCTCCCTCTGAACCACAACAGAGGCATCGTCTCTCTTAATTGAAGCAGCGCAGTGTGGTCAGTCATGCTGCTGCAGCCAGGCGTGCTGCCTTGTTCCTCCTCTCTTGTGCTCCTGTTCGTGCGTGCGTGCCGCAGCAGCGATCCGTCCATTTTTCTGCAGCAGCTCTTGACCCGCTCCCCTCTCATGCCACAACTCCGCGAACCGTGGCTGCACAGCGTGACGACCGAGCCAAGCCAGCTGCTAGATGTCAACGCCGTGGCCGGTTCTCTTTTCACGCGTGCCTGCGCACCTTGCAGCGAGCCATCACATCACTATCTTCAGGAGCAGCGAACAGTTGCCTCACCATTGCTGTGCCACAGTGAGCCAACTCGGTGCTCTTATCCTCATTGCACTGCCTCATCATCCTCTCTTCCGTATCCGCTGGCTATAAAGACGGGCACTGCGGACCTCCGTTGTGCTGCCCGGCCAAGTTCTCACATCCGCTCGGTGCAGTGTCGAGTTTCGCCGAAGGACCTTCTCCGCCCGACTTGTGTTCGAGGTGAGCTTCCCCACTGTTGCCTCCACCTCTCGAATCGATTTCTTAGCTGTTTCCCTCTCTCCTTCGAGCCTAGCCACAACCACTGGCCACCATGGCCACGCCCATCGGAGGAGCAGCCGTCTTACATGGCCTAGGTCCAAATTGGTGCCTTCATCGATTTTGCCAAACCTTGAGCCTTCGAATCCCCCACTCTCTAGTGGATCTTTTCCCATTTTTCCCTGCCCGATTTGAGCTTACGGGTGTCATCTATGAGGATTAGAGAGAGAGGAATGAAGGTGTAAGAAGACCCTGTGCAGGTGCTGTTCGTAGGCCTCTGTAGGCTAATAAAGTCAGATGGTTAAACATTAGTTAAATTAATCTTTTGGTTCACATGCGGATGTAGCCAACCAGCAGGCTTGACCAGTCATGACCACACACCTAGAGCAACTTTCCTTTAGCTAATAGGTTTATTTAATTATTTTCAGATTTAACTCAACAGCCATATTATATAATCCATAGCTCACTCAAACAAACTCCGTTTAATCCGATTTTTCTTCTAAAATCATTTAAAATCATAATACATTTAATACAACTATTTTTTGTATGATGTATTGATATATATTTGCACTGCTTGTTTGTTGCTTGTGCGCGTGTGCCAGCGTAGACTTGGTGCCGGAGGAGAACCCGGAGGAGCCGGGAGAATAGGACTTCGACGCCGCCGACGGTAGCGAAGGCAAGTTTTATTGATCCCTTTTTGTTCATCTTGCACCTATATGAGGCTTATCTGTTGCTGCCAGTAGACTAGATTATTGCACTCGTGAGTATTACCGACTCGAGCGACCGAGAGAAGCCATGCTAGTTCTATTGTTGCATATTGAGAGGATGATATGATGATTGAGAATGATGCTTGTTGTACTTCTGGTGAGAGCATAAATGAGTTAAGGGCAGGGCATATGGTTTAGTGTTGGTGTAAGGTTACCATGGTGGTAGACTTACAACTGTGGTTGGTATATGGAGGCTGTCCTGGTGAGCCTTAAGGAACAAGTTATTTTGACATCTCACCTGACTTCTTTTCGAGCGACACATGATTTTGTATGGGAAGGGCGTAGCTTAATCCCAGTGGTTAGCCCGACAGTCGTCCACGGTGGATGGTTTGTGGGTGGAGACTGAGGTGAGTCATGATCCGAGGTTTGAGGATGATTGGAGTGGGTGATGTTACGATTGGGTGTTAGTTATGACGAACTATCGTGGATAGTTTCATGCATGTGGATACAACATACAACCTCTGCAGAGTGTAAACCCGTTCGAATGGTCGTGTCCTTGGTATAGGATGGGTTATGGTGTGGTCCTGACAATTAGAAAGCCACCTGTTGTGAGATTGAGATGAGGGATATCTCTCGGAATGAGATGTTCAGTTGCATTGGGTTGCATTATTATTTGTGCATCACATGTATATTGTTGCATCCCTTCCCGTAGGGCGAGGTGGACCTTGCTAAGTGCCTTTGTACTCAAACGTTGTTGATATCTTTAGAGGATCCCGACTACGTGCCTGAGGACTTTGAGTAGGGCCGCGTTCGCACCCAGGTGGTGGAGGTGGAACCATGGGCGATGAAGAGCTACTTGTTTCCGTTATGTTGACTATTATTATTATGTTGTTAGTTGTTCTCGTTTTTATTCGCAAGGCTATGCTGTTATAATAAAGCTCTGTATGATTTGGTTCCACTTGTGATGTTATATATTGTACTGAAATTTGTTTTTGGTATTATATTACATGTTTTGTTCCGATCGTTGGGTCGAGGCGCTTCAAGTGGTATCAGAGCCATACTTGGCTGTAGGATGCGGACCCTAATACGTAAGTGACCGTAGGACACCGTAGAAAGATTTTCTTGTAGGAACCTCTGGACATTAAAGCCTTAGTGATAGGTTTTTGCTCTTATCTAATCCTGGTGCCTTGTTCTAAGCCAGATGGCTGATGACTGTATCATTACCTCTGCACCAATGAAGACGGCTTCCCTAAGGTGCTCTACGCCGCCAGAACCTGACTTGGTATTCTAGATTGTTCGTAGTATGTGGGCAATGAATTCATGGAGCATGGCACTGAGAGCTGTGAGGTCACAGTGCATATTGGTGCCAGTGATTGATTCCACGAGATGAAGCCATGGAGTGTTACCACCACTGGATGCCACTTGAAGGACACCTTCCAGCTTGTGGCCCACAAAGCCTTGAAGTACTTGTGCCACATGTTTGACTGACATTTGGGTTCCACAACCATGAAGTACTTCTCACCTCTGGATCGTAGTCGTCCCGCATGGATGGCAAGGATTTGTAACATGGGAGGTTTCAGGACGACCGAAGATGACCCCACCATTGTTGCAATGTCCGGCTATTTACTTAGCCTGGACGACATGTGCGACCTGTTGAACCAGCGCATGAAGACCCTCATCAAGCGCGCTGAGACTTTGGAGACCTATTAGTGAAAAGCTAAGCTAGCACTGGCGCAGCCTGAAGCCCGTGCTGCCACAACGGAAAGTTGTGTTGCATTGGCCGAGGAGAATCTTAGGGAGCAGGCCGACTGTCACAGCGAGCAGCTTTGGGGTGTCCACCTCGTGGACCGAGCCAAGCGCAAAGATCATCCAGCTGGTGCACTTGCTAAACCGCTTACCTTGGCAGGAGTCCCAATGTTCCATTTGTCCAACCCTCGTACGAGGATTTGTGAGCCTATGTCTCCCACTCCTCCTACATCGCCCCGCGAGGTTGAAGATAAAGATCCTGACAACCGCAGTGTAGGACCCAGTAGTCAGGCAGATGTTCCGGCTGCCCCTTGGCGGGACAAACTTTGGGATGACTTGCCCCAATGTATCATGTACCCGTTTGCTTTGATGAAAGCATGTTTGGTGTGTTGCTTGCAATGTTTGATGTTTGTGTGCCTTGTGTGGTATAAAGTAAATATATAGTAATAAATATTAATATGTGTATATATACATACATGTCAACAAATAATTAAAATAAATAAGTAACTAAGCTGCAACGGAACACACCTAAATACACCCTAATAACACATTCCTAAATAAAGAAATATTATTAATAATAAATTGTCAACTAATTCCACCTTTCCTTGTCACAGATGTCTCGTCACTCGATCCGAGTTAGTAATTGACAGAACGTGGACCAAAATCTCCTAGAGATTCCTCTTGCACCCCAACAGCAGGCGTCAGTGAACAGTACACCCAGCATGGAGGCACCACTTCCACAATCACCACTTCCACAAGCGCCACTTCCACAAGCGCCGGTCTACGACTTGACTACTATCCTGGACAGTTAGACTCGACTCCTTGAGATGCTGGACATCACACTTGCTAGTCAAGGCAACAATGGCATCAACAACAACCGTCAGCCAGCACCCCAAAACAAGCACCAGATTGCAGACTTTAGCAGGATGAACCCACGCAAGTTTGTTGGATCTGATGACCCTATTGAGGCAGATGGTTGGCTGAGGGAGATAGAGATGAAGCTAGAGGTTGTCCATGCAAATGAGCTGGATAAGGTTTTGTTTGCAGTGCAACAACTTAGAGGACCTGCTTTAGCTTGGTGGTAGAGTTACAGGGATATGAATGTAGATGCCAAGATAATGATATGCGATGAGTTCATGAGACTGTTCTGAGATCACCACATCCCTAGCAGTATAGTGAAGATGGAGTAGGTAGAGTTCAGGGACCTTCAACAGAGGGGTATGACTGTCGTGGAGTACCTTCACTATTTTACTAGCCTCTCCCGCTATAACTCCAATGCAGTGGACACATATGAGAAGTAGAAAAATGCCTTTCTTCATGGCATCAACTCCAAAATCAGAACTTTGATTGGAGCATCTATTTACCATGATTTCAACACCATGGTAAACAAGGCTATCACCACGGAGAAGAACAAGAAAGATGAAATGCAGGAGTGGAAAAGGAATTTTGAAAGACCAAAGATGTTCCAGCAGGCCAAGTCTTAGAGGACTCAACAGTCGTCTTATTCTGGACAGAGGACCCAACAGGTTGCCTACTCAGTACCAAGGCAGCAGCAACCAATTTACTCAGGTCAGATGACTCAGAGTGGAGTGTCTTACAGAGCACCAGCCACCACATTCAGGAAGCCACCACAGTCTGCTAAACTCCAGGGCTCCTTCCAACCACAACAGTCTGGAGTGAGTTGTATGGGAGACCAAGGGATTTGCTTTAAGTGTCGTGAGCCTGTTCACATTGCTATGAATTGTCCTCAAAAGAACCAGCTAGCGCCCTCAGTCTACTCCAACTCAGTTAATGGACCGAGGCAACCAGTTGGAGGTAGCCGTGGAGCACCCCTAGGCCTCAACAGTCCTTCGGAAAAGCCACAGTGAACCACGTCTACGTTGAGGAGGCCGATGCAGTACCAGGAGTGTCACTCGGTAAGTTTTTTGTTCAGTCAGTCTTAGCTTCAGTGCTATTTGATTCTGGTGCATCACACTCTTTCATATCATCACATTTCATGGAGGCACATGATATATATGGAGTGGCTCTTAAGAGGACTTTAATAACCAAATCACCAGAAGGCTATATACCCTGCCACTTAGGAGTTAACAATCTCCCTTTTAACCTAAGTGGGGTAGTATTCTTGGTTAACCTAGTAGTGCTTGACTCCAATGGAATAGACGTGATCCTTGGCATGGATTGGATGGTCAAGTGCAAAATTGCTTGTGCAGAAAGGATGGTGACCATGACAAACCATGAAGGAAAGACTGTCACCTGCCATGTCCAGTCTAGCCCATCCGAGCCACTGATAAATCACATGAAGGCTGAAACACCTCAAGAAATACAGGTAATTAGGGATTATGCTGATGTGTTCCAAGAAGAATTGTCAGGAATGCCACCAGAAATACAAGTGGAGTTTTCCATTGAGTTAGTTCCGGGAACTGCTCCGATCGCCAAGAGACCTTACAGGATGGCAGCCTCAGAACAAGCGGAGTTAAAGAAACAGTTGGATGAGTTGCAACAGTAAGGATATATTAGACCTAGTGCATCACCATGGGGTGCACTGGTCCTCTTTGTAGAGAAGAAGGATAAAAGCAAGAGGCTCTGTACGGACTACCGAGCACTTAATGCGATGACTATCAAGAACAAGTATCCTCTACCTCAGATAGATGATTTGTTTGACCAATTGAAGGGATCCAAGTTCTTCTCGAAGATTGACTTGAGACCTTACAGGATGGCAGCCCCAGAACAAGCGGAGTTAAAGAAACAGTTAGATGAGTTGCAACAGAAAGGATATATTAGACCTAGTGCATCACCATGGGGTGCACCGATCCTCTTTGTAGAGAAGAAGGATAAAAGCAAGAGGCTCTGTATGGACTACCGAGCACTTAATGCGATGATTATCAAGAACAAGTATCCTCTACTCCGAATAGATGATTTTTTTGACCATTTGAAGGGAGGCAAGTTCTTCTCGAAGATTGACTTGAGATCCGGGTATAATCAAGTGAAGTTAGAAGTCAGGATATACCCAACACAGCATTTGTGACTCGTTATGGACAGTTCGAGTACACGGTGATGTCTTTCGGGTTAACCAATGCTCCTGCTTACTTCATGACTCTTATGAACCGAGTGCTCATGCAAGAGCAAGACAAGTTTGTCGTTGTCTTCATTGACGACATTCTTATATATTCTCGGAGTGAGGAAGAATACGCACACCATCTGTGGATTGTTCTCGAACGACTTCGAAGTCATCAATTGTATGTAGGCCTGCAAATGGGTCGGCCCAATCCAAATCCCAACCCAATCCAAGTTTTTTAGTCAAGGGCCCTATCCTATCCAGCCCGATTCTAATTTGATAAGCCCAATCCAATCCAGTCTTTATAAGAAATGAGCCCCAACTCTATCCTCACCCTTTACAAAAATTAGGGCCGGCCCAATGGATTCGGCCCGTGGATCTTTATTTCTGGTGAGTTGAACATCCGTCAGTTTTTATGTGTTGGGCATTAGATAGGGGTAAGTACAAAATCAGGATTCCAAACTGGAAACAAACCCCAAGAAATAAAAAATGTCTTAAAAATATAATGATTGATTAAACTTTAGTTATGACCAGCACGAGTTTAATTAATATAGAAAAAATTTTGGAAAATATAAAAAACTGATTATAGAATAAACTGATTACATAGTCAATCTTTGTATTACAGACCAAATAAAACTGATAGCCATCAGTACAATACATTGCATGTTTCAAGCTATTCGTTGTTCTTTCCTGGCTAAAGTTTTGCTGATAAGAACTTGGAAGGATGCTGACTAACATATAAAGTGGAAATGTTAGCAAAAAAGAAAAACAGATAAAGTGGAAGGAATATCAGTAACAATCAACTAGAGACTTACTCCCTCCGGTGTACAAAAAATTGTCGTTCTACACTAGAGCTAAGAGTGCACAAAAAATTGTCATTTTACATTGCATGTCATGGAAAATGGTGTAAAAAATGGGGTAGCGTGTACCTGGGAATCGAACCTGCATCAGAGTGGCTGGAGAAACATGGAGAAGACCACTCGGACCACTAAGGAGAGTTGTATTGAAAAAGAAAGAAATCTTCCTTGGTATGTGAGAACATGTCCAAAACGACAGTTTCTTGTACCCTGGAGGGAGTATCATATTGTGTGACAGAGGCTCCAACCACTTTAAGATACGAGAATGGGACAAGCATCTATTGATGGGATCAAGCCATAAATTGGTTTTGAACAATCACGCATCCCTCTCAAAGAAAGAGCATGATTCCACTTTCCAACTACAATATGATCTAAAGATTCGCCAACTATACCGAATCATAAGGATTCACAGATCAAGAAAAGATCGAGGGAGAGCGTACAACACCCAACACCATAGAAGAAGAGTGCCACACTCACACAACTGGCGCACAAGGTCGCCGTGCAACTGCCGCCGTAGGAGATGGCACTGCCGCTGCCGTAGGCAATGGGTGCTGCCGCCACTGTAGGAGATGGGCACTCGATGGCATAGGAGAAGCACGCTACGCTGCCGCCTCCACCATCTCAAGTCTGCCCAGCAATACCTGCATCCACCAAGCGCGCTTCCTGGGTTAGAGTCGAGCAAAGCAAAGGACGCGCCTTCCAGTGAGAAAGTGCCGGATCTTACACGGTCTTGGGTGCACCCTTGTCGAGAACTTCATTGAACTACAAAAACAGAGCAGGGGAGCAAGCAAACGGATTAGCGGATTTGCAAGCATAAGAATCGACAAACGGACATAGAAGGATGATCTATGGCGGCGGTTGAGGTATCGTACCAGTCCGTACCGGACGGTGGGGTCGAGAACCACCGGGGGGAGGGGGTTGGCCGCCGCTCGTCGAGAGCTGCTGTGGGGATGGGGGGTGGCTGCCACTCGTCGAGGTCCACCGGGGGGGAGGGGGTCGGCCGCAGCTCGTCGAGAGCTGCTATGGGGATGGGGGGCGACTGCAGCTCATCGAGATCCGCTGGGGAGGCGGCCCCCCCACCGATCGTCGAGAGTTTCCGCCACGGGGGGCGGCTTCTGGCCTTGGGGAGGGGACAAAGCCGTGGTGGGTCGCTCATTAAGTTGTCTGCCTGAGGGGAGGCTTCATCGTGGAGCCCTAGTAGCAAAAATGGGCCATGGTCCATGGGTTGGTCCCTTTTTTCCGTAATCGGGCCGTAGGTAAAATCCAATCCTTTTTATACAGTATCTGATCCAATCCAACCCTTTTTCTTACCAGTCCATTTTGATCCTGATCCATCTGGCCCAATTGATAGGAGGCCCTTCCAACCCTCGGGCTCACTCGTCCCATTTACAGGCCTAACTGTATGCCAGGTTTAGCAAATGTGAGATTTGATTGCAAAAGGTCAGCTTTCTTGGACATGTTCTGACAGTTGAAGGAGTCGCAGTCGATCCAAAGAAGGTTCAAGATGTATCATCTTAGGAGCAACCAACATCGGTTACGCAAATTCAAAATTTTCTGGGTTTGGCTGGCCATTATCGGAGGTTTATTGAAGGATTCTCTGAACTTGCCCGACCAATGAAAAAATTGCTCAAGAAGGACAAGAAGCTCATTTGGACTAAAGCATGTGAGCGGAGTTTTCAGGAGTTGAAGGAAAGACTAACCACAACACCAGTGTTAGTCCTGCCAGATATTCACAAGAATTTCATCATTTATTGTGATGCTTTGAGATGGGGTCTCAGGTGTGTGCTAATGCAAGAAGGTCGAGTGGTAGTCTACGCCTCTCGCAAGCTAAAGCCACATGAGCAGAACTACCCAACCCATGATTTGGAGTTAGGTGCAGTAGTGCATGCTCTGAAAATTTGGAGACACTATTTGATCAGAAACAAATGTGAGATCTATACGGACCACAAGAGCCTCAAGTATATCTTTACCCAGTCTGACCTTAACTTGAGACAACGCAGATGGTTAGAGCTAATCAAGGATTACGATTGGAAATCCATTATCACCCGGGTAAAGCAAATATGGTAGCTGATGCCCCCAGTTGGAAAGCCTGTTTTCATCACTTGGTGACTCAAGTGCTGCAGCTGTGCGATGAGATGTTGAAGTTGAAACTAAGTGTTTTCCCTCACTCTTGCAACTACAACCTTAGTGTCCAACCTGTTCTGGGTGAGCAGATCAAGAAGGTCCAACATGAAGATGAAAAGCTATCGGAGATCAAGTCACTGACCGGTGAAGACAAAGCAGCAGATTTTAGAGTTGATAGAGATGGAATTTTGTGGAGAAACGATTATGTGTGTCTGCACAAGGTCACTACCGGAACACCATTTTAGATGAAGCTCACAACTCCGCATACTCTATCCACCCTGGAGCCACCAAAATGTACTTGGATATTAAGGAGAAGTATTGGTGGATCAGTATGAAGTGTGACATAGCAAAATTTGTGGCCCATTCTGATGTGTGTCAAAGGATTAAGGAGGAGCATCAGAAACCAAGTGGCCTACTCCAGCCGTTACGAATCCCAGTTTGGAAATGGGACGAGATAGGGATGGATTTCATCACAGGCTTGCCAAGAACCAAGAATGCTAATGATTCTTTGTGGGTAGTAGTCGACTGCCTCACTAAGGTCGCACACTTTACTCCTATGCGCACTACCTATGGTGGAGATAAGTTGGCCAAGTTATACATAGATCGTATTGTGAAGCTTCACAGTGTGCCCTCGAGGATAGTCTCAAACAGAGGTACTCAGTTCACGTCAAGATTTTGGAGAAGTCTTCATAAAGCACTTGGTACTAAGTTAGACTTCTGCTCAGCATATCACCCTCAGACGGATGGTCAGACCAAAAGGATCAATCACATCTTGGAGGACATGTTGAGAGCCGCCGTGCTCACCTACGGTAAAGATTGGGAAGACAGTTTGCCATATGTCGAGTTCTCCTACAACAACAGTTATCAGACCAACATCAAGATATCACCGTTTGAAGCTCTCTATGAAAGAAAGTGTCGTACACTTCTCATGTGGTCACAGGTGGGAGACCGCATTGTGGAGCAACCGAACTTCATCATGGCAGTGAAAGACAAGGTAGCAGAGATTCGAGAAAATATAAAGGCAGCTCAGTCACGCCAGAAAAGCTATGCAGACAAGAGGAGACGTGAACTGATCTTTGAAATTTGAGATCACGTGTATCTTAAAGTATCTCTGATACGCGGTACGCGCAGGTTTCAAGTGCGTGGAAAGTTAGCACTGCGCTACAATGGTCATTTCCCAGTCCTACAAAGGATAGCAGTAGTAGCATACAAGATCCAGCTACCTGAAGAAATGTCAAGTGTGCACAACGTCTTCCACGTGTTGCAACTAAGCAAATGTTTGCGAGTCCCTGAAGACCAAGTGGTCCAAGACACTCTAGACCTGTAGGATGATTTGCGCTACTAGGAAGTGCCAGTGAAGATCTTGGATACAATTATCTAAGGAACACAGACAAGCTCCGTCACACTTTGTCGGGTCCAGTGGAGCAGACATTCAGAAGCCAGAGCTACATGGGAGAGAGAAGATGCGCTGCAAGCAGAGTTTCCCCAACTCTTTGAAAATCCACCGAATCTCGAGGACAAGATTCAATCCAAGTGGGATAGGTCTGTAACATCCTATTTTTTAATCAAGTTTATAAAAATAATCTTCAAAATATATATAAATATATATACATTGTCGAAATAAAGTACAACAAAATGAAATAAAATAAACAACCAAATGAAATAAAATAAATAACAAAATGATGTAAATAAAATAGAATGGAGCAGTGAGGAGCCACACCTCTTCCCGTTGGTCTATTCATGCCATGGTCAGTCAACAAACCTTTTCCCCAACACCCCCACATGACCATCGCTTCCATCGATCAGGCAGCAGCCATCACCCATTTCTCCGACACCCCCTTCCCTCTTGGCTTAATTACACAAAACACCCTTTCCTTCTTCCTCTGAACCACAACAGAGGCATCGTCTCTCTCAATCGAAGCAGCTTAGTGCGGTCAGTCATGCTGCTGCCGCCAAGCGTGCTGCCTTGTTCCTCCTCTCTCGTGCTCCTGTTCGTGCGTGCGTGCCGCAGCAGCGTTTCGTCCATTTTGCTCAGCAGCTCTTCACCCGCTCCCCTCTCATGCCATAGCCTCTTTACTCCGTGAACTGCGGCTGCACAACGCGATGATCGAGCCAAGCCAGCCGCTAGATGTCGACGCCGTGGCCAGTTCTATTTTCACGCATGCCTGCGCACCTTGCCACGAGCCATCACATCACTGTCTTAATGAGCAGCGAACGGTTGCCTCACCATTGCTGTGCCGCAGTGAGCCAGCTCGGCGCTCTTATCCTCATTGCGCTGCATCATCCTCTTCTCTTCCTTTTCCTATCCGCTGACTAAAGACGGGCACTGCGGACCTCCATTGTGCTGCCCGGCCAAGTTCTCACATCCGCTTGGTGCCGTGTCGAGCTCCGCTGACGGACCTTCTCCGCCTAACTTGTGTTCGAGGTGAGCTTCCCCAATGTCGCCTCAGCCTCTCGAATTGATTTTTTAGTTGTTCCCTCTCTCTTTCGAGCCTAGCCATGACCACCGGCCAGCATGGCCGCGCCGATATGAGGAGCAGCCGTCTTACATGGCCTAGATCCAAATTGGTGCCTTCGTCGGGTTCGCCGAACCTTGAGCATCCGATTCCCCCACTCCCTGGCGGCTCTCTTCCCATTTTTCACTGCCCGATGTGAGCTCATGGATGTCATCTATGGGGATTAGAGAGATAGGAACGAAGGTGGAACAAGACCCTGTACAGGTGCTGTTTGTAGGCCTCTGTAGGCTAAGAAAGTCAGATGGTTAAACATTAGTCAAATTAATCTTTTGGTTGACGTGCGGATGTAGCCAACCAGCAGGCTTGACCGGTCATGACCACACATCGAGAACAAGTTTCCTTTTCTAATAGGTTTATTTAATTATTTTCAGATTTAACTCAACAACCATATTATATAATCCATAAATCACTCAAACGAACTCCGTTTAATCCGATTTTTATTCTAAAAATCATCTAAAATCATAATACATTTAATACAACTATTTTTGTATGATGTATTGATATATATTTGCACTGCTTGTTTGTTGCTTGTGCGCGCGTGTCGGCATAGACCCGGTGTTAGAGGAGAACCCACAGGAGTCGGGAGAACAGGACTTCAACGCCGCCGACAGTAGCGAAGGCAAGTTTCATCGATCCCTTTTTGTTCATGTTGCACTGATGTGAGGCGTATCTGTTGCTGCCAGTAGACTAGATTATTGCACTCATGTGTATTACTAACTCAAGCGACTGAGAGAAGCCATGCCTGTTCTATTGTTGCATATTGAGAGGATGGTATGATGATTGAGAATGTTGCTTGTCGTACATCTGGTGAGAGCATAAATGAGTTAAGGTCGGGGCAGATTGTTTAGTGTTGGTGTAAGGTTACCGTGGTGGTAGACTTACGACTGTGTTTGGTATATGGTGGCTGCCCTGGTGAGCTTTAAGGACCGAGTTGTTTTGAAATCTCACCTGACTTCTTTTCGTGCGACCACATGATCCTGTATGGGTAGGGCGTAGCTTAATCCCAGTGGCTAGACCAACAGTCGTCCACGTTGGATGGTTCTTGGGTGGAAACTGAGTTGAGTCATGACCCGGGGTTTGAGGACGACTTGACTGGGTGATGTTACGACTAGATGTTGGTTATGACGAACTACTGTGGATGGTTTTGTGCATGTGGGTACAACGTACAACCTCTGCAGTGTGTAAATCCGTTCGAATGGTCGTGTCCTCGGTATAGGATGGATTACGTTGTGGTCCTGACAAATAGAAAGCCACCTATTGTGAGATTGAGATGAGGGATATCTTGGAATGAGATGTTCAGTTGCATTGGGTTGCATTGTTATTTGTGCATCGCATGTATATGGTTGCATCCCCTCCCGTAGGGCGAGATGGACCTTGCTAAGTACCTTTGTACTCAAACGTTGTTGATATCTTTAGAGGATCTCGACTACGTGCCTGAGGACTTTGAGTAGGGTCGCGTCCGCACCCAGGTGGTGGAGGTGGAACCATGGGCGATGAAGAGCTACTTGTCTCCATTATGTTGACTATTATTATTATTTTGTTAGTTGTTCTCATTTTTATTCACAAGGCTATGCCACTGTAATAAAGCTCTGTATGATTTGGTTACACTTGTGATGTAATATATTGTACCGAACTTTGTTTTTGGTATTATATTACATGTTTTGTTCCGATCTTCAAGTCGGGAAGCTTCAAAGGACCCTCATGGGTTTTTGGGAAATAAATTCCCAAGGGTCCCATGTTGATATGGATTTTCGCAAAACATGTGAATATCCATGGCTTGAATCATCCAAACACTTCTCCATTGGCTTGACCTTCTTGATCATTTGATAGGAGGTCCAGTTTTGTGGCTAGCATGTACACCTTGTCAATCGTGTGCATGCCATGCTAACGGAACTAAAGCATTCATGGATCCACCACTTGAATGGTGACCTTCTTCTCAACTAAATCTTTATCCTTATCATGATCATTGAGAGGAGGCCACCCCCAACTTCAGCAGGAATGTGATCACAGGTTGATGAAGTCGACCCGTTGTAGGAGACTTGGACGATGAACCAAATATCCACCCCCATGGTGAAGGCAAACCAAGATATAATCTTGGAGCCTTCCACAAGCTTTGGGGATAGATGCCTTTGGCTCCTACTGGAAGCTGGACAATCCTCCAGTTGTGGGCAATGATGTTGCCCAACGGGAGGAATTTGTTGAGGAACGCCTTGAAGTACTAATGGAGTTGAGATCTTGTGTCCTCTTTTGCCTTTCCCAAAGAATGGGCTAGCCAAACACTATCCTGTTTTCACACAACGGAGAAGACAAATTAAGGGTAATCCTGTCTAATAACTACTAGTACCTATAACTTAATCAATAGATATCCTTCACTTTCGTGCCTTCTACCGTAGCGGCGCCAGAAATGCTTGTTGGTATTTCTTGACACCACAAATCATCTCTGGTAGGAGATGAGATCCGCAAGCGCATGGAATATACCGTTGTAGCATTTCTCCCAAGAGTAACGTAGTTATCCCAAAGGAAGGTGGTGAAGTAAAGTAATCACTATTCTTATGATCAAGGTATAGGGTACTAAGTATTTATAAAAACACGGGTAAGATGATAATAGTGTTAGTGTGACACACACCTAAGCAATCTACTCTAAGGTAGTATTTGTTTTGTGGGACGGAGTGGGATGGGACGGGTCAATCCCATAAGAGAATATTCCTTTAAGATTCGGGATGAATTGATCCCTTCAAAACTGAGGGGATGAGTTCGTCCCACTTCAACTTCTACATCTTTTATCACCTTTTGTGCATAATCCTCATCCCCATCCCTCTTCATCCCATGAATCAAAAGAAAAACAGGGACGATTCCATCCCTCTTAAACAAACAAAGAAAGAATCATCTCATCCCTAAAAACAGGGATGGATCCGTCCTGTCCCACTTCATCTCCAAACCAAACACACCCTAAGGGTAAGGTTGTCCTAGTGAGGGTTAAGCTATGAGACATAGCTACTCCTACCGTGCTCTAATTACTCATATACATAGCCTAATAGAGTACACATGAATATGCTAATGGTGAATACTAGGGCTTAGTAGTACAACATATCGGGCACGGGTTTATCCCTGACAACATCAGGAAGATTCTCGCCACGAGCCTGCGACATAGCTGAATGTGGGGGGTTACAAGGACGGACCGGGCTGTCACCACCTGCAGCCTGCCCCTACAAACAGTGGGTCTACGAGGCATCCAAAGCTAGTTATCTATCTAAGAACTACACTTACATGTTAAGTAAATACCTTAGGAGTTGCAATACAAGATCTATCCTAAGGCAGTGACTAACCTAAACATCATTAAACAAATGTTGGGACCGAGCACTAACATATTCATATTAACATAATCATATTTTTGGCTAATTAGACTATAGTGGTGGTGTAGGATGTTTATGATAACAAGATATGAACATTATGAATAGATCATAGTAACATCTACACCTAGCATATACATGGACTCCACAACCAAACAAGGAACGCTTTGCCCAAGTATATAAGTAAATAGAGACTAATAATAATATTATTATAAAGCATAAAGTCACAACAATAAAGAAAGATACACGAGTCATACCTTTCCTAATTTGGACTTGGGACTAGAGGCTCCTCTCTACAGCCTACCCTCCACTAAGAACTAGGAGAACTAGTGTATACAAGAGAGAATGCTTGAGTGGTGTGTGAAGTGAGGTGAAGCACCCTCCCTATTTATACACTCTCTAAGGCGATTTTGCACGCTAACCTCCAGGGCTTTCACATACTCTCGTGCCAAGGAAGCCATCAGAGGTTGACACGTGCGAGTGGACTGAGTTTGGCGCCTTTACTAGTTCGGTCGACCTTCCTAGACTGCCGAGCTAGTGGTGGTGCCACTCGACCCCCACTTGCTCCTGGACACTGATACATGGGCCCTTGTCGACCTTCTAGATGAATCAGGATGAAAACATGCGGGTACACGACTGTAAGTGGGCCATTGGATCCATGGGAGGCCACATGGCATTGTCTGATTGGTTGGAAGTGTGTTTCCTTGCCACGTGGTTATGCATTCACCTCAAATCTGTATAAAATACTTGCATGCACCAATTTCTCCAAGTACAAGTGGAACTAGGTCATTTATAACTATGATGTGTGTAAGAAATATTCATTCTCTCACATAATTGAGTTATATTAACGGTCAAAATTGGTATATAACGACCGTCAACACCTGCGCAAGCCCCTCAGGCATAGTGTCCCACTCACTGTTGGTATTTCTTAACGTCTACAATTCATCCTAGCAGCAAGGGCTAGTTTTTCAGATGCACTAGGCTAATCTAAGCCAAAGAAGGACGAATTTCGCAAGCGCACTGAAAGTACCGCTGTAACATTTCACCCAAGAGCATTCCCCAGAGTATCGTATTTATTTTTATCCAAAAGGAAGGCAATTGAAGAGTGGCAAGATCAATGAAAGAATAGGGTGTTCTAGTGAGGAGTCCAGTAGGATGGGTAAATGATGTGGTGGGGGAATGTGACACACACCTAAGCAATCTACTCTAATGGGTAAGGAAGTCCTAGTGAAGGTGGAGTTATGAGATGAAGTTACTCCTACTATGCTCTAATTACTCATATACATAGCCTCTTAGTGTACACATGAGTATGCTAACGATGAATACTAGAGCTTAGTGGTCCAACACATCGGGCCCGGGTTTACCGCTGACAACATCAGGACGATTCCCGCTACGAGCTTGTGGTGTAGCCGAACGTGGGGGAGTAAAAAGGATGGACAAGGCTATCACCACCTACCGTCTACCCCTACAACCCGTGGTTCTACATGACATTCAGTGCTACTTAACTATCTAAGCACCACACTTACATGTTAAATAAATACCTTAAGAGCCTAGGTACAAGCACCATCCTAAGGTAATAACTAACCAAAACATCATTGAACTAATGTTGGATCCAAGCACTAACATATTCATATTGTTACCTAATTAGACTATAGTAATGGTGTATGATGTTTATGATAACATGATATAAGCATTATGACTAGACCATAATAACATCTACACCTAGCACATACATGCACTCCACAATCAAACAAGAAATGCTTTGCCCAAGTATATGAATAAAAAGGGACTAATAATGATATTATTATAAGGCATAAAGTCACAAAATAAAGAGATGATACATGAGCCATACCTTTCCCAATTTTGAGTTGGGACTAGAGGCTCCTCTCTACATCCTAACCCCCACTAAAGACAAGAGAATACTATTGTATACAAGAGAGAACGCTTGATGGTGTGTTTGTGAAGTGAGGCTCCCACCTATTTATACATGGAGTAGAGGCCATTCCCGCCACAAAAAGCCCGCAAATCAGTCACCCCCCGCCTTCAGGGCACCACAGGAGAGCATGACACATCGGCTGACCGGGTTTGGCGCCCAGACCAAGTCGACCGAGCCGAGGGTCAACCGACCTAGTCCTGCCCCCCTCGGCTATGCTTTCTCCTAGTGGCTGACAGGTGGGTTCACACCTCATCCCTGCGTGAATCGACGATGTATTTCCTCGGATACAGCTGAGAATGGGTCCATAGATCCATGTGATGCCACATGTCATTGCGTGATTAGTTGGGGTGGCACTTTTCAGGATTCTTGCCCTCATTCTTCATCAATTCTGCATAAAAACTCCCGCTTGCACTATTTATCCAAGTACAAGTGGAATTATGTCAAATTTAAGGGTGATGTGTTTAAGAAATATCTATTCCTTTGCATATTTGAGTTATATTAACGGTCAAAATTGGTATACAACGACCGTCAACAAACTCCCCGAGCTTACCCTTTGATCGTCCCGAAGCAAAGATAAAGACTTCGATTGTTGATCAGAAGTTGCTTCTGTGTCCTATTTTTTCAAAAGTACCAAGCGCACAACTAAATATTCTGCCTTGCAGTGAATAAATTTGCTATGGTATCTCACCCCTTCTTCTTAGTCATCATGGGGATTATGCCTCATCCTTTTCTAGGGTGGTTGAAGGACAGATCAATAAAGTGAGCATGCATCATCTAATGTTTAGGTTCCACTCAAATTTAGGAGAGTTTCAAATGGTGTTTGAACTTAAGTTCCTCAAATGATGCTCTCAATTACTCCTATGTCGGAAGTGGTATTTATATCCTCACCAAGGCAACGCCTTTCTTGTCCTACATCCAAATAAGGCTTATATGTGGAGCTTGGTAGGGACCAAGAGTAAGCCTTAGGAGAAAACAAATCATACTTTCTGATTAGGATTTGTGCAAGTGTGATGGAATATTTGTGGAGTGGAAATACGAATATAACTCCTTTCTATGCAGTCTCTTTATTGCGAGGATGAAACATGGTTACTTATTCTCTCTTTTTTTCATGCTCTTGTACACGAGCATGCATTTTTTGTAGACATGTCTTCTACTCCTCTTTTTTTCTTAAAAATATTTTGAAGAGAGTATTATGCATGAAAAGCATGGAGTATCTTTTGATAGTGGAATTGTATGATAGAATTTTGCTAACTTCTGGTGTAGAAGTTTAGCTTGTGCCCGTGAAATCTTGATCTTAAAAGCATGAAAAACTTCTCACATAGGTATATACTAGTTTGACTAGGCTCAGTGTGAAAACAAATAGCATATGCATGGGGTATATCAAATTTAAATCATCATATGACTTTGGTATTAATTTCTATCAAATGAGGAACTTATATTTTAGAATTTCTCTGAAAATTCAAGTTTCACTTTCAGCTAGGACTTCAACAACTCTTATCACTATATCATATGCCACAACAATCTAGAATTGCACTAAGCTTTTGCTAGGAAAGAGGTCATGAGGTCGGTCTGTTGTTGTTTCAATGTGGTGTTGATGTTGTTGAAATGTGGGTCGATTTGTTGCTGCTAGTCGTGGGTACTTTGGATGTCGTCTTAATGTGTGTTGAGGACATCGCTCGCCCTCACTTCAAGGTCTCCCATCCTTTGAGTGAGTTCCACCATTCCTTGGCCAAGGTCACGAGAACCTCGGGCTGAAAAGGAACGACGTGTACTCATCGGTGGAGGAGGCAAGCTACTAGAGCTTGATTTGGAACCATAGGGGTCTGATCTCCCACCGGTGGTAGTCCACTCTTGCCACGACGATGCTCCGGTCTCATACATTCGAGGTTGGGTCCAGTCGGGTGCATCACCCGTCGGATCCACTTCCCCATGGTACTCATAGGCGGGAGTAGACCGTAGAGGCATTTCCATGGATGCTCTTCTTGAACAGCTTCTTGTGACCCTTCCAAAAACATTACTCCTATGAACCTCTTCGATAGGTTGAGGAGCAATGGTTAGTTGTCAGCATTTGTATAAATGAAAATCCGGGTTAGGTAACTGAATTTCATTTATATAGTCGGGATAGAAAAACACTAAGGATCCATCTAGATCATGTTTAAGAGTGCGTCCTTGCACTAGATAGTCCTCATCTACCAAGTAGCGGCTTGTTGATTGTATTCAATTGAACCATTTTCCAAAGCCCCTATTTTCATAGCAATGTAGGTAATTAATGAAGTACATTCAATGGGTCTTGTCATTTTAGTGTTTTCTAACCATTATGACATCATAGCCTTGGTAGGAGCAATTTTAATTTTTCTAACCATGGCAAAAAGGATCCTATGTTCATCTTCACGCACAATCCTAACAGCTCCTCTAGGAAACATAGACATAGCCACCCATGCATGCAGGGTAAAGTGGGATTTTGAAAGTGGGTATTCCTAGGAATCCTACATGCTACTTCACTAGTCAAGTCTTGCCAAAACCATTTTTTATTAAATTCGAGCAAAGTGTCTAAATCTATTAAACAACGTCTATGGAAGCCTCGATTTTCGCTTAATTCTTTCAATAGGATAAAGTATTCTTTTTAGAATAACCTAAAAGAAATAGCTTCAAATCCTAATTTAAGGGTGCATAGGAATTGAATAGTAAGGAGGCGTGAATCTTTCTCATCTATTTGAGCAAAATTATCCCATCCTAATGCATGCCAAATGGTAAATAATTTGAAATCCATACCAATTTTAGAGAGTAGCGCCGGATTGCAGGCCTTCGTGTGAGCGAACTCACAATCTCAGAGGAGGTTTTAGGCTTGTTATTCAACATCGTGCTTCAAGTAAAGGTCGTCGTCGTTGAGAAGGTGGAGTGGAGCATCGCCTTCTTCCACCGGGAAATCATCTTGTGCACCTCCCCACCGTGGACTTGGTGTAGGCTCAGGGGAGAGGTGTGAGCTTGAGTCTCTCCCATGACTTGAGCTTGATGAAGCTCCTTCCCTTTTCCAAACAGTGTCTTCATGCTCTTCATGGCTGCACAACTTGAGAACAAACAAAACAAAGTCAAAAAGGGTTACGTTAGTGAAAACTTAATGAAAACTACCGACAAATTGTTTTGTCAACTTGAGAGCAACTTTCAAATGCAAACGCAAAGTGCAATGGGGATTAAAGCAAATCTTTTTGGTTAGAAATTGGGAGAAATATTTCATCTGAGAGCAAAACAATTCTTGAGCAAGTGAGTGAGTGAGTTAGGAAGGTGAAATAGAGGTGAAGTGTGAAGCAACACACTCACCCGGGCATGTATAAATAGTGTAGCACCCTTAATGGTCATTAGAGGAAAGAATATAGCCGTTGGAGGAAGAAGAGAAAAAATGGCACCCCCCCTAAGTCGGCAGACCAGGGGGCTTGCCGCACTACGAGTGGGCCTCCTCTGGTCCCCCTTTTGGCATGTGGTTCCCCAACAGTTATGTTTCGAGCTATTGGGTGAATCAACCACAGAATTGCTCTGAAAAATTGTTTTTCAAATAAAACTTCCCCAAATCCAATATTTTTTTCCCAAAAATCAATCTAAGATGAGAATACAAAATTCAAAATCTTCCTAAGGAAAAGAAAACATGTTGTGGAAAATACAAAAATCCAAATGGAAAATTCAAATAAGGATGAAAAAATAAAAATGACATAACTACCAAATTAACCTATTGGCGAGGTCCCACAAAAAATTTGATGAGATGAATTTTCCTCTGTCTTCATGAAGCTAAATTTTCAGCCTTCGTCCCCGGAGAAGTGGGCACGGGTGGCTCGCTTTGCTTCTCCTGCCAAGTCTTCTTTGGCGGTTTAGTGGACTTGGGCCATTCAGCCGGTCCTGGGTTCTCTATCTGTTTGAAATGTCGATGTGGGCATAAAGATGGAGTCTCCTCATAGATTGATTTCGTCATAAATGCAATTATGTTGTCTACTTGGGATGTTGTAACTTCGACCTCCTCGATGTGTTTGACATTTGGGCCATACTTGATCCTGGTCATGGAGCATTGCTCCTTCGTTAGCCGAAAGTCAAACTTTTCCTCCTTGACATTGATATGGAAGTGGATTTCTCTGGATCCCACATTGATGCGAGCATCCGCGATGCTACGGAAAGGGCACCCAAGAATGAGCAGAGTATCCTTCTTGACCTCCATGTCGAGTACCACAAAGTCCACGGGTATTGTAACACCCTCATTTTCATTCATCATGCAATGCATTCATTCACATACATGTTTAACATAATACAACACAGAATATAACAAAATTAAAATGAATTAAAGGCAAAGAAAAATTAAAATCCACTTTGGGTACGAACTTGTCTGGTCCTCACCACGGACTAGTCCGGTATACCCGTCTGCTCTGGCTTAATCCAGTTTCTTCAGGGCAATAGACTTGTTCGTTACCTAGTACAGACCAGTCCGATTTTGCTTCTGTTTTCGTCTGGAATTGTTCGTTAATTTACAGACTAGTACGATTTTTAAACTATAAAACCCCGAACTTGTCCGAATATTTGCATTCTAGTCCGATTTTGCTTCTATTTTCATCTGGACTTGTCCGTTAATTTATGGACTAGTCCAATTTTTAAATTATAAAACCCTGAACTTGTCCGGATATTTGCATTCTAGTCTGAAGTCCCTTGACAATAGACTAGTCTGTTGTGACAACAGAGACGAAAATGGACATGTCCGGTCTGCCTATGGACTACTCTTGTTTCTAGGATTTCGACTCTGATTCCTATTTTTTCCACGACGTGTTATTAGGTGATTAACATATTTGGGCCCCAGGACATCGTGCCCCACCCCCAAGGAGCCCAAGTTGGACCCCACCAAGCCCCCGACCCGCCCCCACCAACTCCTACTAGGATTTCACCCTAAACCCACCACTCCTCCCCCTATATAAACAACCCAAATCCCTCCTCTCACCTCTTTCCACATGAGAAAACCCCACCACCCTACTATCTCACCGTGAGCCATCGTTCTTGGGAGAGGAAGCTCTCGTCTCAAGGATGGGAGGAGAAGGAAGAGAAGGAGGAGGAAGGAGAAAAAGAAGGAAAAGGAAGGATCTGGCAAGATCGTCATCACTGCTGCGATCTTCTTCATCAACTCTTCGTCTCAATGTTCTTCTTCTATGTCTTGTCGCCGATTCGTCTTCAATGGATCTTGACGTACAGTTTCACACGTTATGCTCAATCTTTAGCTGTCGGACCATTGCATTCACGGTAACTACCATAGATCCAACTTTCCACGTCGATTTTGAACCCACATGTAACATTTCCAATTTTCAAAATTTGGCTAATTCAAATTCACTATTTCAAAATCTTTTCTCTGGTCCAATCGAATCTTGGGGGCGAGATTCATGTTAAGGGAGGTAAAATTGTCACATCTCGATTTTCAAACTTTTGCGAATTAAAATTTGAATAGGAAGTTAGAATCTAATAATATGAAGAAATTGTTTTTATAAATAAAAATATAAAATATATGCATCTCATCTTGCATTTTGCATTCATCCTCAATGTTCGAAAATTTAGTACCAAATTAAATAATCTAAAAGAAATTTATTACCAAAATAAATATACTAAAAATAAATTGCCATAACGAATATGAAAGAAAAGAAACATAGAAAAATTAGAAACGAAAATGAAACAAAAAAAGGAACCTTTCAAAAGTTTCCGGATGTTTCTGGAATTTTCCTAAAGTTTCTAGAAGATTCCAGAACCTTATGGAAGTTTTTGAAGGAAGCTTCTGGAAGGTTGCGGGGAAAGATTACTCCTCCAGGAATCGAGTTCTACAATTCCACCGAGGGCCATCCCATGCCGGAAAAAAAGCCACCGTGTGCCCTTTTGCCCAGGCGAGGAGCCGACTCCTACTCCCATACATCCGGTCCCCACCCACCTAAAAAAAGAGAGCGATGCTTCCGTATGTCTCCTGTTCATGTAAACAAACACCACCGCCGCCTGTACCTGTACCTGCCACGAGACACCGATGCAAAAGCCCAAATCGCAAGCAAACTGAGGGCAAACCGCCAGGAAGAAAACAAGAGAAGAGGAAGAAAAGAGAGGAGTCACTGTTCCGTCGGGGATCGTCACAATTTCATCGTCCTTCGCGGGAGATCGCTGCATCGTCCTCTTCGTCAACATATCGCCATCGTCTTCTTCGTCTACATCATGACACCGATATTCCACGGAGTCGCTAAGTCCCCGTTGTTCCCTCAGTCAACGAGACCCTAAATCCTGGAGACACACAACATGTCGCCGTGCCACAACCGTTGAGACTAGCCACACACAAGGTAGATATTACGGTTTAGATCTAAAAACCTATTTTAATTCTAATACTGGAACTGGATTATATGTAGGACATTTTATTTTGAGCGGTCATTAATCGTAACCAAATCATCATAAATCAATTTGAAACTTGCAAGTTAGATCAAACCGACAAAGATCAATATGTTATTTTAGATTTAACCAAATTTATATTTTCTGCATTATTTAATCTGTTTTTTATATTTAATAAATAGGATTTAAGGCTAATTAACTCATAAAGTATCAAATTAAGTTCAGAAAAATTCCAAAAATATTAGAATAAATACTTGTAATTATAATAATATTTTTGGCATATTTAATATTCTGAAATAAATATTTTGCCTCTGAATTAATTATAATCAATTCCAAACTTGCTCAACTAAATAGGAAATTATTATTGAAAATTATTAAAAAGCTATAGAAATTTATTTAGCATTAATAGAAACATATTTTCTGTTTGAATCCATATTTTTGTATATTGATTATTATTTGCAATGCATTTATTGTGTATGTATGTGTATGTGCTTGATTGCGAGTACACGGGTATGCTCAAGTTGTTACAATCGAGAAGCGGATATCCGAGGATCTTCACGTGCAAGACAACTTCCATGATTAGAATTGGACATGGGTTTGGGGATGGTTTGGTGTGGGATTTGTGTTATGTCATACGAGTATGGTTGATTATGAAAAGCTATGAAATTGACATATGGTTATGACATTAATTGTTGGCTGGTTATGAATGAATTATGATGTTAAATGAGGATTTTGGATATGTGTTATGATAATTATTTGGGTGATGAATGGATTTAATCACACATAGACATTGTAGGCTGCTTTTACATAATTGTGAATTTAAATGTATTTTTATGCAATTAGCCATTTATTATCATCCTTGTTTTTAGCTACATGTCATATTTTTCCACACTTGCTGAGTACGACATGTGATCACCCTTGCTATTCCCACATTAATTCAGCTACAAGAAATATTTTGGAGGTCATCATGGAGTACTAGGCGTGCGTACTACCATCGATTGCCTGTGGAGTTGGAGTCGCCTACGCTAGATTATTTATCGCTGCAATAGAATCAAGGTATATTTATTATTCATGACATGGTTAAATTCTGAATATTGTGAGACCCATGTGTGATGAATACATTGGCTATGGCGATAGAGGTTTTGAATATCACCAAAACACCTTTTTCAACAAGGTGCGAGCTCCAACAAGGTCCGACAATAGGTCTTACTTGTTTTGGGTAGCTCCGGCAATGTCTGACGTAAGGTCTGACTCGCTTTGTCTAGGTCCGACTTACTTTGGCTAGGTTTGACTTCTTTGCCTAGGTCCAACTTATTTGTGTTTGGTCCAACTTGCTGTGGCTAGGACCGACTAGCTTTGGTAAGCACCGACGCTAGGTCCGACTAGCTTTTGTAAGCTCCGGTTCTAGGTCCTGCTAGCTTTGGTAAGCTCCAACTCAAGGTCCGGTTAGTTTCGGCAAGGTCTGGATCCAGATTGCAATGATTTTGCTTTTACCTTGAAATGATTCAAACTTTTTTTACATTGATAGGAAGTTTTCTTAGTATTCTGTTACTAAGTTTTTGGTGTGTCTTTGTGGTTATGGTGGTTAATGTTTTGATATCGTTTTGCTATGGTTTGCAACATGCTTATGTGAGGTCCTCATGTAAGGTGTTGTAGTTATCAGAACTAACGAGAGTCAAGTCGAGGACTTGTGCTTGGAAGTATTGGTTGTTTATTCATGTGCAGGTGTTGCTTGATATCAATACATGATTGGTGACATGATCCATTGAACTAGTCTTAGGGAGTAGATGAGGTTCAACAACCAAGTTCAGGAGGAGTTGTGGTTGAGTAGATCGGGAGGTCGCACAGCATGTTTGGATCAAGAACTTTGCATATGAATGTACCGTGGACGTCGTTGGAAGATGTTTGCACGTGTGCAAGGAGTGCATGGATGTGGATACATGGTTTCGAGGCGTGATGAAGAGATGTGGATGTAAAGAATTGGTCGAAAAGGTCCAACCGACTTGGTTTTGGATTCAGGCCGCGGCTGAGTCAGGTTTGACTGAAATATGTAAAGATTTGAGTTAGCTACGATATAATTTCATGTGGGTCACGAATTTGGGTTGTTTTAGGAATTTGGGATACATTATTAAGGTGTTTGGAAGTCTTAAGATTGCTTCTATCTGCGTATGGAAGAGTCTTGAGCAGTTATGGAAAAGCAATCTTAAAACTCTTCCATACGCAGATAGAAGCAATCTTAAGACTTCCAAACACCTTAGGAATGTATCCCACATTCCTAAAACAACATAACTTCGTGACCCACACGAAATCCTATCATAACCAACCAAAATCTTTCCAAATTTGAGTCAAACCCAACTTAGCCGCAACCTGAGTCCATAACCTAGTCGATTGGAACTTTCACACCAATTCTTTATGTCCACATCTCTTTATCACGCCTTGGAACCATGTAGCCACGTCCATGCACTCCTTCCACACATGCAAACATCTTCCAACGATGTCCACAATACCTTCCTATGCATTGTTCTTGATTCAAACATGATGCTCAACCTCCCGGTCAACTCAACCACAATTCCTCCCGAACATGGTTGTTGAACCTCATCTTCTACCTAAGACCAGTTCAATGGATCCCGTCACCAGCCATGTCTTGAACTCAAGCAACACCTGCACATGAATAAACAACTGATACTTCAGAGCACATGTCCTCGACTTGACTCTCGTTAGTTCTAAAACCACAACACCTTACGTGAGCACCTCACACAAGCATGTTGCAAACTTTAGGAAAAAGATATCAACCATAATCACCAAACATACCAAAAACTTAGTAAAAGAATACAAAGCAAACTTTCCATAGATGTAAAGCAAGTTCGAATATTTTCAAAGTAAAGCAGAAGCATTGCAATCTAGCTCCGAACCTTGCCAAAACTAGCTGGACCTTGAGCTGGAGCTTACCAAAGCTAGCAGGACTTAGCACTGGAGCTTATCAAAGCAAGTCGGACCTAGCGTTGGAGCTTACTAAAGCTTAGTCGGACCTTGCCAAAGCAAGTCGGACCTAGACAAAGAAGTCAGACCTAGCCAAAGTAAGTCGGACCTAGACAAAGCAAGTCGAACCTTACATTGGACCTTGCCAGAGCTACCCAAAACAAGTCGGACCTATTGTTAGACCTTGCTGGAGCTCGGACCTATATTCGGACCATGTTGAAAAAGTTGTTTTGGTGATATTTAAAACTTTTAACGCCATAGCCAATGTATTCAGCACACATATGTCTCACAATCTCCTCCTTGATGAATGCATTGGTAACACCGCTAGAATTCGAACATTGGCTTATTCACATGAAAAGTTTTGAAAACAATTTTCTCCTCGAAAAAATAATTTCTCCCCCTTTGTAAATCAGAAATAAAATGAGAAGAAAAACAAAAAATATCCCCCTAAATCATGCCAAAACACTTGTGAATGTGTGCAATGTGTGATCAATTTCTCCCCCTTTGACAATGTATTCAGCAAGGTTCAAAAGAGAAATTTCTATTTGTTATTAACATATTATAACATATACATATAAAAAAAGTGTAACACCCGCAATTTTTGCATCATGCATTAAACATTCGTAGAATAAAGGAAAAATAATAAAACATAAAACATACATATACAAGATATGTGTAGCAAAAGAAGAAAAAAGAAAATAATAATATAAAACATGTATTAGAGAACAAATATAAAAATAATAATAATGTATATAGAAAAAAATATGTGAAACCTAAAGAAAGAAAGAAAAAATATTCTGGAAACTTCTGGAAGTTTCCGGGGGAAGCTTTGCTTCACCCCAGAACGTTCCGGGCAAATAGTGCCCAACCGGCACCGAGCCGGCCCACCCAGCGCGCCCGCGACCGCGCGCCAGCGCACGCTCCCGCGCCCCTGGCCAAGTCAGCCGAGCGCCGCGCGCCCGTGGCCAATCTGGACTCTGTCCCAGACCGGTCGAACGCGTTTTGCCATCGCCTATAAATACGGTTGTAGAGGCTCTGTGTTTTCTCGACACTAGAAAGCGCCGTAGTCCAAAAACCCTAAGCCAGCAGAGGGAAAAAATAAATAAGGACAGAGGTGCCGTCAGGAGAAGAAAAAGAGGAGAAGAAAAGAAGAAGAAAAAGAGGAGGGTGTCGTCGTCCATCGGAGATCGTCGCGCTGCCGTCGTCGTGCCGCTGGAGGACCGTTGCGCCATCCACTTCGTCTACACGTCATCTTCGTCCCGCGATCTTCGAAGCCGTCGCATCTACGGTAGGATTCGTTTTTCCGATGCGAATTTTAGCTATGTATTAGGTCTAATAGACGTAATTTGATCGAAGTCGCACCATCTATTTATTTTCAGCAACACATGTGAACTAGTTGCATCTAATCAATAAACAACCATAGTTCATTAGTAATTGAACTTTGCATGCATGCATGTCATCGCATGTTGATTAGTATGTGTGCATCATGTTGATTTGTATGTATTTTATTGTATGTGTGGTCACAAGTAGAGGGAAGTACTCAATAGGTCATGTACGAGGATTTCCAGAACCAAGACTTCGAACCGCTTGAGCAACCCTATCCGTCGGAGCAAGGCAAGTGTTCTTGAAGCATATTGATCCTGTTTTAAAATAAATGTTTTGTTTGCAAAACTGCATGCTTGTGTCAATTTGATGGGAATCCTATGATAGGAAGGTTACTAGTTTTGTTTAACCACCCTTGTCACCTGGAATTATGGTAGAGAGTCGGGATGGGCTTTTTACCTTTTTGCTTCGCTTAATTAATTGGGATGGGAAAACAACACTACACATTTAATTATACATTAATGATAGTCTGGTTAATGTGAACTAGTCAATATGATATGTTAATGGGTGATCTAAGCAAGCCTAGTGTGTGGATGGGTTGGATGTCATGGTGGTTTGCTTGCTTTAGATCTAAGGACTGGTTCGTGCGAGAATAAGCCAAGACTATAGTGCCACCACGAGGCCAAGTATGGGTGTGGCATTGCTGATTAATTAGGGATTTGCCAGTGCTATTTGGACCATTAAGGATGCTCGGGGAAGGGGTAGTCAGATTGGGTTTGTAGATGATTGGTGGGACTACCCTGGGATCCGAATGGCTCAAGAGGGGGCCCTTAGATGAAGATGTGCTCTGTAGGAGACATCACCACCGGTAAAACCTAAATGGGGTATAAATAGGCTAGTAATCCCTTTGTAAAGGCTATCTTGTGATCTCGTGGCCACACACCAACGGAAGTGTATAATGTGACCGACGGGTCATGGGCATAAGGGAGGTTCTTAGTCGCTGAAAGGTGATGAAATCACAAACACGTGGGTAAAGCGGTACAAACTCTGCGGAGTCTAATACAACTATCATGATAGCCGTGCAACCGGTTATGAGCACCTAGACAACTTCCATGATTAGAGGGAACCTGGTATTGGGATGGTTATGGTTTGGTACTGGTTATGGATTAAACTATGACATTGAATATGGTTAATAGTATGATGGTGATGGATGTGGAATATGGATTGGTGCTATGTTATTAATTATGGTTTATGATGTGGATACTTCACATACATATGATGTATTGCTTTTCAAATACTTTACTGTACTTTTCAACACTCAACCTTTATTACATTTCGTCAATTGTATCAGCTACATGTCATACTTTCCCACACTTGCTGAGTGCGACATGTACTCACCCTTGCAATCCCCCCCACCAACAGTTGCAGGTCAGGATTGCGAGTATTATGCAAAGTGGAGTTCTAGGCCGTGTCTACCGTCAGCTTTGCCTGTGGAGTTGCATGAAGCTGCGCTATACCCTATTGCTTATGCTGCCTAGCTGTTTAGTTTACTTCATTAGTTTATTTCTGCTGCATTAGTTGAACTCGTTATTAATAATCATTAGAGTTTGTATTCGAGAATATTATGAATTTGTAATAAAAGTGGTTAATTAATCTTGTTCTGTGGTAATTTTCTATATATCCTTTTGTGAATGCACTCGTGTATATGTGTTGAATGTCTTGGGCACACATATGCATTCACTTGGTTCATTTTCGGAACCGGGTGTCACAAATTGGTATCAGAGCCACAGGTTGACCATAGGACGCAACCTAGATAGAATGGACACTTTATAGCACATAGAAACACTCAGGAACCGATGTGTTTTTGTTTGGTGTGTTGTTGCTATATATTGTTTGCTTGTGTGCTCAATAGAGGATTGTGGGATGCCTTAGCATTGCCATGTCCACGTAGGCTAGAGTAGCTAGTTGTTTAGTTTCATATCCCTTGATGCATATAGTTGGGGACATTTCTAATTCTTACCTCTTGCTTTTCTTCAGATGGCAAGGACTCACAATGAGAGGGATATCAATGATGAAGAGGAGAACAATGGAGTGCCTCAGAACAACATTGGACAAGGATCTGCCCAGGGAGCTATCAACATTGAGCAGCTATTGTCCATGCAGAACCAGCTCATGCAGACCATGACACAAACTATGGGACAGCTGCAGGCTGGTAACATCAACAATCAGCCCCACATGCCTCCACCGTCACCACCAACTCCTCATAACCGGTTGGGACAGTTTATGAGGACTAGGCCGCCGACCTTTGCTCAAGCCGCTGACCCTATGGATGCCGATGAGTGGCTCAAGTCCGTGGAGAAGAAACTTGCTATTGTCCAATGCAATGACCGGGAGAAGGTGCTATTTGCTTCTCATCAACTCGTTGGAGCAGCTGCGGATTGGTGGGATGCTTATTGCAATGCTCATGAGAATCAAGAGAGGATCACTTGGGCGGAATTCAAGGAGAACTTCCGTTCTCATTATGTGCCCGAGGGAGTTATGATCTTGAAGAGGCAAGAATTCGAGAACTTGAGGCAAGGAAGGTCAAGTGTGGGTGAATACCTCAATAAATTCACTCAACTTTTAAGGTATGCCCCTAAAGATGTGAGCCGGGACAGCCGGAAACAATACTTGTTCATGAGAGGCCTCAACAATGAAATTCAAGTGCAATTGCTCAATTGTGACTACGCCAATTTTCATAAGCTTGTGGACACAGCAATTGTGGTTGAGAACACGATTTGTTATATGGAACAGTATAAGAATAGGAAGGCGCCATATCAAGGACAGCAACAAGGAAGCAATGTGCGCCCTCGCTGTGAACCTCCTAATGTGCCATATTACAGCTCCTTTGCTCCTGTACAACACCTTGGAATTGCACCGCACCCAACCCAGTTTGTGCAGCAGCGCCCCGTCATGCAAGCACCTAGGCCTCCAATGCCTTTTGCACCTCATGCTAATTTTCCTGGTGCACATGTTCAAAATCAAGCTCGTCCCAATAATTCTGGTGGAGTAAAGAAGTGCTTTACTTTTGGAGAAGTTGGACAGTTTGCACATCAATGTCCTAAGTCAGGCCTTGGTCAAGGAAGCAAAGCACCGAGGCAAAACCAAACACCCAATGGAGGACAGCCACAAGGAAACCACAGACAACATAATTTTGCTCGTGGCAACGTGAACCATGTCTCTACGGAGGATGCCCAACAAGCGGATGTCGTGGTCATTGGTATGTTTCTCGCCAACTCCAACCCCGCGACTATGTTGTTTGATTCTGGGGCATCACACTCATTCATGCATCGAAATATGTTGCCAAGTATAGTTTGCCTATCTCTCATATGAAGTTTACTCTATTGGTTAAGTCTCTTGGAGGAGAGATGAGGACAAATATAGTATGTCCAAAAGTAAGCCTTAGAATAAAGGGGTAGACTTCTCCGCTGACCTCATTGTTTTGGACTCTCAAGGATTGGACATTATACTTGGTATGGACTAGTTGAGGAAGCACAATGGAGTTATTGAGTGTGCCACAAAAATGGTAAAGTTGACCAATGAGGAAGGGATCACCGTAGAATTTGAAGCATCTCAAACCGCACCGAAGCAATTAGAGCTGAATCATATGGACGGTGCTACAATTGAGGAGATTTATGTGGTGTGTGAATTTTTGGATGTTTTTCCGGACAAGTTGCCAGGTATGCCACCTGATCGAGACATTGAGTTTGTTATTGATTTAGTACCTGGAACGGCACCTATAGCTAAGAGGCCATATAGGATGCCTCCTATGGAATTAGCAGAGCTCAAGAAGTAGATTCAAGAGCAAATAGAGAAAGGTTTTATTCGCCCAAGCTCTTCACCTTGGGGAGCACCTATTCTGTTTGTGGACAAGAAGGATGAGTCGCAAAGGATGTGTGTATATTATAGATCTCTGAACGAGGTGACCATCAAGAACAAGTACACCTTGCCACGCATAGAAGACTTGTTTGATCGGATGAAGGGTGGTTGTGTCTTCTCTAAGATTGATTTGAGGTCGGGATACTTTCAAATGAAGGTTAGACCATCGGACATACCCAAGACAGCTTTTAGGACACGGTATGGATCTTATGAGTACACCAAGATGTCTTTTGGATTGACAAATGCACTTGCCTACTTTATGTACCTCATGAATAAGGTGTTCATGGAATACTTGGATAAGTTCGTTGTGGTGTTCATTGATGACATTATGATCTACTCGAAGAATGAGAAGGAACATGAGGAACACTTGAGCTTACACTGCAAAAATTAAGGGAGCATCAATTGTATGCCAAGTTCAATAAGTGTCAGTTTTGGTTGAGAGAAGTGTCATTTTTGGGTCATATCATTTCAGGAGGAGGAGTTTCGGTTGATCCAGGAAAAGTGAGGAACGTGTTAAAATGGGAGCCCCCGTAGAATGTAAAGGAGATCCGGAGTTTTCTTGGGATGGCTGGATATTACCACCGATTCATCAATGACTTTTCCAAGATAGCCAAGCTAATGACGAAATTGCTAATGAAGGGAAAAGTTTTCAATGCGCTCAAGCTTGTCAAAACAGTTTTGAGGAGTTGAAGAAGAGGTTGACAACAACCCCAGTTTTGGTACTACCGGATGTGAGCAAGAGTTTTGATATTTATTGTGATGCATCAAGGCAAGGACTTGGATGTGTGCTCATGCAAGAAGGTCAAGTGGTCGCCTATGCGTCATGACAATTGAAGAAACATGAGCAGAATTACCCAACACATGATTTATAACTTGCAGCCGTGGTACATGCGTTCAAGATTTTGAGACACTATATCCTTGGACATAGGTGTGAAATTTATACGGATCACAAGAGTCTTAAGTATATTTTCACACAAACGGATCTGAATTTGAGGCAACGAAGATGGTTGGAGCTTATCAAGGATTATGATTTGGGGATCAACTATCATCCGGGAAAAGCCAATGTAGTGGCCGATGCTTTGAGTAGAAAATGAGTAAGTTATCAACTTACAGTTCGAGAGTTACCATCCGAGTTATGCAAGGAGTTTGAACAGTTGAACGTTGGATTTGTAAATGAGATGGAGATTATGGAGTTAAACCCAACCTTAGAGCAAGAAATTCGGGAAGGCCAAACTAAAGATAAGGAAATTCATGAAATCAAGGAAAGGACCCAAGAGGGGAGAGAATTCAGATTTGATGAGGATGAACATGGTACTCTATGGCTTGGTAAGAGGATTGTCGTGCCTAATGTGAAGCATATTCGGGAGACAATATTAAAGGAGGCACATGACTCGCCGTACTCAATTCATCGCGGTTGTACAAAGATATACACGGACTCGAAGACATGCTATTGGTGGGATAGCATGAAAAAGGACATAGCTGAATATGTAGCATTGTGTGATGTGTGTCAACGAGTCAAGGCGAAACATCAAAGGCCAGCTGGATTATTGAAACCACTGAAGATCCTGGAATGGAAGTGGGATGAAATTGGAATGGACTTCATAGTTGGGTTACCACTTACTCAGTCCGGTTATGACTCAATTTGGGTAATTGTGAATCTCTTAACCAAGTCAGCTCATTTTGTCCTTGTGAAGACCAAATATACATCTGCACAATTGGCCGAAATATATATGGATCATATCGTGTGTCGACATGGAGTCCCGAAGAAGATCGTGTTGGATAGAGGTCCTCAATTTACCTCCAGGTTTTGGTAGAAATTGTATGAAGCATTGGGAACAAGGTTGAACTTCAGTTTGGCATATCACCCTCAAACGGATGGACAAACCGAGAGGACCAATCAAATTTTGGAAGACATGTTAAAAGGTTGTGCTTTAAAGCATGGGAAAAGTTGGGACAAGAGCTTGCCATATGCAGAATTTTCATACAACAATAGTTACCAAGCAAGTTTGAAAATGTCACCCTATGAATCACTATACGGAAGGAAGTGTAGGACACCTTTATTTTGCAATGAAACAGGAGAGAACCAAGTATTTGGTCCCGATGTGTTACAAGATGCTAAAAGGCAAGTTAAAATAATTCATGAAAACCTAAGGGCTGCTGAGTCACGGCAAAAAGGCTATGTGGATAATAGGCGAAGGAATCTGGCATTTGAAGTTGGAGATTTTGTATACCTCAAAGTGTCACCTATCCGAGGGCAACGCCGGTTTAACGTCAAAGGAAAATTGGCACCTCGTTACATCGGACCATTCAAGATTGTGGACAAACGAGGAGAAGTAGCATATTGACTTGAGCTGCCGGTGTATCTCTCCAATGTACACGACGTGTTTCACGTCTCTCAACTCAAGAAGTGTCTCAGGGTGCCAGAAGAACGGGTGCCGATGGACGAGTTAGAACTCTAGGAGGATTTGTCCTATGTCGAGCAACCTATCAAGATCTTGGACGTGAAGGAAAGGGTCACGAGGAATAAGAGGGTCCGTTGTTGCAAAGTGCAATGGAACCACCATACAGAAGCTGAAGCTACGTGGGAATGTGAAGAAGACCTGAAGGCAGAATTCCCTCATCTTTTCTCCACGCTATCGAATCTCGAGGGCAAGATTCACTTTAAGGGGGGTAGGTTTGTAACACCCTCAATTTTTGCATCATGCATTGAATACATGTTCATGCATTAACCATTAGTAGAATAAAGGAAAAATAATAAAACATAAAACATACATATACAAGATATGTGTAAAAAAAGAAGAAAAAAGAAAATAATAATATAAAACATGTATTAGAGAACAAATATAAAAATAATAATAATGTATATAGAAAAAAATATGTGAAACCTAAAGAAAGAAAAAAATTATTCTGGAAACTTCCAGAAGTTTTCGAGGGAAGCTTTGCTTCACCCCGGAACATTCCGTGCAAATAGTGCCCAACCGGCACCGAGCCAGCCAGGCCGCCGAGCCGGCTCACCCAGCGCACCCACGACTGCGCGCCAGCGCGCGCCCCCGCGCCCCTGGCCGATTCGGCCGAGCGGCGCGCGCCCGTGGACGATCGGGACTCTATCCCAGACCGGTCCAATGCGTTTTGCCACCGCCTATAAATACTGTCGTAGAGGCTCCGTGTTTTCTCGACACCAGAAAGCGCCGCAGTTCAGAAACCCTAAGCTAGCAAAGGAAAAAAAGTAGAGAAGGACAGAGGCACCGCCAGGAGAAGAAAAAGAGGAGAAGAAAAGAAGAAGAAAAAGACGAGGGTGCCGTCATCCACCGGAGATCGTCGCGCTGCCGTCGTCGTGCCGCCGAAGGATCGTTGCGCCATACACTTCGTCTACGTGTCATCTTCGTCCCGCGATCTTCAAAGCCGTCGCATCTATGGTAGGATTCCTTTTCCCGATGCGAATTTTAGCGACATATTAGATCTAATAGACATAATTTGATCGAAGTTGCACCATATATTTATTTTCAGCAACATTAATCCCCAATAAAACCCCCGTAAACTTGCATAAACACGTATGAACTAGTTGCATCTAATCAATAAACAACCATAGTTAATTAATAATTGAACATTGCATGCATGCATGTCATCGCATGTTGATTAGTATGTGTGCATTATGTTAATTTTTATGTATTTTCTTGTATGTGTGATCACGAGTAGAGGGAAGTGCTCAAGAGGTCGTGTACGAGGATTTCGAGAACCAAGACTTTGAAGCACTTGGGCAACCCTATCCGTCGGAGCAAGGCAAGTGTCCTTGAAGCATATTGATCCTGTTTTATAATAAATGTTTTGTTCGCAAAACTGCATGCTTGTGTTAATTTGATGGGAATCCTATTATAGGAAGTTTACTAGTTTTGTTTAACCAACCTTGTCACCTGGAATTATGGTAGAGAGTCGGGATTAGATTTTTACCTTTTTGCTTCGCTTAATTAATTGGGATGGGAAAACAACACTACACATTTAGTTATGCATTAATGATATTCTGGTTAATGTGAACTGGTCAATATGATATGTTAATGGGTGATCTAAGCAAGCCTGGTATGTGGATGGGTTGGATGTCATGGTGGTTTGCTTGCTTTAGATCTAAGGACCGGTTCATGCGAGAATAAGTCAGGACTACAGTGCCACCACGAGGCCAAATATGGGTGCGACATAGCTGATTAATTAGGGCTTTGCCTGTGCTATTTGGACCATTAAGGATGCTCGGGGAAGGTGTAGTTGGATTGGGTTTGTTGATGATTGGTGGGACTACCCTGCGATCCGAATGGCTCAAGAGGGGGCCTTTGGTTGAAGATGTGCTCTGTAGGAGACATCGGCACCGGTGAAACCTCAGTGGGGTCTAAATAGGCTAGTTATCCCTTTGTAAAGGCTATTTTGTGATCTCTTGGCCACACAGCAATGGAAGTGTGTAATGTGACCGACGGGTCATGGGCATAAGGGAGGTTCTTAGTCGCTGAAAGGTGATGAAATCACAAACACGTGGGTAAAGCAGTACAAACTCTGCAGAGTCTAATAAAACTATCATTATAGCAGTGCTCCCGGTTATGAGCACTTGGGCAACTTCCATGATTAGAGGGAACCTGGTATTGGGATGGTTTTTGGGATGGTTATGGTTTGGTACTGGTTATGGCTGGTTATGGATTAAACTATGACATTGAATATGGTTAATGGTATGATGGTGATGGATATAGAATATGGATTGGTGCTATGTTATTAATTATGGTTTATGATGGGAATACTTCACATACATATGATGTATTGCTTTTCAAATACTTTACTATACTTTTCAGCACTTAGCCTTTATTACATTTCGTCAATTGTATCAGCTACATGTCATACTATTCCACACTTGCTGAGTACGACATGTACTCATCCTTGCAATCCCCCCCACACCAATAGTTGCAGGTCAGGATTGGGACTATTACGTTAATAATGCAGAGTTCTAGGCCGTGTCTACTGTCAGCTTTGCTTGTGGAGTTGCATGGAGCCGCGCTATACCCTATTGCTATGCTGCCTAGCTGTTTAGTTTGCTTAATTAGTTTTTTTTCCGCTGCATTAGTTGAAATCGTCATTAATAATGATTAGATTTTGTATTCGAGAATATTCTGAATTTGTAATAAAAGTGGTTAATTAATCTTCTTCTGTGGTAATTTTTTGTATATCCTTTTGTGAATGCACTCGTGTATGTGTGTTGAACGTCCTGGGGACACATATGCGTTCACTTGGTTCATGTTCGGAACCGGGTGTCACACAAAGCTCATATGAGTTATACTATAAAGTAACTTACACTATCACATAAATGAGATACATAAAGTAGTGTAAGCCATGCTAGAGATCAAGTGTAATTTTCAATTTAAGCAAGTCACGATCTCACAAACTTAACTATTTGAAGAATTAAAAGCATGACACTTGTTGCTGCAATTTTATTTTCTTTTAGGCACAACTTTTGATCATATGACATTTGGAAGACATTATATGCCGCATCTGCGTTATTCTAACCAACCAAGTCAAGCCTATGTCATTTGACAATCAGAAGCTTGACATGGTTTTTGTCATACACAACTCCTTCCAAGTTCATATCTAAGTGCAATGATGAGCCATCTCAAAATAAGAACTGCGATACATGCATATTCTCTTGATCTCTCAATTTTTCATTTGATCATAAAAACTCAACATGTGAGTTGATTACTTGATTAATTCTTTATGATTAAAAGCACTTGTGAGCATGCAACAAATTCAAAACAGCAAGGAAGTTCGATCATGACCAGATTTAGCGTAAGTAATTATTCCAATTACTAGTCATGAAAAAATTTATGGAATATATAACACGAGTAATGTAGTAAGAACTTTCAGCATGTTAAATAAGGAATCACAAAGTCATATATGTATGAAATATTATGATCATATTATGTTAAATTCAGGTTCACACATAGACTTCCCATGTTTCAAAACTCCCCCTCAATTTAAGCCATGAGGATGCATAACCCCTATTTCACCACGAATGAAACAAAAACGAGTGAAATCCAAAGGTTTTGTAAAAATGTCAGCCAATTGTTGTTCGATATCTATATGGTGAAGCACAATGTTTCCTTTGTCAACATTATTACGGAGAAAGTGATACCTAATGTCAATGTCTTTGTTCTTGAATGTTGCACGGGGTTTTTAGCAATGCAAATGGCACTAGTGTTATCACAAAATAGTGGAACACTATCTAAATCAACCCCGTAGTCCCTAAGAGTTTGAACAATCCAAAGAATTTCTGAGCAAGCGCTAGTAGCAGCTACATATTCAGATTCGGCTATGGATTGTGCAACTGAACTTTGTTTTCTAGAGGACCAAGCATCAAGTGAATTATTAAGAAAATTACAAGCACCCGAAGTACTTTTCCTATCAATCCTACAACCCCCAAAATCAGCATCCGAAAAAGCTTTCAAAGTATCGGTTGAGGAAGAAGGAAGAAAAATGCCAAATTCTTGAGTTCCATGTAAGTACATGAGAATTCTTTTGACGGCTTGACGATGTGAAGTACGTGGGGAAGCTTGAAATCGTGCACAAAGACATATGCTGAATTGTATGTCCGGCCTTGACGCCATGAGGTACAAAAGTTATCCAATCATGCTTCGATATTCTTTTTGATCGATTGGGTCACCATCTTTATCAAGTTCAAGTGTAATTGTTGTACCCATTGGTGTTCGAAGAGGCTTGCTTTTGTCCATGTTGAAGCGCTTGAGAAGGTCTCTTGTATACTTTGTTTGATGCATTAGGTACCTTCCTTGGTTTTCTTGATTTGCAGCCCCAAAAAGTATGTGAGTTCGACCATCATACTCTTCTTAAATTCTGAACTCATCATAGCTGAAAACATGGACACAAGATCATGAGAAGCACAACCAAAGATAATATCATCCACATACACTTGAACGAACAATGAGTCATTGCCATGCTTAAGCACAAAAAGAGTTTTATCAACCTTGCCCATGGTAAACCCCTTTTCAAGTAAGAACGCTTTTAACCTATCATACCATGTTCTAGGAGCTTGTTTTAGACCGTACAAGGCTTTGCACAGTTTGTAAACATGATTAGGAAAATCTGGATTTTCAAAACCCGGTGGTTGCTTGACATAAACCTCCTCATCTATGTAGACATTAAGAAAAGCACTTCTAACATCTATTTGATACAACTTGAAACCTTTTAGATGCAGCAAAAGCTAACAAAATTCTTATGGCTTCTAATCTAGCAATAGGAGCAAATGTTTCATCAAAACCTAGACCTTCAGCTTGTGTGAACCCTTGAGCAACCAACCTAGCCTTATTCCTAATAACCACCCCATCCTCACTTTGTTTATTTTTAAACACCCATTTAGTTCCAGTTAAATTGTGACCTTGAGATGGAGGTACAAGTTTCCAAACATTATTTCTTTCAAAATTTTCTAACTCTTCTTGCATGGCAATAATCCAAGATTCATTAGTGAGTGCGTGTCATATATATTTGGGTTCAAAAGAATCAAAAAAAGCATAATGAGAATGAGACTTTGGATCGCAAAACCTGGACCGTGTGACTCGTTTGTGCAAGCTTCCAATGATTTGTTGTGGTGGATGACTTTTGAGAATCCAGAGGGGAGTAGACACTTAACAAGCTCTTTGTTCGTTATGTTCATCACAGATTGAAGAACTTGTGGCTTGAGGATGATTTGTACCAACTTCAGTAGTTGTTGGTGCTGGTTGTGCAAAATCAGTAGCGTGATCAACATCATTTACTTTTGAATTTTTGGGCAACAACACCACTTCTGCATATTCTTCGATGAAAATACTCTCCCCCTACGGATATGGATCCAGACCTGCAATATTTGAGCTAGTACCTGGGCTAGCTTCATCAAAAGAAACCTCCCAAGTCTCCACAATTTTGTTAGTGTCAACTAAAAGCACACAGTAGCCTCTAGTATGAGATAGATAATCAAAAAACATGACATCAACAGATCTAGCTTCAAATTTATCAAGATTACCATGTTTCTTAACAAAGCATTTGCAACCAAAGACCCGAAAGTTTGTGACACCATGCCTATGTCCAAACCGAAGTTCATATGATGTTTTCCTAGCTTAGCATGCGGGAAAACACAATTTGAGACATAACAAGCGGTTGCAATTGCATATGCCCAAAATTTTCTAGGAGTTTGATATTCATCAAGCATAGTCCTAGCCATCTCAACTAAGGTTCTGTTCTTTCTCTCTACAACACTTTTTTGTTGAGGTACATAAGGTGAAGAAAATTGATGATCTATTCCATTTTCAGCACAAAAGTGATCAAACGATTGATTTTTAAATTCGGTTCCGTTATCACTTCTAATTGCTTTTAAAGATCCTGGGTTATCAATTGATAATATAAGAAAAAAAGTTCTAAAGTGCATAAAAGCTTCATTCTTAGATGCCATAAAGTAAACCTAAGATTATCTAGAGAAATCATCAACAATCATAAGAACATACCATTTACCTCTGAAGGATTGAACACGTGAAGGTCCTACGGTGTCAAGATGCAAAAGTTGACCCGATTCAGTTGCATGGTTATTGTGAGAGGAGCATGTGAAACTGCAACCATCTTAGCATGTATACAAGAAGAGCACACAATTTCTTTGTCCCCTTTAAGCTTAGGCAACCCACGTATGCGATCAATAGAACTAACACGCGTTAGATGATCATAGCCTACGTGACCAAGTCTACGATGCCAAAACTATAAGTCATTTGAATCATCAGCAACTAGACACCTATGCTTAGAGGAAGACATATCAAAATAAGTTTTAAAACTCCTCCAAACCGAGACATGTTAAAAATAAGCTCACTATTTGAATCTACAACTTTGCAGCAACTTTTAGTAAAAATAATTTCCAAATTTTCATCTAGCAATTGTGAAACAAAAAACAAGTTGTATTTCATATTTTTAACAAATGCCACATCTTTCAAAGAGTAGTGACCATTTACCTTAACCGAACTTTTAGCAATTATAGGAGTTGAAGAATTATCGGCAAAAGTAACATTCTCTACACATGACACAAAAGAGAGGGAGGAGAACCATTCTTTGTTACCGGTCATGTAACGTGAGCAACCTGAATCCACAATCCAAATGTTCTCCTTCCTCAAGCATGTAACCTACATAGAAGCACAATACGTCGATGACTCAATATCGGGGTTAATCAAAAGGCATTTAGGAATCCAGTATTGAGTCACACGACATCCAGCAGGAATAACACACGAAAGCTGAGATAAAACAGCAGGTTTATGAGCCAAAACTTGAGGATTTCTCTACCCAACTATTGACTTACGAGGTGTTACATGTGTAGCACGAAAAACAGTAGGTTTTGGAGCAAACTTTGCATGTTTTTTACTCATTACAGCAGGTTGCATGTTCCTATCATTCGGTTTAGCATGTGCAACAATTTTTGCATGAAGGTTATGAGATCTAGCAATCATTCTTTCCTTTTTCGGTTGTTTAGCTAGTATATAACAAAAATCTATGACATGACCATCTCTACCTCAGTAGGTACAATGAAATATAACTTTGTGTTCATGTCTAGATGAGCAAGCAACATATTTATTTGAAACCGAATGAGACAACATTCTTGCAGATTTGAAAACCACTTCTTTTTGTTTAGGAACTATTTGAATCAAACCGCTTCCTAATGACTTTATAATTTTAGGTGGATGTGCCTTAGCATGAGCATGAGAATCAAAACCTAAATCAATTTTATCATTACAAGACTTGGAAGAATTCAACATCAAGTTTAGGTTCTTATTCCCATTACAAAACCGAACTAATGCCCTATGCATGTTATCAAGTTTATTTGACAGATCAAGGCAATTTCCACATGAAGTTTTTCCTTTTAATTTGCAATTGGAACAAATATTTAACTTCATGATAACATAAAGCATTGTCCAATATAAAAATTTCATTCAAAGCATCATGTAGTTTCTTATCAAGATCATCACAAGTAGAACAATGCAAATCAATTGTAGAACAACAAGCATCTTTCAAGTTTTTATCATTAGGTTCAGCAAGCTTTTTGTTCTTTTCAATTTCAAGTTCAAGTTTATCAAGTGTGGAGGTGTGTGCACTTCTTTTAGAGCACAGTTGTTCATATAATAAATCACATGAGGAACAAAAACATCACTAGGAATCGAAGATTTCAAATGATTAATTTCAGATTCTAGTGACTCAATTTTAACAGCATCGTCCCTAAGCTTTTTGTCATTTTTCTTAACTATAACAGTGGCACTAGAAATAGCATCACACATTTCTTCGCAAGTAGGACATACCTCTTCATTGTCGTTGTTGTGTTCTGCATCCTGTACACTAGATCTTGACTTGCCTGCCATGAAGCACAAGTTTCCCAAATCATCTTCATCTTCGTCACTTCCAATTTCCACATTGCTTGAGCTAAGTTCTTGAAGCACGTAGATAAAACTATTCACCAATTAGCTTTCTGTAAAACCCTTTTTCTTCTTCTTCTTCTCGTTTGCAGAGGAGTGCTTCATCCTTGTTTTCTTTTCATCACGGGAAGTAGTACTTGAAAGGTTAGGACAATCCGTGCAAAAATGTCTTGTCTTACCACATTCAAAACATCATTTAGGTCCGGAGCTTCCTCTCGTTCTAGTTCTCACATTTTGCAATGCTTTTGAGAACTGTGTAGAGATGAGTGCAAGTTCTTCGTATGAAAACTCTACAATCTGTTAAATGGTTAGAGACGACAACAAAACAAGTGTTTCACAAGATGAAGTGGGCCGGATCTAGGCATGTATCATTGAGAAACGAATGTAAGAGACTTGTTGGGGTTCTTACTTGAGATTAAGTCAATTTCATGAGTTTGCAATTTAGAATATAGAACATCTAATGTATGTGTACTCATGATAGTAGATTCATGAATAGATGTGGCTTTCATTGCCGAAATTGACATGTCTAATGCACTAAGTAATTGCCTAGCATTCTCAACATCTGAAAAATTAACATTGACGCTACGCAAATTGCTGAAAATTTTATTAAAGCAGGCGAAGAGATCGTCGATAGACTCACCTGGTTGCATCTCAAAGCGCATGTACTCCTTTTTGAACATGTCTTGACTTACCTCCTTGATCGTGTTGGATCCTTTGTGGTAATCACATAGAGCTTTCCAAACATCGTACGCAAATCAGAGGTGAGCAACACGGTCGAAGTCACTTTGAGTTAGTACTTGTATGATCAAGTTTCGAGCCTTGTTGTTGTTGTCGATATCTCTCAGATTTGTAGCTATGACTTGATCGTTTGGCAACACTTCATGAGGTTTGTACACCTTTTCCCATATTTCAAAGCCTTGCGCCTGGATGAAAGCCTCCATATGTGCCTTCCAAACCTGAAAATCAATACCACTAAACACACAACGTTTTGCGTAGTATTTCTCTATGATTATTAGTCAAAACATGTGCATATCACAAAGATTAAAGCACTGTGGCTCTGATACCAATTGTAGGATCGAAGAGCACATGAAAATCTACCAGAGGGGGGTGAATGGTAGATTAAAAATTTTTCAGTGGAAGCAACAAAAAACCCCTCGGTAGAAAATCAATCTGTTAAGAAATCGTGTGTGCGACTAATCTAAACGTTATCAATTGTGGCAAAACCAGTATAGATTGTGGAGAATAAAGTCACGAAGACGTCACAACAAGAATTACGAAAATCCGTCTCGAGAAACTCAAGTTACGGCCGAAAGATCAAACAAAGGTCAATCTGTTCTACCCGAGAAAAAAAAGATCTGCAACACTGCAAAGAAACTCGTGTAATTCCAAAACCACAAATCCAATGACAATGAAATTTATAAAAATAATATATAATAAAGTTGTCAAGACAACCAAAAAATAATCACGTCAATTGGATCTGTAAAACTCGAGTTATGATAAAACCACCAAAGAAAGGTAGTGTTGTGCAGGAACTCGACGAGAAAAACTTGACTGAAACAAGTCAACCGAACAAGGCACAAAAGTTCCTTCAAACTACGAATTTTATTGATAAAAAAAAGAGGAACAGACCCAAAGTCGTGCACCACGAGCTCTGGCCTCCCTTGCTTTTATAACCAGCCCTTAGGCCAACCCAATCCTAACTAGAACTCAAATCCTACTCAGATTCAACAGAAGCTTTCCATAACTGCTCAAGACTCTTCCATAGGAAGATAGAAGCAATCTTAAGACATCAAAACACCTTAGGAACGTATCCCACATTCCTAAAACAACCCAACTTCGTGAACCACAGGAAATCCTATCATAACCAACTCAAATATTTCCATATTTGAGTCAAACCCGATGCAGTCGCAGCCTGAGTCCATAACCTAGTCGGTTGGACCTTTCCGACCAATTCTTTACGTCCACATCTCTTCACCGCGCCATAGAGCCATGTAGCCACGTCCATGCACTCCTTGCACACATGCAAAAATCTTCCAGCGACGTCCACGGTACTTTCATATGCATTGTTCTTGATTCAAACATGTTGCGCAACCTCCCGATCAACTCAACCATAATTCCTCTAGAACATGGTTGTTGAACCTCATCTTCTCCCTAAGACTAGTTCAACGGATCCCATCACCAGCCATGTCTTGAACTCAAGAAACACCTTCACATGAATAAACAACTGATACTTCCGAGCACAAGTCCTCGATTTGACTCTCATTAGTTTCGAAACCACAACACCTTATGTGAGCACCTCACATAAGCATGTTGCAAACTGTAGCAAAAAGATATCGACCGTTATCACGAAAACACACCAAAATTTTTGTAAAAGAATACTAACCAAACTTTTCATAGATGTAAAGCAAGTTCGAATCAATTCAAAGTAAAAGAAGAACCATTCACTACAAGAAACGCAAACATTTGCAATGACTAACGTTATTTGAGACGGTCGACCGTTGCAAATAACTTAAATTGCGACGGCCAGCCTGTGGTCGTCGCAAAATGATTGGCCGTCACAAATAACACCCTATTTGCGAGGGCTACAGATGAAGCCATTGAAAATAACTCTTATTTGCGACGGACAACCCTAGGGCCGTCGCAAATAGGATGTTATTTGCGATGGCCAGAAAAAGAATCGTCGTAAATAATGTAAACTGCGATGGCAAAATCTAGGGCCGTCGCAATTAAGGCAACCGTCTCAAATTAATGGCTATAACCTGCCCCTGTCGGCCCCTGATATACTCACTCACTAATGCTATTGCCCCCAACATACACGCGCCGCCGCCGCTGCGCCGCCGTTGCCGCCGATGCTACCGCCGCCGCCTCCCCTGTGAGTTCCCCCTCCCCTCCCTCTCCATGGTCAGCCCCCCCCTCCTCCATGGCCGCCCTCCTATCTCCATGACCGCCCTTCCTCCATGGCCGCCCCCTACATCTCCATGGCCTCCCCCTCCCCCCTCCATGGCCTCCCTCTCCATAGCTGGACCCCCTCCTCAATGGCCGCCCCCTCCCCCTTCCATGGCTGGCCCCTCCCCCCCTCCATGTCAGGCCCCCCTCCCCCTCCATGGCCTCCCTCTCCATAACCAGCCACCCTCCTCCATGGCTGCCCGCTCCCTCCTAGCCGCCCCCTCCCTCCCTCCTCTCCTCCATGGCCGCCCCCTCCTATCCCTCCATTTTGAATTTTGAGCACAAATTTTTGCTTAATTTGTTGAATTAGTTAGGTTATTTGATAATTAGTTGATTAGGGATTTAATTGTGCAATTTGTTGGTTAAATTGGTGATTAGTTGATTGAATTGTGTAATTCGTAGATTAAATTGTTGATTAGCAGAAGAATTGTTGTATTAAATTGATAATGCTTATGTCTATGTTAATCATGCTTAGCTAGCTTTAGGTTTAATTATGTTTAGGTTTATTTATGCCTAGGTTAAATTTTTTGTTAATTGAGATTAAGTTTGCTAAGCTACGTTTAGGTCAATGCTTTTGTCTATGTTTATGATAAAATAGTTTATGTTTATTAATTGATAAGTTAAAATTAAATAATTGTTATGTTTATGTTTATTTGAATTGCTTTGTTTTTTAGATTATGGTTATAATTTTTAATTTGATTGTTTGAGTGTTACTATATGTACAAAAATGGGATTCAGGTCGACGTGACCCGACACAACCCAATTAGGCCCTGACAAGGCCCATTTAGTTAGAAGTTAAAGTATGTGTCTAAACGAACACGGAGACGAACGATGACGGTGCAGACGGCAAGCACCCGCACGTGAGGATGGCGGACCTCGACAGACCCACTTTCCTGTCTCTCTCTCGTTCTTTCCTCCTCTCTCATCTTGAAGAGCCGCAGTCCCCGGCGAGCGGCTGACATACGTAGGACGGGTATAACTATATAGTCGCCCCCCTTTTTACTTGAAGAACTGCACTGGATATGGGGGTGTTGATTAGGACATCACAACAGCGGAGACACACATTGAAATGCAAGGACCAATCACAAGAGCACGAGCACGGTTAATAAATCAGCAGGTGAATTTGCTCCTAACTTCTTTTGCATGTGAATTTGAGAATAGACTACTATATGATGATTTAATTGTTATTAGGAATAATGGAGAAGATCAAAAAGTAAAGGAAAGAGGCCTCGGGAGCGTGGAAAACCAGCTGGGACGTCCACAAGTTGATGGAAGCAGTTTACAACTTGGACTTGAGTTCAACTCGGAGTCCAGGAGCAGTCCACCTTAAAACGGACGCCCAGGAGGCATACGGACTCCGTTTTTGACGTTCTACATATACACGGAAAGAGGAGAAGATAAACTTTCAATGGTTCTGGTCCCAACTCAAAAATTTCTCTGGATTCAATGGGAATCGTCGAAATAAATCGAGTCCAGATTTCTGTCCGGTGCTGTGCCACCGAATCGGACCTTTGGGCCTTGTATCCCGTAAGAGTCCATTAGGGACGCGTCTAATCGTGTTTTTCCCGAACCCTAGCCTTTAAATACTGCAGCCGCCGGTCATATTCGGTGGGTTTTGCTTAGATCAATAATATCGCCGTTCTACAGTTTGTGAGACCCCAACTTCGCGATTTCAGATCATGTCTCCAACGTTCTTGCTCGTGTTCTCAATTGCACTTGCAGGTATTAGCCTTCTTGGCAAGGTAAAACATGTGCAGCATGGTTGATAACCATCGGAGTCGTGGTGTAGTGATTGCAGAGGTACTCGAACCGCTCGAGTGTCGCAGATCATCAACGTCGAGTTCTTCACCCCGATTGACATACCTTTCGGAAGATCGGGCCTAAACCTACTCATCAATTGGTATCAGATTTCCAGGTTGTGCATGAGGTATCTTTGTTTTTCTTCCATTAGACTGATTTTGTTTCATACCTAGAGTCCACAGAAAATCCATAAAAAAATTAGATCGTTTTTACCGCTTCCCAGACTATAGTGCCTGCAGTTTCGTTTTTCAGTTTGCATTGTTGAGTTTGCATTCGTGTGGTCGAGTCTTGTTGCTGGTTTAGCTTTGTGTTTTGGGTCCTAGTTATCGTGTTTCGTCCTTGTTTTCTTACTATTTGACACCTATTCCACAATACCTAAATAACAAACCGATCCACCACGTTCATCGGTTTGCCCTAGCTAGCCGCCTTGCGTGAACTCCCGCATCGCCAGCCCTAGATTAGGTGACAAACATTTGTGCCACTCATCCTTGAATCATCACACAGCACCTCATTTGTTGCTGTGCAAATTCCTGATCGTTTTCATATCCGATTGCGAGTTCTGTTCTCAAACCGAGTTGGAATCAACATGCAAAAAAACATACTCGGACAGCCTACCTTAAAACGGACATAACTTTCGCATACGAAATCGAAATCGGGCGATTTTTTTTCAAATTCATCTACGAGAAATTTCGCATCTGATTTTCCTCCGCGTAGCCGCGTTCGGCGAAATTAGATTGCCCAAATTGTCCTCGGAAGATAGGCTATCCGGCCTGCAAAGTTTCAGCATGAATTTTAAAGAATCTTCTTGATTTTCTATAGGCCACATATTACATCCAATTGAGCTGCAAATTTGTGTGCTTCCTATATTTGTGCTCCTGAGTAATGCAAAAATATCAAAAAATATTACAAAAAAGAAAAAAAAAAAGTGAAGAGCACGCATATTAAAGCAATTGGCCTATACCACTTGGTGCTGTTTTGTTGGCTATATCATTCTGTCTTTCTTTTGCCTTGATACTTCCTTGTGTTGTGATAGGCCCTAGGGCACTTGGTTGACCAGCAACAGTTTCCTACATTGAATACTTATTCAACTTTGTTTAGCTGTTAATGATTTTCTGCTTATTAGCCACCATATTGTGCCATCCAAGCTCCACCTTTCTCTTGAGCATAACAGGTACTTTTGCAATCACCCCACGCTTCATTGGTTCATCTCACCATCCACACCACCTGCTGTGTCGGTAAGAACACTTGTAAGAGCGTGGTAAGACGCTTGAGCGAGAGAGATTATTTCTTCCACCTTTCACATTGTCACTGTAGTTGATAGGGATAACATATTTTTGTTGTCTTTTGTTTCCTACTAACAATGGCAGGAGAATACAATGATGACAAATGTGTTCAACATGCTGATTTACATGATATGATGAAGACCATGACATATATGTTCGCCAAATACAATGCAACAACGGAGGATTCATTGGTGAACTTGACTCGCCAACTTGATGACCTTGCTCTTCGGATGAATACTTTTGAGGCTCGGTTGCCTCTCGCTGGACGACAAGAAGACAATGCTTATGATGAACTAGAAGATCACAATAATCAGCCAAGACTGCCACTTTATCGTCGAGGTATGGGAGGTAATAATCATATCAATTATAATCATCCTCCTGATGATCCTTTTGCTAAAGTGAAATTTACTATACCCTCTTTTTCTGGTGCTTATGATGTTGAGGCTTATCTTGATTGGGAGATGATAGTAGAGCAAAAATTTAATTCCCATCTTTTTCCTGAACAACATAGAGTTCGTCAAGCCACTAGTGAGTTTAAGGACTTTGCTATCATATGGTGGAATGAACTTGTTAATACTAGAACTGATCCTCCAACATGGGATAGATTAAAGGAAGCTATGCGTGTTCGATTTGTTCCTCCATCTTTTCAGCGGGACCTTCGCAAAAAATTGCAATGCTTAGACCAAGGTAACATGTCCGTAGAGGAGTATTATCAAGAGTTACAAAAGGGTATGCTGCGTTGCGGGATAGTAGAAGACATGGATGATAAAATAGCTCGCTTTTATAGGGGGTTGAGGCGTGAAGCTCGCTTTTATGGCGGGTTGAGGCGTGAAATTAAGAACATTGTTGATTACAAGGAATATGATACTGTTAACAGATTGTTTCATCTTGCTATGTTGGCAGAAAAAGAATTGCAGGGTCGACAACAACAGCAACAACGCACAAGGAGCAACTTCACGCCACGTTCGACGCCCACACCATCCAAAACAGCACCATCTTCGACCCCCCGTGCAGCGACTACACCATCCAATGGCGGCCAACGAACTATACCTGCTGCTCCACCTTCTCCCATGCTGGAGGGTAGCAAGGCAACATCATTCACGCCTTCGTCGTCCACTCCTTCTACGGGTCGTTCTTCCTACATTAAGTGTCGCCGCTGCCAGGGACTTGGTCATATGATGAGAGATTGCCCGAGCAAACGATCATACATAGCACGTGATGATGACGGGTATGATAGTACTTCTTATGTTGAAGATGAATACTCTCTTGCTACTGACTTTACAGATCCAAATGACGAACACACCGAAGAAGTGGTACTTGGTACAGCGGCGACGAAGAACTATAGGAGCATCATTGTGCAGCGTGCCTTGTGGTCCAAAGTGGAGATCGACGACAAGCTACAACGACACAACCTCTTCCACATGTTTCTCGTCATCAAGGATTGCCGTGTACACACTATAATTGATGGAGGTAGATGCAATAACTTGGTGAACACGGACGTTGTCAAGAAACTTTGTTTGACAACAAGAGCACACCCTCATCCATACCACATTCAATGGTTCAACAACAGCGGTAAGGTTCGGGTAACATAAACAGCGAGAATACATTTCTCAACTATATCTTACCATGATTTTGCTGATTTTGATGTCGTTCCTATGGATGCTTGTTCTCTTTTATTGGGTCGTCCTTGGGAATTTGATACAGATGCTATTCATCATGGTAGAACTAATAAATATACTCTCATGCATAAGGGAAATAAAATCACTTTGCTCCCCATGACTCCTGCTGAAATTGTGCATTTTGAGAAGAGTAAAACTCGTGACGGCAAAGCAACAAAACTAGAATCTGAAAAACAGCAAGTCATTGAGTTAAAATCACCATCGTTCCTCGCAACTAAATCTGACGTTGCTGATTTATTCGATGCTAAGGGGATGTGCTATGCTTTACTATGCAAAGAAGCCATGTTTTCACTTCATGAATTGTCTATTGCATTGCCCCCTGCTGTTGCTAACCTTTTGCAGGAGTTTGAGGATGTGTTTCCCTCCGAGATACCCCCTGGTTTACCACCGATGAGAGGCATTAACACATGATTGATTTGATTCCAGGAGCAAGTTTGCCAAATCGTGCAGCATACAGGGCGAATCCACAAGAAACTAAGGAAATTCAGCGACAAGTCCAAGATCTTTTGGACCGCGGGTACATTCGTAAAAGCCTTAACCCTTGTTTTGTTCCTGTTCTTTTGGTTCCCAAGAAAGATGGTAGTTGGCGCCTGTTTGTTGATTGTCAAGCAATTAATAACATCACCATTCGATATCATTATCCTATTCCTCGCTTGGATGACATGCTTGATGAATTGAGTGGTGCTATCATCTTCACAAAAATTGACTTGTGTAGTGGTTACCACCAATTAGTATGGCACTAGGAGATGAATGGAAAACTGCATTTAAAACCAAGTTTGGACTTTATGAGTGGTTAGTCATGCCTTTTGGTTTAACTAATGCACGCAGCACCTTTATGTGATTAATGAATGAGGTTTTATGTGCTTTCATTGGACAATTTGTGGTGGTTTACTTCGATGATATCCTTATTTACAGCAAGTCATATGATGAACATCTTGATCATTTACGTGCTGTTTTTACTGTTTTGAAAGATGCACGTTTGTTTGGTAACATCGAAAAGTGCGTCTTTTGCACCAATCAAGTCTCGTTTCTTGGCTATGTTGTTTCCTCGCAGGGAATTAAAATGGATGAGGCAAAAATTGAAGCAATCACCAGCTGGCCAGCCCCAACAACCGTCACACAGGTTTGTAGTTTTCTTGGTCTTGCAGGTTTTTATCGGCATTTTGTGCGGGATTTCAGCACCATTGCAGCACCTCTGCATGTGATAACGAAGAAGGGAGTGCCGTTTCGATGGGGCGAACAGCAGCAACAAGCTTTTGATGCTCTCAAATCGAAGCTTACACAAGCATCGTTGCTACAACTTCCTGATTTTGACAAGACCTTTGAGCTAGAATGTGATGCAAGCGGCATTGATATTGGAGGCGTTCTCATACAAGGAGGTAAACCCGTTGCTTTCTTTAGTGAAAAACTTCATGGTCCTTCTCTGAATTATTCCGCATATGATAAGGAATTGTATGCCTTAGTGCGAGTATTACGAACTTGGCAACATTATCTTTGGTCTAAGGAGTTTGTCATGCACTCCGATCATGAATCATTGAAGTATCTTAAGTGTCAAACCAATCTGAATAAACAACATGCTAAATGGATTGAGTTCATGGAGTCGTTTTCATACATCATTAAGCATAAGAAAGGGAAGGAAAATGTCATTGCTGATGCATTATCTAGGCGTTAGACCATGCTGTCCCAACTTGATCATAAAATCTTTGGTTTGGAAACAATAAAAGCATTATATCCTACTTATTTGGACTTCAAAGATGCTTTTGAAAGTTGTAGAGAAGTAAGAACTTGGAATAAATATGTGCTGCGAGAGGGTCTCCTCTATCGTGCTAACAAGCTATGCGTTCCAGCTAGCTCCGTTCGTCTATTACTTTTGCAGGAAGCACATGGAGGAGGTTTGATGGGACATTTTGGAGTGAAGAAAACTGAAGACCCGCTGTCCACACACTTCTTTTGGCCAAAGATGAGGCGTGATGTAGAGCGCTACGTGTCACGATGCACTACTTGCAACAAAGCTAAGTCTCGCCTTAACCCACATGGTCTTTATATGCCTCTTCCTGTTCCGAGTGTACCTTGGGAGGATATTTCAATGGACTTTGTTTTGGGATTCCCTAGGACTAAGGGGGAGGGATAGTATTTTTGTAGTTGTTGATCGTTTTTCCAAAATGGCACACTTTATACCTTGTCATAAGAATGATAATGCCTCACACATTGCTGATTTATTTATGACGGAAATTGTTTGTTTACATGGTGTGCCAAATACCATTGTTTCTAATCGTGATGCAAAATTTTTAAGTCTTTTTTGGAGAACTTTGTGGTATAAATTAGGAACCAAGTTGCTGTTTTCAACTACATGTCACCCACAAACGGATGGACAAATCGAGGTAGTTAATCGTACTTTATCCACTATGTTGCGGGCTGCCTTGAAAAGAAATTTGAAGTTGTGGGAGGAGTGTTTACCACATATAGAATTTGCTTACAACAGATCTGTTCACTCCACGACAAAGGTAAGTCCATTCCATGTAGTGTATGGTTTCAATCCCCGTGCTCCTATTGATTTACTACCTTTGCCTCCTTCTGAAACTATAAATTTGGATGCTACACAACGATCTGAGTTCATTCTTAAGATGCATGAAACTACAAAGAAAAATATTGAAAAGATGAATGAGAAGTATAGTATTGCAGGTAGTAAAAGGTCGAAAAGAAGTAAAACTTGAATTGGGTGATTTGGTGTGGTTACATTTGAGAAAAGAGCGATTCCCTGACTTGAGAAAATCTAAACTTATGCCAAGAGTTGCTGGTCCTTTTAAGATTGTTAAAAAGATTAATGATAATGCATATAAGCTTGAATTGCCTCCCGGTTTTGGGGTTAGTCCTACATTTAACATTTTAGATTTGCGACCGTACTTGGGAGAAGAAGATGAACTTGAGTCGAGGACGACTCCAATTCAAGAGGGGGAGGATGATGAGGACATCACAACAGCGGAGACACACATTGAAATGCAAGGACCAATCATAAGAGCACGAGCACGGTTAATAAATCAGCAGGTGAATTCGCTCCTAACTTCTTTTGCATGTTAGTTTGAGAATAGATTACTATGTGATGATTTAATTGTTATTAGGAATAATGGAGAAGATCAACAAGTGAAGGAAAGAGGCCTCGGGAGCGTGGAGAACCAGCTGGGACGTCCACAAGTTGATGGAAGCAGTTTACAACTCGGACTCGAGTTCAACTCGGAGTCCAGGAGCAGTCCACCTTAAAACGGACGCCCAGGAGGCATACGGACTCCGTTTTTGACGTCCTACATATGCACGGAAAAAGGAGAAGATAAACTTTCCAATGGTTGTGGTCCCACCTCAAAAATTCCTCCGGAGTCATTGGGAATCGTCAAAACAAGTCGAGTCCAGATTTCTGTCCGGTGCTGCGCCACCGAATCGGGCCTTTGGGCCTTGTATTCCGTAAGAGTCCATTAGGGACGCGTCTAATCGTATTTTTCCTGAACCCTAGCCTTTAAATACTGCAGCCACCAGTCATCACTGCTACAATAAGCCTCATCACAGGCGGCTCCAAACCTATTATCACAGACGGCTTTTAAAACCGCCTGAAACGAAGAGTCTGTGATAATCCGCAATTTCACAGGCGGAGAAGTGAAACCGCCTGTGAAGACACATTATCATAGGCGGTTCTTCCTTAGGCTAGCCGCCTGTGAAGACAGATTATCATAGGCGGTTATTTACTTAGAATAGCCGCCTGTGAAAATACTTTATCACAGGCGTGTCGTGCAGCATATATAACCGCCTGTGATAAATGTCTGATCACAGACGGTTATCGAAGCATAACTAACCGCTTATGATAATGAGTCTTCATAGACAGGTATTGAAGCATAACTAACCGCCAATGATAATGTGTTTTCACAGGCGGGTTTTGAAGCATAACTAACCGTCTATGATAATGTGTCTTCACAGGCGGATTTTGAAGCATAACTAACCGCCTATGATAATGTGTCTTCACAGACGGGTGTTGAAGCATAAGTAACCGTCAATGATAATGTGTCTTTACAGACGGTTATTGAAGCATAACTAACCCGTCTATGATAATGGTGTTATCACAGACGGAGTTTACCTATATCAGCCGTCTGTGAAGACCCTTTAATGCAGCCGGTTTCTACCATAACAGACACCACCTGTGAAAATTAGGTTATCACAGATATTTCTTTACTTGTATTTAGCCGCCTGTGATAATTGTTTTTAACAGTCATGCAGTACTACTGCTGTTATTTCTAATTTCCAGGTCAATTCAATATAATCACAGAACAAAAAACAACAATCATCACAGAACAAAAGTCAACAATATTATCATCACAGAAGTCAATTTCACTAAAACAATATACATAGGTACAAGTTACAGATACAATTCATCTCAAAGTTTACAAGTTTTCACTAAAAACTGTTTATATTGGCATAGTCGCAAAGTTCTGGCACATCAGCCGCTGAACCACTCTTATCAAAGAACTTCCCCTTTTTGTGCAAAATTTCGCGACGAATGAACTGACAGAGTTCAGAAGCAATCCTGTCGGCTCCTCCATCAGGAATACTTCTACAAACCGGCCATTCTTCATTCAGATTCTTCTTGTGCTGCAATATAACACATAACAAGGTTTAGAATGTGTTGGTTTGAACAATCTCAAAGTATAGATCAAAGTGAGAGTATACAAGAATTTAGTAGGTATTTTTGGAGCAGTTGTACTATGAGCAATTGAATTTTGAAGTTGGAATCAAAATATGAAAATAATGTTTCTGGTAATATTGAACAGCAGAGAATATAAGCATTAAACTATGCTAGTTACAATGAAAATGAAACACAAAAGTAAGAAAATAAGGTATCGACATTAAGGATAACTTACATCCTCACGATTGACTCTATATACGGCGGCGGTCCGAAGATGCTCGCATACATAATACCCGCATAAGACACTCCCAGCAGGCTGCTTCGGACAAGCATAATACGTTTTAATGTACAATGCATTCGTATTAGGAGGTCTCTGACCGCCAAGCTCCGCGTAAAACTGCCAAGCGCTGTAATACAAGAAATGTCATATAAAACTTGTCAACACATTCTAAATGTGCGTAAATTAAAATTATTGAATAAACGTACTTTTTCAAAATGGAAAGGAAATCTTTGTAACGATCTGGTGGGTAATCGGCCGAGTCCAAGACTGTTGCCATTCCCTGCGTTGGCTTGATGAAGATCATTATGTAGTGATTACTGCAAACATACAAACACACGTGTTAACAATTACCAATAATTGCTATTTCAATGTCATGTGTCGAACTTACTCGAAGTGGTACGGAGCCTTTACGAGGTCCTTGCCGTCTCTGACAAAGTTAAACATCGCATGTCCTATGTAAGCTGCAACTTCTTCCTTTCTATCCTTCTTAAGTTTTGCAATTGCTCTTTCAAAATCTTTTTTTTTTTCATGTGTTTGTACTGGCTTGATTCTCGATTCGCCTGGACGTCGAATAGCGACTTTGCAATCCTAGTAGGGTCAAGGATACCTGTCTTGCGCGCCAACTTTACATTATCCATGTATTGCATCCTATTGAAGAAGTCCAGAATTGTTATAATCTCATGAAATGCGTATGCGTGTAGTTAGAAAAGCAAATACAAAATATTAGAGCACTTACAAGCACCAGATGAGCAGCAGGTTGATATCTAGCATGCCCCGATGGAAAAGGGAAAGCAGCTCTTCAAATAAAATGACTCGTTTATCTACTCCAGTGCTCCAGAATGCTTCTTTTGGAATACGAAATGTGACGCAATTAAGACCAAATTTTGTGCTGGCAGTGATGTACCACTCATGCATTCTTCTGAGCTGGACGGGTTGTTTGCTAAGTTGTACGGATGTCATGAACGGCTTCCCATTCTTAAATTCAGGAGGAACATCCTCAAGCTTGTATATGGGAACTCCTGGTTTAACTAAAGCCGTCCGCTGATTATACATGACACCGTCTTCTTCCCACTCCTCGATATCTTCTAATGCTGGCTCATGAGAAGAACGAGATGCACTCAATTTTCTAATATTTTTCTTCATAGCTTCCAAATACTTTGACACTTCTGATGAAGGTTTCTTATTTTCGTATGAGCTAACTTTGACAGGCACTGATGATCGAGGAGTAGTCGTCGGAAGTTGGACAGTGGCTTGTTGTTGAACCTGTTGTTCAACTGATTGCTCTTTACTCCCAGCAGCTGGCTCTAGTACTACTTCAAGCTGTTGCTCAACTAGTTGCTCTTTACTAGCAACAGCTTGCTTTGGTACTGCTTGAAGTTGTTGTCCAACATGTTGCTCTTGGATATCATCATCCTTGATCAGACATAGGGGGAGTGGATCTTCCCGGACTGGGAGTGGATCTTCATGCACTTTCACCTTAGAAGATGGGGTTGCAGTATTTGGAGATGCGACGGGGCTAGAAATTGGCTCATCGTCCAACACGGTATCGCGTCGGTGCCAAAGGATTAATTGGTTGACAGCCTGCCCCAGAGTCGCGATCCCCTCAGGTGTGACGTGGTCTATTTCATAATCTTCATAATCATTATCAATGATCAGAAGAACTTGCACCACAGAATAATACAACGGAAGTTGACTCCCGTTGAAGTCACGATCAGGCTTTGCCATAGCGGTGGCAACCTGTTTGGTTTTGTTCCCTGCTCTGCCTATCGGGACAAGAAGACGACAAGATTTGTCATTAGCAATATCATCGACAGGGAACTTATGGGCTGACCCTGAGCCTGGTACGGAACCAACGCTGCTAGGGTAGGCAGTTGGAGATACTAATTGCTCCTTTTGCATCAGAACCATCATTTTACTCAGTGCCACTAATTGTCCCGATTGTCTAAGTTGTTCCATTATTTCTTGCATATTTTCTTTGACCTTTTGAACAATCGTTTCATCAAGTGTTTTCTTAAACTTCTCACGTCTTCTATATGTGTCTTTATCTTTAGGGAAACCATCTAGCCAAGATATTTGATAAGAGACCGCTCGAACCCGTCCGCTGTGTTCAGGTTTTCCTAAGATAGCGGTAAGTTGGTCATTCTCCCTCTTCGGCTTGAAGAGACCCTTCTGTTGCTTTTCAATTACTTCTTTCATTTTATCCTCTACTTCATTCAGAGAGTCGGGCTTTTCAAGTTTGCCCTCGCTGGTCAAACCTGACCGAGCAAAGACCCAGCGTTGAGTTCGCTCATCGCACCCTTCTAATGGGTGAGGATTGCCCTTACTAAGAATTTCGTCTATTATCTTATTCCATTTCTGGACTTTGGGGGCATATCCAGCAGACCCCAAGCGATGATGGTATTTGTTCTTTTTTGCAAGCTCTGACCTAGTTGCACTTAGAGCTTTAGCATCAGGTGTGCTCTTTTGACGAACAAACTCTTGCCACTGAGCTTGTGTGATTTTTCCCATCTTCCTCAGGCTAGGGACCTTATTGGCCTTAACATAAGCATTCATTTCACTCTTCCAGCATCGACAATGTGGGAGATAATGAAGAGGAATATAATCAGTATGAAGAGATGTACCTTTTCACCGAACCAGAAAACATCAAGCGCGTAGAGAGAAGCATTAAAAAGAATTTGAAACCCTATATGCGAGAAGATGTCAATGCTGGAAAAAATGTATATAGCAATGCGAGATGATATATATTGTATATATTTGTATCTTCTGAAATCAACTTAGAACAATGTTGGTATATGGATTGTGTCCTTTTGCATTTGTGTACATATGCGTTTGGACTCAATGATTTGGAAGTTTGGAAGTTTGGTCTTTCAGATAATGATGTCTCGGGCGTGTAGCCGATTGAAGGAGGAGCGCTTGGCGTGGCGCAAGAACCATCCCCATGTATGTACATATGGCACACCGGTCCCATGGTTGTATATACATATGTATCTGTAATGGACTGATGAACTTAACTGTAGTTTGTTTTTCCGTGTTGTTTGTTTTTGGTATTTTCAATTTCTCCGCGTAGGGTTTCTCTGCGAAGCCTGAATCGGGAGATTTATTGAAGTGGCAGTGCATCGTCCCCGGTAAAGAAGGGGTGAGTCATGAAGAACAAGCACAATATGAGTTTAACCATCGTCCTCCTATTAATAAATTTCTTTTGCAGACTGAATGGGAAGATGGTTACTACCCCCTCACAATCTCCTTCTCTGAGGACTATCCCTTGGTGCCTCCAAGATGCGCCTTTCCAATTGGGTTCTTCCACTGTAACACGCTCATTTTCATGCATCATGCCCTACATACACTCATATACATGTTTAGCATTAACCCACATAAAGAGGAACGAGTTTAACTTTATTTCGGAGCATTTAAAATTGATTTGGAGCAAAACCGCACTTAAAACGCAGGAAAGTGCGGACTAGTCCAATTTTACTGAGGACTAGTCCGATTTCTCTTTGACTAAAAACGGACTTGTCTGTTTTTGATGCGGACTAGTCCAATTTTGGCTCTGGAAAAATTCGGACTTGTCTGATTTTGTGCGGACTAGTCCGATATTCCATGAATCCTTGAAAATTTGCTAAGTCCCTGGACTTTTCCGGACTAGTCCGGTGTTCCAGCGGACTTGTCCGTTTTTCCTCTCTGTTCAAATTCGGACTTGTCCGATTTTTGGCCAGACTTGTCCGATTTTCTCTCTGGACGACTTCGGACTAGTCCGGTCCTTTCCGGACTTGTCCGATATTTCGCGACTCCGAGTTGATCTTTTGTTTTACGACTTGTTTCTTGGGTTTCACGTTAAGTGGGCCTAGGTACGTCATGCCTAACTCTTTTAGAGCCCATGTGGGACTCTAAACCGACCTCTACTCATCCCAAAACTCGAAATCCATCTAACCCTAGCCTCCACCTCTATATAAACAGCCCCACCCCTTGGTTTGACATCTATTGCCACTTTTCCACCCACCCAAACCCTAGTTCGTGGGGAGCCACCATCAAGGAGGGAGGAGAAGATCCCAAGCAAGAGGAAGAAGAGGAGGAAACGAAAGAGGATCAAGATCTCCACCAAGTTCCGTCCTTCACCACCAATTCATCTCCAAGTTCATCGCCAACCCTAGATCATCAAGATCCAAGTGCTACCTCCAAGTTTCTTGATTCATTGGAGTTCTAAACACCTGGTATAACTCCTATTCTCTTTTCCTTACATGAATTCAACCCCTAATCTCCAAATTCATGTCGATCTAGAAAACCCTAATCTGCTGATCTCGTCAAGTGCGGACTTGTCCGGTCCCTAGCGGACTAGTCCGATCTTTCTGGTTAAATTGTGTTGAATTAATTCTAAAACTTGATCTAACTGAATCCAAACCTGTATAAACTTGTTAAAAGCTATTAGAACTAGTTAGTTATCATTAAAAGCAATCTAGTAACAAGTTCTACCTTGCAATTGCATCGATCATGCATGTCATGTCATATTGAATAATATTTGTGCACTCTTTGATTGCGTTTCTTGTCTTGTATGTTTATTGTGTGGATTAGACGGATTTGCGCTAGAAAGTGCCGCAGAGGATCTACAGCACCAAGAGTTTGAAGGCTTTGACCCTAATCAACAGCAAGAGCAAGGCAAGTGTCCTTGAAGCATATTGATCCTGTTTTCAAAATAAATGTTTTGTTTGTAAAACTGCATGCTTGTGTCAATTTGATGGGAAATCCTATGGTAGGAAGTTTACTAGTTTTGTTTGACCACCCTTATCACCTGGAATTTATGGTAGAGAGTCGGGAAGGCTTTTTACTTTTTGCTTCGCTTAATCAACTGGGATGGAAAACAACTATACCAATCAATTTATTTATGCATGGATGAGATTATGGATAACATGAACTGGTTAATATGGTATTGTAATGGGTGATCTAAGAAAGCTTGGTATGTGGATGGGTCGGATATTATGGTGGTTTGCTTGCTTTAGATCTAAGGACCGGTTCATGCGAGAATAAGCCAGGACTACAGTGCCACCACGAGGCCAAGTATGGGTGCGGCGTAGCTGATTAATTAGGGCTTTGCTAGTGCTGTTTGGACCATTGTGGATGCTCGGGGAAGGGGTAGTCGGATTGGGTTTGTTGATGATTGGTGGGACTACCCTGGGATCCGAATGGCTCAAGAGGGGGCCCTTGGTTGAAGATGTGCTCTGCGGGAGACATCACCACTGGTGAAACCTCAGTGGGGTCTAAATAGGCTAGTAATCCCTTTGTAAAGGCTATTTTGTGATCTCTTGGCCACACACCAACGGAAGTGTGTAATATGACTGACGGGTCATGGGCATAAGGGAGATTCTTAGTCGCCAAAAGGTGATGAAATAACGAACACGTGGGTAAAGAGGTACAAACTCTGCAGAGTGTATTAAAACTATCATGATAGCCGTGCTCCCGGTTATGAGCACTTGGACAACTTCCATGATTAGAGGGTATTTGGTATTGGTGATGGTTATGGATGGTTATGGATTTATCTCTAGTATTGAATATGGTTATTGGCAATGGTGAAATCTGGAATTATTGATAAGGATGGTGAATTATGGACTGGTATTATGATATTATTTATGATTATGATGGGTTTACTTCACATACATATAATATATTGCTTTTCAAATGTTGTACTGTACTTTTCAGCACTTTGCCATTATTATTGTCATCATTTGAATCAGCCACAGGTCATACTTTCCACACTTGCTGAGTACGACATGTACTCACTCTTGCAATCCCCCCCAACAGTTGCAGGTGAGGATTGGTTGCTTAATGGCGATAATGCGGAGTTCTAGGCCGTGTCTACCGTCAGCTTTGCTGTGGTGTTGATTGGAGCTGCGCATACATACCCTGTCGCTTGTGCTACATAGTTGCTTAGTTTGCTTAATTAGTTTATTTCCGCTGCATTAGTTGAACTTGTCATTAATATTCATTGGAGCTTGTATTCGAGGATAATCTGGTTTGTGTAATAAAATTTAGTTAATTAATCTTGTTCTGTGGTAATTTTCTGTATACTCTTTTGTGATTGCACTCGTGTATGTGTGATGAACATCCTGGGCACACATATACGTTAGCCTGGTTCAATTTTTGGAACCGGGCGTCACAGATTGGTATCAGAGCCACAGGTTGACCATAGGATGCAACCTAGATAGAATGGACATTTTAGAGCACATAGGAGCACTCAAGAATCGATGTGTTTTTGCTTGGAGTGTTGTTTGCTATATATATTGTTTGCTTGTGTTCTTAATAGAGGATTTTGGGATGCCTTAGCATTGCCATGTCCACCTAGGCTAGTGTAGCTAGCTGTTTAGTTTCATATCCCTTGATGCATATAGTTGGGGACGTTTTCTAATTCTTACCTACTGCTTTTCTTCAGATGGTGAGGACTCGCAACCAGGGGGATGGAAATGATGAAGAGGAGAACAATGGAGTGCCTCAGAACAACAATGGGCAAGGATCTACCCAGGGAGGTATCAACATTGAGCAGCTATTGGCCATGCAAAACCAGCTCATGCAGACCATGATACAGACTATGGGACAGCTGCAGGCTGGCAATATCAACAATCAGCCCCACATGCCTCCACCGCCACCCCCGCCTCCTCATAACCGGTTGGGAGAGTTTATGAGGACTAGGCCGCCAACCTTTGCTCAAGCCGCAAACCCTATGGATGCGGATGATTGGCTCAAGTCCGTGGAGAAGAAGCTAGCTATTGTCCAATGTAGTGACCGGGAGAAGGTGCTATTTGCTTCTCATCAACTAGTTGGAGCAGCTGCGGATTGGTGGGATGCTTATTGCAATGCTCATGAGAACCAAGAAAGAATCACTTGGGCCGAATTCAAGGAGAACTTTCGTTCTCATTATGTGCCCGAGGGTGTTATGATCTTGAAGAGGCAAGAATTTGAGAATTTAAGGCAAGGAAGATCAAGCGTGAGTGAATATCTCAATAAGTTCACTCAACTCTCAAGATATGCACCTGAGGATGTTAGTCGGGACAGCCAGAAGCAATATTTGTTCATGAGAGGATTGAACAATGAAATCCAAGTGCAACTACTTAACTGCGATTATGCCAATTTTCAAAAGCTTGTGTACAAAGCGATTGTGGTCGAGAACAAAATCCGTGAGATGGAGCAAGAAATCAAAAGGAAGGTGACGTATCAAGGACAGCAACAAGTAAGTAATGTGCGCCCTCGCTTTGCGCCGCCCAATGCGCCTCATTACAGCTCCTCTATTCCTGCTCAGCGCCCTGGTTATGCACCGCGCCCAACTCAGTTTGTGCAGCAGCGCCCTGTTATGCAAGCACCTAGGCCTCCAATGCCTTATGAGCCTCGTGCTAATTTTCTTGTTGCAAATGCTCAAAACCAAGCTCGTCCCAACAATTCTGGTGGGGTTAAGAAGTGTTATACTTGTGGAGAAGCTGGACACTTTGCGCATCAATGTACTAAGTCAGGCCTTGGTCAAAGAAGCAATGCGTCGAGGCAAAACCCAAGACCCAATGGAGGGCAGCCACAAGGAAGCCGTGGACAGCATAATTTTGCTCGTGGCAACGTGAACCATGTCTCTATGGAGGATGCTCAACAAGCGGATGACGTGGTCATTGGTATGTTTCTCGCCAACTCCAACCCCGCGACTATGTTATTTGATTCTGGAGCATCGCATTCATTCATTGCATCGAAGTATGTTGCCAAGTATAGTTTGCCTATCTCTCATATGAAGTTTACTCTGTTGGTTAAGTCTCCTGGAGGAGAGATGAGGACAAATATAGTATGTCCAAATGTAAGCCTTAGAATAAGGGGGGTAGACTTCTCCGCCAACCTTATAGTTTTGGATTCTCAAGGATTGGACATTATACTTGGTATGGACTGGTTGAGGAAGCACAATGGAGTTATTGAGTGTGCCACAAAGACGGTGAAGTTGACTAATGAGGAAGGGATCACCGTAGAATTTGAAGCATCTCAAACTGCACTGAAGCAATTGGAGCTGAATCATATGGACGGTGCCGCAATTGAGGAGATTCCGGTAGTGTGTGAATTTTTGGGTGTGTTTCCAGATGAGTTGCCAGGTATGCCACCTGATCGAGAGATTGAGTCTGTTATTGATTTAATACCTGGAACTGCACCTATAGCTAAGAGGCCATATAGGATGCCTCCTTTGGAATTAGCGGAGCTCAAGAAGCAAATTCAAGAGCAACTAGAGAAGGGTTTTATTCGCCCTAGCTCTTCACCTTGGGGAGCGCCCGTTCGTGGACAAGAAGGATGGATCCCAAAGGATGTGCGTGGATTACCGAGCTCTCAACGAGGTAACAATCAAGAACAAGTACACCTTTCCGCGCATAGAAGACTTATTTGATCAGATGAAGGGTGCTTGTGTCTTCTCCAAGCTTGATTTAAGGTCAGGATACTTTCAAATGAAGATTAGACCATCGGACATACCCAAAACAGCTTTTAGAACACGGTATGGATCTTATGAGTACACCGTGATGTCATTTGGATTGACAAATGCGCCTGCCTACTTTATGTACCTCATGAATAAGGTCTTCATGGAGTACTTGGATAGATTTGTTGTGGCGTTTATTGATGATATTATGATCTACTCGAAGGATGAGAAGGAACATGAGGAACACTTGAGTCTTACGCTGCAGAAATTAAGGGAGCACAATTGTATGCCAAGTTCAACAAGTGCCAGTTTTGGTTGAAAGAGGTGCCATTTTTGGGTCATATAATCTCAGGAGGAGGAGTATCGGTTGACCCCGGAAAAGTGAGAGACGTGTTGAAGTGGGAGCCGCCGCAAAATGTCAAGGAAATAAGAAGTTTTCTTGGAATGACTGGATATTACCGTCGATTCATCAAGGACTTCTCCAAAATAGCCAAGCCTATGGCGGAATTGCTAATGAAGGAGAAGGCATTCCGATGGACTCAAGCTTGTCAGAATAGTTTTGAGGAGTTGAAGAAAAGGTTGACAACAGCCCCAGTTTTGGTATTGCCGGATGTAAGAAAGAGTTTCGACATCTATTGTGATGCATCGAGACAAGGACTTGGGTGTGTATTGATGCAAGAAGGTCAAGTGGTCGCCTATGCGTCAAGACAATTGAAGAAACATGAGCAGAATTACCCAACACATGATTTAGAACTTGCAGCTGTGGTGCATGCATTGAAGATTTGGAGACACTATATTCTTGGACATAGGTGTGAAATTTACACGGATCATAAGAGTTTGAAGTATATTTTCACACAAACGGATCTGAACTTGAGGCAACGAAGATGGTTGGAGCTCATCAAAGATTATGATTTGGGGATCAACTATCATCCGGGAAAGGCCAATGTAGTGGCCGATGCTTTGAGTAGAAAGGGAGTAAGTCATCGACTCTTAGTTCGAGAGTTACCATTCGAGTTATGTAAGGAGTTTGAACGGTTGAACCTCGGGTTTGCAAATGAGACGGAGATGATGGAGTTAAACCCAACCTTGGAGCAAGAAATTCGAGAGGCCCAAACCGCAGATGAAGAGATCAAGGAAATCAAGGAAAGGACTGAGGAAGGGAGAGAATTCAGATTTGATGAAGACGAATATGGTACCTTATGGCTTGGAAAGAGAATCGTTGTGCCTAATGTAAAACATATTCGGGAGACAATATTAAAGGAGGCACATGACTCGCCTTACTCGATTCACCCCGGATGTACGAAGATGTACAAGGACTTGAAGGCTTGCTATTGGTGGGATAGCATGAAAAAGGACATAGCCGAATATGTCACATTGTGTGATGTGTGCCAACGAGTTAAAGCAGAACACCAAAGGCCAGCTGGATTATTGCAGCCATTAAAGATTCCGGAGTGGAAGTGGGAAGAAATTGGAATGGACTTCATAGTTGGGTTACCACGTACTCAGTCCGGGTATGACTCAATTTGAGTAATTGTGGATCGCTTAACCAAGTCAACTCATTTTGTCCCTGTGAAGACCAAATATACAGCTGCACGATTGGCCGAAATATACATGGAGCATATTGTGTGTCGACATGGAGTCCCTAAGAAGATAGTCTCGGATAGAGGTTCTCAATTTAATGCCAGATTTTGGCAAAAATTGCATGAAGCTTTGGGAACGAGGTTGAATTTTAGTTCAGCATATCATCCTCAAACGGATGGACAAACTGAGAGGACCAATCAGATTTTGGAGGACATGTTAAGAGCTTGTGCTTTAAAGCATGGGAAAAGTTGGGACAAAAGCTTGCCATACGCGGAATTTTTATACAACAATAGTTACCAAGCAAGTTTGAAGATGTCACCATATGAAGCACTTTATGGAAGGAAGTGTAGGACACCTTTATTCTGGAATGAGGCAGGAGAAACTTAAGTATTTGGTCCGGATGTGTTGCAAGAAGCCGAAAAGCAAGTCCAAATGATTCGTGAAAACTTGAGGGCAGCCCAATCAAGGCAAAAAGGCTATGCGGATAATAGGATAAGGAGATTAGCCTTTGAAGTGGGAGATTTTGTTTACCTCAAGGTGTCACCAATGAAGGGTCATAAGAGGTTTAACATAAGGGGCAAGCTCGCACCTCGCTATATTGGACCATTCAAGATTTTGGACAAAAGAGGAGAAGTAGTGTATAAGTTGGAGATGCCAGCTCATCTTTCAGATGTACATGATGTCTTTCATGTTTCCCAGCTCAAGAAGTGTTTGAGAGTACCGGAAGAACAAGTGCCAATGGAAGAATTGGAACTAGAGGAAGATTTGACGTATGCCGAGCAACCGGTCAAAATCTTGGAAACTAAGGAGAGGGTCACAAGGAACAAGGTCATTAGATGGTGTAAAGTTCAATGGAAGAACCATACTGGAAAAGAAGCAACTTGGGAGCTAGAAGATGATCTCAAGAAGGAATTTCCCTATCTCTTCTCTTCCGCGTCGAATCTCGAGGGCGATATTCATTTTAAGGGGGGTAGGTTTGTAACACCCTCATTTTCATGCATCATGCCCTACATACACTCATATACATGTTTAACATTAACCCACATAAAGAGAAACGAGTTTAACTTTATTTCGGAGCATTTAAAATTGATTTGGAGCAAAACCGCACTTAAAACGCAGGAAAGTGCGGAGTAGTCCGATTTTACTGAGGAATAGTCCGATTTCTCTCTGACTAAAAAAGGACTTGTCCGTTTTTGATGCGGACTAGTCCGATTTTGGCTCTGGAATAATTCGGACTTGTCCGATTTTGTGCGGACTAGTCCGATATTCCATGAATCCTTGAAAATTTGCTAAGTCCCTGGACTTTTCCGGACTAGTCCGGTGTTCCAGCGGACATGTCCGTTTTTCCTCTCTGTTCAAATTCGGACTTGTCCGATTTTTGGCCAGACTTGTCCGATTTTCTCTCTGGACGACTTCGGACTAGTCCGGTCCTTTCCGGACTTGTCCGATATTTCGCGACTCCGAGTTGATCTTTTGTTTTACGACTTGTTTCTTGGGTTTCACGTTAAGTGGGCCTAGGTACGTCGTGCCTAACTCTTTTAGAGCCCATGTGGGACTCTAAACCGGCCTCTACTCATCCCAAAACTCGAAATCCATCTAACCCTAGCCTCCACCACTATATAGACAGCCCCACCCCTTGGTTTGACATCTATTGCCACTTTTCCATCCACCCAAACCCTAGTTCATGGGGAGCCACCATCAAGGAGGGAGGAGAAGATCCCAAGCAAGAGGAAGAAGAGGAGGAAACAAAAGAGGATCAAGATCTCCACCAAGTTCCGTCCTTCACCACCAATACATCTCCAAGTTCATCGCCAACCCTAGATCATCAAGATCCAAGTGCTACCTCCAAGTTTCTTGATTCATTGGAGTTCTAAACACCTGGTATAACTCCTATTCTCTTTTCCTTACGTGAATTCAACCCCTAATCTCCAATTTCATGTCGATCTAGAAAATCCTAATCTACTGATCTCGTCAAGTGCGGACTTGTCCGGTCCCTAGCGGACTAGTCCGATCTTTCTGGTTAAATTGTGTTGAATTAATTCTAAAACTTGATCTAATCGAATCCAAACCTGTATAAACTTGTTAAAAGCTATTAGAACTAGTTAGTTATCATTAAAAGCAATCTAGTAACAAGTTCTACCTTGCAATTGCATCGATCATGCATGTCATGTCATATTGAATAATATTTGTGCACTCTTTGATTGTGTTTCTTGTCTTGTATGTTTATTGTGTGGATTAGACGGATTTGCGCTAGAAAGTGCCGCAGAGGATCTACAGCACCAGGAGTTTGAAGGCATTGACCCTAATCAACAGCAAGAGCAAGGCAAGTGTCCTTGAAGCATATTGATCCTGTTTTTAAAATAAATGTTTTGTTTGTAAAACTGCATGCTTGTGTCAATTTGATGGGAAATCCTATGGTAGGAAGTTTACTAGTTTTGTTTGACCACCCTTGTCACCTGGAATTTATGGTAGAGAGTCGGGAAGGCTTTTTACTTTTTGCTTCGCTTAATCAACTGGGATGGAAAACAACTATACCAATCAATTTATTTATGCATGGATGAGATTATGGATAACATGAACTGGTTAATATGGTATTGTAATGGGTGATCTAAGCATGCCTGGTATGTGGATGGGTTGGATATTATGGTGGTTTGCTTGCTTTAGATCTAAGGACCGGTTCATGCGAGAATAAGCCAGGACTACAGTGCCACCACGAGGCCAAGTATGGGTGCGGCGTAGCTGATTAATTAGGGCTTTGCTAGTGCTGTTTGGACCATTGTGGATGCTCGGGGAAGGGGTAGTCGGATTGGGTTTGTTGATGATTGGTGGGACTACCCTGGGATCCGAATGGCTCAAGAGGGGGCCCTTGGTTGAAGATGTGCTCTGCGGGAGACATCGCCACCGGTGAAACCTCAGTGGGGTCTAAATAGGCTAGTAATCCCTTTGTAAAGGCTATTTTGTGATCTCTTGGCCACACACCAACGGAAGTGTGTAATATGACTGACGGGTCATGGGCATAAGGGAGATTCTTAGTCGCCAAAAGGTGATGAAATCACGAACACGTGGGTAAAGAGGTACAAACTCTGCAGAGTGTATTAAAACTATCATGATAGCCGTACTCCCGGTTATGAGCACCTGGACAACTTCCATGATTAGAGGGTATTTGGTATTGGTGATGGTTATGGATGGTTATGGATTTATCTCTAGTATTGAATATGGTTATTGGCAATAGTGAAATCTGGAATTATTGATAAGGATGGTGAATTATGGACTGGTATTATGATATTATTTATGATTATGATGGGTTTACTTCACATACATATAATATATTGCTTTTCAAATGTTTTACTGTACTTTTCAGCACTTTGCCATTATTATTGTCATCATTTGAATCAGCCACATGTCGTACTTTCCACACTTGCTGAGTACGACATGTACTCACTCTTGCAATCCCCCCCAACAGTTGCAGGTCAGGATTGGGAGATTAATGGCGATAATGCGGAGTTCTAGGCCGTGTCTACCGTCAGCTTTGCCTGTGGTGTTGATTGGAGCTGCGCATACATACCCTGTCGCTTATGCTGCATAGTTGCTTAGTTTGCTTAATTAGTTTATTTCCGCTGCATTAGTTGAACTTGTCATTAATATTCATTGGAGCTTGTATTCGAGGATAATCTGGTTTGTGTAATAAAATTTGGTTAATTAATCTTGTTCTGTAGTAATTTTCTGTATACTCTTTTGTGATTGCACTCGTGTATGTGTGATGAACATCCTGGGCACACATATACGTTAGCTTGGTTCATTTTTCGGAACCGGGCGTCACAGATACCAATCTGTATACCAACCTGTGACGCCCGGTTCCGAAAAATGAACCAAGCTAATGTATATGTGTGCCCAGGATGTTCATCACACATACACGAGTGCAATCACAAAAGAGTATACAGAAAATTACCACAGAACAAGATTAATTAACCAAATTTTATTACACAAACCAGATTATCCTCGAATACAAGCTCCAATGAATATTAATGACAAGTTCAACTAATGTAGCGGAAATAAATTAATTAAGCAAACTAAGCAACTATGCAGCATAAGCGACAGGGTATGTATGCGCAGCTCCAATCAACACCACAGGCAAAGCTGACGGTAGACACGACCTAGAACTCCGCATTATCGCCATTAAACTCCCAATCCTGACCTGCAACTGTTGGGGGGGGGGGGGGGGTTGCAAGAGTGAGTACATGTCGTACTCAGCAAGTGTGGAAAGTATGACATGTGGCTGATTCAAATGACGACAATAATAACGGCAAAGTGCTGAAAAGTACAGTAAAACATTTGAAAAGCAACATATTATATGTATGTGAAGTAAAACCATCATAATCATAAATAATATCATAATACCAGTCCATAATTCACCATCCTTATCAATAATTCCAGATTTCACCATTGCCAATAACCATATTCAATACCAGAGATAAATCCATAACCATCCATAACCATCACCAATACCAAATACCCTCTAACCATGGAAGTTGTCCAGGTGCTCATAACCGGGAGCACGACTATCATGATAGTTTTAATACACTCTGCAGAGTTTGTACCTCTTTACCCACGTGTTCGTGATTTCATCACCTTTTGGCGACTAAGAATCTCCCTTATGCCCATGACCCGTCAGTCATATTACACACTTCTGTTGGTGTGTGGCCAAGAGATCACAAAATAGCCTTTACAAAGGGATTACTAGCCTATTTAGACCCCACTGAGGTTTCACCGGTGGCGATGTCTCCCGCAGAGCACATCTTCAACCAAGGGCCCTCTCTTGAGCCATTCGGATCCCAGGGTAGTCCCACCAATCATCAACAAACCCAATCCGACTACCCCTTCCCCGAGCATCCACAATGGTCCAAACAGCACTAGCAAAGCCCTAATTAATCAGCTACGCCGCACCCATACTTGGCCTCGTGGTGGCACTGTAGTCCTATCTTATTCTCGCATGAACCGATCCTTAGATCTAAAGCAAGCAAACCATCATAATATCCGACCCATCCACATACCAGGCTTGCTTAGATCACCCATTACAATACCATATTAACCAGTTCATGTTATCCATAATCTCATCCATGCATAAATAAATTGATTGGTATAGTTGTTTTCCATCCCAGTTGATTAAGCGAAGCAAAAAGTAAAAAGTCTTCCCGACTCTCTACCATAAATTCCAGGTGACAAGGATGGTCAAACAAAACTAGTAAACTTCCTACCATAGGATTTCCCATCAAATTGACACAAGCATGCAGTTTTACAAACAAAACATTTATTTAAAAAACAGGATCAATATGCTTCAAGGACACTTGCCTTGCTCTTGCTGTTGATTAGGGTCAAAGCCTTCAAACTCCTGGTGTTGTAGATCCTCCGCGGCACTTTCTAGCGCAAATCCATCTAATCCACACAATAAACATACAAGACAAGAAACACAATCAAAGAGTGCACAAATATTATTCAATATGACATGACATGCATGATCGATGCAATTGCAAGGTAGAACTTGTTACTAGATTGCTTTTAATGATAACTAACTAGTTCTAATAGCTTTTAACAAGTTTATACAGGTTTGGATTCGATTAGATCAAGTTTTAGAATTAATTCAACACAATTTAACCAGAAAGATCGGACTAGTCCGCTAGGGACCGGACAAGTCTGCACTTGACGAGATCAGCAGATTAGGGTTTTCTAGATCGACATGAATTTGGAGATTAGGGGTTGAATTCACGTAAGGAAAAGAGAATAGGAGTTATACCAGGTGTTTAGAACTCCAATGAATCAAGAAACTTGGAGGTAGCACTTGGATCTTGATGATCTAGGGTTGGCGATGAACTTGGAGATGAATTGGTGGTGAAGGACAGAACTTGGTGGAGATCTTGATCCTCTTTCGTTTCCTCCTCTTCTTCCTCTTGCTTGGGATCTTCTCCTCCCTCCTTGATGGTGGCTCCCCACGAACTAGGGTTTGGGTGGGTGGAAAAGTGGCAATAGATGTCAAACCAAGGGGTGGGGCTGTTTATATAGAGGTGGAGGCTAGGGTTAGATGGATTTCGAGTTTTGGGATGAGTAGAGGCCGGTTTAGAGTCCCACATGGTCTCCAAAAGAGTTAGGCACGACGTACCTAGGCCCACTTAACGTGAAACCCAAGAAACAAGTCGTAAAACAAAAGATCAACTCGGAGTCGCGAAATATCGGACAAGTCCGGAAAGGACCAAACTAGTCCGAAGTCGTCCAGAGAGAAAATCGGACAAGTCTGGCCAAAAATCGGAAAATTCCGAATTTGAACAGAGAGGAAAAATGGACAAGTCCGCTGGAACACCGGACTAGTCCAGAAAAGTCCAGGGACTTAGCAAATTTTCAAGGATTCATGGAATATCGGACTAGTCCGCACAAAATCGGACAAGTCCAAATTTTTCCAGAGCCAAAATCGGACTAGTCCGCATCAAAAATGGACAAGTCCGTTTTTAGTCAGAGAGAAATCGGACTAGTCCTCAGTAAAATCGGACTAGTCCGCACTTTCCTGCGTTTTAAGTGCGGTTTTGCTCCAAATCAATTTTAAATGCTCCGAAATAAAGTTAAACTCGTTCCTCTTTATGTGGGTTAATGTTAAACATGTATATGAGTGTATGTAGGGCATGATGCATGAAAATGAGGGTGTTACATCCACCCAAATGTCCATCGTTCGGGAGCACTCTGCATCGGGATTCTTGATCAAGAGACTGTAAGATAGACCTATTTTGTTCATGTAATTATTACTTATAATTGTTGTCGAACTTATTTGAACTGGTTTCTTATATTGCTTAAATTATATTTCGTAGGGGTGGTGCAGTGCTTTTACAATCAAAACTATACTACTTGAAGTTCAGCGTTTGCTGCATCAGCCAAATGTGCCTGATGTTGAAAATGATTGCTATAATCTACTTATCAAGGTTAGATGACACTTTGACTTAGTGACCAATGTAGGTTATTCATTCCTCCTTCGACATTTGTTAATTTAAATAATGTCAATATTTTCAGGATCCAGCGGAATATAAGAGACGTGTTAGGGAGCAAGCAGGACGGTACAATTTAGATTGATCGATGGGAGCTTCATTGTCGATCTACAATGAATGTAGCATGATTTTTGTTCGGTGTGTAAGGAAATTATCTTTGAACAATTGTAAAGCCTCTAATGGTGTATTATCACAATTAAGCCAGCCTCACTGGTGATCGAGCATTTCCTATAATGCATTACTGTACTAGTATCCGCTAGCTCATCTGTGTTTTTTTCCTGATACAATTTTGCCTGCACGACTACATACGGTTGTGATATATAATTGCAACTACATCCCTGTAATTTCAATGAAAACCGCTTATGATAATTAAACAATGACCGCCTCTGAAAATACATGATCTTCTCAGGCCGTTGTTAATCAAGAACCGGCTATGAAGTTCATTGCATTGCATACGGTTATTAATTAAGAACCGCCAACGAAGATCATGTATTTACCCAGACGGTTGTTCCTTAAAATCCATATGTGAAGTTCATTGCATTACAGACGGTTATTAATTAAGAATCGCCAACGAAGATCATGTATTTACCCAGAGGGCTGTTTCTTAAAATCCGTCTGTGAAGTTCATTGCATTACAGACGGTTAATAATTAATAACCGTCTATGAAGATCATGTATTTACCCAGGCGGTTGTTTCTTAAAATCCATCTGTGAAGTTCGTTGCATTACAGGAGGTTCTTAATTAAGAACCGATTGTGAAGATCATGTATTTACCCAGACGGTTGTTCTTTAAAATCCGCCTGTGTTGTTCTTTCATCACAGACGGTTATTATATCATTCGTCATCACAGTCGCATATTTTTAAGGACCGCCCGTGTTTGAAAAATTGAGGCGCCTGTAAAAATGCTTTTTGTAGTAGTGCATATTTGGTGGGTTTTGCTTAGATCAATAATATCACCGTTCTACAGTTTGTGAGACCCCAACTTTGCGATTTCAGATCGTGTCTTCGACGTTCTTGCTCGTGTTCTCGATTGCACCTGCAGGTATTAGCCTTCTTGGCGAGGTCAAGCGTGTGTAGCATGGTTGATAACCATTGGAGCCGTGGTGTAGTGATTGCAGGGGTACTCGAACCGCTCGAGTTCCACAGATCATCAACATCGAGTTCTCCACCTCAATCGACATACCTTTCAGATGATCAGGCCTAAACCTACTCATCAGGTGTAGTGTTAAATAGGCGGTGTTATACTATCTATCCTGCATACATTAACGATAATTTCTTCCACTTTAAACTGCAGAGTCAAACATGGGTGAAGACCGCAGTTGGATGTATACTGGCTGGAAGAGCAGAACTGGTGGTCACTGGGATGAGTGCTACATCAAGTAAGATAAATTTTTGGATCGAGCATTTTCATTGTCAACGATGATAAGGTGCGGTGCAAATGTACAAAATGGCGGAACACCAAGTTTTTGAGCAGATTTGATCTTTTGTTTCACTTATGTCGAAACGGTTTCACACTACATTATGAAGTGTGGACCTTCCACGGCGAGACTAAATCTCAAGTCATACTAGAAGTGGGTGAGGATGATGATATAACAGGAGTTGATAGGATGGATGAGATGCTAGAAGCTCTGGAAGCGGAGGATTCTCTTCCAAATGAGGCATAGGAGTTCTCCGAGGAGCTCAAGAAATCACAACAGTCGTTCCATGAACACACAGCTGTGACCGCCCTTGCTTTCTTGACCAAATATATGGAAATTAAGTCTAAGTACTTTTTTTCCATCAACTGCTACAATGATCTCATGAAATAGATCTGCAATATCCTTCCACAAACTCACAAAGTGCCTAAAGATATGTATCTGTCAAAGATCAAGATATCTGGTCTCAGTATCAACTATGAGAAAATTGATGTGTGCCAGACAACTTCATGTTATTCTGGAAAGACCACGCCAACGAGAACATGTGCTTGAAATGTGGTAAACTGAGGTATGTCAAAGTTGTTAATGATGATGGCGATAATGTAATGACAGATGTCGCACACAAGCAACTTCGTTACTTGCCTGTGACACCTCGGTTGAAGCAGTTGTTTCTTTCAAAAAGAACCGCAAGACACATGAGATGGCACAAAGAAGGTAAACGTGAGAACAAAGAATTCTTGATGCATCCGTCCGACGGTGATGCATGGAAGGCGCTAGAACGTTTTGATCCATATTTTTCTCGTGATGCGAGAAATGTTCGCATCGGGTTAGTGACAGATAGATTCTCTCTGTTTAGTACAAACGCCACGCCATACTCCCGTTGGCCCATCTTCGTCATTCCATACAACCTGCCATCGGCTCTTTGTACGAAGGACGAGTTTATGTTTTTCAACCTCATTGTACTTGGACCTGATCATCCTAGGTCACGTCTCAAAGTGATGTTTAAATCGCTGATCGAGGAATTGAAAGTGTTGTGGACAAGTGTCAAAGCGTACGATAGTTACAAGAAGCAGGAATTCAACCTTTGAGCTGTTTATTTGTCGTCCATCCATGATTTGCCGACATACGATATGTTTTCCGGATGGAGCACTCACGATCGTCTGACGTGTCTGATATGTGCTTCGGACACGAATTGCTTTCGACTAACTCATGGAGGCAAAATATCTTACTTCGATTGTCATGAATGTTAGCTTCATTCGAATCACATATTTAGGCAACAAAGTCATGTCTTTAGAAAGAACACCGTGATGTCATGCATCAGGAGCGTAACATGAGCAAAAGTATCATAAGCACTTGCATGGATATGTCTGGCAAAATGAAAAACAATATAAAAGCTATACTATATTTGGCAGACATTTGACAACTCTTGAAATCTCTGAAAGTGGTGGTAAGCCACATGCTTCTTTCTATCTTCGATCTAAAGAAAAGAAAGAAGTCATGAAATGGTTGAAATCTTTGAAATTCCCAAATGGTATCGCAGCTAGCCTGAAACGAGCCGTGAATGTGAACACAGGAAACCTCACTGGGTATAAGAGTCATGATTATCATATTATAATGGAAAGACTCTCGCCTGTTATGTTTTGGGGCTATCTAGACAATGCGGAGTGGAAGGTTTAAGCCGATCTCAACTATTTCTGTAGACAACTTTGTCCTAAAGAAATCAAGATAGGGATGATGAATAAGTTAGAGAAGGAGATACCCATACTTTTATGTAAGATGTAAAATATTTTTCCACCGGGTTTCTTCAATCCAATGCAACATCTGCTTATCCATCTTCCATTCGAAGCTAAAGTTGGCGGTCCTGTGCAATACAGGTGGATGTATCACATTGAAAGAGCACTACGATATCTGAAACCACTGGTTGGCAACAGAGCAAGGGTGGAAAGGTGCATCACTGAAGCATATTTAAGGAAGTAGGATACTTTTCATGTGTCTACTTTGCAAAAGAAAACAATGTCAATACTTCGTCAATGCGGTACAATGTGGACGAAACACCCCCTTTAAGCGACATCTCCATTTTTCAAACGAGAGGCACTACCGTTGGTAGCTACACGACCTACATGCTACCCGAATGTGAAAGGACTGTTGCTTTACTCTACATGTATGAAAATATAGATGGCATGTAGGAATACTTCGAGTAAGTGTTTGTCCTACATTTATGATAATCGACATTGTCGGTACCTGGCATACCGGTTATCCTCGCGCACATGCTAGAGCCGCCTAGGTACCCTGCCTCCCAGATGAGGCGGGGTCCGAGGGTGCCACGTGTTCAAGAGACCCGAACCCATCAACCTCAGATGGGTGGTCCAAGATATCCACAAGAAGCCTGAAGGAGAAGCTCAGCAACCTCTTTGGCGATGAGCCCCCAGGTAACCATGTGTCCAGCAGGTAAGGATCCCTTCTCCCCGTGAGACAGGGCTCCAGAGCTGCCACGTGGACCAAGACATTAGATGGGCCACCTCCCATATGGGCGGGCTTCAGCGCTACCATGTGTCCTGCAAGGTGGGACCTAACCTCCTCTGCGGAGGTGAGCTCCCAGCACCGCTACGTGTCGAGCAGGACGGGACCTAGCCTCTCCCGCAATGAGCTCCCGAGCTGCCACGTGGTGCGCAAGGCGGGACCTGACCTCCTCCGCAGAGGTGAGCTCCCGACACCAGCACGTGTCCAACAGGACGGAACCTAGTTTCCTCCGTAGAGATGAGCTCCCGAGCTGCCACGTGGTCCGCAAGGTGGGACCTGACCTCCTGCACAGAGGTGAGCTCCCGAGCTATCACATAGTCCAGCCACTTGCCCTGGACGGAGGGACGCGGGAGTCAAAAGGGCGGTGAGCCTTGTCTCTGTCAAGGATTGAAGATAAGCGGCTTCCCCAGACGCATGGCATGGTGCACGCATAATGTCAGGTACCACTACGACCAATCGCATCAAAGTGAAGACGCCGCAGGCCTATCCCACTCTGCCATGTGGGTAGCTTATGGTGACAGAGACGATTGGACGAGACATCCCCTGCCAATGTTAGCAACAACGTGTGGGCTACTGACAACTTGGACGGCAAGACGACGAGTCTTTAAAGCCACGGTTAGAGGAAGCTTATGCCAGTAGCCTTAGATCTTTAGGATAAGATCGCCCTGGAACCACCTGTCAGGCCACGGGACCCCACTTGTAAGGCGTCCAACCTTGTCTATAAAAGGCCCAGACCGCCATCGTAACAAAGAACCCCAAAATTAGACACAAAATATCACACACATGCATACACACATACTAGAAATACCATCCACCGTGGAGTAGGGTGTTACGCTCCTTGCGGCCTGATCCACGTAAAAACCACCGTCTCATATTCCCATCCGCGAGAACACTTGATTGAGGCCTAAGCCCCACCGAACAAAGAACGTCCATGGGCTGCTCCGTAGAAGATCCGGGGGAAGTGTCGCATTAACACTTCGACATTATGCGTGCCAGATAGGGGGCTTTTTCCGTAAAAAAAGTGGTAGCGCTTTCATCAATCATAGTGTTCATCAGGCCCATGGAAGGTGAATTCTGCGGCCAACATCCGGTGACCAGATGTGTCGCTCGAGTGGCACTCTCTGGTCCATCATGCTCCCGTGCAGGTACAGATGGCTAGAATGGCACGTCGGGACACATCCCAGCTCAGTTAGCTCCCCCAACGCTGCCGACTGCAAGCCAAGAGAGCGCTCTGGCAGTGGCCAGGGCTCAGCAGTGGGTCCAAGACATTGACCACTTTCTTCGTTGCGGCCATCAACTCTCCCAACAGAGGGAGACATCATGTGTCGCCATCGCATACGCCATCCATTGACCAATGCACTGCAAACTCTAGATCTAGCAGGCTTACTAGCACTGGTAAGATCCTGACAGGGGACCTGAGGGCTGACCTTGACCGTCGTCAAGCTTTGTTAGATGGCTGTGTCATCATCGAGTGGCAGCGGGAGAGACGGCGCAACCTTGACATTGAGTAAGGGCCTCGAGGGCCAGAGCAGGAGGAGTCCTCCATCCGAGGCGCACCTCAGGTAAACTCTCCACCGCCACCATCGGAACATGACCATGTGGGGTCGACTGCACCACTGCACTGCCCGGTACACCAGGTATCGCAGCAGTATGTGCCACAGCAGCAGGTCCTACAGCAACCACACATGGCGCAGCAAACCCCCTTGGCGTATGTTCTCCCATACGCCTTTCTGATGAAGCCCGTCGGAGGGTGCATGGTCTTGGCGCCATACCTCCGACTGGCGACGTGGCCACACAAGTTCCGGCCACACCTGCTAGAAAGGTTCGACGAGAGCGTCAACCCTGCAGAGTTCCTGCAGGTCTACACCACAACGCTCCTAGCTGTAGGAGTAGATGAGCCAATCCTGGCGAACTACTTCCCCGTCGCCCTGGTCGACTCAACCCGGTCATGGCTAATGAACCTGCCCGAGGGGTCCAAAACCTCTTGGGAGGAGCTTTGTCAATAGTTCACGGCGAAGTTCGGCAGCTCCTACACACAGCCCCGCACCAAGCTCGACCTCCACACTGTGCGCCAGCAACCCAAGGAGATGCTAAGGTGTGCCCGCGTGGCTGAGGGCCGTGACTGGCACACCCAGACCTCCCCTGGAGCAGGTGGAGTCGGCTAGGCCGGCGACAGTGCCATTACCCCAGGTAGCGACAAGAAGAAGAACCGGGGCGACGGCCAAAACAAGCAGCTGCACGAATCTCCTGTTGCTGCAGCAGCGGCAACCGGTGGGGGAAAACCCCCACGCTCTGACAAGCGCCCACGTTAGCCACCTGCTACTGACGATGGCGCCAATCCCTACCCGGTGCACAAGACTCGCGACCACACCGTCAGCGAGTGCCGAGAGATCAAGAGATGCACCGAACGCTATCAAGAGTGGGCACCCCCTTTGGCCACTGGGAGGGCAAGCAGAAGGTCGACCCCAAGGTCGACGATGACGAGGAGATGGAGTACCAGAAGCAAGAGCGGACTGTTAAAGTGGTCCACCAAGACATGGACTCTGACGCCAGTTGTGACCACGAGCGTCACAAGACACTCCGCATCATCTTCGGAGGGTCTTGGGATCCAGCGTCCCAGAACGCGGTCAAGACCCTCCGCCGAGCAGTGGCTCCAATAGCCCCTGCTCTCACTCCGGCGCAACACCATCGGTGGAAGGAGATGTTGATAAGCTTCGACACCTCCGATTGCCCCAAGAACATGGTTAGGGAAGGGGTTCTACCCCTCCTGGTCGCCCCACCATTGCCAACGTCAAGCTCCACTACGTCTTGATAGATGGTGGGACCAGCCATAACCTCCCCAGCCGCGCAGCCTTTGAGCAGCTACAGATCCCGGTGTCCAAGCTCACCCCCTCGAGCACATTCTTTGGGGTGGGACCAGGGAGCATCATCCCATACAGCAAAATCCATATCCGGGTGACCCTCAGGACACCCGACAATTACAGGACGGAGAGCATCCTCTTCGACATCGCTGATGTCAGCCTCCCCTTCAACACCATCATTGGCAGGCCAGCCCTCTACCGATTCATGGCCATAGCCCACTACAGCTACCTCGTCCTGAAGATGCCGACCCCCTCCGATGTCCTCAGGATCCGTGGAGACTGCACCGTCACAGTGTTAGCCTTGGAGCAGCTCCAAGCCCTCTCAGCAGACCCGACACCCAACTCGGGCAGCGCTGGATCAAGTCAGCCTCCGCTGAGCTCATGTTAGCGCAGAGCACTCATTGCGCCCCGACTGCAGCCCTCCGGTAGCACCAACATCCCTGTCAAAGCTGCCGATCTCAGTCTCATTACTGCTCAGACCACCCGCAAGACGGGCGGCAGGGGTAGGAAGTAGGGATGCTCGCTCATTGCCCCTCTATTAGCTGTCGACAGCAAGGTTGCACCACAACCATCACAGCTTCCTTGGAGCCTTGGGCACCCCTATTGTAAATGTTAAGTTTAGTAGGACAACATAAAGGATTTCATAGGACCTAGGAGCAGCACTAAGGACAACCGAGCATCGGGAGGGTCAGGTCCAGGAGGTGCAGTCAACTTATCTTGGTTCCGAACCCTAAGCTTGTACACCCTGCCTCCCTCATCATCCGGAAGCAAGTTGTTGCCCTCTTTTGTAAACGCTTGTCTCCCCCAATGAACTCTGATAAAAAAGAATCACTGTTTTACTTTTAGCTTTCTTAAAAACAACATTCATTTAATTACGCATTAATTTTATGATCATACGATACTAGCCTCGTTTATTGTATGTTATATTCATATACACATGACTAGTCCGATTTTGGTGACGACTAGTCCGGTTTCTCTCTGACTTCAAACGGACTTGTCCGTTTTTGCTGCGGGACTAGTCCGATTTTGCCTTTGGATACTTTTGGACTTGTCCGATTTTGTGCGGATTAGTCTGATATTCCAAGAATCCTTGAAAATTTGCTAAGTCCCTGGACTTTTCCAGACTAGTCTGATGTTCCAACGGACTTGTCCATTTTCCTCTCTGACTAAAGTCGGACTTGTTCAATTTTTGGCCAAACTTGTCCGATTTCTTTCTGACTAACTTCGGACTAGTTCGGTCCTTTTCGGACTTGTCCGATATTTCGCGACTCCGAATTGATTTTTTGTTTTACGACTTGTTTCTTGGGTTTCACATTAAGTGGGCCTAGGTACGTCGTGCCTAACTCTTTTAGAGCCCACATGGGACTCTAAACCGGCCTCTACTCATCTCAAACTCGAAATCTATCTAACCCTAGCCTCCACCTCTATATAAACAACCCCAACCCTTGGCTTGACATCTATTTGCCACTTTTCCACCCCACCCAAACCCTAATTTGTGGAGAGCCACCATCAAGGAGGTAGGAGGAGGTCCCAAGAAAGAAGAAGAGGAGGAAACAAAAGAGGATCAAGATCTCCACCAAGCTTTCATTCTTCATCACCAATTCATCTCCAAGTTCATCATCAACCCTAGATCACCAAGATCCAAGTGTTGCCTCCAAGTTTCTTGATTCATTGGAGTCCTAAACACCCGGTATACCTTCTATTTCCTTTTACATACGTGAATTCGACCCCTAATCTCCAAATTCACGTCGATCTAGAAAACCCTAGTTCGCTAGTTCTGCGAAGTGCGGACTATTCGGCCTTCTGCAGACTAGTACGATTTTGCTGACTAAATTGTGTTGAATTGATTCTACAAGTAGATCTAATCAAATCCAAACCTGTATAAACTTGTTAAAGTCTATTAGAACTAGATAGTGATCATTTAAAATAAATCTATTAGCAAGTTCTACCTTGCATTTTCATCAATCATGCATATCATGTCATATTGAGTAATATTTGTGCTCTCTTTGATTGTGTTTCTTGTTTGTATGTTTATTGTGCGGATTAGACAAATTTGCGCTAGAGAGTGCCATGGAGGATCTACATCACCAAGAGCTTGAAGGATTTGTCCCGAACCAATCCCAAGAGCAAGGCAAGTGTCCAAAAATTATATTGATCCTGTTTTAAAGAAAATGTTTTGTTTGCAAAACTGCATGCTTGTGTCAGTTTGATGGGAATCCTACGATTGGAAGTTTACTAGCTTTGTTTAACCACCCTTGTCACCTGGGATATATGGTAGAGAGTCGGGATGGGATTTTACCTTTTTGCTTCGCTTAATTAATTGGGATAGAAGAACAACTACACTACTTAATTTAATTATGCATTAATGAGATTGTGGTTGACTTGAACTGGTTAAATCTTATATGGTAATGGGTGATCTAAGCAAGTCTGGTATGTGGATGGGTTCGATGTATGTTGGTTTTGCTTGCTTTAGATCTAAGGACCGGTTCGTGGCGCGACCATCCAGGATTTACTGTGCCACAACAAGGCCAAGTATGGGTGCGGTGTAGCTGATTAATTAGGGCCTTGCTAGTGCTAATTGGACCATTAAGGATGCTCGGGGAAGGGGTAGTCAGATTGGGTTTCTTGATGATTGGTGGGACTACCCTCGGTTCAAGATGTGCTCAGTTGGAGATATCGCCACCGGTGAAACCTTAGTGGGGTCTAAATAGGCTAGTAATCCCTTTGTAAAGGCTATTTTGTGATCACTTGGCCACACACCTACGAAAGTGTGAGACGGCATAATTGAGATTCTATAGTCATCGAAAGGTGATAAGATCACAAACATGTGGGTAAAGCGCTACAACCTCTGCAGTGTGTGTCTAAAACTATTATGATAGCCGTGCTCCTAGTTATGAGCAACCTGGACCCTCACATGATTAGAGGAAAATTGGGATTTGGGATTGTTTGGTATTGGCTTTGGGATGTTATTATGGTTATGGTTGGTATTATGGTTATGGATGGTTATGAATTGAATTCTAGTAATTAATATGGATATTGGTATATGATGATGGATGTCGAATATGGACTGGTATTATGATAGCTACATGGTTTATGATGGGTTTACTTCACATACATATAATATATTGCTTTTCAAATGTTTTACTGTACTTTTCAGCACTTAGCCATTATTACATTCGTCATCTGCATCAGCTACATGTCATACTTTCCACACTTGCTGAGTACAACATGTACTCACTCTTGCAATCCCCCCCCCCAACAGTTGCAGGTCAGGATTGGGAGTATAATGATGATAATGCGGAGTTCTAGGCCGTGTCTACCGTCAGGTTTGCCTGTGGAGTGTTGGAGCTGCGCTATACCCTATCGCTTATGCTGCCTAGCTGTTTAGTTTGCATATTTAGTTTATTTCCGCTGCATAGGTTGAACTTGTCATTAATATTTAGAACTTGTATTTGAGGATAATATGCTTTGTGCAATAAATTTGGTTAATTAATCTTGTTCTATGGTAATTTTCTGTATATCTTTTTGTGAATGCACTCGTGTATGTGTGTTGAACGTCCTGGGCGCACATATTCGTTCACTTGGTTCATTTTTGGAACCGGGTGTCACAGATTGGTATCAGAGCCACAATTTGACCGTAGGACGCAGCCTAGATAGAATGGACAGTTTAGAGCACATAGGAGCACTCAGGAATCGATGTGTTTTTGTTTGGTGTGCTGTTTGCTATATATATTGTTTGCTTGTGTGCTTAATAGAGGATTTTGGGATGCTTTAGCATTACCATATCCACGTAGGTTAATGTAGCTAGCTGTTTAGTTTCATATCCCTTGATGCATATAGTTGGGGACGTTTTCTAATTCTTATCTCTTGCTTTTCTTCAGATGGTGAGAACTCGCAACCAAAGGGATCACAATGATGAGGAGGAGAACCATGGAGTACCTCAGAACAACAATGGACAAGGACCTGCTCATGGAACTATCAATATTGAGCAGCTCTTGGCAATGCAAAACCAGCTCATGCAGACCATGGTACAAACTATGGGACAGCTGCAGGCTGATAACATCAATAATCAGCCCGACATGCCTCCACCGCCACCCCTGCCTCCTCATAACCGGTTGGGAGAGTTTGTGAGGACTAGGTCGCCAACCTTTGCTCAAGCCGCTGACCCTATGGATGCGGATGTTTAGATCAAATCTGTGGAGAAGAAGCTTGCTATTGTCCAATGCAGTGACCGGGAGAAAGTGCTTTTTGCTTCTCATCAACTAGTTGGAGCAGCTGCGGATTGGTGGGATTCCTTGTGCAAAGCTCATGAGAACCAAGAGAGAATTACTTGGGCCGAATTCGAAGAGAGCTTCTGTTCTCATTATGTGCCGGTAGGTGTTATGATTTTGAAGAGGCAAGAATTTGAGAACTTAAGGCAAGGAAGATCAAGCGTTCGTGAATATCTCAATAAGTTCACTCAACTCTCAATATATGCGCCTGAGGATGTGAGGCGGGACAGCCGGAAGCAATACTTATTCATGAGCGGCTTGAACAATGAATTCCAAGTGCAATTGCTCAATTGTGACTATGCGAATTTCCAGAAGCTTGTGGACAAAGCAATTGTGGTGGAGAACAAGGTCCATGAGATGGAACAAGACAACAATAGGAAGACGCCATACCAAGGAAAACAACAAGCAAGTAACGTGCGCCCTCGCTTCACATTGCCCAATGCGCCTTACTTCACCTCTTTTGCGCCTACTCATCGCCCTCGTTATGCACCGCGCCCAACTCAGTTCGTGCAGCAGTGCCCTGTTATGCAAGCACCTAGGCCTCCAATGCCTTATGCACCTCGTGCTAATTTTCGTGGTGCACATGTTGAAAACCAAGATCGCCCCAAAAATTCTGGTGGAGTTAAGAAGTGCTATACGTGCAGAGAAGCTGGACACTTTGCACATCAATGTCCTAAGTTAGGCCTTGGTCAAGGAGGCAATGCGCTGAGGCAAAACCCAAGACCCAACGGAGGACAACCGCAAGGGAACCATGGACAACAGAATTTTGCTCGTGGCAACGTGAACCATGTACGGAGGATGCTCAACAAGCGGATGACATGGTCATTGGTATGTTTCTCGCCAACTCCAACCCGCGACTATGTTGTTTGATTCTGGAGCATCGCATTCATTCATTGCATTGAAGTATGTTGCCAAGTATAGTTTGCCTATATCTCATATGAAGTTTACTCTGTTGGTTAAGTCTCTTGGAGGAGATATGAGGACAAATATTGTATGTCCAAAAGTAAGCCTTAGAATAAGGGGGGTAGACTTCTCCGCCAACCTCATTGTTTTGATTCTCAAGGATTGGGCATTATACATGGTATGGACTAGTTGAGGAAGCACAATGGAGTTGTTGAGTGTGCCACGAAGACGGTGAAGTTGACCAATGAAGAAGGGATCACCGTAGAGTTGGAAGCATCTCAAACCGCACTGAAGCAATTGGAATTGAATCATATGGACGGTGCCGCAATTGAGGAGATTCGGGTGGTGTGTGAATTTTTGGATGTTTTTCCGGACGAGTTGCCAGGTAGGCCACCTGATCGAGACATTAAGTTTGTTATTGATTTAATACCTGGAACTGCACCTATAGCTAAGAGGCTATATAGGATGCCTCCTATGGAACTAGCGGAGCTCAAGAAGCAAATTCAAGAGCAACTAGAGAAGAGTTATATTCGCCCAAGCTCTTCTCCTTGGAGAGCACCCGTTCTTTTTGTGGACAAGAAGGATGGATCCCAAAGGATGTGCGTAGATTACCAAGCTCTCAACGAGGTAACAATCAAGAACAAGTACACCTTGCCAAGCATAGAAGACTTGTTTGATCAGATGAAGGGTTCTTGTGTCTTCTCTAAGATTGATTTGAGGTCGGGATACTTTCAGATGAAGATTAGACCATCGGACATACCCAAGACAGCTTTTAGGACACGGTATGGATCGTATGAGTACACCGTGATGTCCTTTGGATTGACCAATGCACTTGCGTATTTTATGTACCTCATGAATAAGGTCTTCATGGAGTACTTGGATAGGTTTGTTGTGGTGTTTATTGATGACATTATGATCTACTCGAAGGATGTGAAGGAACATGAGGAACACTTGAGGCTTACACTGCAGAAATTGAGGGAGCATCAATTGTATGATAAGTTCAACAAGTGTCAGTTTTGGTTGAGAGAGGTGTCGTTTTTGGGTCATATCATCTCAAAAGGAGGAGTATCGGTTGAAACCGGAAAGGTGAGAGACGTGTTGAAGTGGGAACCACCGCAAAATGTAAATGAAATAAGGAGTTTCCTTGGGATGGATGGATATTATCGTCAGTTCATCAAAGACTTCTCCAAGATAGCCAAGCCAATAACGGAATTGCTAATGAAGGGGAAGGTGTTGCAATGGACAGAAGCTTGTCAAAACAGTTTGAAGGAGTTGAAGAAGAGGTTAACTACAGCCCCAGTTTTGATATTGCCGGATGTAAGCAAGAGTTTCGATATTTATTGTGATGCATCGAGACAAGGACGTGGATGTGTATTGATGCAAGAAGGTCAAGTGGTCGCCTATGCATCAAGACAATTGAAGAAACATGATCAAAATTACCCCACACATGATTTAGAGCTTGCAGCCGTGGTACATGCGTTGAATATTTGGAGACACTATATCCTTGGACATAGGTGTGAAATTTATACGGATCATAAGAGTTTGAAGTATATTTTCACATAAACGGATCTGAATTTGAGGCAAGGGAGATGGTTGGAGCTCATCAAAGATTGTGATTTGGGGATCAACTATCATCCGGGAAAAGCTAATGTAGTGGCCGATGCTTTGAGTAGAAAAGGAGTAAGTCATCAACTCACAGTTCGAGAGTTACCATTCGGGCTATGTAAGGAGTTTGAACGTTTGAAGCTTGGATTTGTAAATGAGATGGAGATGATGGTGTTGAACCCAATATTAGAGCAAGAAATTTGGGAAGGCCAAACTAAGGATGACGAAATTGAAGAAATCAAGGAAAGGACCCAAGAGGGGTGATAATTCAGATTTGATGAGGATGAACATGGTACCCTATGGCTTGGTAAGAGGATTGTTGTGCCTAATGTGAAGCATATTCGGGAGATAATAATAAAAGAGGCACATGACTGACCATACTCAATTCATCCTGGTTGTACGAAGATGTACAAAGACTTGAAGACATGCTATTGGTGGGATAACATGAAGAGGGACATAGCTGAACATGTAGCATTGTGTGATGTGTGTCAACGGGTCAAGGCAGAACATCAAAGGCCAGCTGGACTATTACAACCATTAAAGATTCCGGAATGGAAGTGGGTAGAGATCGGTATGGACTTCGTAGTTGGTTTACCACGTACTCAGTCTGGTTACGGCTCAGTTTGGGTAATTGTGGATTGGTTAACTAAGTCAGCTCACTTTATTCCCGTCAAGACCGCCTATAATGGAGAGAAATTGGCAGAACTCTATATGGGAAGAATAGTATCTTTGCATGGAGTTCCGAAGACGATAGTCTCGGATAGAGGTTCACAATTCACTTCCATGTTTTGGCAAAAAATGCATGAAGCTTTGGGAACGAGGTTGAATTTTAGTTCAGCATATCACCCTCAAACGGATGGACAAACTGAGAGGACCAATCAAATTTTAGAGGACATGCTAAGAGCTTGTGCTTTAAAGCATGGGAAAGGTTGGGACAAGAGCTTGCGATATGCAGAATTTTCATACAACAATAGTTACCAAGCAAGCTTGAAAATGTCACCATATGAAGTGCTTATGGAAGGAAGTGCAGGACACCTTTATTCTGGAATGAGGCAAGAGAAACTCAAGTATTTGGTCCGGTTGTGTTGCAAGAAGCCGAAAAGCAAGTCCAAACAATTCGTGCAAACTCGAGGGCTGCCCAATCAAGACAAAAAGGCTATGCGGACAATAGCAAAAGTAAATTAACCTTTGAAGCGGGAGATTTTGTTTACCTCAAGGTGTCACCGATGGGAGGTCATAAGAGGTTTAACATAAGAGGCAAGCTAGCGCATCGCTACATTGGACCATTCAAGATTTTGGACAAAATAGGAGGAGTAGCATATAAGTTGGAGATGCCCACTCATCTTTCAGATGTACATGATGTCTTTCATGTTTCCTAGCTCAAGAAGTGCTTGAGAGTACCGGAAGAACAAGTGCCAATGGAAGGATTGGAAATAGGGGCAGATTTGACTAATGTCGAACAACCGGTCAAAATCTTATAAACTAAGGAGAGGGTCACAAGGAACAAGGTTATTAGATGGTGTAAAGTTCAATGGAAGCACCACATAGAAAAAGAAGCAACGTGGGAATTGGAGGATGATCTCAAGAAGGAATTTCCCTATCTCTTCTCTTTCGCGTCGAATCTCGAGGGCGAGATTCATTTTAAGGGGGGTAGGTTTGTAACACCCTCATTTTCATGAATCATGCCCTACATATATTTATATACATGTTTAACATTAACCCACACAAAGAGGAATGAGTTTAAAATTGATTTGGAACAAAACCGCACTTAAAATGCTGAAAAGTGCGGACTAGTTTGATTTTGTTGAGGACTAGTCCGATTTCTCTCTGACTTCAAACGGACTTGTCCGTTTTTTCTGCGGACTCGTCCAATTTTGCCTCTGGACACTTTCGGACTTGTCCCATTTTGTGCGGACTAGTCCGATATTCCAATAATCCTTGAAAATTTGCTAAGTCCCTGGACTTTTCTGGACTAGTGCAGTGTTCCAGCGGACTTGTCCGTTTTCCTCTCTGACTAAAGTCGGACTTGTCCGATTTTTAGCCAAACTTGTCTGATTTCTTTCTGACTAACTTCGGACTAGTTCGGTCCTTTTCGGACTTGTCTGATATTTCGCGACTCCGAATTGATCTTTTGTTTTACGGCTTGTTTCTTGTGTTTCACATTAAGTGGGCCTAGGGATGTCGTGCCTAACTCTTTTAGAGCACACGTGGGACTCTAAACCGGCCTCTACTCATCTCAAACTTGAAATCCATCTAACCCTAGCCTCCACCTCTATATAAACAACCCCACCCCCTTGCTTGACATCTATTTACCACTTTTCCTCTCCACCCAAACCCTAGTTCGTGGAGAGCCACCGTCACGGAGGGTGGAGGAGATCCCAAGCAAGAAGAAGAGGAGGAAACGAAAGAGGATCAAGATCTCCACCAAGCTTTCGTTCTTCATCACCAATTCATCTCCAAGTTCATCATCAACCATAGGTCGCCAAGATCCAAGTGTTGCCTCCATGTTTCTTGATTGATTGGAGTCCTAAAGACCTTCTATACCTTCTATTTCTTTTTCCTTACATGAATTCGACCCCTAATCTCCAAATTCACGTTGATTTAGAAAACCCTAGTTCACTAGTTCTGCGAGTGCGGACTAGTCCACCCTTCTGCAGACTAGTCCGATTTTACTGACTAAATTGTGTTGAATTGATTCTAAAAGTAGATCTAATCAAATCCAAACCTATATAAACTTGTTAAAGTATATTAGAACTAGATAGTGATCATTTAAAAGCAATCTATTAACATGTTCTACCTTGCATTTGCATCAATCATGCATATCATGTCATATTGAGTAATATTTGTGCCCTCTTTGGTTGTGTTTCTTGTTTGTATCTTTATTGTGCGGATTAGACTGATTTGCGCTAGAGAGTGCCGCGGAGGATCTACATCACCAAGAGCTTGAGGGCTTTACCCGAACCAATCCCAAGAGCAAGGCAAGTGTCCTTGAAGCATATTGATACTGTTTTAAAGTAAATGTTTTGTTTGTAAAACTGCATGCCTGTGTCAATTTGATGGGAATCCTATGATATGAAGTTTACTAGCTTTGTTTAACCACCCCTGTCACCTGGGATATATGGTAGAGAGTCGGGATGAGATTTTACCTTTTTGCTTCGCTTAATTATTTGGGATGGAAGAACAACTACACTACTTAATTTAATTATGCATTAATGTGATTGTGGTTGACATGAACTGGTTAAATCTGATATGGTAATGGGTGATCTAAGCAAGCCTTGTATGTGGATGGGTTTGATGTATGGTGGTTTTGCTTGCTTTAGATCTAAGGACCGATTCATGGAGCGACCATCCCGGATTTACTGTGCCACAACGAGGCCAAGTATGGGTGCGGTGTAGCTGATTAATTAGGGCCTTGCCAGTGCTAATTGGACCATTAAGGATGCTCGGGGAAGGGGTAGTCAGATTGGGTTTCTTGATGATTGGTGGGACTACCCTGGGATCCGAATGGCTCAAGAGGGGACCCTCGGTTGAAGATGTGCTCAGTTGGAGACATCGCCACCGGTGAAACCTCAGTGGGGTCTAAATAGGCTAGTAATCCCTTTGTAAAGGCTATTTTGTGATCTCTTGGCCACACACCTATGGAAGTGTGAGACGACATTATTGAGATTCTTTAGTCATCGAAAGGTGATAAAATCACACACCCGTGGGTAAAGCGGTACAACCTCTGCAGCATGTGTCTAAAACTATCATGATAGATGTGCTCCCGGTTATGAGCAACCTGTACCCTCACATGATTAGAGGAAAATTGGGATTTGGGATGGTTTGGTATTGGCTTTGGGATGGTATTATGGTTATGGTTGGTATTATGGTTATGGATGGTTATGAATTGAATTCTAGGATTTAATATGGATATTGGTATATGATGATGGATACGGAATATGAACTGGTATTATGATAACTACATGGTTCATGATGGGTTTACTTCACATACATATAATATATTGCTTTTCAAATGTTTTACTGTACTTTTCAGAACTTAGCCATTATTACATTCGTCATTTGTATCAGCTACATGTCATACTTTCCACACTTGCTGAGTACGACATGTACTCACTTTTGCAATCCCCCCCCCCACAGTTGCAGGTCAGGATTGGGAGTATAATTATGATAATGCGGAGTTCTAGGCCGTGTCTACTGTCAGCTTTGCCTATGGAGTGTTGGAGTTGCGCTATACCCTATCACTTATGCTGCCTAGCTATTTAGTTTATATCCGCTGCATAGGTTGAACTTGTCATTAATATTCATTAGAACTTGCATTTGAGGATAATATGGTTTGTGCAATAAAATTTGGTTAATTAATCTTGTTCTATGGTAACTTTCAGTATATCTTTTTGTGAATGCACTCGTGTATGTGTGTTGAACGTCCTGGGCACACATATGCGTTCACTTGGTTCATTTTCGGAACCGGGTGTCACACTTGTTTTCACATATTATGTGAAAATAGGATAGTGTATGTCTGGTTTCCGCTTAATGGAAAACATTTCGAAGATCTCAAATCCCTTCTAAGAGATCGATCTTGTGTCATTACTAATCAAAAGCGTAGAGCGGCAAACCAAGCTAGCACAGCTGCACCAGCAACTGAAACGCCAATGGCCCAGAAGACCCTTAGTGAGTTTTCGGCTCCCTCTAGTAACAATGTCGTTATTGGGCCCACTGTTAGCACGGGAGATGTAAACTTCAAAATGAAGACTGGTCTGATCACTATGGTGCAAGCCAATCCATTTTATGGGAAGGCTAACGAGGATGCGAATGCTCACCTACAACTGTTCATGAGATCTGCAACACTTTTAAGATCAAGGACATGTCTCATGATGCTATCCGTCTTAGGGTGTTTCTGTTCTCTCTTCTTGGGAGAGTGAAACAGTGGTTCTACATGAACCAAAGTGTTGTAGACGCTTGGGAGAAGTCTTCTATGACACTCCTCGCCAAGTTATTTCTGTTGTGCAAGACTAATGCCCTACGTGGAAGATTTTCCAGCTTCCAACAAGACGCCAAGGAGTCTATTCCCGAGGCTTGGGAAAGGCTGTAGGAGTATATCCTAGCCTGCCCCCGGGATGGATGATTGGCTCATTATCCAAAACTTCTACAATGGCTTGACCCCTTCTGCGTGTGACCATGTTGATGCTGCTGCTGGAGGTGCCTTCTTCTCATTGACGGTGCCCAAAGCCAAAGACTTAACTGAGAAGGTGGTGTCAAATATGGGTTGGAGTGACGAGCGTCTCTATACCCATCAGTGAGGCATGCACACCTTGAAGGAGGTGGACATGATCGCTGCCAAATTGGACCTCTTTATGAAGAAGATAGATGGACAGGCCAATGGAGATATATATGGCAATGCCTATGCCCTAGACTCTCACATCACGTGTGAAGTCTGTGGCAACACGGGTCATTTGGGCAATGATTTCCTAGAAAACCGTGTGGATGCCCCATACGTAGGCAACAACGGAACAACAATGGCAAACGTCCAAGAGGTCAAGGGTTTGGCCAACCATGCCCATTATTTAGAGGAGGGTATAATAACAATGGCAACAATGGAAATCAGACCAACATGAGAGAGCTTGCCATTAGCCAGCTGAAGATCAATGATGCTCTATCCAAGAAACTGCCAACTAATGGAAAGACCCTAGAGAGCATTAGTGCCAAGATTAAAGGACTATCTTCGGCCTTCAAGAATCAATTAAGCTTGTAGGATCGAAGAGCACGTGTAAAGCTACCAGAGGGGGGTGAATGGTAGATTAAAACTTTTTCAGCGGAAGCAATGAAAACCCCTCGGTAGAAAAACGATCCATTAAAGAAATCATGTGTGAAACTAATCTAAACGTGTTTCACAGTGACAAAAGTGATAGATATCAGATAGAATCAAGTCACGAAGATGACCCAACAAGAATCACTCAAATCCGTTGAGACAAACTCAAGTTACGATCGAAAGATCGAACAAAGGTCAATCTGTTCTACCCGAGAAAAACAGTTATAGAACACTGCAAAGAAACTCGTGTAGATCAGAAACCACAAATCCAATGATCGTGAAATTTAGAAAGATGATAGAAAATTAAGTTGTAAAGACAACCACGTCAATCGGATCTGTAAAACTCAAGTTATGATGAAACCACCAAACCAAGGTAGTGATGTGCAGAAACTCGACGAGAAAGACTTGAAAGAAACAAGTCACAAGGCACAAAAGTTCCTTCAAACTACAAATTTTATTGATCAAACCACAGGAGGAACAGCCCTAAATTCATGCACCATGAGATCTGGCCTCCCTTGCTTATATAACCAGCCCTTAGGCCAACCCAAACGCAACTAGGACTCTAATCCTACTCAATTCACGAATCGAAACTTTCTATAACTGCTCAAGACTCTTCTATACACAGATAGAAGCAATCTTAAGACTTCAAAACACCTTATAAACACATCCCACATTCCTAAAACAACTCAAATTCGTAACCCACCCGAAATCCTATCATAACCAACTCAATACTTTCCATTCTAAGTTATAACCGACTCCGCCGCAGCCGAAGTCATCAACCGATACGATCCGATCCTTCCAACCAGATCTTCCCTTCCTTAGCCCATCTTTGGAACCATGTTGCCACGTCATGCACCCTTTGCATACATGCAAACATCTTCCAACAACATCCACGATACCTTCATGTGCATTGTTCTTGATTCAAACATGTTGTGCAACCTCCCGATCAACTCAACCACAATTCCTCCCAAACTTGGTTGTTGAACCTCATCTTCTCCCTAAGACTTGTTTAATGGATCCCGTCACCAGCCATGTCTTGAACTCAAGCAACACCTGCACATGAATAAACAACCAATACTTCTGAGCACAAGTCCTTGACTTGACTCTCGTTAGTTCTGAAACCACAACACCTTATGTGAGCACCTCACATAAACATGTTGCAAAACCACAGTAAAACGATATCAGCCATATCAACCAAATGCACCAAAAACTTAGCAAATGTATACTAAGCAATCTTTCCAACAATGTAAAGCAAGTTCGAAACAATTCACAGTAAAAACAGGAGCATTACAATGAAGCTCTGAATCTTGCCAAAGCTAACCGGAGCTTGAGCCAGACCTTACCAAAGCTAGTACAACCTAGCGCCGGAGCTTACCAAAGCTAGTACAACCTAGCGCCAGAACTTACCAAAGCTAGTACAACCTAGCGCTGGAACATACCAAAGCTAGTACAATCTAGCGCCGGAACTTACAAAAGCTAGTTGGAACTAGTCAACCCAAACGCCGAAGCTAGAAAAACATGTCGGAGCTAACCAAGATAAGTCGGTCCTAGCAAAATATATAGGAGCTTAACAAATACATGCCGGAGCTATAAAATACATGCCGGAGCTAAGGACAAAGCTCACCGGAGCTACCCAAAAACATGCTGTACTTTGACAAAGCAAGTCAAACCTATTGTCGAACCTTGCAGAAGCTTGGAGCTAGAGTCAGACCATGCTAAAAAATGTACTTTGGCAAAATTTCAGAACTTATATCATCAAAGCCAATATATTCAGTACAAGCCAATGTATTCAGCACACATATGTCTCACAATGTCCTTCTTGATGAATGCATTGGCAACACCATTTAAAATCCGAACATTGGCTTATTCACATTAAAAGTTTTGAAAACAATTTCTCCCCCTTTGTAAAACAGAAATAAAATGAGAAGAAAAACAAATTCTCCCCCTGAGAAGAATCGCGCCAAAATAATTGTGAATATGTGATGTGTAATCAATAACTGTGCCAAAACAATTATGAATATGTGATGTGTAATCAATTTCTCCCCTTGCATACCTATGTGATGTGTAATCAATTTCTCCACATTGCATACTTATCTTTTTTAAAAATTCACATATTGTCTCTCCGCCTTTGACAATGTATTCAGCAAGGTACAAAAGATAAATTTTAATTGTTATGAGAATATTATAACATACACATATAAAACAAAATTTATCCAATCATACTATCAAGTAAATTACAATATCACAACAATGATATACATAAAGTAGTGTAAGCCATGCTAGAGATCAAATGTAATTTTCAATTTAAGCAAGTCATGATCTCACAAACTTAACTATTTCAATACCTGAAAGCATGACACTTGTTGCTGCTTTTTATTATTTTTTCAAAGCACAAAATTAGATCATATGATATTTGTAAGAGATTATATGCGCATCTGCCTTATTCTAACCATCCAAGCCAAACCTATGTCATTTTACAATCATAAGCTTATGGACATGGTTTTAGTCATGCACAACTTCTTCCAAGTTCATATATAAGTGCAATGATAAGCCATCTCAAAAGAAGAAGTGTGATGCATGCATATTCTCTTGATCTTTTCTCAATTTATATTTGTCCAAAAAAACTCCCCCTCAATGTAAGCCATGAGGATGCATAACCCCTATTTTACTACGAATGAAACAAAAACGAGTGAAATCCAAAGGTTTTGTAAAAATGTTAGCCAATTGTTGTTCGGTATCTACATGATGAAGCACAATGTTTCCTTTTTTAACATTATCATGGAGAAAGTGATACCTAATGTCAATGTGCTTTGTTCTAGAATGTTGCACGGGGTTTTTAGCAATGCAAATGGCACTAGTGTTACCACAAAACAGTGGAACACCATATAGATCAACCCCGTAGTCCTTAAGTGTTTGAACAATCCAAAGAATTTGTGAGCAAGCACTAGCAGCAGCTACATATTCAGATTCAGCTGTGGATTGTGCAACTGAGTTTTGTTTTCTAGAGGACCAAGCAACAAGTGAATTACTAAGAAAATGACAAGCACCGGAAGTACTTTTACTATCAATCCTACAACCCCAAAATCAGCATCCGAAGAAACTTTGAAAGTAATGGTTGAGGAAGAAGGAAGAAAAATGCCAAATTCTTGAGTTCCATGTACCTACCCGAGAATCCTTTTGACAGCTTGACGATGTGAAGCACATGGGGGGGGGGGCTTGAAACCGTGCACAAAGACATATGTTGAATTGTATGTCCGGTCTTGATGTCGTGAGGTACAAAAGTGATCCGATCATGCTTCTATATTCTTATTGATCCACGGGTTCACCATCTTCATCAAGTTCAAGTGTTGTTGTCGTTCCATTGGTGTCCGAAGAGGCTTGCTTTTGTCCATGTTGAAGCGCCTTAGGAGATCTTTTGTATACTTTGTTTTATGCACAAAGGTACCCTCCTTGGTTTGCTTGATTTGCAGCCCCAAAAAGTACGTGAGTTCTCCCATCATACTCATCTCAAATTTTGAACTCATCATAGCTGAAAACTTGGACACAAGATCATGAGAAGCACAACCAAAGATAATATCATCCACATACACTTGAACGAGTAATGAGTCATTGCCATGCTTAAGCACAAAAATAGTTTTATCAACCTTGCCCATGGTAAACCGCTTTTCAAGTAAGAATGTTTTTAACCTATCATACCATGCTCTAGGAGCTTGTTTGAGACCGTACAAGGCTTTGGACACTTTGTAAACATGATTTGGAAAATCTGAATTTTCAAAAACCGGTGGTTGTTGGACATAAACCTCTTCATCTATGTAGCCATTAAGAAAAGCACTTCAAACATCCATTTGATAAAGCATAAAACCTTTAGATGCAGCAAAATCTAACAAAATTCTTATGGCTTCTAATCTAGCAACAGGAGCAAAAGTTTCATGAAAATCTAGACCTTCAACTTGAGTGAAACATTGAGCAACCAACCTAGCCTTATTCCTAACCACAACCACATCCTCACTTTGCTTATTTTTAGACTCCCATTTAGTTCCAATTAAAGTGTGACCTTGAGGTCGAGGTACATGTTTCAAAACATTATTTCTTTCAAAATTTTCTAACTCTTCTTGCATGGCAATAATCCAAGATTCATTAGTGAGTGCATGTGATATATCTTTGGGTTCAAAAGAAGCAACAAAAGCAGAATGAGCATGAGAGTTTGGATCGCAAAACCTGGACCGTGTGACTCGTTCATGCAAGCTTCCAATAATTTGTTGTGGATGATGGCTTTTGAGAACCCGGAGGGGAGTGAACACTTCACAAACTTCTTCTTCTTCATGTTCATCACAAATCGATGAGCTTGTGACTTGAGGAGGATCTGAACCAGCAATGGAGGTCGTCGGTGCTGGTTCTGAATAAAAATCAGGAGCTGGAACAATGTCATTAGCTGCTGAATTTTCGGGCAGCAGCACCACTTCTTCCTCATCTTCAACGAAAATGCTCTCCCCCCCGCGGATATGGATCTAGACCTGCAATGTTTGAGCTAGTATCTGTGCTAGCTTCATCTAAAGACACCTCACAAGTCTCCATATTTTTCTTCGTGACAAGTAAAAGCACACGGTAGCCTCTAGTATGAGATGGATAACCAAGAAACATGCCATCAATGGGTCTAGGTTCAAATTTATCAAGATTACCATGTTTCTTAACAAAGCATTTGCAGCCAAACACCCGAAAGTCTGTAACACTTGGCCTATGTCCAAACCGGAGCTCATATGGTGTTTTACCTAGCTTAGCGCGCAAGAAAACACGATTTGAGACATAATAGGCGGTTGCAATTCTATCGACCCAAAATTTCCTAGGAATTTTATATTCATCAAGCATAGTCCTAGCCATCTCAACTAAGCTTTTGTTCTTTCTTTCTACGACACCGTTTTGTTGAGGTACATATGGTGAAGAAAATTGATGATCTATTCCATTTTCAGCACAAAAGTGATCAAAAGATTGATTTTTAAATTCGGTCCCGTTATCACTTCTAATTTCTTTTAAAGATCTTGGGTGATCAATTGATAATCTAATAAATAAAGTTATAAAGTGACTAATAGCTTCATTCTTATATGCCACAAAGTAAACCCAATAGTATATAGAATAATCATCAACAATCACAAGAACATACCATTTAGCTCTGAAGGATTGAACACGTGAAGGTCCTAAGGTGTCAAGGTGCAAAAGTTGACGCGCTTCAGTTTTCATGATTATTCTGAGAGGAGTATGCGAAGTTGCAACAATCTTAGCATGTCTATAAAAAGAGCACACAATTTCTTTGTCCCCTTCAAGCATAGGTAGCCCACGTATGCGATCAAGAGCACTAACACGCGTGAGATGATCAAAGCCTACGTGACCAAGTCTACGATGCCAAAAATATAAATCTTTGGAATCATTAGCAACTAGACACCTATGCTTAGAGGAAAATATATCAAAATCAGCTTTAAAAACTCTTCCAAACCGTGACATGTTAAAAATAAGCTCACTATTTGAATTTACAACTTTGCAGCAATTTTTAGTGAAAATAATTTCCAGATTTTCATCTAGTAGTTGTGAAACAGAAAGCAAGTTGTATTTAAAATTTTTAACAAGTGCCACATCCTTCAAAGTGTAGTGATCATTTACTCTAACCGAACCCTTAGCAATTATAAGAGTCGAAGAATTATCGGTAAAAGTAACATTCTCTACATGTGATACAAAAGAGAGGGAGGAGAACCATTCTTTGTTACCGATCATGTGGCGTGAGCAACCTGAATCCACAATCCAAATGTTCTCCTTCCTCAAGCGTGTAACCTACATAGAGGCACAATACGTCGATGACTCAATATTGGGGTTAGTCAAAAGGCATTTAGGAATCCAATACTGAGTCACACGACGTCCAGCAGGAATAACACGCGAAAGTTGAGATAAAACAGCAAGTTTATGAGCCAAAGCTTGAGGATTTTTGTACCCAACTTATGTCCAATGAGATGTTACATGTGTAGCACGAAAAACAGTAGGTTTGGGAGCAAACTTTGCATGTTTTCGACTCATTACAGCAGATTGTATGTTTCTATCATTCGGTTTAGCTAGTGCAGCAAATTTTGCATGATAGTTATGAGATCTAGAGATCATTCTTTCCTTTTTCTGTTGTTTAGCTAGTCTATAACAAAAATCTATGACATGACCATCTCTACCACAGTAGATACAATGAAATTTAAATTTGTGTTCATGTCTAGATGAGCAAGCAACATTTTTATTTGAAACCGAATGAAACAACACTCCTGCAGATTTGAAAACCACTTCTTTTTGTTTAGGAACTGTTTGAATCAAACAACTTCCTAATGACTTTACAATTTTAGGTGGATGTGCCTTAGCATGAGGATGAGAATCAAAACCCAGACTAGTTTTATCATTGCAAGGCTTTTAGGAATTCAGCAGCAAGTTTAGGTTCTTATTCTCATTACAAACCGATCTAATGTCCTATGCATGTCATCAAGTTTATTGGACAGATCAAGGCAATTTTCACATGAAGTTTTTCCTTTTAATTTACAATTGAAACAATATTTAACTTCATGAGAACGTAAAGCTTTGTTCAATATAGAAATTTCATTCATAGCATCTTGTATTTTCTTATGAAGATCATCACAAGTAGAACAATGCAAATCAATTGTAGAACAGCTAGCATTTTTCAAGTTTTTATTATTAAGTGCAGCAAGATCTCTGTTCTTTTCAATTTTTAACTCAAGTTTATCAAGTGTGGAGGTGTGCGCACTTCTTAATGAAGACAATTGTTCATATATTATATCACATGAGTGACATGCATCATCACTAGGAATCAAAGTTTTTAAACGGTTGATTTCAGATTCTAGTGATTCAATTTTAGCAGCACTACCACTAAGCTTTTTGTCCTTTTTTCTTAAATATAATAGTCGCACGAGAAATAGCGTCACACATTTCTTCGCAAGTAGGACATACCTCTTTATTACCGCTGTTGTGTTCAGCCTCCTCCATACTTGATCTTGACTTGCTCGCCATGAAGCAAAAGTTTACTAAATCATCTTCCTCTTCATCACTTCCAATGTCCACATCGCTCGAGACAAGTTCTTGAAGTGCAGAGATAAAACTGCTCACCAATTGATGTCCTGTAAAACCCTTCTTTTTCTTCGTATCTTTTTGTAGAGGAGTGCTTCGTCCTTGTTTGCTTTTTCATCCCGGGAAGTATGACTTGAAAGGTTAGGGCAATCTGAACGAAAATGTCCCGTCTTATCACATTCGAAACATCGTTGAGGTACGGTGCTTCCTCTCCTTCTAGTTCTCACATTTTGCAATGCTTTTGAGAACCTAGTAGAAAGAAGTACTAGCTCCTCCTCTAGAAACTCCTCAATCTTTTCAAGGGTTAGAGAGGACAACAAAACAAGTGTACCACATGATGAAGATTGGCCGGAGCTAGGCATATCACGTTGAGAAACAAATGCAAGACACTTGTTGGGGTTCTTACGTGAGATTATGTCAATTTCATGAGTTTTCAATTTAGAATATAGTACATCTAAAGTAAGTGTACTCATGACAGTGGATTCATGAATAGATGTAACCTTCATCTCTTAAACTGACATGTCTAATGCACTTAGTAATTGCCTAGCATTTTCAGCATCTGAAAAATTAACATTGACACTACGCAAGTTGCTGAGAATTTTATTAAAGCGAGCAAAGAGATCATCAATGGACCCACTGGGATGCATCTCAAAGCGCATTTATTCTTTCTTGAACATGTCTTGCCTTAACTCTTTGATCGTGGTGGATCCTTCGTGGTAGTCACAAAGTGTTTTCCACACATCGTATGCAGATCGGAGGTGTGCAACACGGTCAATGTCGCTTTGAGTTAATCCTTGTATGATCAAGTTCTGAGCCTTGTTGTTGTTGTCGACATCTCTCAAATTTGTAGCTGTCATTTGATCGTTTGACTGCACTTCGTAAGGCTTGTATACCTTCTCCCATATTGTGAAGGCTTGTGCCTTGATGAAAGCTTACTACGTGCCTTCCAAACCTAAAAATCAATACCACTAAAAAAACAAGGTTTGGTGGAGTATTTCTCCATGATGATTAGTCAAAAACACGTGCAAATCGGAAAGATTTGAGCATCGTGGCTCTGATACCAATTGTTGGATCGAAGAGCACGTGTAAAGCTACTAGAGGGGGGTGAATGGTAGATTAAAACTTTTTCAGCGGAAGCAATGAAAACTCCTCGACAGAAAAATGATCCGTTAAAGAAATCGTGTGTGAGACTAATCTAAATGTGTTTCACAATGAAAAAATGGATATATATCAGAGAGAATCAAGTCACAAAGACGACACAATAAGAATCACTCATATCCGTCGAGAGAAACTCAAGTTATGATCGAATGATCGAACAAAGGTCAATCTGTCCTACCCGATAAAAACAGTTCTAGAACACTACAAAGAAACTCGTGTAGATCAGAAACCACAAATCCAATGATCGTGAATTTTAGATAGATGATAGAAAACTAAGTTGTGAAGACAACCACGTCAATCGGATCTGCAAAACTCGAGTTATGATAAAACCACCGAACCAAGGTAGTGCTGTGCAGAAACTCGACGAGAAAGACTTGACAGAAACAAGTCGGACGAACAAGGCATAAAAGTTCCTTCAAACTACAAATTTTATTGATCAAACCACATGAGGAACAGCCCCAAAGTCGCGCACCACGAGCTCTGGTCTCCCTTGCTTATATAACCAGCCCTTAGGCCAACCCAAACTCAACTAGGACTCTAATCCCACTAAATTCACGAATCAAAACTTTCCATAACTGCTCAAGACTCTTCTATACGCAGATAGAAGCAATCTTAAGACTTCCAAACACCTTAGGAATGCATCCCACATTCCTAAAACAACTCAGATTCGTGATCCACACGAAATCCTATCATAACCAACTCGATACTTTCCATACCGAGCCATAACCAACTCTGCCGCAGCCGAAGTCATCAACCGATACAATCCGATCCTTCCAACCAGATCTTTCCTTCCATAGCCCATATTCGGAACCATGTTGCCACGTCATGCACCCCTTACATATGTGCAAACATCTTCCAATGACGTCCATGGTACCTTCATATGCATTGTTCTTGATTCAAACATGTTGCGCAACCTCCCGATCAACTCAACTACAATTCCTCCCGAACTTGGTTGATGAACCTCATCTTCTCCCTAACACTAGTTCAATGGATCCCGTCACCAGCCATGTCTTGAACTCAAGCAACACCTGCACATGAATAAACAACCAATACTTCCGAGCACAAGTCCTTGACTTGACTCTCGTTAGTTCCAAAACCGCAACACCTTACGTGAGCACCTCACATAAGCATGTTGCAAAACCACAGTAAAACAATATCAGCCATATCAACCAAAGCGCACCAAAAACATAGCAAATGAATACTAAGCAATCTTTCCAACAATGTAAAGCAAGTTCGAAACAATTCACAGTAAAAACAGTGACATTGCAATCAAGCTTCGAATCTTGCCAAATCTAACCGGAGCTTGAGTTGGAGCTTACCAAAGCTAGTACAACCTAGAGTTGGAGCTTACCAAAGCTAGTACAACCTAGCGCCAGAACTTACCAAAGCTAGTACAACCTAGAACTGGAACTTACCAAAGCTAGTACAACCTAGCGCCGGAACTTACCAAAGTTGGTTGGAACTAGTCAACCCAAAAGCAGGAGCTAGAAAAACATATTGGAGCTAACCAATGTAAGTCGGAGCTAGGAAAACATATCTGAGCTTAACAAAGACATGTCGGAGCTATCAAATACATGCTGAAGCTAAAGACAAGGCTCACCGGAGCTACCCAAAAACATGTTGGACTTTGACAAAGCAAGTCAGACCTATTGTCGGACCTTGCAGAAGCTCGGATCTAGAGTCAGACCTTAATAAAAAGGGTATTTTGGCACAATTTCAGAACTTATATCATCAAAGCCAATGTATTCAGTACAAGCCAATGTATTCAGCACACATAGGTCTCACAGAGCTTCAACAAGATGTGGAAACTCAGTTGACTCAACAATTAGCTACTGTTATACAAGAGGAGAATGGCAAGATGCCAGGATAGCCCGAACATCCCGTGGAAAATGTCAACATGATTTCTCTACGAGGAGGCATCTGGCTGAAGGACCCTAGATACCCTAAAATATCTTGCTCAATTGGGGCTCACTACTTTGACAAGGCACTTTGTGACCTTAGAGCAAGTGTGAGTGTGATGCCCAAGGTGGTCTTCGACCCGCTGAACTTCACAGAACTTACTCCAACCCCAATGCAGCTCCAAATGGTTGATTCTTCAGTTCATTATCCGGCGCGTATTGCTGAAGATGTTCCAGTGAAAATCCATAATTGCTTCATACAAGTAGATTTCGTTGTGCTTGACATGGAGGTCGAGAAGGATACGCCGCTCATTCTTGGGCGACCATTCCTTAGCACCGCGAAGGCTCGCATAGATGTGGGAGCTGGAGAAATCCACTTCTATATCAATGGCAAGGAGGAAAAGTTTAACTTTCGCCAAAATTTGGAGCAATGCTCCATGATTTCTATCAAGTATGGGCCGAATGTTAAACACATTCAAGAGGTCAAAGTGACACCTCCAAAGATGGTTCCGCTCACTGCATTCATGAGGAAATTAATCTACGCAGAGAACCCGTCTTATCATCCACGCCGACACCCCAAGAAGACAGAGAAGTTTGGAGCTCCCCAAAGGCCCAAGTCCACCATGCCACCAAAGAAGGAATGGCAGAAAAAGCAAGACTAGCTGTCCAAGCCCACTCCTCTGTGCCCGGATGTCAAGAAATGAAGAAGGAGGAATGTCCATCTCATCGGACGGTGGTGAGACCTAGCCAATAGGTTAAATTGGTAGATATATTTTCTTTGATTTTTCTTTTCTCTTCATTTGTTTGACCCACTTAGTTTGAATTTTCCCCATTGCATATTTGTTTTTTCATAGAATGTTGAGAATATTACATTCTCAACCATTATTTTTATTTCTTCATTTATCACAAAAAGGAAATTGTTGGGTTTTGAATAAAAGGATTTTTATTTGAAAAACATTTTTTTGAGCTACAAATGTGGCATTTCACTAACGTGCTAATTCTATAGCCGTTGGAGAGCTACCTGCCAAAAGGGAGAACAAGGGGGCCCACTTTTCAGTTTGACTGAGCCCCTCTTCAGCCGACTAGGGGAAAGAGCCATTTTGGCTCTCTCTCCACCAGCTACATTTGATTCCCTTATGACCATTGGGGAGTGTACACTATAAATGGTGGTTGTGAGGAGCACTCCTCTTCACACTTCACGTCATTTCACACCTCTCCAAAGTCACTCTTTGCTCATATTGTTTTTCTTGCTCTTCATTGAAACACTCTTGCTCAAATCCAACCCAAAAAGATTTGCTTTTATTTGCATTTGCAATTTGCTCTCATGTTCTTCAAGTAAAAATTCGTCGGTGGTTTTGCTTTCACTAACATTACCTCTTCCGAGTTTTTGCCTTGTTGTGTTTTTGCTTGTTGTGGCCATGAAGGGAATGAAGAGGTTGTTTAGGAAGAGGATGGAGGCTGAAAGCTCAAGCCATGGTGAAGACTCAAGTGCACGTCCCTCTTCTGTTGCTACACCAAGTTCGTAGAGGAGGAGTGTATGTGAGGACACTCCCATGGGTGAGAGGAGCAACCCATGACAGCTTCTCCACGACAACGACCTCAACATACAAAGTGAAGTTGAAGACCAAGCATGCAAGCTCCTCCAAGATCGTGAGTTTTCTCATACACAATCTTATGATCTGGTTTTGATCTCCGAAACAAGTATAGATTCCGAATTCTTTTCCATTTGGTGTGCACTAGGATTGAACAATTTTGCTCACATAGAGGAGAGAGGTTCACACCTTCTCTCCACACAATTCCATTGCACCCTTAAAATAGAATTGGTTGGTATTTCTTTTAGATTATTTAAAAAAGAATACAACATCCTATGTAAGGAATTAAGTGAAATCCTAGGCTTCCATAGTCGTTGTTTGCTAGATTTAGACACTTTGCCTAAGTTTAACAAACAAAGGTTTTGGTATGAATTGACTAGTAAGGTCAGATGTAGAGCACCTAGGAATAGCCACTTGCACAACCCTACTTTACGCTTCATGCATAGATGAGTGGCTATGACTATGTTCACTAGAAGAAATGCTAGAACAGTGCAAGATGATGAGCTGAAAATTTTATTTGCCATGATTAAAAAGGTAAAAGTTGCTCCAAATGTTGCCAAGATGACACAATAGTTAGATTACATTTCAAGGATAGGTCCAACTGAATGCACTTCATAGATTACCCACATTGCTACAAGGGTAGGAGCATTAAAATATCAATCATTTAAATATATTGAAAATGAACGAGAATTAATTATTGTAGATTATCTAGTGGTGACGGGAGCCCCGACCAGTGGCCTATCCCTGTCACCAGCCTTGTTCTTGTTCTTCTTGCCGCTACTCTGGGGAGCGGCGCCTCCGCCAGGCTGGCGGGACTTTCCCGCCTTGAGGGCGAGTTTTGAGTGCCAGTCGCGGCCTTCGACAGCCCTAGTGCACTTGTCGGCTATGCTAAAGAGCTTGGAGATGTCCTACACATTGTGCATGGCCAACTTCTCGAGCATCTTATTGTAACTCACACCTTGCCGGAATGCAAATATGATAAAGCCATTCAAGATGTGGGTGATGGTGTTGCGTACATGGGAGAATTGCTGAATGAATGACCGCAACGACTATCCAGAATGTTGTCGCACGACATGGAGGTTGATCTAAGTGTCGGGACGATGTAGGGGCTGCCGATGTTTGTTGTGAACTGTCGGAAGAGCTCCTCCTAGGAGGTTAGGGACCCCTCGGGCAAGTTCATGAGCCATGATCGGGCTGGGCTAGTCACGGTGATGGAAACGTAGTTGGCCATGATTGCCTCGTTCCCTCCTGCAGCTAGGATGGAGGTGGTTTAGACCTGAAGGAACTCAGCGGGCTTGACGCTCCCGTCATACTTCTCCAGCAGGTATGGTCAGAACTTTTGCGGCCACACCATGAAGCGAAGGTGTGAGGCCAGGGCTGCACACCCTCCATTTGCTCCTGCCAGTGCTGGGTTTGGTGCTGCATACGCCTGGGACGCAGGGTTGGTTGATTACAATGGTGGCACAAGCCGTGCAGCGTACGCCTGAGGTGCAGGCTACGCAGGATACAGCCGAGGTGCTGCCTAGGCAACATGCATCTGGGGTGCTGCTTGCACTGCGTACGCTTGAGGTTCTCTTTGCGCTGCGTACGCCTAGGATGCTGCTTGCACTGCGTATGCCTGGGGCACTGCCTGTGCAGCATACGGCAAGGATCCCAATTGTGTAGTGTACACCTGAGGCTCAACCCCTAGTTTTTTTAAGTAAGGCTCGATGTTGCGGCACCTCTCATGTTGTCGCTCGATGGTGACATGGCTGTCTTCTACCGCGTCGCGGCGATTGAGCTCGGCCCTATGGTCGGCTGTAAAAAGCCTTGTCGAGCGTGTGTCGACTGTCCGTTAGTCCACAATCGACGTGCGTGACAGCAACATGTGCGACGGGCCAGCCCGTTGCCTCCTTCGCTGAGGCATGTGGATGGCAGCGATGATAAGATGGTCGACATCGTTGATCGACCGTTGGGCAGCTCCCTGTGGATCATTGATAGTAGGTGGTTGTGGAGGAGGGCGCGCGCCGTAGTCAGTGCTTTCTCTAGGTTTGCAGCTAGTGGCGCCATGGGTACCGAGGCGGGGAGACTCTGCCATGAGGAGCTAACTAGTCTAGCTGCGTGGCCTCCTGCTGGGCCAGACCGATCTGCTTTGTGGCTTTGTCATCTTCCACCATGATGTGTCTGACCCAAGAGGTACCATCAACGGGCTTGATGTTAACCATTGCATGTAGATGCAAGCTTCTTGAGAAAAAGCCCCCCTACCTGGCATGCCAAATGTCGAACTATAGCAACGACACTTCTCTCAGACCTGCATAGAAGCAGCATGCCGATGTTCTTTTTTGGAGGGTGTTAGTCCCAAGGGTTTGCGAGAGTCAAGAGGATTTTGAACGCGTAGAGGTTTTTACGTGGTTCGGGCTGTCGGAGTGTAACACTATACGTCCACGGTGTGCTGTATTACTTGATTTTCTGGTGCGCTTGTGAAAGCATGAGGGCGCATGAATTGAGCGCAATATCTTTAAGTCAGTGGCTGCTCGGTCCTTTTGTAGTCAAAGGCCGGTTTGTTTCCATGTGGGGCCCAGGGCCCGATAGGTTGCCCCTGGGAGATACTATCCCTGTAGAAGAGGTTTTTTCAAAAAATATTTTTTCTGAGCTGCAAGTGTGGCATTTCAGCAACGTGCTAATTTTATAGCCTTTGGGGAGCAACCTGCAAAAAGAGGGAACAGGTGGCCCACATTTCAGTTCGGTTGAACCCCCTGTTCGGCCTATGTGGAGAAAGAGCAAAAGTGGATCTCTCTCCTCCAACGTCTACATTTGTGTCTCTTATGACTATCGGGGAGTGAGGAGCACCCCTCTTCACACTTCACCTTTTTTTACACCTCCCCAAGTCACTCTTTTGCTCACATTGTTTTTCTTTCTCTTCATTGAATCACTCTTGCTAAAATCCAACTCAAAAAGATTTGATTTTGTTTGCATTTGCAATTTGCTCTCAAGTTATTCAAGGGAAAATTCGACGAGGGTTTTGTTTTCACTAAATCACTTCTTTTCGAGTTTTTGCCTTGTTGTGTTCTTGCTTGTTGTGGCCATGAAAAGGGAATGGAAAGGTTGTTTGGGAAGAGGAAGGGGGCTGCAAGCTCAAGCCATGGTGGAGACTCAAGAGCACATCTCTCCCCCGTTGCTACACCGAGTCCACGGAGGAAGAGTGTGTGTAAAGACAGTGACACCCGATTCCGAAAATGAACCAAGAGTAATGCATATGTGTGCCCAAGATGTTTAATACACATACACGAGTGATTCACAAATAATAAACTCACGTAAATCATGTCATGAATAATAATAATACTAATAATAGTACCTTATTACAAACCAAATAGTCTAGAATACAAGCTCTAATGAAACTGCAGCTGAAAAACTAAACACCGATGACTTCAACTCCACAGGCAGGTTTGACGGTAACACTCGCCTAGAACTCCTCAAAGACTTCCTAGTACTCGATCTGGTCGCCTGTGTCTAGATTTGGTGAGGGAATAGCAAGGGTGATCACGTGTCGCACTCAACAAGTGCGGGAAAGTACGACATGTAGCTTTAACAAAGAATGATAATAAAATGGCTAATTGCATAAAATTATATTAAAACAGTTGAAAATGCAATTATATCATCATTAAGTGAGGTCCTTCCCAAAACAACTCAAATGACATCAATTTCAACTTAAGTAGCCAAAACCAGCAATATTAGACCATATTCAACTCATAACCGCTCATATGTGTCAAATTCATCAATTCCATACACTAAATCCATTTAATTAACGAATACCAACTACCAATTCAATTCTAGCCATTAAACCAAGTTTAAGTCCAATTTCTAATCATGTGAGGGTCCAAGTTGCTCATGATCGGGAACATGGCTATCATGACAGTTTTAGACAAACTGTGCAAAGGTTGTACCACTTTACCCACAAGTTCGTGATTTCATCACCTTTCGATGGCTAAAGAATCTCAATTATGCCGCCTCACACTTCCATAGGTGCGTGGCCAAGAGATCAGGAAATAGCGTTTACAAAGTGATTACTAGTCTATTTAGATCCCAATGAGGTTTTACTGGTGGTGATGTCTCCAACTGAGCACATTTAACCAAAACCCCCCTCTTGAGCAATTCGGATCCCAGGGTAGTCCCACCAATCTCTACAGACCCATCCGACTACACCTTCCACAAGCATTCTTAATAGTCCAAATAGTACTAGCAAAATACTACCTAGTCAGCTAAGCCACACCCATCTTGGCCCTTTGGTAACACTGTAAATCCTGCATGGTCGCTCCACGAACCGGTCCTTAGATCTAAAGCAAGCAAAACTACCAAAATAGTCAAGCCCATTCCACACAACCGACTTGCTTAAGTCCCTAGGCACCATGTTGCTAAAGGGTCATTATTATCAATTCTCATCGTTCATGCATTCAATAGTTCACAATTAATCCATTTGATTGTTTCCCAAACCTAATTGTGCACTGCGAAGCAATAAGTGTAAAATACCGTTCCCGACTCTGTGCATAGTGTTCAAGCGACAATGGTGGTCATGCAAAACTAGTAAACTCATAAAATTAGTTTTTCCCATCAATTTCGACACAAGCATGCAATATTGCAAACAAAACCTTTAAAACAGGATCAATATGGTCAAGGACACTTGCCTTGCTCCTGAGCTTGATTTGGATCGAAGGCTTCGAAACTCTTGTTTTGCAGGTCCTCGAAAGCACTCCCTATGGCAATTCCTTCTATTCCGAGTGACAAACATGCAAAACACACAATTCAACAAAATAATGCTCATATAGTACTCAACATGCCATGATATGCATGATTAATGCAATTGTGAGGTAAAACTTGTTAATGTGTTGCTAACAATGTTTACTAACTAGTTACAATAGTTTCTAACAAGTTTGGACATGTTTGGAATTGATTTGAGTCACTTTAGAATTAATTCGGTTCAATTCAGGAATTTTATAGATTCAGACACCGGACTAGTCTGCACTACGCAGACTGCAAAATTAGGATTTTGCTGATTTGCAAAAATTGGGATTGAATGTGCATGAAAACTTGAATATAGAGGGTATACCACGCGTTTAGAGATCCAAAAATCAAGGTTTGGGCATGAGACTCTAAATCTTGGCGATTAGGGCTTGATGGAGATGAGTTGATGAAGAATTTGGATGAATAACGTCAATTGTCGATGAATCGATGAAGATCGGCCTTGATTGGCCTTTCTCCCTCCTCTCCTTCATCTCCTTTCCTTTGTGCTTGATCTTGACGATGACACAATGCGAAAGTGGCAACAAGGGTTTTCAATTGGGGTGGAGAGGTGTGGGATATTGACTTTTTTATATAGGGGTGGAGATTTAGAGTTTTGGGGTGAATTCCAAGTAGAATTCGGTGGGGGACGTGTAGGGGCTGTGGTGGGGTTCGCTTGGGTTCTTATGAGGTTGGGCACAAAGTTCTTGGGCCCAAATTAGGCAATTACACAAAAACAGTTTGTGGACAATTAATGGAATTCGAATTGATTCTCGAAGGTCGGACTAGTCCGCAGTAGGGACCGAACTATTCTGGTTGGCAATAGAGAAAAACAGACAAGTTTGACCGGGTAAGCCCGGGGTACATTCAGATAAGAAATCGGACTAGTCCACACATTGTGCCAGACAAGTCCGGACTCTAAAGAATACTGAATTTTTTTGAATGAAATTGGGGACATAGGACTAGTCTGGTGTTACGGCCGGACAAGTCCTCTCTTCTGAAGAAAACTGAATTTTCTGTGAAATAGAAAGGGAATACCAGACTAGTCCGGTGTTTAGATCGGACAAGTCCGCAGTCTAACAGATTGAAACTTCCAGTTTAAGGCTAAATTCATTTTAATATTGTTCTTTTTTACATGACTTAATGTTAAACATGTATGAGGATGTATGCAAATGCATTATGCATGAAAATGAGGGTGTTACAAACCTACCCCCCCTTAAAATGAATCTTGTCCTCGAGATTTGACGCGAAAGGAAAGGGATAGGGAAATTCCTTCTTGAGATCATCCTCTGGCTCCCAAGTTGCTTCCGACTCTGTATAATGCTTCCATTGTACTTTGCACCATCGAATCACTTTGTTTCTTGTGACCCTCTCCTTGGTGTCCAAAATTTTGATAGGTTGCTCTGCATAGGTCAAATCATCCTCAAGCTCCAATTATTCCATTGGTACTTGCTCTTCTAGTACCCTCAAGCACTTCTTGACCTAAGAAACATGAAACACATTATGAACATCCGAAAGATGTGCAGGCATCTCCAGTTTATAAGCTACTTGTCCCCATCTGTCCAAAATCTTGAATGGTCCAATATAGCAAGGTGCCAACTTGACTTTAACATTAAACCTCTTGTGACCTCGCATAGGTGACACTTTGAGGTATACAAAGTCTCCCACCTCAAAGGATAAGCTTCTTCCTCTATTATGCGCTTAACCTATTTGTCTTGACTGTGCACCTCTTAAGTTCTCACGGATTGTCTGCACTTGTTTTTCGGCCTCTTGGACACATCAGGTCCAAATACTTGAGTCTCCACTGTATCTTTCCAAAACAAGGGTGTTATACACCTTCTCCCATACAATGCTTCATAGGGTGACATCTTCAAGCTTGCTTGATAGCTGTTATTGTAGGAAAATTCAGCATATTGCAGACATTTTTCCCAGCTTCCTCCATACTTTAGCGCACAAGCTTTCACCATGTCTTCCAAAATCTGATCTGTCCTCTTGGTCTATCCATCCGTTTGAGGGTGATATGCAGAACTGAAGTTCAATTGAGTTCCCATCAATTCGTGCAGCTTTTGCCAGAACCTCAAGGTAAATTGAGAACCTCTATCAGACACTATTTTCTTGGGCACTCCGTGTAAGAACACTATTCTTCCCATGTACAGTTCTACCAACTTGGCTCCACTCTTAATAGGAATGAAATGAGCTAATTTTGTCAATCAATCCACAATAACCCGTATTGAATCATATCCTGCTGAAGTGCGGGATAAACCAACTATGAAATCCATACCAACCTCTTCCCACTTCCATTATGGAACCTTCAATGGCTGTAATAACCGGAGGGCCTTTGATGTTCAGCTTTGACTCGTTGGCATACATCACATAGTGCAACATATTCTGCTATGTCCCTTTTCAGACAATCCCACCAGTAGCACGTCTTTAGGTCCTTGTACATCTTCGTACAGCTGGGATGGATAGAATAAAGGGAGTCATGTGCCTACTTAAATATCACCAGTCAGAGACTCTTGTCATTACGCACAACAATCTGTTTTCCCAGCCATAGAGTACCTTGCTCATCCTCATCGAATCTGAATTCTCTCCCTTCTTGGGTCCTTTCCTTGATTTCCTGGATTTCCTTGTCCTTCGTTTGACCTTCCGAATCTCTTGTTCCAGGATTTTATTCACTTCCATTGCTCCCATCTCATTTATAGATCCAAGATTCAACCGTTCGAACTCCTTGCATAGCTTGGGTGGCAACTCCCTAACGATGAGCTGGTAGATTGCTCCTTTTTTAGTTTAAAGCATCGGCCACTATGTTGGCATTCCCTAGGTGATAATTGATTCCCACATCATAATCCTTAATGAGTTCCAACCATCATCATTGCCTCAAATTTAGATCCGTTTGTGTGAATATGTACATGAGACTGTTATGATCCATATAAATCTCACATCTATGGCCAAGAACATAATGTCTCCAAATCTTCAAAGCGTGCACTTCGGCTGCAAGTTCGAAAACATGCATAGGATAGTTCTGCTCATGTTTCTTCAACTGCCTAGATGCGTAGGCTACTACTCGCCCCTCTTTCGTCAATACACAACCATGTCCTTGCCTTGAATCATCACAATAGATGTCAAAGCTCTTGCTCACATCTGGCAATACCAACAGAGGTATTGTTTTCAATATCTTCTTTATCTCCTCAAAACTGTCATGACAAGCTTGAGTCCACTTGAAAGGCTTCTCCTTCATTAACAGTTTAGTCATGGGCTTCCCTATCTTGGAAAAGTCCTTGATGAATCGATGATAATATCCAGCCATTACAAGGAAACTCCTTATTTCCTTGACATTCTACGGCGGTTCCCACTTTAGCACGTCTCTAACCTTTCTTGGGTCAACTGACACACTTCTTCTAGATATGACATGGCCTAGGAATGATATCTCCCTTAACCACAGTTGGCACTTGTTGAACTTGGCATATAACTGGTGCTCTCGCAATTTCTGCAACGTCAGCCTTAAATGCTCTTCGTGCTCCTCTTCACTCTTCGAGTAGATCATGATGTCATCAATGAACACTACTACGAACTTATCCGAATACTCCATGAAAACCTTGTTCATGAGATACATGAAGTATCTAGGTGCATTAGTCAATCCAAATGACATGACCGTATACTCATAAGATGCATACCGTATCCTAAAAGCCATTTTGGGTATGTCTGATGGTCTAATCCACATTTGGAAATATCCTGACCGAAGTTAAATCGTAGAGAATATCCCGACCCCCTTCATTTAATTGAACACATCCTCAATGCAAGGCAGCGTGTACTTATTCTTAATTGTCACCTTGTTGAGAGACCGGTAATCCACACACATTCTTTTGGATCCATCTTTCTTATCTACGAAAAGCACTGGGGTTCCCCATGGTGACGAGCTTGGGCATATAAAACCCTTCTGTGACTGCTCTTCAAACTGCTTTTTAAGCTCTGCTAATTCCTTAGGAGGCATCCCATATGGCCTCTTTGCTATAGGTGCACTTCCAGGTATTAAATCAATGACAAAATCAATGTCACGATCAGGTGGCATACCTGGCAATTCCTCAGGGAACACTTCTAGCTACTCATGAACAATCGGAATTTTCTCCAAGTTTACTCCTTCTTTGTGATTTACCATTGCCTTCTCAGTCGTCGGCTGAACTGTCTTGAACTCTACGCTGACTCCTTCCTCATTTGTCAATTGCACTGTCCGAGTAGCACACTGAATCACTTGGTTGTGCTTTCTTAGCCAATCAATTCCAAGTATGACGTCGAAGGCTTGTGAATTATGCGGAAGCTCCAACCTACTGATGTGACGCAAAAAGAACCTTCTCCCTGTCACTACACTAGACTATGGCAAGTTTCTTCTCAATTGACTTCAGCCAATCATCAGCTTCCATTGGATCTGTGGCTTGAGAAAAAAGTAGGCGGCCTGGTCCTCATGAACTCTCCCAAACAACTGTGGTGTGGTGGGGGTGGCGGTGGTCGAGGCATGTGGGGCTGATTGTTGTTGCCAGCTTGCAGCTATACCGTAGATTGTATTATGGTCTGCATGAGCTTTTGCTACATAGCCAATAGCTGCTCAAGGTTGATAGCTCCATGTCCCGATCCATTGTTGTTCTGATGTGCTCCATTGTTCTCCTCCTCACGATTGGCATTCCTTTGGTTGGTAGTCCTCAACATCTGTTGGTGAAAGAATGGTAGAAACGGAAGAATTTAGAATTTGAAAAAAAAATGCCCCATCTATATGCATCAAGGTATGTGTAACTAAACAACTCTTTTAATAATACTAATGACCCTATTAGAGGATGTGTACAAGGATCCCTCAACTCTCTACTACGTGTAGATGTGGACAAAATGCTAGACATCCCACAACTCCCACCAAGCACACAAGCACAAGCACACACCAAGAAAATTTAGCACACCACACTAAATATGACTAAGACGATCTAAATGCTTTTATAAATTCTAGACAGGAGACCTAGACTTAATTATGTGGTCTGTGGCTGTCCTGGCCATGAGGCGGCGAAGGCGACGTTGGCGGTGATACATACATGGGCGCACGCCAAGGCGAGTTGGCCGTCCATGTAGGCACTGGAGAAGTTTCTACACCATTGACCTCCACAATGGCATGAACTTCTTCTCGCTTCTCCATGATAAACAACTTCTCACGGAGGTAGCGGATCTCATCCATGGCATCAGCATAACAATTTCCAAAATTCACCAATACTGTTATGGATGAGAGGAGCAACCCGCATCAACTTCTCCACAACAACGACCTCGACATATGAAGTGAAGTTGAAGAGCAAGCACGCAAGCTCCTCCGAGATCGTGAGATTTATCATACTAAAGCTTATGATCCGGATCTGATATTTAAAATAGATATGGATTCTGAATTCTTTTCCATTTGGCATGCATTAGGATGGGAAAATTTGTTCACATAGAGGAGAAAGCTTCACGCCTTCTCACTATAAAATTCCTTTGCACCCTCAAATTAGGATTTAATAGTATTACTTTTAGATTATTCCAAAAAGAATACAACATCCTATGTAAAAAATTAAGTGAAATCCTAGGCTTCCATAAACGTTGTTTGCTAGATTTAGACACTTTGCCTAAGTTTATCAAACAAAGTTTTTGGCATGAGTTGACTAACAGGTTAGATGTAGTGCTACTAGGAATAGCCACTTGCATAATCCTACTTTACGCTTCATGCATAGATGGGTGGCTATGACTATGTTCCCTAGAGGAGATATAAGAGTAGTTCGTGATGATGAACTGAAAAATACTATTTGCCATAATTAATAAAATAAAATTTGCTCCAATTATGGCCATGATGACACCATGCTTAGATAATATCGCAAGGACAGGGCCAATTAAATGCACTTCATTGATTATCTGCATTGCTACTAGGGTAGGAGCATTATAGTATACTTCATTCGAGTACATTAAAACCAAATGAGATATGATTAATGAAGATTATCTTGTGCAAGGACGTATCCTTAAGCATGATCATGATGGCTCTTTAATATTTTATTATCCCAACTTCATCAATGAAATTCGGTTAACTAACCCGAATTTTAATTTGTACAAATGTCAGAGGCTAACCATTGATCTTCTTCCAATCGAGAAAGCTCGAAGAGGTAATGTCTCTAACAGGGTAACTAGAAGCCATGCAAGGAGTGCGACCATGCCTCCAACAACCTTCCCGGTCCATGAGTACCAAGAGGAAGAGAACCCAACGTGTGACGCACCCGAATGGACTCAACCTCAACCATATGAGGCCGGTGGACCGTCTTGGCATAGATGGACGATTACCACATGGGTGCCATCCCTATCCACTTCAAGTTCTAGTGGCTTGCCTCCAATGTACATGAGAGAACGTTATTCCTTTTCGACTAGAATCATCATGACTATAGCCAAAGAATGACAGATCTCACTAGACATATGGGAGATCTTGAAGTGAGGACAGAGACATCTACAACACACTCCAGGATCATGTCCAAGGTACCCAAGACTTGCAACAACACATGGAAACTCAGTTCACCAACTTCAACTCTACGCTACAACAATAACAAGCAAGTCTCCAGCCATAATTTTGTGATCAATGGTTGAACCCTTATCACGTAGGTGATTGAAGAACAAGCTTGGGGGAGGACCCCCACTTGAGGTAAATTGTATCACATTCATTGCATATTTATTTTCCATTCATCCACCATTCACCCTGCATCTAAAATAAATAAATAAATAAATAATAAATAATATAGATTTGCTTTCCACTATATAAAGATGTGCGATAAGAATGAATTGAAATTCACATAAACGAAATGATGAATAGTTGCACTATTTTATTTATCTTAAGTCCCTAGTTTTCAATTTGCTACTATCCAGATACTGCTTCCGTTGGCTAAAATTGACTTTGTCTTGAATTAGAAATTGTGGGTAGCATAAGATTAATCTTATTCTAGGTTGTCATGAGATATGATATAGTGATAGGGATGCTTTTCCTAGTTTGAAAGTGAAACTTAGATTTCTGGAGAAATTCTAAAAAGTTTTATGTTACTCTCATTTGATTGGAACTCCCTACCAAAGCCATATGATATTTTACATTGATAAACCTTATGCATATGCTATTTACCTTCACATTGAGCCTAGTCAAACTAGTATAGTCCTATGTGAGTCATTCATGTCTTTTTGAACTCAAGACTTCACTTGCACATGCTATACTTCTACACTAGAACTTAGCAAAATTCTATCATATCATGATTCCACAATAAAAAGAGAAACTCCATGCTTTCCATGTTTAGCACAACAACAACAACAACAACAACCAAGCCTTTGTCCCAAACAAGTTGGGGTCGGCTAGAAATGAAACCCAACAATTTTGAAGAAAAGTAATAGACAATAAGATGAAAGTAAAAAAAAAGAGTAAAAAAAATCTACATTTTATTTATTCTAGAAACGGGTTAATAAGAAAGAAGATAAGAGTAACAAATTCCGAATAAACTAAGATTCTGGCACATGAATTGCTAATTTCTATGCAGTCCTATCATGAGCCAAATCTCTAGGTATGTCCCACTCCTTTAAATCTCGTTTCACCACCTCCTGCCATGTCAACCTTGGTCGACCTCTACCCCTCCTAAAATTTTCTCCACTCTTTATAATCCCACTATTAACCAGTGCTTCTGGAGGTCTCCGCTGTATATGCCCAAACCACTGTAGGCGATGTTGGACTAGCTTCTCCTCAATTGGTGCCAGCCCTACCGTATCACGTATTACTTCGTTCCTAATTTTGTCTCTTCTTGTGTGACCGCACATCCACCGTAGCATGCGCATCTCCGCAACACTCATTTAATGGACATGTTGCCTTTTAGTTGGCCAACATTCTGCTCAATACAGCATCGCAGGTCTAATCACCGTCCTATATAATTTTCCTTTCAATTTTTGTGGAACTTTCTTACCACATAAGATCCCAAATGCTTGTCGCCACTTCATCCAACCGATCTTGATCCTGTGGCAAACATCTTCGTCAATATCACCATTGCTTTGTAACATTGATCCTAAATATCGAAATGTGTCCCTCCTAGGTACTACTTGTCCTTGTAAACTAACATTATCATCCTCACACCCGACATCACTAAAGTCGCATATCATATACTCGGTCTTGGTTCTACTAAGTCTAAACCCCTTAGACTCTAAGGTCTGCCTCCATAGCTCCAATTTTCTATCAACACCATCCCTAGTTTCATCTACCAACACTACATCATCAGCAAAGAGCATACACCAAGGGATATCCCCTTGTATATCCTTCGACACCTCATCCATCACTACGGAAAAGATGTAAGGACTTAAGGCTGATCCTTGGTGTAACCCTATTGTGATAGGAAAAGTGTCGGTCTCACTATCTCTTACGCGCACACTTGTCACCACATTATCGTACATATCCTTGATAAGGTTAATGTACTTTGTTGGTACTTTGTGTTTCTCTAGTGCCCACCACATGACCGGTCTTGGTACCTTATCGTATGCCTTCTCCAAGTCAATGAACACTAAATGTAGATCTTTCTTTTGCTCCCTATACCTCTCCATAAGCTGACGGAGTAAGAAAACCGCCTCCATAGTGGACCTCCCAGGCATAAAACCAAACTGGTTTATAGTGACATTGGTCACTTTCCTCAAGCGGTGTTCAATCACTCTCTCCCAGAGCTTCATAGTATGACTCATGAGCTTAATTCCTCGGTAATTAGTACAACTTTGAACATCTCCTTTATTTTTGAAGATGGGTACTAAAATACTTTTCCGCCACTCTTCAGGCATTTTGTTTGACTGAAAAATGCGGTTGAATAGTTTAGTGAGCCATACTATTGCTACATCCCCTAGACATCTCCACACCTCAATGGGGACATCATCGGGGCCGTGGGCCTTTCCTCCTTTCATCCTTTTTAGGGCCTCTCTAACCTCGGACTCTTGTATCCTCTGCACGAATCATCTGTTGGTGTCATGAAATGAGTCAACCAACTCGAACCTAATTCTCTCATTCCCGTCATTGAATAGTCCATTGAAGTAGTCTCGCCATCTGTTCCTAATTTCTTCCTCCTTCAATAGAATTTGGCCTGCCTCATCCTTAATGCATTTGACTTGGTTGAGATCTCTCACCTTTCTCTCGCGAAGTTTCGCCATCTTGTATATATCCTTTTCGCCTTCTTTTGTCCCTAGCCTCTCATATAGCGCATCATAGGCATGCCCCCTTGCTTTACTCACAACACGCCTAGCATTTTTCTTAGCCTCTTTATACTTCGCCATGTTACTTGCACTTCTCTCATGATGCCAGCTCTTATAAGACTCCTTCTTCTCCTTAATAGCTTTTTGTACATCTTCATTCCACCACCAAGTGTCTTTATCTACAAGTTTCTTACCTTTTGTCCACCCAAGCACCTCCCTAGCCGTCTTCCTAATGTAAGTAGCCATCTTCTCCCACATACTATCTGCATCTTCCTCTTCGCTTCAAGGTCCTTCTGTGATCATCCTCCTTTTGAATAATTGTTGCGCTTCATCCTTCAACTTCCACCACTTTGTTCTCGTGGTTTTAACACCTTTGTCTAATGACACACGCACATGGAAACGAAAGTCGGCTACCACAAGTTTATGTTGTCGAACAACACATTCTCTAGGAATCACCTTACAATCTAAACATGCCCCTCTCTCCCTTCTCCTGGTGAGGATATAGTCGATTTGACTAGAATGTTGGGCACTAGTAAAGGTCACTATGTGAGATAGCCTCTTTTTAAAGAGGGTGTTAGCTACCAATAGGTCATAGGCTACGGCAAAGTCTAGGATATCCTTACCCTCCTGGTTTCTATCGCCACACCCAAAACCTCCATGTACCCCCTCAAAACCTACGTTAGTTGTACCTACATGACCATTGGGATCTCCTCCTATGACGAGATTCTCGCTTACCGGTACACTACTAACCATATCCTCCAAGTCCTCCCAAAATTGTCTCTTAGTGCTCATGTCGAGCCCAACTTGTGGAGCATAAGCACTAATGACATTCAAGATAAGGTCCCCCACAACTACCTTGACTAGAATGATCCTATCCCCTCGTCTACAGACATCCAATACTCCATCCTTGAGACTCTTATCTATTAGGATGCCTACGCCATTCCTAGTTCCCGTCAAGCCAGAATACCAAAGCTTGGAACCGGTATTCTCAAACTCTCTCGCCTTTTGACCTGCCCATCTAGTCTCTTGTACACAAAGAATATTTACAAGTCTCCTAATCGCAACGTCCACTAACTCTCGTAGCTTTCCCGTCAAGGATCCTACATTCCAACTACCCACCCGAAACCTAGTTTCATCGGCTAGCTTCGTTACCCTTTGCATTCGTCGAGGAAGATGCAAAGACCCTTGCTCACTTAACACTACATTCGGGCGATGATGTAGCGCGCCACTAAGGTGATGGCGATCCGGCCCTCGCTTATTTAACACCACATCCGGGTTCCGATATGGCGCGCCACTAAGGCGGTGGCGACCTGGCCCTCGCCCACTTAACACCCTACTCGGGTTCCGGTATGGCGCGTCGCTAAGAGGGTTACGCCCCAACGAATTTCCAATGGGTTTCATTTCCATGAGAATGGCTAAGTTTAGTTGCTGGCTCGCCAAGCCTATCACAACCCCTCCTCCTTTACCCGGGCTTGGGACCGGCTATGTCATTACAACATAGGCGGAGTTATGCTTTCCATGTTTAGTAGTCTCTTCAAATTTATTGCATAAAAGGGAGTAGAATACTTGACTACAAGAAAAAGAAAATGAAAATGCATGCTAACACTAAAAGCATGAGAAAAAAAAGATAGAAAAGTAGCCATGTTTCTTCCCTGCATATAAGAGAGTCCAAAAATAGGAGTCATCTCAACATCCATCTCCACTTCCACTTCATCACACATGCACAAGTCTAGAATAAAATTGTTTTGAATTGATTTCTCCTAAGGCTTACTCTTTTGACTTAGCAATATTATGTGTTGCAAATATGCCTACTACATTCCCTACCAAGCTCCACATACAATCCTTATTTAGTGGTACGAAGAGTATAGGCAAATTGCCGTGAGGATATATTTCCACTACACACAAAGGAGTGATTGAGAGAATCAAATTGAGGTACTTAAACTCTAAATTGAAACTCTCTTGAATTTGAGTGGAAGTTGATCTCTAGGCTATGCTTGCTCCATTTGCTGCTCTGTCTTTCAACCACCCATGAATAGGAGAAGGCATAAGCCCAACGGTGACATAAGAAGGGTGAAGTACCATAAGCCAATTTTGCAATACTAGGTAGAGTATTTTATTGTGCACATGATACTTTTGTAAAATAGAACATTGTAGCAACTCCTGATCATCAAACTAAAGTTTTTACTTTGCTCGGGATGAGCAAAAGATAATCTTGGGGGAGTTTGTTGCTGACTCTTATATCCCAATTTCACTTGTCAATATAACTCAATTATCTGAAGGAAATATCATTTTTGCACATATCACCTTTCTACTAAACCTATTTCCACTTGTCTTTGGAAGAATAGTGCATGCAGGCATTTTATGTAGAAATCGAGGTAAAAGAGGGGGATCAATCCTATAAATTGTCATCTCAGCCAATCAAGTGCTAACAAATGGCATCACATGGATCAACTGGCCCACAAACGGAAGTATCTGAGGCCATCCAACGGTATATCACTGATATCAGTTAAAAGGACCCACCCAGAAGTTACCCCGAGGAAGCACACAGGAAATGCTCCACTTTTCTATTCGGTCGAAGTGCCTATTTGGCCGAAGTGAAATGTGCATAAAACATGGTACCCTTCCAAGTGTCGACTCCATGTGGTGCCCTGATCACGATGAAGACTGATTTACGCACTTTTGGTGGAGGAAACTGACCCTTCTCCAGCTATAAATAGGACACCCTACCCTCACTTTTCGCACACACCACTTGAGCTTCATTCTATTGTATCCACTATTCTCCATAGTCTTAGAGGAGTTTAGGCTATAGAGAGGAGAGTCTCTAGTCCTTAGTCCAAATTAGGAAGGAGTAGAAGGAGTCTCTCTCTCTTCCCAATTTCAAATTGGGAAAGTATGGCTCACATATTACTTATTGTATTTGTGACTTTATGCATAATAAAGATGTTATCTTTAGTCTTCTTTTATTTATATACTTGGATGAAAGTTTCTTGTTTGATTGTGGATTCCTCATATGTGGTAGGAGTAGTCTTTATGATTATGCCATAACTTAATCTATCATCATAAAAACTACAAACCCCCACCATAGTCTAATTATTTATGATATGATCATGTTAACATGAATACCTTATGCTATGTTTTAACAATGGTTCAATGATTTTTAGGTTAGTCATTGCGACTACTCCTACCACATACAAGGAATCCACAATAGTGTAATTATTTATGACATGATCATGTTAATATGAATACCTTATGCTATGTTTTAACATTGGTTCAATGATGTTTAGGTTAGTCATTGCTTTAGGATGGCTTGTGCCGCGACTCCTAAGGTCTTTGCTTAGTGTTGACAACTGTTATATACCAATTTCACCCATAAATATAACTCAATTATGTGAAGGAAAGATCATTTCTTGCACACATCACCTTTCTACTTAACCAATTTCCACTTGTCCTTGGAAAAATAGTGCATGCAGACATTTTATGCAGGAACTGAGGTAAAAGAGGGTGAGCAATCCTATAAATTATCATCCCACCCAATCAAGTGCTGACAAATGACATCACATGGATCAAATGTCCCACAAACAGTAGTATGCAAGGCCATCCGACGGTGTATCACCCATATAAGTCAATAGAACTCTTAGTCTAATAACAAATGGATCTACTCGGATAAATCTATTTTGGGCCATTTGATCCATGTGATGCCACTTGTTGGTGCTTGATTGGCTGGATGATAATTTTTAGGATTGCTCCCCCTCTTTCACCTCAATTCCTCATAAAATGGTTGCATGCACTATTTTTCCGAGGACAAGTGGAAATAGGTCAAATAGAAAGGTGATGTGTGCAATAAATGATCATTCCTTTACTTAATTGAGTTATATTGACAGGTGAAATCGGCATATAACAGCCGTCAACAGACTCCTCCAAGTTTATACTTTGCTTGTCCCGAGCAAAGTCAACACTTTAGGTTGATGATCAGGAGTTGCTACAATGTTCTACCTTTCAAATGTACCATGTGCACAACAAAATAATCTACATAGTATTGCAAAAATTGGCTATGGTACTCTACCCTTCTTAAGTCATTATGGAGCTTATGCCTTCTCCTATTCATGGGTAGTTGAAAGATAGAACAGTAAATGCAGCAAGCTTAGCCTAGAGATTGTTGATATTTCCTACGCACTACTAACAATTCATCCCTGGCAGGGTGCTAGAAATACTTGTTGGTAGGTTATAATTCTTAATTGAACGTCTGCAAGCGCACGAAAATTATTGATGTAGCATTTCCCCTTAAAAGAGTATACCCAAAAGGTGTCATTTATATTTTCCCAAAGGAAGGCTAGATGGAAGTAAAACAATCATCAAGTGGAAAGGCTTAGGTTGATCCAAGTGGGGTTGTAGCAAGGATGGGTTAAATGATAAGTTGATGTAGTGTGACACACACAAGAGCATTCTATCCTAAGGGGATAAATGAGGTAATAGAGGAACTAGGCTAAGAGTTTGGTAGAGACTCCTCCTATGGTTCTAATGTACATATACATAGCCTAAGTTAGTTACTAATGATCATATTAATTACGAATTCTCATGCTAAGTGGATTCAAAAATCGGGCACGGGATTACCCCTAGCAACACTAGGTGACTCCCGCCAACAGCCTGTAGCATAGCCGAACGTGGAGGATTACAAAGGACAAATAGGGTTGTCACCACCTACAACCTACCTCTTCAATCCGTGGGTCTATGATACATTCAACGCTACTCTCTATCCTAGCACCATGCTAGCATATTAAGTAATTATCTTAAGAGCCTAGGCACAATCCATCCTAAGGCAATGAACAAAATCATCGCTGAACCAATGTTAATTCGTAGCATAAGTGATTCATGTTAACATAATCATATCATAGTATTAGACTATAGTGGAGGTTTATAGTGTTTATGATAATGTAATGAGAATGGTATAGCACAATCATAAATACTATTCCTACCACATACATAGAATCAACATTCAACCAAGAAACGCTTTATCCAAGTATATGAACAATAGTAGACTAAAGATATCATATTTATTATGAATAATGTCGCAAATACAAATAGGATTATGGAAGGCATACCTTTCCGGATTGGGAAGAGACTCCTTCTACTCCTCTGCTACTTGGACTATTGACTAGAGACACTCCTCTCTACATCCTATACTCCTCTAAACTATGGAGAGTAGTGAATACAAAGGATGAATACTAAAGTGGTGTGTGTTGAAGTGAGGGGTGAGGGGTCCTATTTATATCTTGGAGAAGGGTTGGTTCCTGCCACCAAAAGTGCGCAAATCAGTCACTCGTGACCATTTCAAGCCGGGAGAAGCCACCACGTGTAGTTTGACCAAGAAAGGCGCCAGTAACTAGTCGGCCAACTAGGGGCGTCAGCCGACTTGGTCCTAGCCCCTTTTGCGATGTGCTTTCTCTAGGTGACTTATAGGTGGGTCCCATTGACTGATATTGGTGCTACACCATTGGATGGTCTCGAATACTTCTATTTGTGGGCCATTTGATCCATGTGGTGACACATATCATCAATTGACTAGTTGGAATGATATTTTATAGGATCCATCCCCTTGTTTCACTTCATTTCTGCATAGAATCCCTACATGCACTACTTTCTCCAAGGACAAGTGGAAATATGTTAAATAGAAAGGTGATGTGTGCACGAAATGACAATTCCTTCACATAATTGAGTTATATTGATGGGTGAAATTGGCATATAATAGGCGTCAACAAACTCCCCCAAGCTTATCCTTTGCTCGTCCCGAGCAAAGTCAAGACTTTAGGTTGATGATAAGGAGTTGCTACGATGTTCTTCAAAAGTACCACGTGCACAACAAAATAGTCTACCTAGTTTTTAAAAAATTGGCATGGTACTTCACCCATCTCAGGTTATTATGGGGCTTATGCCATGTCCTATTCGTGGGTGGTTGAAAGATAGAACAGCAAATTGAGCACACATACCCTAGAAATCAAGTTCCATTTGAATTCCGGAGAGTTCAATTTAGATTTTAAGTATTCAATTCGATTGTCTCAAAACTCTCCTTTTTGTGTAGTGGAAATATGTCCTTACCAAGTCATTGTGCCTAAATTCATCCTACCTCTACATATGACTTGTATGTGGAGCTTGGTAGGGAATATAGTAGGCATATTTACAACACATAATATTGCTAAGTCAAAAGTGCGAGCCTTAGGAGAAATCAATTCAAAACAACTTGATTCAAGACTTGTGCATGTGTGATGGAATGGAGTGGATGTGGATATTTGAGATGACTCCTTTTTGAGTGGACTCTCTTATTTTGCAGGGATGAAACATGGCTACTTTTTTTCACATGCTTATGATGTAAGCATGCATTTTCGTTTTATTTTTCTCGTAGCCATGTCTTCTACTGCCTTTTCATCCATTGAATTTTGGAGAGAGTACTAAGCATGAATGATATGGAGTTTCTTTTTTTATTGTGGAATGGGGGTATGATGGAATTTTGCTTACTTCTAGTGTAGAAGTATAGCATGTGCAAGTGAAGTCTTGAATTCAAAAAGTAATGAAAGAAATCTCACATAGGTCTATACTAGTTTGACAAAGCTCAATGTGAAAGCAAATATCATATGCATAAGGTCTATTAATGTAATGTATCATATGGCTTTGGTGGGTCTTTCCAATCAAATGAGGATAACTTAAATCTTTTTAGAATTTCTTCAGAAATCTAAGTATCACTATCAAACAAGGAATAGCAGCCCTATCGCTATATCATATCTCACAACAACTTAGAACGGATTACCTTTTGCTACCCACAATTTTCAAATCAAGGCAAAAGCAGTTTTCGCCAATGAGAGTAATATGTTGGAGAGTACTAAGTTGCAAACTAGGGACTTTGGAAAATTAAAACAAAGTAACTAGTCATCATTTCATCTATGTGAATTCCAAGTCATTCTTACCTCACATCTTTTATTTTATTTAGAAATAAAACTTATACTATATATATATATATATATATATTATATGCAACGTTGATGATGGGTAAGTGGAAAATAACATTATACCTCAAGTGGGGGTCCTCCCCCAAGTTTGTTCCACACTCACTTCCATGTCTAGGGTTGAACCCTTGATGACGGAAGTATGCCGCGAGATCGGCTTGTTGTTGCTGTAGTATTGAGTTGAAGTTAATGAATTGAGCATCCATGTATTGTTGCCAGTCTTGGGTACCTTGGTCATGCCCTTGGATAGTGTTGTAGATGTCACCCATCCTTACTTCATGCTCCTCCATACGTCTAGAGAGGTCCGCCATTCCTTTACTATAGTCGCGATGACTTCTAGCCGAAGTGGAATGACATCTTCTCATAGATGTTGGAGGCAAGCTGCTAGAGCTTGAAGTGGCTAGGGATGTCTCCCATGTAGCACCTGGCTATCCATGCCAATACGGACCTTCGGTCTCATACGATGGAGGTTGGGTCCATCCGGGTGCATCACCCGTTGGGTTCTCTTTCTCTTGGTACTCATGGACCGTGGAGGTTTTCGGAGGCATGGCTGCTCTCTTTGTGCGGCTTCTAGTGACCCTGCCACATACATTACTTCTTCCGGCTTCCTCTATTGAATGTAGGTCAATGGTTAGCCTCCGGAATTTGTACAAATGATAATCCAAGTTAGGTAACCGAATTTAATTAACAAAGCTGGGATAATAAAATATCAAAGAGCCATCTTGATCATGCTTAAGGGTCTGTCCTTGCACTAAATATTCTTCATCAATTAACTCAATTTCATTTTCAATATACTCAAATAAAGAATATTCTAGTGCTCCTGCCCTGGTAGCAATACGGGTAATCAATGAAGTGCATTCAATTGGCCCTACCCTTGGAATGTAATCTAACCATTGTGTCATCATAGCAATAACTGGAGCAACTTTTATCTTTTTAATCATGGCGAATAAAATTTTCAGCTCATTATCATCCACTATCCTTACATCTCCTCTAGGGAACATAGTCATAGCCACCAATATATGCATGAAGCGTAAAGTGGGGTTGTGCAAGTGGCTTTTCCTAGGCGCGCTACATCTGACCTCACCAGTTAAATATTGCCAAAATTTTGCTTGTTAAACTTAGGCAAAATGTCTAATTCTGTTAAGCAAAATTTATGGAAGCCTAGGATTTCACTTAATTCTTTACATAGGATGTTGTATTCTTTTTGAAATAATTAAAAAGTAATACCATGAAATCCTATCTCGAGTGTCCAAAGGAATTGTATGGAGAGAGGCGTGAACATTTCTCCTCTATGTGAGCAAAGCTTTCCCATCCTAATGCATGCCAAATTGAAAAGAATTCAGAATCCATACCTATTTTTGAGATCAAATCCAGATCATAAGCTTTCGTATGAGAAAACTCACGATCTTGGAGGAGCTTGCATGCTTGATCTTCAACTTCACTCTGGATGTCGAGGTCATCGTCATGAAGAAGTTGGTGTGGGTTGCTCCTCTCACCCATGGTAGTGTCCTCTCCTACACTCCTCCTCCGTGAATTGTGGTAGCAATGGAAGAGGGACGTGCACTCGAGTCTCCGCCATGGCTTGAGCTTGCAGCCTCCTTCCTCTTTTCAAACAACCTTTTCATTCCTTTCATGGCCACAACAAGCAAGAACACAACAAGGCAAAACTTGAAAGAGGTGATGTTATTGAAAACAAAACCCCAACAAATTTTCCCTTGAAGTACATGAGAGCAAATTGAAAATGCAAACAAAAGGAAATATTTTTGAGTTAGATTTTGAGCAAGAGTGCTTCAATGAAGAGCGAGAAAAACAATTTGAGCAAGAGTGACTTTGGGGATGTATGAAATGAGGTGAAGTGTGGAGAGAAGAGCTCCTCATGGCCACCATTTATAGTGTGCAATCTCCAATGGTAACTAGGGAACCCATTGTAGCCGTTAGAGGAGAGAGAGCTAAAATGGCTCTTCCCCCTAGTTGGCAGAACAGGGGGTCGGCCGACCTGACAGGTGGGCCCCCCCTGTTCCCCCTTTTGGTAGGTGGCTCCCCAACAGCTATGAAATTAGCATGTTGGTGAAATACTACTTTTGCAGCTCACTAAAATTGTTTTCCACATAAAAAATACTATTTCAAAACCCAACAATTTTCTTTTTGTGAAAAATAAAGAAATAGAAATGATAGTTGAGAATATAAGATTCTCAACTTACTAATAAAATCAAATATACAGTGGGAAAAATCAAACTAAATGGGGAAAACCAAATAAAGAGAAAAGAATAAAAAGAAAAGGATAACTACCAATTAAACCTATTAGCTAGATCTCACCACTGTCCGATGAGATGGAAATTCCTCATTCTTCATTTTTGGACATTCAGGCCCAGAGGCATGGGCTTGGATGGCTAGTCTTGCTTCTTCTGTCATTCCTTCTTTGGCGGCTTGGTGGGCTTGAGCCTTTGGGGAGGCCCGAACTTCTCTGTCTTGTTGGGGTGTCGGCATGGACGATAAGACGAGTTTTTTGCACAGATCAAATTCCTCATGAATGCAATGAGCAGGTCCACCTTTGGGGGTGTGATCTCGACCTCTTGAATGTGCTTAACATTCGGCCTATACTTGATATGGACATGGAGCATTACTCCAACTTTGGACGGAAGTTAAACTTCTCCTCCTTGCCATTGACATGGAAGTGGATTTCTCCAGCTCACACATCTATGCGAGCCTTCGTGGTTCTTAGGAATGGTCGCCCAAGAATGAGTGGCGTATCATTCTCGACCTCCAGGTCGAGCACCACGAAATCCCAGGGTATGAAGCAGTTCTGGATTTTCATCTGGACATCTTCAGCGATACCCGCTGGATAACAGACTGAGGAATTAGCTAGTTTGAGATGCATTGGAGTTGGAGTGAGTTCTGTGAAGTTTAGATGGTCAAAAACCACCTTGGGCATCACACTCACACTTGCTCCAAGGTGACAAAGGGCCTTGTCAAAGTTGTGTGCGCCAATCGAGCATGAGATTGTAGGACATCAAGGGTCCTTCAGCCAGTTGCCTCCTTCTAGAGAAATTGTAATAGTACTTTTGACGGGAGGTTCATGCTGTCCTGACATCTTGCCATTCTCCATTGGAGGAACAGCTGCTGCCAGTTGAGCCAACTAAGTCTCTAACATTTTTTTGAAACTCAATTGATTCTTGAAGGCTAAGGATAGTCCTTCAATCTTGGCATTGATTCTTTCTAGGGTCTTGTCATTAACCGACAACTTCTTGGATAGAGCATCATTGATCTTCAGCTGGCTAATGGAAAGTTCTCTCAAGTTGGGTTGATTTCAATTGTTACCATTGTTGTTATACCCTCCTTGAAAGAATGGGCGTGGTTGTCCACACCCTTGACCTCCTGGACAATATCCATTGTTGTTTCCATTGTTGGGTAGGTATAAGCTAGGCATCCTCATGGGTTTCTGGGCAGTCGTTGCCCAAATGGCCCGTGTTGCCACAAACTTCACAAGTAATGTGAGATTCTAAGGCATAGGAATTGCCACATGCCTCACCATTGTCTCGACCATCAATTTTTTCATAAGTTGGTCCAATTTGGCAGCGATCATGTCCACCTCCTTCATGGTGTGCATGCCTCGCTGGCAGGTATGGAGACACTCGTCACTCAACACATGTTTGACACCATCTTGTCAATCAAATCTTTGGCTTTTGGCACCGTTAGTGAGATGAAGGCACCTCCAGCAGTAGCATCAACATGGTCACGGGCGGAAGGGATCAAGCCATTGTAGAAGTTTTGGATTTTGAGCTAGTCATCCATACCATGGTGGGGACAGGCTAGGATTTACTCCTGCAGCCTTTCCCAAACCTCAGGAATAGATTCCTTGGCATCTTGCTGGAAGCTGGAAATTCTTCCACGTAGGGCATTGGTCTTGCCAATGGTAAAAGTTGGCGAGGAATGTTGTAGAAAATTTCTCCCAAGTGTCTATACCACTTCAGTTCACGTAGAACCACTGTTTTGCTTTCCCAAGAAGAGAGAATGGGAACAACCTAAGATGGACATCATTAGGAGATACATCATTTATCTTAAAAGTGCTACATATCTCATGGAACTATTGCAGGTGAGCACTTGCATCCTCGTTAGCCTTCCCACAAAATGGGTGTGCTTGCACCATAGTTATCAGACCAGTCTCGATTTCGAAGTTTACGTCTCCCGTGTTATGTGGTCCCGAGAGGCACATTGTAAGCAGAGGGAGCCAAAAACTCACGAGGGGTCTTCTTGGCCATTTGTGTTTTTGTTGTTGGTGCGGTTGTGTTGGCTTGCTTTGCCGCTTGAAGCACTGAGGGGTCACGACACGAGGTCGATCTCTTGGAAAGGATTCAAGATCTTCAACAAAGTTTCCCTTCAAACAAAAACCAGACATACACAACCCTGTTTTCACATAAAGTGCAGAAACAAAGAGGGGTCATCCTACTAAAACCTACCAGGGTCCTATCCTATTCACTCAATCATGCAACACTTTGGCTGCCTTCCACGACAACGGCGCCAGAAATGCTTGTTGATATTTCCTATGCACTACTAGCAATTCATCCCTAGCAGCCGTGCTAGGAATACTTGTTGGTAGGTTATGATTTTTAATAGAACGTCCGCAAGCGCACGGAAATTAACGATGTGGCATTTCCCCTTTAAAGAGTATTCCCAAAGGGTGTCATTTATATTTTCCCAAAGGAAGGCTAGATGGAAGTAAAACAATAATCAAGTGGAAAGGCTTAGGTTGGTCTAGGTAGGGTTGTAGCAAGGATGGGTTAAATGATATGTTGAGGTAGTTTTACACACACAAGAGCATTCTATCCTAAGGGGATAAATGAAGTAATAGAGCAACTAGGCTAAGAGTTGGGTAGAGACTCCTCCTATGCTTATAATGTACATATACATAGCCTAAGTTAGTTACTAATGATCATATTAATTATGAATTCTCATGCTAAGTGGATTAACACATTGGGCACGGGTTTACCCCTAGCAACACTTGGCGACTCCCGCCAAGAGCCTATGGCATAGCCGAACGTGGAGGATTACAAATGACAGATAGGGTTGTCACCACCTATTGCCTACCTCTTCAGTCTGTGGGTCTATGAAACATTCAATGCTACTCTCAATCCTAGCACCATGCTAGAATATTAAGTAATTACCTTAAGAGCCTAGGCACAAGCCATCCGAAGGCAATGAACTGAAATATCGTTCAACCAATGTTAATTCATAGCATAAATGACTCATGTTAACATAATCATATCATAGCTAATTAGACTATAGTGGAGGTTTACAGTATTTATGATAACGTAATGAGAATGGTATAGCACAATCATAAATACTATTCCTACCACATACATGGAATCCACAATCAAACAAGAAACACTTCATCCAAGTATATGAACAATAGTATACTAAAGATATCATCTTTATTATGAATAATGTCACAAATACAAATAGGAATATGGAAGGCATACCTTTTCCAACTGGGAAGAGACTCCTTCTACTCCTCTCCTACTTGGACTATGAACTAGAGACTCTCCTCTCTACAACATATACTCCTCTAAACCTATGGAGAGTAGTGAATACAAAGGATGAATAGTCAAGTGGTGTGCGTTGAAGTGAGGGGTGAGGGGTCCTATTTATAGCTTGGAAAAGGTTTGGTTCCCGCTACCATAAGTGTGTGAATCAGTTACCCATGACCACTTCAAGCCGGGAGAAGCCACCATGTGGAGTTTGACCGAGAAAGACGCCAGGTACTAGTCGGCCGACTAGGGGGGTCGGCCGACCTGGTCCTGGCTCCTTTAGCGGTGTGCTTTATCAAGGTGATTGACAGGTGGGTCCCATTGACTGATATTGGTGCTACACCATTGGATAGCCTCAGATACTTCTGTTTGTGGACCATTTGATCCATGTGGTGCCACGTGTCATCGCTTGATTGGCTGGAATGATATTTTATAGGATCCATCACCTTGTTTCACTTCATTTTTGCATAGAATCCCTGCATGTACTACTTTCTCCAAGGACAAGTAGAAAAAGGTTAAATAGAAAGGTGATGTATGCAAGAAATGACAATTCCTTCACATAATTGAGTTATATTGAACAGTGAAATTGGTGTATAACAACCGTGAACAGAGATCAAGTTCCAGTCAAATTCTGGATTGTTTCAATTAGATTCTAGGTACCTCAATTTGATTCTCTTAATCACTCCTTTCTGTGTAGTGGAAACGTATCCTCACCATGGCATGTTGCCTATACTAATACTAACACTAAATAAGGCTTGTATGTGGAGCTTGGAAGCGAATGTAGTAGGCATATTGGCAACACATAATATTTCTAAGTCAAAAGAGTAAGCCTTAGGAGAAATCAATTCAAAACTTTTTGATTGTGGAGTGGAAGTGGAAGTGGATGTTGAGATGACTTCTTTTTATGTAGACTCTCTTTATTGTAGGGATGAAACATTGCTACCCTTTTTTCTCTTGCTTTTGATGTAAGCATGCATTTTTTTTTGTTTTTCTTGTAGCCTTGTCTTCTACTCCCTTTTTATGCAATAGACTTGAATAGAGTAATTAACATGAAAACATGGAGTTTCTCTTTTTATTGTGGAATGATGATATGATGGAATTTTGCTAACTTCTAGTGTAGAAGTTTTAGCATCCGCAAGTGAAGTCTTGAATTCAAAAAGAAATGAATGAGTTCTCACATAGGACTATACTAGTTTGACTAGGCTCAATGTGAAGGCAAATAGCGTATGCATAATGTTTATCAATGTAAAATATCATATGGCTTTGGTAGGTATTTCCAATCAAATGAGAGTAACTTAAATCTTTTTAGAATATCTCCGAAAATCTAACTTTCACTTTCAAACTAGGAATAGCAGCCCTATCACCATATCTCACAACAACCTAGAATTAGATTAAACTTTTGTTACCCACAATTTATAAATCAAGGCAAAGTTAAATTTAATCAATGAAAGCAATATTTGAAGAGTAGCAAGTTGTAAACTAGGGACTTAGAAAAAATAAAACAGAGCAACTATTCATCATTTCATCTATGCGAATTCCAAATCATTCTTACCGCACATCTTTATTTGATGGAAAAAAATCCACACTATTTATTTTTAAGATTTTTTATATGCAAGGTAAATGGTGGATGAATGGAAAATATATATGCAATAGATGTGATACAAGTTACCTCAAGTTGGGGTCCTCTCCCAAGCTTCCTCTTCAATCACCTCTGTGATAAGGGTTGAACCCTTGATGATGGAAGTATGCCGCGAGATCGGCTTGTTGTTGTTGTAGCGTGGAGTTGAAGTTGGTGAACTGAGTGTCCATGTGTTGTTGCCAGTCTTAGGTACCTTGGACATGCTCTTGGAGTGTGTTGTTCATGTCTCTTGTCCTCACTTCAAGATCTCCCATACTTCTAGTGTTACCGATGATTCCTTGGCTATAGTCATGATGACCTTTAGCCAAAAAGGAATGACATCCTCTCATGGACGTTGGAGGCAAGCCGCTAGAGATTGATGTGGATAGGGATGGCTTCCATGCGATACTCTGCCATCCATGCCATGATGGCCCTCTGACCTCATAGGTTGAGGTTGAGTCCATTCGGGTGCATCAACAGTTGGGTTCTCTTCCTCTTGGTACTCGTGGACCGTGGATGTTGTCTTGGGCATGGCCATGGCCGCTCTCCTTGCATGGCTTCTAGATACCCTACCTGTGACATTACTTCTTCGAGGTTACTCGATGGGAAGAAGATCAATGGTTAGCCTCCGGTATTTGTACAAATGAAAATCTGGGTCAGGTAATCAAATTTCATTGACAAAGTCGGGATAGTAAAATACCAAAGAGCCAACATGATCATGCTTAAGGGTATGTCCCTGCACTAGATAATCTTCATTAATTAATTCATGTTCAATTTCAATATACTCAAATGAATTATATGCTAATACTCCTACCCTAGTAGCAATGCGAGTAATCAAGGAAGTGTAGTCAATTTGCCCTGTCTTTGAAATACTATCTAACCATTGTGTCATCATAGCTATAACTGGAGCAACTTTTATTTTCTTAATCATGGCAAATAAAAATTTTAGTTCATCATCACGGACTACTCTAACATCTCCTTTAGAGAACATAGTCATAGCCACCCATCTATACTTGAAGCGTAAAGTAGGATTGTGCAATTGGATATTTCTGGGAGCACTAGATGTGACCTCATGTCGAATCATGCTAAAAACATTGTTTGTTAAATTTAGGCAAAGTGTCTAAATCTAGGAAACAATGTTCATGGAAGCGTAGGATTTCACTTAATACTTTCCATAGGATGTTGTATTATTTTTGAAATAATCTAACAGTAATACCCTTAAATCCTATTTTGAGGGTGCAAATGAATTGTATAGTGAGAAGGCGTGAACCATTATACTCTATGTGAGCAAAATTTTCCCATCCTAATGCACGCCAAACAAAAAAGAATTCAGAATCCATACCTATTTTAGAAATCAAATCGGGATCATAAGCTTTAGTGTGATAAAACTCAGGATCTTGGAGGAGCTTGCATGCTTGATCTTCAACTTCACTTTCTAAGTTGAGTTCGTTGTCATGGAGAAGTTGATACTAGTTGATCCTCTCATCCATGGGAGTGTCTTCACACACACTCCTCCTGCGTGGACTTGGTGTAGAAACAGAAGAGAGATGTGCACTCGAGTCTGCAGCATGGCTTGAGCTTGTAGCCCCCTTCCTCTTCCCAAACAATCTCTTCATTCCTTTCATGGCCACAACAGGCACGAACACAACAAGGCAAAAACTCGAAAAGAAGTGATGTTAGTGAAAACAAAACCCTCGATGAATTTTCCGTTGAAGAACTTCAGAGCAAATTGCAAATGCAATCGAAAGCAAATATTTTTGAGAAGGATTTGAGAAAGAGTGCTTCAATGATGAGCAAGAAAAACAATGTGAGCAAAAGAGTGACTTGGGGAGGTGTAAAATGAGGTGAAGTGTGAAGAGGGGTGCTCCCCACGGCCACCATTTATAGTGTACACTCCCCAATGGTCATAAGAGACACAAATGTAGCCGTTGGTGGAGAGAGAGCCACTTTGGCCCTTTCCACATGTCGGCCGAACAGGGGGGTTTGGACGCACTGCAAGGTGGGCCCTACTGTTCCCTCTTTTGGCATGTGGCTTTTGAACGGCTATAAAATTAGCATGTTGGTGAATTGCCACATTTGCAACTCGGAAAAATTGTTTTTCAAATAAAACCCTTTTTTCAAACCCATAATTTTCCTTTTTGAAAAAAATGAAATAAAATAATGGTTCAGAATATAAGATTCTCAACTTCCTAAGAAAAATCAAATATGCAGCGGGAAAAATCAAACTTAGTGGAAAAACCAAAAGAAAAATTCAAATAAAGATAACTACCGATTATCCTATTGGCCAGGTCTCACCACAGTCCGATGAGATGAACTTTTCCTCCGTCTTCATTTCTTGGAATATGGGTCCGGAGGAGTGGGCTCACGCGGATTGTCTTGCTTCATCTGCCATTCCTTCTTTGGTGGTTTGGTGGACTTGGGCCTTTGGGAAGGCCTGTGCTTCTCCGTCTTCTTAGGATGTTCGTGTGGACGATAAGACAGGTTCTTTGCATTGATTAATTGTTTCATGAATGCGATGAGTGGATACACCTTTGGAGCTGTGACTTTGACCTCTTGAATGTGTTTAGCATTCGACCCATACTTGATCCGAATCATGGAGCATTGCTCCATCTTTGGGTGAAAGTTAAACTTCTCCTTCTTGCCATTGATATGGAAGTGAATTTCACTAGCTCACACATCTATGGGAGCCTTTGCGGTGCTAAGGAACAGGCGGTCAAGAATGAGCGGCGTATCCTTCTTGACATCATAGTTGATCACCACGAAATCCACGAGTATGAAGCAATTCCGGATTTTCACCAAAACATCTTCAACAATACTCGCTGGATAACGGACTGAAGAGTCAGCCAGTTGGAGCTATATTAGTGTTAGAGTGAGCTCCATGAAGTTCAGCTGGTCGAAGACCTCCTTGGGCATAACACTCACACTTGCTCCAAGGTCACAAAGTGCCTTGTCAAAGTAGTGAGCCCCAATAGAGCAAGATATGAAGGGATATCCAGGGTCCTTCAGCAAGTTGCCTTCCCGTAGAGAAATCATGTTGAAATTTTCCACACGACGCACGAGCTGTCCTGACATCTTGCCATTCTCCAATAGCGGAATAGCAGCTGTCAGTTCAGCACACTAAGTTTCCAACATCTTGTTGAAACTCAGTTTATTCTTGAATACTGAGGATAGTTGTCAATACTTGGCATCCCGGGTACCCTCGCAAATAGGCTAAAGTCACCTAAGTGTCATGCCTTCGAGTCGAGGCAAGGTCCAGAATTTTCGGACCCCTCTCTATCTCAGATATGGGGTCTGGTGCACCAACATGGACCTCAAGGCGGGGTCCAGCACCCCCGAGGAGATGGGCCCCCAAATGGCCACGTGTCCATTAAGACGGGACCCTGCTCCCCTATAGGAGTGGTCTCTGTTGCTGCCATGTTGTTTGAAGCACTAGGTCGGTCACCTCCCGCGGAGGCAGGCTCCGGCTCTACCACGTGTCCCACGGCCCTGGATCCCCTGCTCTACTCAGGAACGAGTTATGGGGCTGCCACGTGGTCTGCGGATCGAGATCCGGCCTCCCCCGCAGAGGCTAGCTCGCGAGATGCCACGTACCCCGCAACTTTCCCTGGACGGTGGGTTGCAGGAGTTAAGGGGGTTGCTTACGCTGACAAGACAGTTGGATGGGACATCTCCTGCCATTATCAACGACTACGCATGGGCCACTAACGTCTAAGGCGGCAAGACGGCGGGTCTTCAAGCATGATCAGAGGAAGCTTATGCAAGAAGCCTTAGATATTTTAGGATAAGATCACCTCGAAGCCACCTATCGGGCCCTGGACCCCACTTGTAAGGCGTTCGACCTTGTCTATAAAAGGACCAGACCACCACCGTTACAAAAGGATCCAATCCTATGCATACCCATGCTACACACGCATTCACACCAGCAATACAACTCACACCATGGAGTAGGGTATTATGCTCCGGCGGCCCGAACCACGTATAACCACCATCTCACCATCTCTCATACGCACAATTCCTCTCATACACCACATAAAACCACCTTCGCAAGAACACTTTGATATTTGGCACGCCAGGTAGGGGGGGTTTACTTTAAAAAATGTTGTTTTGCTTTCACCGCAATGGTGTTCATCAAGCCCGTGGACAGCGGTTTCTGTGGCCGTCGTCTGGTGACCAGATCCTTCGCCCGGGCGGCACAGTATGGTCCATCATGCCCCTGCATAGATGCAGTTGGCCAAGGCGGTGCCTCCGGTCACAAATCGGCCTAGTCGGCTCCCCAGTTGCTGCCGGCTGCAAGTCTGGAGACCACTCTAGCAGCAGCCAAAGCCCTTCTCCACCACCCACTGTCCTTGAATGCTTTCTAGGGATCGGCTCAATAGTGGGTACAAGACATCGACCAATTTTTCATTGTGGCCATCAACTCTCCCTACAGAGGGAGGTGACACATGTCTCTATCGCACATGTCGTCCATCGATCGTCGCTCCGTCAACTCCCGTTCCACCAGGCTTACTAGCGTCGATCGGATCCCCACGGTGGACCTGAGGGTTGAGCTTCACTATCGTCAAGCTCAGGTTGACGAGCACATCATCATTGAGCGGTAGCGGGTGAGACGGCGCAATCTTGACTCTGAATACGGCCCTCAAGGTCCTGAGCAAGAGGCGTCCTCTGTCCATGGTGCGCCATAGGTAAACCCTCCACCACCGCCTCACAAGGATTATGTTGGGTTGACTGCCCCCTGCAGTACTCTTAGCAGCAGGTGCCGCAACAGCAGTACCTGGCGTAGCAGGTGCCACAGCAGTAGCACTTGGCACAGTAGGTGCCACAACAACAAGCTCTGCAGTAGCCGCATGTCGTGCAGGCGGGAGTAGTGCATTCACTACAAGGTGCGCAACAAATCCACCTGGGGTATGCCGATTCGTACGCTTCTCCGGCGAAGCCCATCGGAGGGTGCACGGCCTTAGATCCATACCTTCGCCTGACGATGTGGCCGCGCAAGTTCCAGCAACACCTGCTGAAGAAGTTTGACAGAAGTGTCAACTCAGGTGAGTTCCTATAGATCTACACCACGACACTCCATGCTGTAGGAGCATATGAGCTCATCATGGTGAACTACTTCCCTGTTTCCCTGACAGGCTCAGCCCGGTCATGGCTGATGAACCTACCCGAGGGATCAATAACCTCTTGGGATGAGCTCTGCTGGCAGTTCACGGTGAACTTTGGCAGCTTCTACACGCGCCCCGGCACCGAGCTCGACCTCTACACAATGCGCATGAACCCAAGGAGACGCTACGATCATTCATCCAGCGGTTCTCCCAGGTACACAACTATAGCCCCAATATCGTGAAAGCTTCTGTCATAGTGGCATTCTAACAGGGATTGCGTGAAGGAAGATACTCGAGAGGTTAGCCATGCACAACGTGCAATATGTCTCCGAACTCTTCTCAATCGCCGGTCGGTGCGCCAGGGCGATAGAAGGCCATGGCTGGCGCACACATCCTGCCTCCAGGGTGGGCAGAGCCGACCAAACTGGCTAAGGCGCCACTAGACCGGGTAGCAGCAAAAAGAAGAACAAGAACCGGGACGTTGGCCAAAACAAGCCGCTGCAGGGGGCACCTATCGCGACAGCTGCTGCGACCAGTAGCACAAGACCCCCACGCCCTGACAAATGCCCACGTCAACCACCTGCTAGTGACGAAAGGTGTCGAGCCCTTCCCGATGCACAAGACTCGCGACCATAGTGCAAGCAAGTGCGGGGAAATCAAGAGATGCACCAAGCCATAACAAGAGCAGGCACAACAACATCCTGAAGGCGCTCCCTTACGCCAGCGAGAGGGCCAGCAGAAGGTCGACCCCAAGGTTGACGACGATGATGAAGAGATGGAGTACCAGAAGCATGAATGGGCCATCGAGGTGGTCCACCAAGACAATGACTCCGATGCCAACAGCGACCACGAGCATCACAAGACACCCCACATCATCTTTGGGGGGTCTTGGGATCCCGCGTCCCAGAATGCGGTCAAAACCCTGCACCGAGCAGTGGCCTCAATACCTCATACTCCCACTCCAGCGCTGCACCACAACTAGAAGGAGACGCCAATCAGCTTCGACGCCTCTGACTGCCCCAAGAACATGGCAAGAGCTGGGATACTGCCTCTACTGGTCGCCCCCACCATCGCCAACGTCAAGGTCCACTATGTCTTGATAGATGGCGTGGCTGACCTCAACCTCATCAGCTATGCACTCTTCGACCAGCTGTAGATCCCGATGTCCAAGATCACCCCCTCGAGCCTTTTCTCGGTAGTGGGACTAGGGAACAGCATCTCGTACAGCAACATACACCTTCGGGTGACCTACGGGACACCCAAAAACTTCAAGGCAGAGAGCATCCTGTTCGACGTCGTGGAGGTCAGCCTTCCCTTCAACGTCAAGCTCCAACCTCCAAGCCCTCGCAATAGACCCAACACCATCCCCGAGCGGCGCTGGATCAAGTTAGCCTCCGCCGAGCTTGCGTTAGTGCGATCATATGTTGCACCCCATCTGCAGCCTTCTGATAGCACCGACGCTCTCGTCAAAGCTGTCAAGATCAGTTCCAGCTTTGCTCACACTACCCGCAAGGTGGGGGGCCAAGGCAGAAAGTAGGGACACCCGCTCATTGCCCCACTGGTATCTAACGTTGATAGGTTGCCCGACAACTATCACAGTTACCCTCGGAGCTTCGAGCACCCCTATAAGTTAACCTTAGGTTAGTAGTCTAGGAGTAGCATTTAGGATAACCAAGCTCCAAGAGGGTCAGGTCCAGAGTACGCAGTTAGCTTAGCCTGGTCCCGAACCGTAAGCCCGTGCACCCTGCCTCCCTCGTCACCTGGAAGTGGGCCATTGCCTTATTTTTAGAAGCTTGTGTGCTCCTATGAATGCCGATATAAAGGAATAACTTTCTTACCCCATGTTTCCCTAACAATGTTAATTTTAATTAAGTGTTAATTTCATGATAAACCATGCTAGGCTCGTTTATTGTATATTGCCTTTATGTATACGGTTATATGCTTTGTATCTCACCCTTGGTGGAGTTGTGCAATCCTACTTCAGGCGAGCCTGCTTGAGGTACCTGCAATGTGCGAGGGGTTCTCTCGGCTGCCCCCATCCTTGGAGTCAAGTGACGCCGGATGGCCTCGTGGGAAAGGTCTACGCCAAGCTGAAGGTCCAGGGGGTGTGAACTACTTAGTCTAGTCTTGTACCCTAAGCACACATACCTTGCCTTCCAGCGCTACAGTCGAGTACTGGGGGCCGAAAGGTTCGCACCCTAGGGACGGCGGGAGCCGGACCCTAAAGCACTAAAGCTTTGAATTACCCAAGCCCCGTGTGTCAGCTCAGGACAGTGAGACATGACAAAACTAATGTGCAAAAAGAAGTAAAACCAGTGAGCAAACTAGTCCCTTCTTTATCATGTGTGCAAGACAGCCAGCTTCGGCACCTCCCAAGGGGCCCGCCGTCGATGTCCCACCATGTAGATGACAGTAACAAGCGCTAATTTGTGTGTGCACTCTCTCATCCTGCTTTTGTTACTAATAGGGTTCTCTTGTGGTAACATGTATACCAGGGGCCTGATGTTGATGTTGCTACACATTGATGTAGGACGACGTTGGAGCAGCCAGCTGCGGCACCTACCAGGGGGCCCGTCGTCGACGTCCCAACACGTTGATGATAGTAACAGTCGCTGATTCATGAGTAAACTCTCCTGTCCCGCTCTTGTTATTAATGGGGTTCTCTTGGTGTAACATGTATACCAGGGGTCTGCCGTCGAAGTTGCTACACATCGGTGGTGAACGACATCGGACTAGCCAGTCTGGCACCTCGCAAGGGGCCCACCATCAATGTCCCAACACGTTGATGACAGTAACAGACACTGATTCGTGAGTGCACTCTCGTGTCCCACTCTTGTTACTAATACGGTTCTCTTGGGGTAACCTTACTAGGGGCCTGCCGTCGATGTTTTCTACAACAATGGTGGGCGACATCAGAGCAGCCAGCTCTGGCACCACACAGGGGGCCTAACGTAAACATTTCAATAGTGATGGTGGGCGATGCCAGAGCAGCCAGCTCGGGCACCACCAAGGAGGCTTGTCATCAATGTTTTGACAACGATGGTCGGCGACACTGGAGCAACCAACTCCGGCACTACACAAGGGGCCTACTGTCGATGTTTTCTACAGCGATGGTTGGCGATGCTGCAGCAGCCAGCTCTGGCACCACCTAGGGGGCCTTCTGTCGACATTTCTAAAACAATGGTGGGCGACACCGGAGCAGCCAACTTCGGCACAATCCAGGGGGCCTGCCGTCAACATTTCTACAACGACAGTGGGCAGCGACTGAGCAGCCAGCTCTAACACCACCCAGGGGGTCTGCTGTCGATGTTTCTACAATGATTGCGGGCAACACTGGAGCAACTAGCTCTGGCACCACCAAGGGGTCTGCCGTAGACATTCCTTAGCAATGGTAGGCGATGTCGGGCAGGCAGCTTCAGCACCACCCAAGGGGCCTACCGTCAATGTTTTCTACAAACGATGGTAGGCAACTCCGGAGCAGCCAGCTCTAGCACCACCAAAAAGGGATTGCCGTTGATGTTTCTAGTGGGCGACGCCAGAGCAGCCAACCCTCACACTACCCAGGGGACCAGCTATCGACGTTCCTACAACGATGGTGGGCGACGCCAGAGCAGCCAGCTCCGGCACCACCCCAGGGCCACTGTCGCCAACATTTCAATAGCAATGGTGGGCAACACCAGAGCAGCTAGCTCCAGCACCACCCAGGAAGCATGTTGTTGACGTTTTAACAACAATGGCGGAAGAGCAACCAGCTCCGGCACCACCCAGGGGGCCTGGCATCACAATCTCTGCTAAGACGAAGCTTGACGCCCTTGAAGGGGCCCTGTCGAGGTCATATAATCAAACTCCATCGCTCCACTGGGGGCCATCAAAGACATACTGCAATCAAGTGCTAGTTGTACCCAACCACCTGGCCACATCCACCAGGGGGTCTCTAAACGGGTTCCATAGGCAGGACATCAGCTAATGACAGATGGGCCATGTCAATTGTGTGATTGTTCATTCCTTAAAAGCTAACAAAGTTGGCAACGTTCTTCAGGCCCTTACGCTACTAAGAGCACAGGTGACCAAGATGGGAAGCACAAGACGCAGCCAAGAAGCCAAACACAAATTCATACTCATTGAAGTAAATTTACAAAGCCGCGAGCCCTAGATACAAAGGCATCCCCGCCCAGGAGATACCAGCCACAATCTCTCACGAATTGTGTTGACATGCTTGGTGGCATCCTTGACTTCTGTTGTCGCCACCTCTTCACGCTCCACAACGGGGCCTCAAATACCAGTTCCAATGGTATTTGTGGATACCAACTTTGGTAGTACACCAGAACGTGGGATGCCACCATCTTATCTAGCACTCTACCCTCATCTTCCAGATGGCGGGCCAGCTGCCACTCCTGCAGATCAAGCTCCTGGTGCAGCGCCTCGAAGTCTGCTCCTGAGCCCGGATGTCAAGATCTAGCAGGCGGAGTTCTTGGCGCTCAACTAGGTGCGGCTCCTGATCCCGTGCCAGCTTGATCTCGTGAAGCTCAAGGTCTTCAATGCAGTTCTGCAGCCTGTCCCGATCTACCTCAGCCTGAGTCCTCATTGCTTGGGATGCCGCCTTTTGCTCTGCAACAACAACTTCCCGCTCAACAACAGCGGCCTCGCAGCATCCCAGTGTCACTCGAAGCACTTCCAGGGCCCTGAGGCGAGCGTTAACTACCAAATATCCAAGGACACTGCGTCCATGTCATTCGCTAGGTGGCGCCTCAACTCCAGCTCTTCACCCTCCTTCCGCTGCATTCACCAAGCGGTGCCTGATCGATCATGGACCTCAAGAGGTCTGCCCAGACCCGGAGGCGCTCGTCCTTAGCTTGCAGCTTCTCCCACTCTATGGCAAGGGCACCCTGCGCTCTGCAGAGGTCGTACTGCAGCAAGTTGATGCTTAACTGCTCCAAGTCGATGACATCGGAATGGCGCTCTATTCTACCGAAGCTATGGAAGACCGCCCGCTGATCAGCTCAAGAACATCTTCTCCCCGAGGCAAAGATGGCAAGGCCACCAGCGCTGGGGGCCCCGACATCTGTAACTAAGCGGAAGTTGCGATGCCACTCGAAGCAGCAGCACCACCATCGCCTGAGGTGCCACCTGCTGGAATGGAAGCCTCAGGGGTCGGGCCCTCGGCTTGCTAAGTGGAGTCCGGCATTACCTCCGACACAGTAGCCAGAGGTGCTTCACTACTCGTGCTAGGCGCGAACGCCGGAACGTCGCTCCCTTGTACCAGCTTGGCGGTCTGCTCCGTCTATGCAGTCGTGGCCGCCTGGACCAACTTCGGAGCATTCGTGAATAGTACCCCCGGCAATAAGGGCGTCACCACAGCACCGGAAGACCTGGAGATTGAAATCAAAGTCTGTTCAAACAAGAAGAATAGATGAGACAATGATGCATGTTTTGGTAAGAATGCCTTACCGGTGTCCCCGGAAGGTCTAGCAGGCCTCGACTTTCTGTGACTCTGAGGCTACGGGCTCTGCTGACGATGCGGCAGGAGGGGTTGATCCGACTGGGCCTCAACCAGAACCCCCGATGCTGTTGCCGACCCAAATCAGCGTGTCTCCACAGATGTGACACCCGTTTCTAAAAATGAACCAAGTGAACACATATGTGTGCCCAGGACGTTCAACACACATACACGAGTGCATTCACAAAAGGATATACATAAAATTACAACGGAACAAGATCAATTAAGGACTTCTATTAGACAATTCAGAATATCCTTGAATACAATCTCTAATGAATATTAATGACAAGTTTAAACTAATGCAGCAGAAATAAACTAAATAAAGCATTTATGGAGCTAAGCAAAATAAGCATAAGGGTAGTGCGGCTCCAAGCAAAACCACAGGCAAAGCTGACGGCAGACATGGCCTAGAATTCCGCATTATCACCGTTATACTACCAATCCTGACCTGCAACTGTTGGTGGAGTTAATGCAAGGGTGAGTACATGTCGTACTCAGCAAGTGTGGAAAGTATGGCGTGTAGCTGATTCAAATGATGGATATAATAAAGGCTAAGTGCTGAAAAGTACATTAAAACACTTGAAAGGCAATATATGGTATATATGTGATCTAAACCCATCATAAACCATGTAGTTGACATAATACTAGTCCATATTCCATTACCATCACCCATATTCCAGATTTCTCATTACCATTAACCATACCATTGCCATAAACAATAATACCGTCCCATAACCAGTACCAAACCATCCCAATACCAAAACCATAACTGAGCCATCCCAAATCCCATGTTACCCTCTAATCATGTAGGTCATCCATGTGCTCTTAACTGGGAGCACATCTATCATAATAGTTTTAATACTCTGCAGAGTTTGTACCACTTTACGTGCATGTTTGTGATTTTATCACCCATCGGTGACTAAAGAACCTCCCATGTTCCAATACACTTCCTTTGGTGTAAGGCCAAGAGATCACAAAATATCCTTTACAAAGGGACTACTAGCATGTACGGACCCACTGAGGTTTCACTGATGGCAATGTCTCCAACTAAGCACATCTTCAACCTAGGGCCCTCTCTTGTGCCATTCGTATCCCGGGGAGTCCCGCCTCAAATCCAAATCCAATCCGACTCTCATTCCCCAGAGCGCCAAATGATTTGCTCAATACTATCAATACCCTAATTAATCAGCTACGTTGTGCCCATACTTGGCCTCGTGGTGGCACTTATGTCCTGACTTATTCTCGCATGAACCGGTCCTTAGATCTAAAGCAAGCAACCGCCATGTCTTCCAACCCATCCACATAATAGGCTTGCTTAGATCACCCATTACCATATCACATTAACCAATTAATATTAATCATAATCTCATTAATGCATAATTAAATGGTATAGTTTTTTTTCCCATCTCAATTGATTATGCAAAGCGAAGGTAAAAAGCCCTCCCCGAATCTCTACCATGTATCCTGGTGACAAGGGTGGTTAACAAAGCTAGTAAAATTCCTATCATAGGAATTCCCAACAAATCGACACAAGCATGCAATTTTGAAAACAAAACATTTATTGTAAAAACAGGATCAATATGTTCAAGGACACTTGCCTTGCTCTTGGGCTTGATTGGGATCAAAGCCTTCAAATTCATAGTATTGGAGGTCCTCTACAGCACTAATTCATCTAAACCGCACAATAAACATACAAGACAAGAATTACAATCAATAAGTGCACATATATTACTCAATATGTCATGACATGCATGATTAATGCAAATGCGAATCAAAACTAGTTAATGAGTCGTTAATTATGTTCACTAATTATTTACAATGGTTATTAAAAAGTCTACACAGGTTTGAAGCTGATTCGAATCAATCAATGGTTTTGGATGCAACACTTGGATCTTGACGATCTAGGGTTGATGAAGAAACTGGAAGGTGAATTGTTTTTTGACCGATGAAAAACTGCAAGGGAGAACCCCGACAGCCATAAAACATATATTAAAAGAGATGAGGTAACAGGGAGTTACAATCGCTCCGCAGAGCTTGACTAGGTGTTCCAGAGGGAGGAACGTCCATTACAAACTCTGAAGCCACAAGGGCACACTGACCCTATCCTCCGGCTTAAAACGGCAGGCCTGAAGCCTTGTAGAAGCAATGAAGGATCGTTTCCAGATGTTTACAGAGGGAGTAGAGTTTCTGAAAAGGACATTGTTATGAGCAATCCAGATCTCCCAGGCCGCTATGGAGAAGGTTTCCATGAAGGCGCGACGACCCCAGCTGAGCATGGCTTTATGCAGGGTATGAAAAAGGGGATGTCGTGGTCCCAGTGAATCCCAAGGACATTCCAGGATGCAATGCTGAAGGAGCAGCTAAAGAAGAGATTGTACGTGAGTTCCTCCACATTGTCCGCACAGAGCACGCATGTGTAGTCTTTCCCGTCAATCGTGATGTTTTTTCTCTTCAGGAGGTTGCGTGAGTGTAAGTGCATCTAGGATATCCCTTGTGGGTTTTGGCTAATTGATGACAAACATATGAGATCCTAATGAAACTACTGAGATGATTGCAGGACAAACAAGTGAAACATTTTGGTGCACACAAAAAGGTGAAAAATGAAGTGGTGTTCAAAGAGAAATACTATGATGAAGCTTGGAAGACCAAAATAGATTTTGAATGTATAGGGAGCGTATGAAAGACACACTCCAAGAGCTCACAACTTTGCGCGAGGGTAAGGGATTAAAATTAACCTAACTTTCACAAAGCACCGTACTAGTCCGATCATGGACCGGACTAGTTCGTTCAACTTTCTAGAATCCCACTCACAAGGAGACCGGACTAGTCCGTGCATCCACCGGACTAGTCCGTTGATGTTTCTGGTGTCTCTTATACTGAGGGACCGGACTAGTCCGATCATGGACCGGACTAGTCCGTTGAACTTTCTGTAGTCTCCCATTCGTGGAGATCGGACTAGTCCGCGGACTAGACCGATGAACTTTCTGGAGTCACTTTCACACAACACCGGACTAGTCCGGCAAACTTTCTGGACCTCAAAACACATTGGGACCGGACAAGTCCGGACTTGCACCGGACTAGTCCGGTGTTAGGGTTTTTCAACGGCTAGCTTTTGGAAACCCTATAAATAGAGAGTCCACGACTTTCCTATAAACATACATGTCGAATATTGATCAAAGAGCAAACCCTAGCGCCGCCACTTCGTCCCAAGAGCCCAAAACACATCTCCCCACACATCTAAAGTTCAAAAAGAGTGAAATCAATTGAACACTTGGATTCGGGATTAGGAGGTCGTTATTCTTTCATTGCGAGCTCTTGGGGTTTGATCTTTCTACACTCATACTCTGCATTGTAATACTTTTGAGTGTATTTGATCACTTCTTTCATTGTAATTCTCGTGGGAGCCCTCAAAGTGTGAGGTTGCCCCACAAACTTGGTGATTACCCGTGATAGTGGAATCAAGTCGGCCTTCGTGGTGACTTGAGGAGGGAAAGGGTTGGAGACCCGGCTCTGTGTGAGCTTCCTCAACGAGGACGTAGATCTCGTGGTGAGATCGAACCTCAGGTAAAATTCGTGTGTCTTGTGTCTCATTTACTTTAAATTTTGTTCATTAGATCATTTGAGTGCTAAACTTCAACATAAGGCAATTAGAATTTACATATGCATTCTTATATTAATGTCAAGTACAAATATCAGTTGTTCTCAATTCCGCTGCTAAAGAAATTTATTTTCCCAATTAACACCTGATCAACACACATAATTTTTGCACACTGGACTAGTCCGCCCACACAACCGGACTAGTCCGGCCAACCAAGTTTTGACGATTCTATTAAGTGTGTAGGAAATTCAAAAGGCCTATTCACCCCCCCTCTAGGCCACATTCAATTGGTATCAGAGCAAGGTTCTCCACCAACGAGACTCACATCTCGGAGAGATCAATGGCCTCTGAGAAGAACAACGATATCTCGAAGATGAACATTAATGAGGAGGAACAAGAAACTAAAGCTCTTGATGTGCTGAAAGAGAGCCCACATGATGATGAAGAAGTGCGACAATTGAAGGCACTTCTGAGAAAGAAACTGCTAGGACAAAAAGGAAAGGAAGAAGAGAAGACGACGGGGAGTGGTCATCACGACTACTCCCGACAGCCTTACAACTACAACCGTCTCAACTCCAACAACCACTATCTTTCCATTCCTATGGGAAAACCTCCACAGTTTGACGGAAGCGACTATACAATGTGGAAGTACAACATGAAGATGCATCCAATATCTCTAAATCATAGTCTATGGCACATCGTTTGCACTGGCATAGATATCCCGGACACGGATGAAGAACTCACCCCAGAACAAGAACAAGAGATTCACAGAAATGCACAAGCCGTCGCCGTGATCACATCATCATTAAGAAGAGAGGAATTCACCAAGATTGATGGCTTAGAAAGTGCAAAGGAAATCTGGGATACACTTAAGACGGCTCACGAAGGAAATAGATCGGTTCATGAAGCAGAAATCGAAATGCTTGAAGGAGAGTTGGGGAGATTCGCTATTGAAGAAGGCGAATCACCTCAAGAAATGTACAACCGGATGAAGGCAATCATCAACAAGTTACGTGCCTATGGAAGTAAGAAATGGTCGGATCATGAGGTAGTCAAGAGAATGATTAGAGCCTTCATGCCAAGAAATGTCACACTTTGCTCAATGATTAGAGAAAGCCCCGGTTTTCACAAATTGACCTCGATGAGTTGTTGGGGAAGATCATAAATCATGAGATGATGGAGAAAGAGGCAAAATACGTCAAAGAATTGGCCGAACTCACTTCCTCCAAAAGGAAAGAGGTCGCTCTCAAAGCTACATGCCGACCCAAACTCAAAGAAGCTCGTGAATATCAAGACGATGGGCACACAAGTGACGAGAGCACCGATCTTGATGATGAGGAAATGGTACTCCTTATCAAGAAGTTCAAGCGAATGATGAAAAGAAGACACGGCAACAACTCAAATGAAGGCAAAAGCAAGGACAAAGGAAAATCCAAGGCTCGACGCACTTGCTACAACTGCGGAGAGTATGGTCACTTCATGATGGACTGCCCCTATGAAGAAAACAAAAAGAAGAAGGAAACAAGATCTCAAGAAAAGAAAAATTTCAGAAAAAGAAGACAAAACCATCAACCTCACGTTGGCAAGGAGTGGGACTCAAACGACGAGCCCTCCTCCGATGAAGAAGAAGAGATGGCCACTATTGCAATCAAGAAACCTACTATGAAGGCCACACTCTTTCCAAACATGGGAGGACGGGACATGAACAACCACACTTGCCTTATGGCTAAGGAAGGCAAGAAAAATGTACGGCTCACTCCTCCTACGCTAAATTCCTCTATTGATGACTTTGACAGCTCTAGCGATAACGAAGAAATGTTTAGAGGACTAAGTAAAACTGCTCTAAAGAAAATGGAAATGTTGTCGAACGAAATTTTTGAGAAGGAAGAACTTCTTGATCGACAAGAAGATATGCTCATCCGTGAAAGGAAGAGATATCAAGAAGTTGAAAAGCTTCTCGAGCTTGAAAGAGAGAAGAACAAGTCACTTGAAGTTGAGCTAGTCTTGAGTAAGGAAACTTACTCAAAGCTAAAAGACTCGCATATTGCAATCAAGGAAGAACTTGCTAACTTGTCAAAAGTTAACAAGATCCTTGAGGTGCAAGTTGAGTCGCTCAAGCAAAGTTACTCTTCTTCCTCCAAGAGCTCTTCCTCCAAAGATATGAGTTCGACAACAATCGGAACTTGCACTTGCTCTAGTAAGAAGAATATTATTTCTAATACATCAACTTCTCGTAATATGCATGCCCCTCCAAGCGACATCTTTGATAAGGAGAAGATCAAATATGCAAGAAGTGCATATATGGTCACTAGACCTCCTAATGTCAAAGATGGCCTTGGTTTTGATAAGAACAAACACATGCCTACTTCTAAACATGCTAAGAATAGTATTGTCTTTGTCAAGGAAAAATCTCATGAATCTGAACCACAAACATTCTTTCATACATTTAATGCTTCTTATGTTCTTATGAAAGCCAAAAATGGAAGAGTCATTGCCAAATATACAGGGCCACGCCACAAGAACATGAAAACTTGTGTGTAGGTGCCCAAGACTCTTGTGACTAACCTGAGAGGACCCAAGCAAGCTTGGGTACCTAAAACCAAGGAATAATTCTTTTTTTCAGGCTTACTCCTCCGGCGAAACAAAATGGGTACTTGATAGCGGATGCACAAATCACATGATCGGAGAGAGAGGTATGTTTGTGGAGTACGAGTACAACAAGGATCCAGGTGATGCATATACTTCGGAGACAACAGCCAAGGAAAGGTCCTTGGTAGCAGTAACATTGAAATATCCTCTCAACATACCTTATCAAATGTTTTACACGTAGATTCTCTAGATTATAACCTTTTGTCAATATCCCAACTATGCGACAAATGTTACAACTGCTTATTCACAAATGAGGGTGTGACTGTTTTCAGAAGAAGCGATGGCTCGATTGCATTCAAAGGGAATGTTGAAGGGCAAGCTTTATCTAGTTGAGTTCAACAAAGATAAAGTCGAACTCAGCACTTGCTTGGTTGCTAAGACCAACATGGGATGGCTGTGGCATAGCCGGCTAGCCCATGTTGGGATGAGAAATCTGCAGAAACTTCTAAAAGGTGGTCACATCCGTGGTCTTAAGGATGTGATTTTTGAAAAGGGCAGGCCGTGTAGCGCTTGTCAAGCAGGAAAACAAGTCGGAGAACCACACCCCGCCAAGAATGTGATGACTACTGCAAGACCACTGGAACGTCTCCACATGGATCTTTTTGGTCCAGTCTCGTACATCAGCATCGGCGGTAACAAATACGGTTTAGTAATTGTGATGATTTTTCAAGATTTACCTGGGTCTTTTTCTTGTATGATAAATCAGATACTCAGGGGATCCTCAAGAAGTTCTTAAAAAGAGCTCAGAATGAATTCCCATCAACCATAAAGAACATCAGAAGTGACAACGGGATAGAATTCGAGAATCTCCAAGTTGAAGAGTTTCTCGATGAAGAAGGTATAAAGCATGAATTCTCAGCACCCTACTCCCCTCAACAAAATGGAGTGGCCGAAAGGAAGAACAGAACATTAATCAAAATGGCGAGAACTATGTTGGATGAATACAAGACATCAGATCGATTTTGGGCAGAAGCGGTGAACACCGCTTGCCATGCCACTAATCGACTGTACCTCCATCGACTACTGAAGAAAACTCCATATGAGCTCCTTACCGGTAAAAAGCCAAATGTTTCTTATTTTAAAGTTTTTGGTTGCAAATGTTTTGTTCTGAACAAGAAACAGAGGGCCTCGAAGTTTGCTTCGAAGTCCGATGAAGGATTCTTGCTCGGTTATGAATCGAATGCCTATGCCTATCGTGTCTTCAACAAGGTGTCCGGCCTTGTTGAAGTAGCACGTGACGTAGTGTTCGATGAATCTAACGGCTCCCAAGTGGAGCAAGTTGATAAGTGTGTGCTAGATGAAGAGGAAGCTCCATATGAAGCACTGAAGAAAATGGGACTTGGCGATATCTTACCACAAGAGCAAACATTAGACTCAAATGCACAAGTTGAACCTCAACGCGGAGGCAATGATCAAGGGGGAGCCCTTGCTCAAGATCAAGAGGAGGAAGGTCAAGAAGATCAGGACCATCATGGAAGCAATGATCTAGGGGGAGACAATGTACATGAAGATAATGAAGAACAAGCGACTACACAAGCTCCACACCCAAGAGTACACCAGAGCGTGCAAAGAGACCATCCTATCAACAACATCATTGGAGATATTGCAAAGGGAGTAGCTACTAGATCTCGAGTTGCAAATTTTTGTGAATCCTACTCTTTTGTGTCTTTTCTGGAACCATACAGGGTAGAAGAAGCCTTAGGGGATCCAGATTGGGTGATTGCAATGCAAGAGGAGCTAAACAACTTCAAGAGAAATGAAGTATGGGAGCTAGTGGAGAGACCAAAGGTGAACATAGTCGGAACTAAATGGGTCTTTTGGAACAAGCAAGATGAACATGGAGTAGTAACAAGAAATACGGCAAGACTGGTGGCCAAAGGTTATTCTCAGGTCGAAGGTTTGGACTTCGATGAAACTTTCGCTCCTGTAGCTAGACTTGAGTCCATTCGTATTTTATTGGCATATGCTACTCACCATAATTTTAAGCTGTATCAAATGGACGTCAAAAGCGCTTTCTTAAACGGCCCAATCAAGGAGGAAGTTTATGTGGAGCAGCCACCAGGATTCGAAGACCCGAAGTATCCCAACCATGTCTACAAACTGTGTAAGGCTCTCTATGGCCCCAAACAAGCTCCTCGAGCTTGGTATGAGTGTCTTAGAGATTTTCTAATTCAGAATGGATTCAAAATTGGTAAAGCTGACTATACACTTTTCACTAAACATTGTGATGATCATTTATTTGTGTGTCAAATTTACGTTGATGATATTATCTTTGGATCAACTAACAAATCCTTCTGTGAAGAGTTTAGCAAAATTATGACAGATAGGTTCGAGATGTCAATGATGGGCGAATTAAAGTTCTTCTTGGGATTTCAAGTGAAGCAACTAAGAGAAGGTACATTTATAAGCCAAACCAAATATACACAAGACATTCTCAAGAAATTCAATATGGACAAAGCCAAGCCCATCAAGACACCCATGGCCTTTAATGGACATCTCGACCTCAATGAAGATGGTCCAAATGTAGATCAAAAGGTATATCGGTCCATGATTGGCTCTTTACTTTATTTATGTGCATCTAGGCCAGATATTATGCTTAGTGTTTGCTTGTGTGCAAGGTTTCAAGCTGCACCTAAAGAGTGTCATTTAGTTGCTGTAAAAAGAATCCTATGGTACCTTGAGCACACACCCAACTTGGGCCTTTGGTATCCCAAAGGATCCAAATTTAACTTGATAGGATATTCAGATGCCGACTATGCAGGATGCAAAGTCGATAGAAAGAGCACGACAGGGACTTGTCAGTTTCTTGGTAGGTCCCTGGTATCTTGGTCATCTAAAAAGCAAAACTCCATTGCCCTTTCCACAGCAGAAGCAGAATATATTGCAGCCGGTAGCTGTTGCGCACAATTACTTTGGATGCGACAAACCCTTAGGGACTACGGCTATAACCTTAACCATATCCCACTTCTATGTGACAATGAAAGTGCTATAAAAATTGCACACAACCCAGTAGAGCACTCAAGAACTAAGCACATAGATATCCGTCATCATTTCCTTAGAGATCATTCATTAAAAGGTGACATTGCTATTTCACATGTTAGAACTGAAAAACAACTTGCGGATATTTTTACCAAACCATTGGATGAGAAACGGTTTTGTGAACTTAGGAATGAACTTAATATTCTTGACTCTCGAAATGTGGCTTGAAATGTTGCACATCTGGTTGATACTTCAAATGTTACATTTTATTGCTAAAACTGCCCCTCACCTCCTTTTCCTCCTAAGAAAACTATTTTTAATGAAGAAATATTGGAATTTATGACCCTGTTTTTGTTTTGATTGCTTTCTGGTCATAATCACCAAGATTATTTGCAAAACTTGTCCTTGGATCACTATTAGTTATCTCCAAATACTTAGTTTGTCCAGTAGCACCGAACTAGTCAGGTTTGCCACCGGACTAGTCCGGATAATCCCTCTTCCTAGGGTTTTCAGGGACACCGGACTAGTCCACCCTCAGACCGGACTAGTCCGGTCGGCTGCCTATATAAGCAGCTGGCCCGTTTCAAATCTCCCTCCACTTGACCTAAACCCTAACCTCTCAAACCCTAGCCTCCAAAAGGTGATTTTCAAGTTGAGCCCTCAAAATCCAAGCTTTCTCCATGGGAAATTCTCCCCTCGAACCGCAACAGGCAGCGCTCAAGCAAGGATTTCACTAGGAAAGGGGGTGAGCTTGCCGATAGCTTCAGGCAGGTTAATGAGTATGCTCAACCTCGGCAATGCTCAGACCCAAGATTTTGGAGCAACTTCCATGCCGACTACTATGAGCATGTGTACATGAAGATGAAGAATCCCGTTGTGAAGAGTCAATGGGTGAACATTGGGTACATGCAGTCAAAGAAGTATCCTGCTTTCCGTGAGGTGGTTGAGTCCCTGGAGAGGCACGGACTGAAGGAACCGTTTTCCTTTGAAAATGATTGGAACAATGAGGTGATCGCACAATTCTACTCTACCCTCTACTTTGCTCGGGGTGATGGAGACAGTCTTACTTGGATGACCCATGGTTCAAAGTATATTGTAACTTATGATGAGTTTGCAAGGATTCTCCACCTTGAGCATACATTGGATAATGATCTAGTCATCCACAATTTGCAACCCCTGGAGAAGGATGAGCTCACATTTCTCTATGACACAAGGATGCCGTATGTTGCTCCCACTATCAAATATTTGAAGCCCTTCTATGTGGTCCTCAACAGAATTTTGAGGAAGACAATAGCCCCAAAAGATGGAGATGCGGGGACTATTCAAGGAACCTTGAGGACCCTAATGAAGGTCATTGGTGGGAGGAGACCGTTCAATGTCTTTGAATACATCTACAATGACATTGTGAACATCTCAAGCACTCCAAACAGATCTTGTGGGTATGCCCCGTACATCATGTACATGATTGAGAAGGTGACTGGACTTGAGTTCGTCAAGGATGTTCACCATATGGGGATGAAACCGCAAAAGCCCACCGAGTACACTCTACCTTCGGCTCCTGATGCACCTCCCTCCCTTGAAGCTGAGAGGAGGACTAAACAGGCTCGGGATATGAATGCAACAAGATCCTCAGCTGCTCCTCCTAGCTCTGCACCTGCTCATGAACCCTCCGGTGGTGTGCTCAAAATGCTCACCTCTATCTTTGCCTGCTGCCGCAAGATTGAAGTCAGGCAGAAGAAGCATCAACAATATGTCAATGCCAACATCAAAGCAATCTGCGACAAGCTGGAGATTGAGCCGGTGGGATCCCCGCCCGCCTTCGAGGACTCCGAGGAAGAGTCTGCTCCGGCGAATGATGATGATGGTGGTGAAGATGAGGACCAGAACGAGACGGAGGAAGAGAGTGGCGATGAGTGATTCCCCTCAATTTTTCCCTTTTTGGTGCCTTGATGCTAAAGGGGGAGAGATTGAGACTAGGAGAGATTGAGACTAGGAGAGATTAAGACTAATAGTTTGAAAGTAGTTGGTGTCTTTATGTTTTTGTGATCAAGGACATGCGTACTTAATTTTAAAACCTTGTAATGCACTATTTCTTCTCTTATGTGTGATGGTTATTGTTGCTTGGATGATTATCTTTATACTCATTGTTGATTATCTTTACTTCATCACACCTTGTTGATCACACACTTGTTAGGCACCCCACCATAAGGTGTGTGCATATGTGAGAAGCTTTTTGTGGACTTATCATTATTCTCATATGTGCACACCTTATGAAATTCAAGATTTTATTCTCAATTGTGATATCTCAAATGGTTGTCATCAATCACCAAAAAGGGGGAGATTGTAAGTGCATCTAGGATATCCCTTGTGGGTTTTGGCTAATTGATGACAAACATATGAGATCCTAATGAAACTACTGAGATGATTGCAGGACAAACAAGTGAAACATTTTGGTGTACACAAAAAGGTGAAAATGAAGTGGTGTTCAAAGAGAAATACTTTGATGAAGCTTGGAAGACCAAAATAGATTTTGAATGTATAGGGAGTGTATCAAAGACACACTCCAAGAGCTCACAACTTTGCAAGAGGGTAAGGGATTAAAATTAACCTAACTTTCACAAAGCACTGGACTAGTCCGATCATGGACCGGACTAGTCCGTTCAACTTTCTGGAATCCCACTCACAAGGAGACCGGACTAGTCCGTGCATCCACCGGACTAGTCCATTGATGTTTCTGGTGTCTCTCATACTGAGGGATCGGACTAGTCCGATCATGGACCGGACTAGTCCGTTGAACATTCTGTAGTCTCCCATTCGTGGAGATCGGACTAGTCCGCGGACTAGTACGATGAACTTTCTGGAGTCACTTTCACACAGCACCGGACTAGTCCGAAGTTGGACCGGACTAGTCCGGCTAACTTTCTGGACCACAAAACACATTAGGACCGGACAAGTCCGGACTTGCACCGGACTAGTCCGGTGTTAGGGTTTTTCAATGGCTAGCTTTTGGAAACCCTATAAATAGATACTCCACGACTTTCCTATAAACATACACGTTGAATATTGATCAAAGAGCAAACCCTAGCGCCACCACTTCGTCCCAAGAGCCCAAAACAGATCTCCCCACACATCTAAAGTTCAAAAAGAGTGAAATCAATTGAACACTTGGATTCAGGATTGGGAGATCGTCATTCTTTCATTGCGAGCTCTTGGGGTTTGATCTTTCTACACTCATACTCTGCATTGTAATACTTTTGAGTGTATTTGATCACTTCTTTCATTGTAATTCTCGTGGGAGCCCTCAACGTGTGAAGTTGCCCCCACAAACTTGGTGATTACCCGTGATAGTGGAATCAAGTCGGCCTTCGTGGTGACTTGAGGAGGGAAAGGGTTGGAGACCCGACTTTGTGTGAGCTTCCTCAACGAGGACGTAGATCTCGTGGTGAGATCGAACCTCGGGAAAAATTCGTGTGTCTTGTGTCTCATTTACTTTAAATTTTGTTCATTAGATTATTTGAGTGCTAAACTTCAACATAAGGCAATTAGAAGTTACATATGCATTCTTATATTAATCTCAAGTACAAATATCAGTTGTTCTTAATTCCACTGCTAAAGAAATTTATTTTCCCAATTAACACCTGATCAACACACATAATTTTTGCACACCGGACTAGTCTGCCCACAAAACCGGACTAGTCTGGCCAACCAAGTTTTGACGATTCTATTAAGTGTGCAGGAAATTCAAAAGGCCTATTCACCCCCCCTCTAGGCCACATTCAGTGAGTTGAGCCGGTCCCGAAACGTCAGCCACATGAAGATCTTTATTTTCTTTAGCACCTTTGAGGCCCAAATCCAGCTAAAGGGTGTTGGTGGGTTGATATGTTTGTAATAGTTGTTGTAAATAAGCTTTGAGCTGAAAGTTCTTGTTCCCCCGATTGGAGTCCACTTATCCTGTGCAGCTTCCCTGTGTGAAATTTCATCCAGCATGGCCTCCAGATTGGCCAGTTCCAACAGTGCTTCCTCCGACAATGGTTGAAAAAAGTGATTGTGATGGTCTGAGCTGCCGAGGTATTGGGCCATTGAGATGTTGGTTCTTTTTGCGAAGGAGTATAAATGGGGCATGTCCCTTCTGAGGAGGTGCCTTCCCACTGATCCTGCCATAGTCGATTTGTGTCCCCCTGTGGCAGTTTTGACTTCAAAGTTCCTGAGAAAAGAATCAGATAGACTCACAACATCCCTCCACTAGAAGGATCCTTTTCCTTTTGTGCTGTGGGGGGGGTTTACCATTTCTGCAATAGCGCTGATGGATGAGGTGAACCCAGGGGATGTCTGCTTTGTTATAGATTTTCCAGAGGAATTTCATGAGCAAGGTTCTATTCATTGCAGTGAAGTTTTTCAGACCCATGCCTCCATTTTCCTTTGGTGTTGTAACTTGGTTCCAAGCCACTAGGGATCGGCCCTTGCCAGCGATGTCCGAGCCTCTCCATAAGCATTGTGTAAGACCTATGTGTACTGAATACATTGGCTTGCAGTGAATACACTTGGCTTTGATGATAAAAGTTTTTAATATCACCAAAACACCTTTTTATCAAGGTCCGACTCTAGCTCAGAGCTACAGCAAGGTCCGACGATAGGTCCGGCTTGCTTTGGGTAGCTCCGGTTACGTTTCATGCTAGGTCCGACTTCTTGGTAAGGTCCGACCAGCTTTGGTTAGCTCCGGTGAGCTTTATCTTTAGCTCCAGCATATATTTGATAGCTCCGGCATATATTTGATAGCTCCGGCATATTTTCGTTAGCTACGGGATGCTAAGCTTCAACGTACTTTGTCTAGCTCCGGGTTTTGGGTTGACTAGTTCCGACTAGTTTTGATAAGCTCCGGATCCAGGATCTACTAGTTTTGATAAGCTCCGGATCCAGGATCTACTAGTTTTGATAAGCTCCGGATCTAGGATCTACTAGTTTTGGTAAGCTCCGGCGCTAGGTTCTACTAGCTTTTGTTAGCTCCGGCTCAAGCTCCGGGTTGCTCTGGCAAGGTCCGGAACTTGACCGCAGTGCTTCTGCTTTGCATTTGCAATGTCTCGTACTTGCTTTACTTGATTGGAAAGATTGCTTAGTTTTCATTTGCTAAGTTTTTGGTGCGTTTTGGATGATACGGTTGATATCGTTTCTACTGTGGTTTTGCAACATGCTTATGTGAGGTTCTCACGTAAGGTGTTGTGTTCGGAACTAACGTGAGTCAAGTCGAGGACTTGGGCTCGTATAGATTGGTTGTTTATTCATGTGCAGGTGTTGCTTGAGTTCAAGTCATGGCTGGTGACGGGATCCATTGGACTAGTCTCAGGAGGAGATGAGGTTCCAACAACCAAGTTCGGGAGGAACTGTGGTTGAGCGGGTCAGGAGGTCGCGCAGGATGATTGAATTAAGGGCAGTGCATATGAAGGTCGAAGGAAGGTGTTCGCACGTATGCATGCGGTGCATGACGTGGCAATATGCTTCTAGAGACGGATTATGGAAGGAAGATCTGATCGGAAGGATCAGATCGTATCGGTTGAAGACTTTGGCTGCGGCAGAGTCGGTTATGGCTCGGTATGGGAAGTATCGAGTTGGTTATGTTAGGATTTCGTGTGTATCATGAATTTGAGTTGTTTAGGAATGTGGGATACGTTCCTAAGGTGTTTGGAAGTCTTAAGATTGCTTCTATCTGCGTATAGAAGAGTCCTATGCAGTTATGGAAAGTTCCGATTGTGATCGGATTAGGATTGGAGTCCTAGTTGAGATTGGGATGGCCTAAGGGCTGGTTATATAAGCAAGGGAAGGCCAAAGTTCGGGTAGACGACTTTGGGGCTGTTCCTCTTGTGTTCTATTGAATAAAATTCCTAGTTTGAAGGAACTTTTGTGCCTTGTTCGTCCGACTTGTTCCAGACAAGTTTTACTCTTCGAGTTTCTGGACAGCACTACCTTTCGTCGGTGTTTTTATCATAACTCGAGTTTTACAGATTCAATTGACGTGATTCTTTTTGGGTTGTCTTTACAACTTAATTGTCTATCATCTGTCAAAATTTCACGGTCATTGTATTTGTAGTTTCTGAGCTACACGAGTTTCTTTGCAGCATTACAGAAACTGTTTTTCTCGGGTAGGACAGATTGACCATAGTCTGATCTTTCGATCATAACTTGAGTTTTTCTCGACGGATCTGAGTAATTCTTTTTGTGTTGTCTTCGTGACTTGATTCTCTCTAATAACTATCACTTTTGTCACGGTGAAACACGTTTAGATTAGTCTTATACACGATTTCTTTAACAGATCGTTTTTCTACCGAAGGGATTAGGGTTTTATTGTTTCCGCTGCGTAAGATTTTTAAATCTACCATTCACCCCCCCTCTGGTAGCTTTTCACGTGCTCTTCGATCCTACACATTGTTTCGTGGCTTTGTCAATAGCTTGAATGACTGACTGTCTCAATTTGATGGTACACATCGCATAAATTGGGACGGTGGATAGAACGTTGTTGATGAGTGTGCATCGACCAACCATTGACAACAATGTTGTTGCTCCAGTTAGCATTTTTTGCAGCCTTAAGACAATCCCTTCAAAGGCATCTACTTTGGGTCCGTCGAGGCTCATCGATAGACCTAAGTAAGTAAATGGGAATGAACCAATAGTGCAATCCAGTGTGGCTGCTAGAATTGTGGCCTCCTCATCATTAGTGTTTATTGGTGTTAAGCTTGATTTTGCCCAGTTCACTCTTAGCCCTGTAGCTCCCCCAAAGGATTGTAGTAAGTTTTTTCAGAAAGAAGAGTTGTCTCTGGTTGGTTCTGAGGATTAGAATAGTGTCATCTGCATATTGTACTACCGAGAAGCCCACGTTCATTTCTTGATGCAGTGGCAATGATAGAAGCCCCAACTCCACTGCTTTGTTGATTAAAATTTGTAGAAGATCTGCTGCCAGTACAAATAGCAGGGGGGCTAACAGGTCCCCCTGCCGAACACCTCTTCTGCAGTGAAAAGTCTTTCCTAGCACCCCATTAAGAAGAACTGAGGAGGTGGCAGTAGATAGAATATCTGTTACCCATGTGATCCACTGTTCAGGAAAACCCAGAGCTCTCAGCATGTGTATGATGAAGTCATGTTCAACCCTATCAAAGGCTTTTACGAAGTCTAGTTTGAGAACTATGACACCAGTGTTGGTTTTTTTGCATTGATAGAGGTACTCATAGACCCAAGCCATGCAGTCCTGGATGGTTCTTTTCTTGATGAAACCATATTGATTTTTGTGGATAATGGTTGGGATGACTTCCTGCAATCTAACTGAGAGTATATTAGTGACCAGTTTGATAGTGGAGTTCAACAGTGATATGGGCCTGTAATCTGTAACCCTGCAGGGAACGAAAACTTGATGGAGATCTTGATCCTCTTTCGTTTCCTCCTCTCCTTCTTCTTTCTCCAGGTCTCCTTCTCCCTCCTTGGCGGCATCTATCCACGAGCTAGGGTTTGGGGGTGTTTCACTTGAGGCAAAAGGATGTAAATTTGAGGGGTGGAGTTGTTGATATCGGGGTCAAGGGCTAGGGTTTGATGGATTTCGAGTTTGGGGTGGGTGGATGCTGGTGTGGGGTCCCACATGGGCACCAAAAGGGGTTAGACACGAAGTCCTTAGGTCCACTTAAGGTAGAACCCAAAAACACATAGTTGCACAAAAGATCCATTCGGATTTGCGATCACCGGACAAGTCCGCAATAGGCCGGAATAGTCCGAAGTTAGTCAGAGAGATGTCGGGCAAGTCCGGACTAGACATCGGACAAGTCCGAACTTAGTCAGAAAGGAAAACGGACAAGTCCGCTAGATGTCGCACAAATTCAGACAAGTCTAGGGACTTGGCAAAATTTCAAGGAACTGGAATAACAAACTAGTCCGCACGGGACTCAACAAGTCTGAAAGTTGTACAAAGAGAAAAATGGACTAGTCCGCAGCAAAAACGGATCTGTCCGAAGAAGGTCAGAGAGAAATCAGACTAGTCCCCACTCCTCAGAATCTTTGAGTGCGGTTTAGCTTTAAATTCATTTTAAACTTATTCCTTTTTATGTGGATTAATGTTAAACATGTATATGAACTTATGCAATGCATGATGCATGAAAATGAGAATGTTATAACTGACTCCAACAGCACCACTTCTGGAGCCTCCTCTAGAGCCAGCGCCGGCGTCTGTTGCCGAACCTAAGGCAAGATCGCTAGCGGCCCAAGGACTCTTGGCCTGAGGCTCCGTGGCCGTAGCGCTCCCTGAGCCCTCTCCGGAGCCTTGGACTGCACCGATGGAGGATATGTTGGTTGGTGTGCCAGCCGCAATCGATAGCGGACCCGTCGGTTGGCGGTCTGGGCCTCCACACGAATAACCTCCAATACCCGAGGCGAAGGATGGGCGCTCCATCGGACGTTGACTTGGTGCAGAGACCGCCCTTGGTGGAGCCCTTAATAGCGACTGAGGGCATTTATCCTTCGTCACCTCGAGCACCGGTGACTTCCCTTTCCCTGTATCAGGGACCAACACTTTGCCTTTCCCCCTATCGGAGGATGAGACTTCCTCCCAAGACGCTTTGAAACCTAGATTAGGTGCAGACTCCTGCAGATTGTCGAAGATGATCAGGTCACGGTCCGCGTCTCCAACCTACCATAGCGCAAGGCCAAGCACGTCCAGGTTGGGCATCTCCCTCAGGATCTTCACTTTGAGGTCCTGATTCTAGCAAAGAGGTGGACATGGCCGCGGAAGAGTGAAGATGTTTGAAGACAACGAGTCATCACACACCTTGTACATCATGACAAACACCTCTTTCGGGGTCATCTCCGTTTCACGACCCCTCACCAGCCTGGTCCCGTCCAGTGGCCCAAAGTATAGCCATGCCGCGTGGCAACGATGCTGGAGGCGGGCCAGGCATCGACGCACAAAGTCTGCCAGCACCATCAACAATGACAAACCGTGGTCCGCTAGGTATCGAATCCTCTCCATCACTGGGGTATACTATGGCTCCAACTCCGGGCACTACTCCCAGGTCTTCTTCCTAAGCACTAGCCAGTCAGTGGGCAGGACCATGCAATCATGGGCATTGGCATGTAGGATCACCCAGTCGCCCATCCATCTGTCCCATCACCCGGCAGAAAGCAGAGTGATGTACTTGAAGGGACTATTGGCCTGATACTAGAAGCAGTAGGCACCAAGGAAATTTGACTTGGTCTTCCTAGTCCGCCTCAACACGAAGAACAAACTGAACACCGGCACGCATGGTTACACCCCGATGAACATCTCACAGAAGTGCGAGAACGCCACTGGACTATAAAATCCCACTTAATTCTAAATATGAAATTCAGTTGTCAGTTAAATTCAAATTTAATTGGGTTCAAGATATGGTCATGTGCATAAACTTGAACCTGTTCAATTCTTTTTTCTTCTCGTGTTCAAAATTTTATTAACATGAGAAACATACTTCACCAATAATCTTAGAATGATTCAAATATCATCTCTACAAAATTTTGGAATATTTGAATAGGGTAGGCTTAGGCAAATCAGTTTATCGTACCTCATATACTCAAATAATCAAAATAGAATATATCTATTGTATACACATTGATCTGTCATAAATGATTCGGATTTAAGTCTATAAAATTTTTCTATAGTCTTCTAAAGTTACAAATAAGCTACTTGAGAAGTCTAATAAATTTTGAAGTCCATTTGTTATTTTATTTGAGACGCTCAGCGAATTTGAGTCAAGTTTAAATTCAAATTAAAAATCTGATCCAAATATACTTGAACATAAAGATCTAAACACACCATTGTGTTCAGCACATTTTTCTTGACTTATCCATGAAGTTTCATGATTTTTGGAGTTCATTTACAATTTTAAAATGAATTACTAAAGTAGGAAGTGGCTATGGACTGACTGGTGGTGCCCACCAGTCAGCAGCCCACGTGCAGCCGAAATCCAGCACGCGCTGCGCGCGCCACCGCGACGGCATGCACCAGCACGACGGCATGAGCTCTTCCTCCTCCAGGTCCCTACAAATATCACTCCCTGCTCCTTCTTATGACTGCCCCAGTTGATCTTTCTTCCTCCGTGACGCTGAGCCGACGCTCTGCTACATTTTGCTCCCGTGCGCAAGATTCCGACCGCCGGCGCTGCGCGGCCGTTGCCGGCCAACCGAAAGATCCTCTCGCCGAGCTCTCAACAGTGAAGTTATTCCCCACTCCCTCCTCTATCCTCTGGTTCAATCCCTTCGTTGTTTAGTTGATGTTTTGGCCGGTATTTTGAAGCTAAACCGGAGCTCGCCGTCGAGGTCACCGTGCGCCGTCTCTGTTCCACGGTGCCAGGCTGCTGCGAGCCATTTCAGTATTCGACTCCAACAGCAAAGTGGTGCGCCTGGACACACTCTGCACGACGGTGAAATCCGTTCCTCATTTACGTGAGTATCAAGCAACTTATCCAAGTGTTAATCTTGGCCAAAGCATATGAGCTCATTAGGTTTCCATTTCAATTCGGTGTGCACACATATTTATTCTTCACAATTGCTTGAGAATAGTTTCTTCATTTCCTTGCGCACCCTCTCGAACTGGAATCATCAAAAATGATAAACCCTAGCTCTAGAATCATGAGTTTTTCCTTCCGCCATTAAGAACCCGCCCCTGTCACCGTCGACGGTTGTTTGCCGGCCATTACACGACGATTCACCTCCCTATCACTTTACTCATGTTTCCATGACACTTCCCCAACTTTTTCCGAAGGTTTTAGGCCACGGGGCAATGGTTCCGACACGGCCGGAACCCTAGCTGCCGCCGCCGTTTCCGGTCGTCGGCAAGCTTCACCGACCCCACCATCGTGCTCAGCGCATGATTTTAGGGTTTGGCGCCCAAGACTAGGCGCAGAGGTAGCCGGAAACTTGGTTCTGGTGAGGCTCGCCGGAGCGCGTCGCCGCTGAAGCCCCGCGCGCCGCCTGCGTCGAGAGGTTGACGATGACACCGCGAGCCCCGCGTGTCAGCGACTGTTAGTCCCCCGTCGGATCAGGTGTGGCCACGGGATTTGTTGTTGCTACGCGGTTTTTCTCTGTTGTCCCCGTGTGGTTTGAATGCCACTGGTCCATTTTAAAACTGTGGGGCCCACTGTTTAATTCAAAATTTTCCCTGGGAATTTAATTCCAGATTTGGCTCCAACATAGAAAATCCATATCTCTCTGTAGATTGCTCCAAAAATCTTCAAACAAATTTTGTTTGAAAGCCCTGGAGCTCTAGTTTATGTTAGTACTAATTAGGTTTTGTGAAACTTAATTTTGAATTCTGTAGAAAACAATCTTTCCAAACACAAATACAATTTTTCCATATGAACTTTCCACTGGAAAAATCCCCAAAATTCACATGAAATACATTGTCCTATTCTTGGTTACTAGAAAAAGTTTGGGAGCCATTGAACCTGTACAACCTAGTCAAATTCCAAATTCCTTTCTGCTGTTTAAAAATAAAACAGAACTGGACCAGAAAATATATTCAAACTTCTAAATTCAGTTTATCCAAGAAAACTTGCTCTAAAAATCGCAAGTAAAATCCTGTATAACCCTTACACTCCGAAATTTCAGGTTGTAAAGTTAGTTTTGTATGAAAGCCTGTATAACCCTCTGTATAATTTAATTGTCCTTTCCCTTCATTGAATTATTGCAGATGTTCAGTTGCTTTATTATGTCCCAAATTTTGACTGAACTGTCCTTTAGTCATCCACTAATTACTATAAAAATTTGGGATTTAATTGACTTAGTCTCCTGGTCTCCTAAATCAGTTGCCAACTGATTGTTAATTGAAAAACTAAAATTCAGTTATAAAATAATTCCAGAACCTCTTGCCAAATTTGAAATTCAATATCTCCTTCCCCAAGGATTAGAAATTTATGAAACCAATTTTGCTAGAACCAGGACAACATCCTCTATCATGATCATCAACTGGCAGCTATGTTGCAGCTACAGTTTCTTCTCTAAAATTCTTGGAAGTTTATTTCTTACCATAATTTTAGAGACAACAAACTACTTTGATCATATCCTGTTCTTTTCAAAAGCATTCCTTGTAGTCCCTAACATCTAACATAAAAATCCCAAAGCCAAAGAAGATCATTCACTCACTATAACCATAGTTAGAAGCTTATGAACTATATCTACATTATAATTTACTAGCATTCATATATGCATGTCGTGTAGTGCGATATTGACGAGAAGTGTCACTTAGAGCAGAAGGCCAGGGTGTCCACTTGAAGTCCTTAACGGGGTCTTCGGAGAAGGACCATTAACAATTGACATTTAATCGAGTCGCAAACTAAGGCAAGCCCGGTTTGCATTTAAGAGCCTTTCAGAATTTTTCCAGCTTTATTCATTTACGTCTTTAGTTGATATTGTGCATTACGTATAAGGTGTTTGATAATCCACTTGCATATCCAAAAATCCTATGGGAAGGTTTACAGCTTGACGTGTAGAACGGCCAATGCTAATGTTGTAGATATACTGGTAGAAGTCGAGTAGTTGGAATCTACTTGCGAGATAGGAATAACAGTTAATATGAGGGTGAAATGTGAAAGAATGGTTTATGAAATGAATACGAGACTGGGCAGGGGGAATAGGAGTCGACGAGATGGAGTCTCGGGCGCATAGCCCTGCCTGTGTTGCTTGAGGATCGTGTCATATGCGGCACCGTTGGGCAAGATTGAACTGTACCGGTTGCATAGTGGGATATGGGCCCAATAAACTGATGTAACTCCATACTATAGTGTGGAGACCCCTCGGTTGTCCTTGAATGGAGATGCGAAGGCATAAAGGTGTAAATCTTCTAGCGGGCAACTTTGACGTGTCCGTGTAGGGGACCTTTTGCTCGGGATGAAGAGGTTTGTCGACATTGGGGTCTTGGGTGAAAGGTGGCCACGTATAACGTGGGGAGGAGAGCACGTATGTGTCTCCCATGCGGGTGTGCGTGTCGTGCAGTACGGGTGTGTCCTGATTGCAATCACCGTCCCTCGCGGTTATTTGAGTACCACTTGTCCGTCGCTGTTGTGACGTAGTAAATACTAAAGAAGCCAGAAGACTATATTTTATTGAATTATAATTGCTTTGCAACCTTGTGTGACTTATAGATAGCAAAATTAAAGTTTACGGTTCTCCCATACTTGAGCTGTAATAGCATTATGTGCTTTGGGCATGTCATATCATCGGCAAAGCGTTTCTTGTTTGATTGTGGGGTCTATGATGTGCCGTGCTTGAAGAATGTCATTTGCTACTTAAAACATGATTATAAGGATCCACTTGTAGGCGAGTCTATTTATGCTATTCCTTACCTATGCTTAGTATTCACCCTGCATATGTCTAGTGAGACGGGTTAGTCTTGCTGAGCCTTATGCTCACGTTTGCGATTTAACAATTTTTGCAGGTATTAGGTTTATTTCTAATGTTCAGGTTGTACATGAGATCTCGAGTTATCGAGACAAATCTCATGTGAACCACGCCGCTGCTGAATATTCTTCTTGTTGCTAGTGAGAAGCGTCATATGGCATGGACGTCTTCTCTCCTGCTTAGTTAGGTGAGATTATGAGTATGTATTTTCCGCTGCGTGTGTACCCCTGTTGTACACTCTTTTGTAAACTCTTCTTATTATGAAATGAAAAATTTATATGTTTTGGTATCCTTATTGTGTGTGCTGTTAGGTGCCACATCGCACGGCACCACCCAACGAGATCCTCGGATGTCTGTACTCCGGTCCCCACATACATGGTATCAGAGCATCATTGGGAACAGTGTACTTGAAAAGAGCATATTTTCAAAACTTAGGATTTATGAGGGAGGAATTAGCTATATGCCCTTATAAGGAGTATTATTTGTATAAGATATAAAGGTGGTAAACTAACTTATATGTTATTAATTTTGTAACGATGCTCCGACGTCAGTTAAGAGGTTAGGTACGCCACCGTTTGCGGATCAATTGCGGTAAGCTCACCATGCGAGAGGTAGCATGGAAATTTTCTGTGACTTGGCACGGAAAAGTTAATAGGAGTCTCTGAAATTTTCCATGTTTCTGAGAACCTATGACACGCGGTACCCCAGCGTGGTTCAATGTTAGTGGGAGCCCCCATCGTGTGGTGTATAACCCGATAGTATGCCTCTCTAGAATCATTCATATTCTATGGGAGCATGCGAAACACGTATGCCCGAGCGTGTATAAGCCGGTTCGCACGGGAGTCTTTGCTGTACAGACGTATTATAGCCATGTACCTCGAGACATGACATCGCTCGAGGGCGACTCACACCAGAGTCGTATGCATTTACTTTTGTATATATTATTGTGACTGCCTGTCGTGTTTTCCCCATGTCGCCCTTGAGGTGTGAAGGTGTGAAATGGGATTGTTTGTCTTTTGCAGCATTTACTACGGTAGCGACCCGTGTAGCACACGTTTGCGAGTAAACGATATTAGGACCACCTATAAACGTATCCGGATATACCAGTTAGAATTTTCTTTGGTGAGGCACGTAGTACCTTCAGTATCCACTTTGGTACATGACCATCCCCAACGTCAGAATGGTTGCATTACATTTTTGGAAAGTCCGACTACGAGTTGCTGGTAAGTTTTGGACATTTCAAGGTGAATATCACTCATAACTCGTGAAGAATCAAGGTTCTTTATTTTTGGCAGAAGTTTGCTCAACTTCGCCAGGTCGTAATCTTGGTTAGTTGAAAAATAACATAAGGATATGCTATATGGTAGAAAGATCATCAAGTCCACTACAAAGTTTATTTTTGTCTTTAGGACTGAAAATTATCCTACCTTGGTGTAAACTAAACTCCACAAAAACTACTACAAATGTATTACCCAATTACACAGTCTCTGTATTTCCACCATAACTTAGGGTAGAAAAAATCTTCTTCCCTATTGTGGTACATATCTGAAGAGGGCAGAAGCATCCCTACAAATTTGTAAATTGAAGTATTTTCTAATTCGACACTGAACCAATCCAAATTCCAGGTTGAAAATGGTACACTGTAGAGCTGCTGGCAGAATACGGGTCGGCTCGTCTGTCAACTTTAGACAGTCATATTCCTTAATCTTACAACTTGACATGGTCATATATATACATTTCTGGAAATCCTAGGAAGTCCTCTATCAGCTTCCTATTCAACTCCTGGTCTGAATCTATCATTATCAGAGCCAATTCCAATTTTCGCAAACGCTGTTCTGGCAGTCCAGGACCAGAAATTCTTTGTGCATAGTTGGAATTTGCGAGCTTTGACCTGTATAACGACTTCGTAAGCCTGAACCAAATCTATTTCTGGAATATTAACTTGATTTGGTACCATTTTTATTTTTTCATTACCTCAAGATATTGTTTTGATATACCTGTATAAACTGTGGACAAAAACCCACATATACAGAGGAGGTTCTGTCAAAATTTCCAGAAAATTGTAGTCAACTTCAGACCTGTATAACTTTTAATACAGAGCTCAACTGGAGGTGTTCAAGTACAATCTGGAAAGATTATGAAGTGCTAAAAGAATTTTGTATTCAACTCAAATCTTATTCCTGCTATTTACTGGGAGCAAATTTCGAATTTATACAGGATGGTCTGCTGGAACCGAACTGAAGTTCATATTTCAAATTCGAACTGTCTTGTAACCATTAATCAAGCTTCTATATCTTCCATTCTAGAATTGCTATGGGGACAAAGTAATACATTCTGGAATGTTTTTTGAGTTTACTATAAATTTGTAGTTGAATCCAGACCAAATTCTGCATTTAACTGTGAGAAATAATTACATTTCTACAGACTGGTTTGATGGACCAGAAACTGGACGGCATACCAGTATGCGATATTATCAACTCAAATCGTTTTAATTTCACCTTCTTATGTCACTCATCAGGTCTAGGGGTGATTACTCCACATGATTGATTAACATAAAGTTGAAACACCATGTTAAGTTATTGGTGGGCAGTATCACTTAATTGGGTCTGGTTCAATGTTCTAATCTTTATTTATACCTGGCCTACTGCATTGTAAAGTGATGCATATTACAGTCTTTATTATGATTCTAGTTGGTACTGCAACTTTGTATTTTAACCGTAATGCTCACTCTTGCAGCATGGATCACACTCATTTTGAGGGTGAACCGGGTAATTCTACTCATGGTGGAGATGACTCAACTCTACCACCAGTGCCATCATCAACCGGATTGGCAGAAGTCTTAGCAAGGATGGTCGAGTCTCTGCAGACGTTGGTACAACAGAGTGTACAACCTGAGGCTCGACCACTTGATCAACCTAAAGTCACATATCTGGATTTCTTGGCAACTCAACCACCAGTTTTCACAGAAGCCTGGGAACCATTGGAGTCGGAACATTGGCTCCGGGTGATTGAAGCCAAGTTTGAGTTACTCCAGTGTGATGAGTATCAGAAGGATTTATTTGCCGCTCAACAACTTCACGGATCCACAGGAGCTTGGTGGCCTGAATATCTCACCACTGTCCCTGACGGTCATCGTGTGACCTGGTCGGAGTTCCATGATTCTTTTCGTGCATGCCACATTTCTACAGGGATGATTAAAACCAAGTTGGAGGAGTTTGTGGAGTTGAAGCAAGGAGAAATGAGTGCTTATGAATACTCCAAGGCATTCTATCGTTTGGCTCAATATGCACCTAAGTATGTGAATACCGAGGTGTTGAAGTGTGATTGTTTCCTTCGAGGACTGAATGTCAAGCTTCGAGCTCGACTGGTGTTATTCAATAACGACAACTACAATGACTTGGTTGGTGCCGCTATTGTTCAGGAGGATGCAACTCTTTGCTATCAGCTAGAGAATACGAAGAGGAAGGCATCACTGAAGATCATCAGTGATGTTCCTCAAGAGGATCGAGCGGTATATTGCTTACCGTCTGGTCGAGGGCTTTGGTCGAGTGAGCAACCATAACAGGTTCGGTATCACTCCTATCCAGTGGATACCTTACTTGCACCTCAGCAAAGCGTGCAAGTGTGTCCTGGTTCTCCACGGCAGCAGTATGATCTCACTCTTGCAGCCCAAACTCTGCAAGATGTCAGTCCACCCCAATTCAGTGGAAAACACAGAATGCATTTAGCACGGGAACGTCACAAGACGGAATGTGACCGTGTCCAATTGTCCTTTTCCAGAAATTCTGATCAGCACCATAAACTTAAAAAGAAGACCTCATTGAAGTCTGCCAGTGTTAATTATACTGCGATTGAGGACATTCCAGAAGGAGAACCTGTTTTAGCAGGCATGTTTACTTTACATGATCAACCAGTAGTCGTTCTGTTTGACTTTGTAGCAACTCATAACTTTGTGAGCAAGTCCTTTGTGTTGAAACATCAAGTGCCAATTGTGACTGTCTCACATCCTTTTTGTGTCAGTTCACCTGGAGGCAATATTTCAACTAATGAGGTTGTTTCTCGAGCACCTTTATTGCATGGGTGGAAGTATCTATACGGTGAACCTCATCATTTTGGAAGGTCAGCAGATTGACCTCATCTTGGGGATGTCATGGTTGACACATCATGGAGCTATCTTTGATATCGACTCGCGGCTGTCCAACTAAATTCGCAATTCCATGGTAGCAACACTTTAAATCTTTTGGATACCGCACCAAGAGTCTCAGCAGTGCATCACACAAGTGCCAAGAAGCTTGAGGATATCCCCGTAGTGTGTGAATATCCAGACGTGTTTCCTGACGATCTTCCGGGTATGCCACCAGAACGTGACATCGAGTTCAAGATTGAACTTACGCCAGGAACCATGCCAATCTCAAGGAAGCCGTATAGGATAGCAATGAAGGAACTTGCGGAATTGAAGGAGCAGCTGAATGACTTATTGAGCAAGGGTTTTATTCGCCTAAGTTCATCACCTTGGGGTTGTTCCGCGTTGTTTGTGAAGAAGGAGGATGAGACTTTGAGGTGGTGTGTGGACTATCGTCCACTGAATGCGGTCACCATCAAGAACAAGTATCCACTACAACGCATTGATATCTTATTCGATCAACTAGTGGGTGCTAAGGTATTCTCAAAGATGGGCCTTCGTTCAAGTTATCATCAGATTAAGATTCGACCTGAGGACATTCAAAAAACTGCATTCTCTATGAGGTATGGGTTGTATGAGTACCTTGTCATGTCCTTTGGGTTGACCATTGCACCAGCTCACTTCATGTATCTCATGAATTCGGTGTTTATGCCGGAGTTGGACAAGTTTGTCGTGGTATTCATTGACGACATCTTGGGGTATTCTAAATCTGAAAAAGAACACGCTAAACACTTGCATATTGTATTGCAACGGTTAAGGGATCACAAACTGTATGCAAAGTTCAGCAAGTGTGAGTTTTGGATCTGCCATGTGCCATTTCTAGGGAACATCATCTCGGCTGATGGTATTGCCGTTGATCCATGCAAAATTGTACAAGTCCTGAAGTGGAAATCTCTCAAGTCCGTACATGAAGTTCGTAGTTTCCTTGGCTTGGTTTGCTATTATCAGAGGTTCATTCCCAGTTTCTCGAAGATAGCTAAACCAATGATGGAACTACTAAAAAGGGAACGAGATATGTATGGAGAAAGAATGTGAAGAAGCATTTTAAGCTTTGGTGAAACACCTCACAACAGCACCGGTGTTGGCTCAGTCGGACACAACCAAACCATTTGATGTCTATTGCAATGCATCTAGCATTGGTCTTGGTTGTTTACTCATGCAAGATAGAAGATTGATCGCGTATGGATCCCGGCAGCTTCAGAATCATTAACAACATTATCCGACTCATGATCTTCAGCTTGGTGCAGTGGTGCTCGCATTGAAGATGTGGAGGCACTATCTATTAGGCAATCTAGTGCATCTCTACACTGATCACAAAAGTTTGAAGTACATTTTCACCCAAAAAGACTTGAATATGCGATAGCGAAGATGGTTTGAATTGATCAAAGACTATGAGATTGAGATCCACTACCATCCTGTCAGCAAATGTGGCTGCAAATGCGCTGAGCCGCAAGTCTCATGTTCATCATCTGTCGATCATTTCAATGGAAGAGGATGAGCCGAGTTTATACTTGGTTCCATATGGAGCGCTCTACAATCTAGCCCTCATCCCTACCATCAGGGAAGATATTGTAGAGGCTCAGAAGGAAGACAAGGGAATGTAGCACATTCGACGAAGAATGAAGAAGGGGGAGATGAAATGCATTCGATGTGATGATCATGGTACTATTTGGTTTAAAGACCGTATAGTCGTACCCCATGACATGGAGCTCCAAAAGAAGGTCTTGGATGAAGCACACTTATCCAAGTACTCTATTCATCCGGGTAGCAACAAGATGTACCGGGATCTGAAGAAGAAATTTTGGTGGTCCCGGATGAAGCGAGAGATAGCGAAGTACGTATCCGAATGTGATACATGTCGGCGAGTGAAAGCCAACCATTTGAGGCAAGCCGGACAGTTACAACACTCGAACATACCAGCATGGAAGTGGGAAGACATCAGCATGGATTTCATCGTAGGATTACCCCTCACTCTCTGTAAGCATGATTCGATTTTGGTGATAGTTGATCAGTTGACCAAGTCAGCTCATTTTATCAATGTCAACACCAACTATCGAGCTCCCAAGTATGCAGAGTTGTATATCACAAGGGTCATGTGCCTACATGGAGTACCTTGGACTATCATTTCAGATCGTGGAGCCTTATTTGTTGCTCGCTTTTGGGAGAAGCTCCATGCATCATTGGGTACCAAGTTGATTTGAAGCTCTACTTATCATCGGCAGACTGATGGTCAGACAGAGTGAGTAAATCAAGTCCTTGAGGACATGCTACGAGCTTGTGTCATCCACCATGGTAAAAATTGGGATGATCATCTACCATTGGCAGAGTTTTCATATAACAATGGCCATCAAGCTAGTGTCCAGATGGCGCCATATGAAGCTCTCTATGGAAGGAAGTTTCGCACACCATTGAATTGCTGTGAGTCTGGTGAAAGAGTGACATATGGCATTGATCTGGTCAACGAAGCGGGAGAACGAGTGTGAGTAGTCCAAGCCAATCTCATGGCTGCTCAATCTCGACAGAAGAGTTATGCAGATAAACAACATCGACCTCTTCACTTCGACATTGGGCATCACGTTTACCTTTGTGTATCTCCAATGAAAGGGATTCATCGTTTTGGGGTGAAGGGAAAGCTGGCTCCATGATTCATCAAGCTGTTCGCTATCACTGAGAAATGTGGACCTGTGGCCTATCGTCTGGAATTACCGACATCTCCCTCTGAAATTCATAATGTATTCCACATATCTTAGTTGCGGAAGTGTCTCAAATCCCCAATTGAGGTCCGCTCGGAAGATCTTGACGCTCTATGGCCTGATCTCACTTATTCGGAGCAGTCGGTCAAGATCATCGATGAGAAGACTCGCACCACAAGAAACCGCACTTTGCACTTTTACAAAGTCTTGTGAAACAACCATACCGCTGATGAAGCCACTTGGGAAAGCGAGGATTTTCTTAGATCGAACTATCCGGACTTGTTAGCAGCATATGTTCATTAGATCTTTTTCTTTTATCCTTCCTATTATAATCTCGGGACGAGATTCTTTTAAGGGGGGGGGGAATGTAAAATCCCACTTAATTCTAAATATGAAATTCAGTTGTCAGTTAAATTCAAATTTAATTGGGTTCAAGTTATGGTCATGTGCATAAACTTGAGCCTGTTCAATTCTTCCTTCTTCTCATGTTCAAAATTTTATTAACATGAGAAACATACTTCACCAATAATCTTAGAATGATTCAAATATCATCTCTGCAAAATTTTGGAATATATGAATAGGGTTGGCTTGGGCAAATCAATTTATAGTACCTCATATACTCAAATAATCAAAATAGAATATATTTATTGTATACACATGCCCTGTCATAAATGACTCAGATATAAAGCTATAAATTTTTTCTATAGTCTTCTAAAGTTACAAATAAGCTCCTTGAGAAGTTTCATAAATTTTGAAGTCCATTTGTTATTTTATTTGAGACGCTCAGCGAATTTGAGTCAAGTTTAAATTCAAATTAAAAATCTGGTCCAAATATACTTGAACATAAAGATCTAAACACACCATTGTGTTCATCACATCTTTCTTGACTTATCAATGAAGTTTCATGATTTTTGGAGTTCATTTACTATTTTAAAATGAATTACTAAAGTAGGCAGTGGCTATGAGGCTGACTGGTGGGGCCCACCAGTCAACAGCCCACGTGCAGCCGAAATCCAGCGCGCATTGCGCGCGCCACCGGGACGGCATGCACCAGCACGATGGCATGAGCTGTTCCTCCTCCAGATCCCTACAAATATCACTCCCTACTCCTCCTTATCACTGCCCCAGTTGATCTTTCTTCCTCCCTGACGCTAAGCCGACGCTCTGCTCCATTTCGCTCCCGTGCGCAAGATTCCGACCGCCGGCGCTGCACGGCTGTTGCCGGCCAACCGGAAGATCCTCTCGCCGAGCTCTCAACAGAGAAGTCATTCCCCACTACCTCCTCTATCCTCTGGTTCAATCCCTTCGTTGTTTAGTTGATATTTTGGCCGGTATTTTGAAGCTAAACCGGAGCTTGCCGTTGAGGTCACCGTGCGCCGTCTCTGTTCCACTATGCCAGGCTGCTGCGAGCCGTTTCGGTCTTCCACTCCAACAGCAAAGTGGTGCGCCTGGACACACTCTGCACCACGTTGGAAGCCATTCCTCATTTATGTGAGTATCGAGCAACTTATCCAAGTTTTAAACTCGGTCGAAGCATATGAGCTCATTAGGTTTCCGTTTCAATTCGGTGTGCACACGTATTTATTCTTCACAATTTCTTGAGAATAGTTTCTTCATTTCCTTGCAAACCCCCTCGAACTGGAATCATCAAAGATGATCAACCCTAGCTCTAGAATCATGAGTTTTTTCTTCCGCCATTAAGAACTCGCCCCTGTCACCGTCGATGGTTGTTTGCCGGCCATTACACGGTGATTTCACCTCCCTATCACTTCCCTCATGGTTCCATGATACTTCCCCAACTTTTTCCGAAGGTTTTAGGCCACGGGGCGACGATTCCGACACGGTCGGAACCCTAGCTGCCGCCGATGCGCTGCCGTTTCCGGTCGTCGGCAAGCTTCACCGACCCCACCATCGTGCTTAGCGCATGATTTTAGGGTTGGGCACCCAAGACTAGGCGCGGAGGTAGACGGGAACTTGGTTCCGGCGAGGCTCGCCGGAGCGCGCTGCCGCTGTAGCCCCGCGCGCCGTCCGCGTCGAGAGGTTGACGATGACACCGCGGGCCCCGCGTGTCAGCGACTGTTAGTCCCCCGTCGGATCAGGTGTGGCCACGTGATTTGTTGTGGCTACGCGGTTTTTCTCTGTGGTCCCCGTGTGGTTTGAATGCCACTGGTCCATTTTAAAACTGTGGGGCCCACTGTTTAATTCAAATTATTCCCTGGGAATTTAATTCCAGATTTGGCTCCAACTTAGAAAATCCATATATCTCTGTAGATTGCTCCAAAAATCTTCGAACAAATTTTGTTTGAAAGCCCTGGAGCTCTAGTTTCTGTTAGTACCAATTAGGTTTTGTGAAGCTTAAGTTTAAATTCTGTAGAAAACAATCTTTCCAAATGCAAATACAATTTTTTCAGATGAACTTTCCACTAGAGAAATCCCCAAAATTCACATAAAATATATTTTCCTATTCTTGGTTACCAGAAAAAGTTTGGGAGCCATTGAACCTGTATAACCTAGTCAAATTCCAAATTCCTTTCTGCTGTTTAAAAATAAAACAGAACTGGACCAGAAAATATATTCAAACTTCTAAATTCAGTTTCTCCTAGAAGACTTGCTCTAAAACTCTCAAGTAAAATCCTGTATAACCCTTAAACTCTGAACTTTCAGGTTGTACAGTTAGTTTTGTATGAAAGCCTGTATAACCCTCTGTATAATTTAATTGTCTATTCCCTTCATTGAATTATTACAGATGTTCACTTGCTTTATTATGTCCCAAATTTGGACTGAACTGTCCTTTAGTCATCCGCTAGTTCCTATAAAATTTTGGGATTTAATTGACTTAATGTCCTGGTCTCCTAATTCAGTTGCCAACTGAATGTTAATTGAAAAACTAAAATTCAGTTATAAAATAATTCCAGAAATTATTGCAACTTTGAAATTCAATATGTCCTTCACCAAGGATTAGAAATTTATGAAACCAATTTTTCTAGAACCATGACAACATCCTCTATCATGATCATCAACTGGCAGCAATGTTCCAGCTACAGTTTCTTCTCTAAAATTCTTGGAATTTTATTTCTTACCATAATTTTAGAGACAACAGACTACTTTGATCATCTCCTGTTCTTTGCAAGTGTATTCCTTGTAGTCCCTAACATCTACCATAAAAATCCCAAAGCCAAAGAAGATCATTCACTCACTATAACCATAGTTAGAAGCTTATGAACTATATCTACATTATAATTTACTAGCATTCATATATGCATGTCGTGTAGTGATCGATATTGATGAGAAGTGTCGCTTAGAGGAGTAGGCCAGGGTGTCCACTTGAAGTCCATGGCGGGGTCTTCAGAAAAGGACCAGTATGAATTGACATTTAGTCGAGTCGCAAACTAAGACAAGCCCCAGTTTGCATTTAAGAGCCATTCAGAATTTTTCCAGTTTTATTCATTTACGTCTTCAGTTGATGTTGTGCATTATGTATAAGGTGTTTGATACTCCAGTTGCATATCCACAAATCCTATGGGACGGTTGGTAAGCTTTACAGCTTCACATGTAGAACGGCCAATGCTAATGTCGTAGATATACCGGTAGAAGTCGAGTAGTTGGAATCTACTCGCGAGATGGGAATAAAAGTTAATATGAGGGTGAAAGATGAAAGAATGGTTTATGAAATGAATACGAGACCGGACAGGGGGAATAGGAGTCGATGAGATGGAGTCTCAGGAGCATAGCCTTGCCTGTGTCGCTCGAGGACCGTGCCGTATGCGGCAACGTTGGGCAAGCTTGAACTGTACCAGTTGCATAATAAGATATGGGCCCAATAAACTGATGTAACTCCAGACTGTAGTGTGGAGACTCCTCGGTTGTCCTTGAATGGAGATGTGAAGGCATAAAGGTGTAAATCTTCAAGCGGGCAACCTCGACGTGTCCATGTAGGGGACCTTTTGCTCAGGATGAAGAGGTTTGTCGACATTGGGGTCTTGGGTGAAAAGTGGCCATGTATAATGCGGGGAGGAGAGCACGTATGTGTCTCCCATGCGGGTGTGCGTGTCGTGCAGTCCGGGTGTGTCCTGATTGCAATCATCGTCCCTCGCGGTTATTTGAGTACCACTTGTCCGTCACAATCGTGACATAGTAAATACTAAAGAAGCTAGAAGAATATGTTGTATTGAATTATAACTGCTTTGCAACCTTGTGTGACTTAGAGATAGCAAAATTAAAGTTTACAGTTTCCCTATACTTTAGCTGTAATAGCATTATGTGCTTTGGGCATGCCATATCATTGGCAAAGCGTTTCTTGTTTGATTGTGGAGTCTATGATGTGTCGTGCTTGAAGAATGTCATTTGCTACTTAAAACATGATTATAAGAATCCACTTGTAGGCGAGTCAATTTATGCTATTCCTTACCTATGCTTAGTATCCACCCTGCATATGTCTAGTGAGACGGGTTAGTCTTGCTGAGCCTTATGCTCACATTTGCGCTTTAACGATTATTGGAGGTATTAGGTTTATTTCTGCTGTTCAGGTTGTACGTGAGATCTCGAGGTATCGAGATAAATCTCATGTGAACCACACCGCTGCTGAATGTTCATCTTGTTGCTAGTGAGAAGCGTCCTAGGGCATGGACGTCTTCTCTCCTGCTTAGTTAGGTGAGATTATGAGTATGTATTTTCCGCTGCGTGTGTACCCCTGTTGTACACTCTTTTGTAAACTCTTCTTATTATGAAATGAAAACTTTATATGTTTTGTATCCTTTTGTGTGTGCTGTTAGGTGCCGCATCGCACGGCACCACCCAATGAGATCCTCGGATGTGTGGACTCCGGTCCCCACAGGCACCACCAAAGAGTTTGGCGACAAGTGATGAAGTTAGAGCCCAAGGACCTCCAAAAGCGTCACAAGGAATGAAGAAACAGGTGGAACGAATCTGAAGTACACGTACGAGGTGAAGAAGACGATCTCTTTCTCCTCCAACTTCATAGGTAGGGAACTGGGGCGGATCTGATTTTGCCGCTTCTCGTCCTGCCAACCAAGCAGCCACCCCACGGGAGCTATGTCCACCATGCGGGAAGGAGGCAAGCTCGGGGCCATTGGAGCAGGAGGTTAGAACTTTGAAGTTGGGGAAGGGTCGGGTGATCAAGGAGAAAGGCAAAGGCTCGAACGTTCTGGTGTGAGTAAGGAGGGAACCACCTTTGCCCACCGAGGTTTCCTTTTAAACACCTTGGCAACATTTGAGCGCACCGTGCAAGTCGCATGGGCCCATAACCCGCTGCTCAACCTACATCATCCATGACAGCGGGGCCCAAGTCCCTTGTCGAGGAGATTTGCCTGAGCGGTCCCCCACCTAAGTAGGCAACCTGACGGTTCCCATGAAGGCGGAGCGGGAGGTGAAGGAGTGCAGCGAACACATTGGGAACAATCGCAATAAAGAAGCTGCAACAAGTAAAGATCCCGTCACCACGACCCCTCAACCAGAGGGGGATGCGCGGCCATGATGGCAGAGGCACGCACCGCTTTGACTGATGAAGACAAAATCACAAGACACTGTGGGAAAGCAAAGATGGGGATCCACCCCCGGGCTCATCAACTCCCCCCTAGGGAGAACCCTAGGGCCACTGTCGATACCCGGCATACTGGGTACCCTCGCGCACAGGCTAAAGTCACCTAATTGTTGTGCCTTCCTGCCGAGGCAGGGTCCGAGGGTGCCACGTGTCCAGAAGGCCCGAACCCCTTCCTACCTCAGATATGGGGTCAAGAGCATCCATGTGGATGTCAAGGTGGGTCCAGATCCTACGAGGAGATGGGTTCCCAAGCGGCCACGTGTCTAACAAGACGGGACCCGATCCCCCATGGGAGTGAGATCCAGTGCTGCCATGTGGTTCAAAGCACTAGGTCGGCCACCTCCCGTGGAGGCGGGCTCCGGCTCTACCACGTGTCCCATGACCCTGGATCCCCCGCTCTACCCATGAATGGGCTCCGGTCTGCCACATGGTTGGCGGATCGGGACCCGACCTCCCTTGAAGAGGCTAGCTCTCAAGCTGCCACATACCATGCAACTTGCCCTGGACGATGGGTTGCAGGAGATAAGGAGGTGGTGTGCCTTGTCTAAATCAAGCATTGAAGACAGGCGCCTTCCCCATGCGCATGACGCGGTGCACGCCTACTGTCATGTACCGCTATGCCCAATTGCATCACGGTGAAGACGCCGCAGGCCTACCCCACTCTGCCATGTGGGTAGCTTACGTTGACAGGACAGTTGGATGGGACTTCCCCAGCCATCATCAACGACTACACATGGTCCACTGATGTCTGAGGCGGCAAGAGGGTGGGTCTTCAAGACACGGTCAAAGGAAGCTTATGCGAGAAGCCTTAGATCTTTTAGAATAAGATCGCCCCGAGGAACCTGTCGGGCCCCAAATCCCACTTCTAAGGTGTCTGTCCTTATCTATAAAATGACCGGACCGCCACTATTACAAAAGGATCCAATCCAACACATACACATGCTACACATGCATTCATACAAGCAATACAACTGACACTATGGAGTAGGGTATTACGCTCTAGCGGTCCGAACCACGTAAAACCATTGTCTCATCATCTCTCATACGCACAATTCTTCTTGAGGACTAAGCCCTGTCAATCAAGAACCTCTGCGGGCTGCTCTCATAGGGAAGTGTCGCAAGAACACTTCGACAATAGTCCTTCTATCTTGGCATTTGTGCTTTCTAGGGTCTTGTCTTTAGCCGATAGCTTCTTAGATACGACTTTGTTGGCTAATGGCAAAATCTCTCAAGTTGGGTTGATTGCCATTGTTACCATTGTTGTTGTTGTACCCTCCTTGAAAGAAAGGGCGTGGTTGGCCGCACCCTTGACTTCCTGGACAATAACCAATGTTGTTGTTGAAGATCCCGTTCTTGGCTATGTATAGGGTATCCTCACGAGTTTGTGGGCAGTTATTGCCCATGTGACCCGTGTCGCCACAGATTTCACATGTGATGTGAGAGTCTAAGGCACAGGCATTGCCACATACTTCAGCACTGGCTTGTCCATCAATCTTCTTCATGAGGAGATCCAATTTTACAGTGATCATGTTCACCACTTTCAAGGTGTGCATGCCTCGCTGGCGGGTCTCGAGAGGCTCATCGCTCCAACCCATATTAGAAACCATCTTCTCAATCAAATTTTTGGCTTTCGGCACCGTCAATGAGAAGAAGGTGATGTGTGCAAGAAATGAAAGAATATGAATATGCTGCCATGAATAAGCTTTTGTATTGTAGCCTTAGCTGAAATAGAGATAGCATAATTGAAATTATCATTTCCAAACATTTGACTTGAATGAATGTTCATGTTTCTTACGTCATAGATAAAAATCCGCTAGTGCACAGAAACTATCGTGTAGCACTTCCCCTTAAAGAGTATTCCAAACGGTATCTACTCCTAAGAATGTGTGTGCTAATCTTACGAACTCATTCAACCAGTGACACAAAGTTTTTTGGTAGGCAAGGAACGGAGAGGAGTTCAATGTATTGATTCCAATTCAAATAATTTGCGGTAGCTACTTGCTTCGGGCACGGGTTTACCGCTAGCAACAGTAGAACGACTCCTGCCAAGAGCCTATGGCATAGCCGAACATGGTGGATTACTAAGGACATATAGGGTTGTCACCACCTACTGCCTACCTCTTCAATCCATGGGTCTATGAGATATTCACTGGTGACTTCTATCATAAGCACCACGCTTACATTCTAAATCACTGCTCTAGTTGTTTCGAACACAATGATACGACTAGAGCCTCTAATAAACTAAAGCAATGAACCCATAAGTAACTACTTGTGCAAACTACCTTGAATTGGGAATCAAACTTAAAACAAATTCACAAAGGCTTACTTGATTTTGAATCAGACCTTTATAGGGCTACAAGTGTATAAGAGGGACTTGACAAGCCCAAGCCCCCTTCTCCTAGACTATTCACCACACTCTCCTTCTACCTGGCAGCCTCTAGGACTACTCTAAACCTTAGGAGTGGTATTCTATTCGCAACTTTTGGTGTGTGTGTGTGTGAAGTGAGGTGTGGGTGCTATTTATAGGGTGAGAAGGGTCGGTTCCTGTCACCAATTGCACGCAAATTAGTCACCACTCACTTCTTCAAGCCTGGAGCAGCCACTTCCTAGTCGGCTGACTAGGGAGGTCGGTCGACCTGGTCATAGCTCCATTGGAGCCGTGCTTTCTCCAGGTCCTTTCCAGGTGGGTCCCATCCCTTGATATGGGTGATATACCATTGGATGGTGTCGGATACTTCTGGTTGTGGGCCATTTGATCCATGTGATGACATGTGGCATCCCTGATTTGTCGAAAACCAATTTAATGGATTACTTTCTGCATGTATTGGTATTTTTGGTCTAATTTTACCTGCATGCAAATAAACACCAACACTTTTGGAATTGGTTAGTTTTTAACCCTACCACTACGTTGTGTTTCTCTTTTATGCACATTATGAGGTGAATTGATGGTCGAAATATGGCACTTAAGGACCGTCAACAAATTCCCCACACATAGTCCTTTGCTCATCCTCGAGTGAAGGCAAGAAGAAGAACTAAGGTGTTGTCATAAATTTCCTATAAGTTAGAAAATGAGGATAATAGATATTTCAACTCATACCTCAATTCATGAATTCCCTGTGTGGAATGTGGCTACCACATCAATATTAGGTGTTTGAAGAGTGGAATGGTTGGAATGTAGTTCCTTTGGATCTTCCCCTGCCAAAATAATCTGATGGATTTGCTATATTAGGAAAGACAAAGAAACTATTGCCCTTATCTCTCATTTGGAATCTCTCAAATCTCTCAAAGTGTTTTGATCCTCACCTTGGCATGTTTTGCCAATTTTGTCCCTATACTATATATGGCTATATCTGGAGCTTGGTAAGAAAATATGTGGCACACATTGCAATTCATATATTACTAAGTCAAAAACATGATCCTATGAGAGACTTATGCAACAAACAATTTGACAAAGAAAAATCCTTGTGCACATGAATGGAATGGATAATTGTGGATTCCATGGTTTTCTCTCTTTAAGGATGAAACATGGCTACTTTTTCTCTCTTTTTTTTGACATACTTCCTCTTTTGAAGAGTATATGCTTTTTTTCGTAGCCATGTCTTCTACTGCTTTTTAATTTTTTTTAGAGAGATTTTGATAACCATAATGTATGGAGTTTCTTTATTTGGATGGATGAATGGTGGATGTTAATTCTCAATGCGAGATATTTTGCATGAATATGGTGCACAATAATTTATAATTCAAATGTTCATGCATGTCACCAAAATTGGGTCACGAGTTTGACAAAGTTCAATGAAAAACAAAGTGGCATATGCATGTGGTGTTCAATAAGTGTATCATATGGCCCTGGTGGGTATTTAAATTTCCAATGAGAGAATCAGGCAATGTTCAAGACTCCAAATTTTTGCAAACATCAAAATCAGCTTCAAGCAAAGAGATATCTCCTCGAATAACTCAATTTACCATATCACACTAGTCAAATACTTAGATGACGTGTTTTTTCTATTTTAATTGTGGGAATCACAAACAAGGAAATGAATTAAAATATAAAGTATTCAAATTTTTAGCTCAAGTAAATTTTGACTACCAAGTTTTAATCTCGAATGTTAAGTTGATTCGTTTTAAATATTCAGTTTTAAATAGGAAATCAACTCAAACAGCAGGGCAACACATATATTCATAGGTAACAGATCCAAACCGAACTTATGGAGGGAAACAGAGCCATGAGGGGCCCACACCAGTTTAGGCGACCCCCTTGTGGCCTCTCTGTTGCTCTGTTTCGACGAGTCGAGTCGTATGTTCGGTTGTGACGTGTTTTGGGATGCAACACTATTTTTGCACATCGGGATTTCGCGATTTGGGGTGCCTCCCCCACACTTGTTCCTTGGACTCTTTATTCAACAAAATTAACTAAATGGGGAACTTTACTGGGTTAGATGAATTGGTAAGTTCACTTTATTGAATTCAGAATATTAGAGATGCTTACATTATTCAAACTAAACATGAGAAATATAAACTCGAAATTAAGCTAAACTAAATGAGTAAGCATCCTATGCGGTCAAGACATCTAAACTGTGGTGCGTTGTAGATGTCGGGCTTCCTGATGGCATTGCATATGCGTAGTAGCTTGGCGCTCATGCCATGGCGAACACCATCAATCTACTCCTTGAGGGATATGAGTTCATCCTTCAGTTCCACCCTCTCAATGCACCCTTCAGCCACTAAGTCCGATAGCTTCTTGTTCTCCAAACGGAGAGAAGCTAACTCCTTAGAAAGTTGGGCCACTTTAGGGCGCGAGGAGATTTCCCGTCGTTGTCCTCAAATTGGCTAGGTGGCCCTCTGATGGCAGGCGGCTAGATGTTATGCCTAATTTTGGAGGCTGACCAGCCCGTTGACTCGCATAACCAAATTATCCACTTGCTTGAAAAAACCTTTTGCATAGCCTCCTTCAGGCTTGCGCATCCTGTGGATAATGAGGTGATCTCCCACACGCTCAGGCGAGATACGTGTAGGTGACTTGTAGTAGTGGCCCACTACGTCACCGTCCTTGGTCTTTAGAGTGTACATAAACTCCTCACCAGGCTGCAGCTTTGGGAGAGACTCGTCTTTTTAAGGAAAAAAACGGGTCTTGACTGGCTTAATGCCAGCCATAGTGGGACGACGTGCGGGTGTTGTCAACTTCATGGGCGTCCTCCAAGGGAGAGCTACCGTGCAGCACCACGAGGTCATGGCGAGAGATACAACATCTAATGCCAATGACGGACTCCAATTCGATGGTGGACCCGTCATTGGCCGGTGTGATGTCTCCGCTCAGGTTGAAGATTGAGTTAGAGGAGGCATGAGGCACAATTTTCTTGTCGGCCATGACTCGGATTGGAGGACCAGGAGATGGATTTTTCTAGATGGTGGTGTGTTCCCTTCTATATTTCCGTCTATCAATAAGCGAGAAAAATACGATAGCACCGAGTGTCTTGTTGGATAAGTCCAGAGAGTCCGCATGAGAAAATAGAATGCCGAAGGCGCAAAGGAAGAGATGGCCAACCATAGGGTTCGGCCGAACCCTTTTTTGCTCCGCTTGGGCCAGGTTTTCATGGGTTGGCTTAATGGGCCCCATATATGCTTATTTGTTTGGGCCTACCAGTTTGACGTGGAGATTTTAGACAAAATTTGAAGAAACGACATGAAAATCAATAAGATTTATCACGTCAATTTCTTTTTCCGCCTCCTCCTCCTGCGATTCAAGAAATAATTTTAGTCGGTGCCCATTCACTTTAAATAGCTGATCATCATCACCTTGGATTGTGATTGCTCCATAGGATGAGGTTTCTACTACAGTGAAGGGTCCTTCCCATTTACTTCCAAGCTTCCCATGTCCAGAGAGTTTAACCTAGAGGTTAAGAGTAAAACTTCATCTCCAGGTTTGAACTCTTTAGGCGTAATCATCTTATCGTGCTATCTTTGGGTTCTTTCCTTGTAGATTTTGGCACTATGGTACGCCTTAGCTCTACACTCTTCCAACATGGAAATTTGCTTCAATCTGTGTTTTCGGCTTCATGAAGGTCCATGTTCCACCGCTTGATGGCCTAATAGGCTCTATATTCCAATTCTACAGGAAGATGACATGTATTACCATAGACAAGTTTGAATGGAGACATGCCGATGGGGGTTTTGTAGGCAGTATGGTAAGCCCACAATGCGTCGGCTAGCTTATGCTTCCATCCCGTTCCCATTTCCAAGATGGTCTTTTGCAGAATATTCTTAATTTGTTTATTAGATATTTCTACTTGACCACTTGTTTGTGGGTGGTATGGAGTAGCAATGTTATGTTTGACACCATGCTCCCTCAAAAAGTTCTGGAAGGTCTTATCTATTAAGTGAGACCCTCCATCACTTATGACCATATGGGGAGTGCCAAAGCGTGGGAAAATGATCTGATGGAACATTTTCCTAGCTTGCCTGGAATCAACATTTTTTGCATCGCAAAGCTTCTACCCATTTTGACACATAATCTAAGACCACCAGGATATACCCGCATTCATAGGACCTAGGGGAAAGACACATGAAATGAATTCGCCACAAATCAAATAATTCCATTTGAAGATTATATGTTAGGGGAATCGCATTGCGAGCAGAAATTCCTCCATGCTTCTGGCATTTCCAACATCTGCGAATGAATTCTTTTGTATTTTCAGACGTAGAAGGTCAATAGAATCCAATTTGCCAGATATTTGCCTGGGTACGGCAAACACCATAATGGCCACCATAGGGGCTTGTCGGTATCCTGCGTATCGGGTACCCATTGGTACTGTAGACAAAGGCATGGAGTTCCTATATCCAGGCAGCAGACGACCGATGGAGATACGCATCCCGCAATATCGTATCTACCTCCCTCCTTAGCATGGCTCCAGTTTTTCCATGTATCTAGAAGAGCTGGACCTCCCTCCCTCAGTTGGGTAGCTCCGGTGCTGCCACATGTTGTTGTTGTACCCTCCTTGAAAAAAAGGGCGTGGTTGGCCCCACCCTTTACCTCATGGATGATAACCAATGTTGTTGTTGAAGTTCCCATTGTTGCCTATGTATAGGGTATCCTCACGAGTTTTTAGGCAGTTTTTGCCCATGTGACTCGTGTCGCCACAGACTTCACACGTGAATTGAGAGTCTAAGGCATAGGCATTGCCACATACTTCACCACTGGCTTGTCCATCAATCTTCTTCATGAGGAAGTCTAATTTGGCAGCGATCATGTCCACCTCTTTCAAGGTGTCCATGCCTCACTAAAAGGTCTGGAGAGGCTCATCGCTCCAAACCATATTAGACACCATCTTCTCAATCAAATCTTTGCCTTTGGGCACCATCAGTGAGAAGAGGGCTCCTCTAGCAGCAACATCCATATGGTTATGGGCGGAAGGAATTAGTCTGTTGTAGAAGTTCTGTATAATGAGCAGGTTATCCATCCCGCGTTGGGGACAGGCCAGGATATACTCCTGGAGCTTTTCCCATGCAAAGAGAATAGACTCCTTAGAATCTTGTTGGCTGCTAAAAATTCTTCCACGTAGGGCATTGGTCTTTCCCAACGGAAAGAATGTGGTGAGGAATGTTGTGGAACACTTCTCCCAAGTGTCTACAACACTTTGATTCGCATAGAACCACTGCTTCACTCTCCCAAGAAGGGAGAACGAAAATAGTCTAAGACGGACGACATTAGGAGAGACATCCTTGACCTTGAAAGTGCTGCAGATCTCAAGGAACTGTTGCAAGTGAGCACATGCATCCTTGTTAGTCTTCCCATAAAATGGGTTGGCTTGCACCATAGTGATCAGGTCATTCTTTATTTTGATATTCACGTCTCCCGTGTTAATAGTGGGCCCAATAGGCACATTGTTACCAAAGGGAGCCGAGAACTCACAAAGGGTATTCTGGGCCATTGGCATTTCAGTTGTTGGTGAAGAAGAGCTAGTTAGCTTTGCCGCACAAAGCTTTTGAGGAGTAATGACAAGAGGTTGATCTCTCGGAAGGGATTCGTGATCTTCAATAAAGTTTTCCGACAAGTGGAAACCAGACACACACTATCCTGTTTTCCATAAATGCGAAAACAAAGATGGATTATCCTACTAAAACCTACTCATGGTCCTATCCTGTTCACTCAATCATGCAATACTTCAACTGGCTTCCCTGAGAACAACACCATAGATGCTTTTTAACATTTTTTACATACAGAATAAATTTTGCAAGTGCACGAAAACTATTGGTGTAGCATTTGCCCTTAAAAGAGAATTCCAAGGGTTTCATTTATTTTACCCCAAAGGAAGGCTAGGTGGAAGTGTAGCAATCATCAAATGAAATGGGTACAATGGTCTATGTAAGGTTCTAGTGAGGATGGACAATAGATAAGTGGAAGTAGTGTGACACAGAGAAGAGCATTCTATTCTTAGGGGAATAAATGGGTCTAAGGGAGATTAGACTAAGAGTTAGGGAGTTGCTCCTACAATGCCTCTAATATACATATACATAGCCTAGGTTAGATAATAATGAGCATGTCAATGGTGAATCCTTATGCTAAGTTGTTCAACACATCGGGCACGGGCTTAACCTAGCAATACTAGTGCAACTCTCGCCAAGATCCTGTGGCATAGTCGAACGTGGATTACAAAGGACTGATAGGGCTGTCACCACCTACTACCCACCTCTTCAATCCATGGGTCTATGAGACATCCAATGCTACTTAACTATCCTAGCATCATGGTAGCATATTAAGTAAATACCTTAGGAGCTGCGACACTAGCCATCCTAAGGCAATGACTACCTAAACATCGTTGAACAAAATGTCGAGACATAGCATAAGTTATTCATATTAACATGATCATATCATAGCTACCTAGACTATTGTGGGGGTTTATAGTGTTTATGATGATAGTATAATGATGTTAAGGAATGGTCATAAAAGACTATTCCTACAACATACATGGAATCCATAATCAAATAAGAAACGCTTCATCCTAGTATATAAATAAAAGTAGACTAAAGATAACAAATTTATTATGCATAAAGTCACAAATACAAAACAGAATATGTGAGCCATAGCTTTTCCAATTTGGATTTGGGAAGAGAGAGACTCCTTCTACTCTTCCTAATTTAGAATAAGGACTAGAGACTCTCCTCTCTACAGCCTATTACTCCTCGAAGACTATAAAAGATAGTGGGTATAATAGAACGAAGCTCAAGTGGTGTGTGTGTGAGAAGCGAGGGGTACGGGGTCCTATTTATAGGTGGCGAAGGGTCGGTTCTATGAGACCTATGTGTGCTGAATACATTAACTTGTACTGGATACCTTGGCTTTGATGATATATGTTCTGAAATTCTTCCAAAATACTCTTTTTAGCAACGTCCCACTCTAGCTCCGAGCGTCTGCAAGGTCCGACTTGCTTTGTCAAGGTCCAACATGTTTTTGGGTAGCTTCGGTGAGCTTTGTATTTAGCTCCGGCATGTCTTTGATAGCTTCGGCATGTATTTGTTAAGCTCTGATATGTTTTGCTAGGTCAAACTCATGTTGGTTAGCTCCGACATGTTTTTCTAGCTCCGAATTTTGGGTTGACTAGTTCCGACCAGTTTTGGTAAGCTCCGGCGCTAGGTTGTACTAGCCTTGGTAAGCTCCGGCGCTAGGTTGTACTAGCTTTGGTAAGCTCCGCCTCAAGCTCCGGTTAGCTTTCGCAAGATTCGGAGCTTGATCACAATGTTCTTGTTTTTACAATGAATTGTTTCAAACTTGCTTTACAATGTTGGAAAGATTATTTAGTATTCATTTGCTATGTTTTTGGTGCGTTTTGGTTGATATAGCTGATATCGTTTTACTGTGGTTTTGCAACATGCTTTTGTGAGGTGCTCACGTAAGATGTTGTGGTTTTGGAACTAACAAAAGTCAAGTCAAGGACTTGTGCTTGGAAGTATTGGTTGTTGTAAGGACCGAATGCCCAAGAGGGGGGGGTGAATTGGGCTTTCTTCAAAAAATTCTAAGCAAAGAAACTTAATTTCTAAAGCCCAATTCCCAACGCGACTATCTATGCATTCTAGTAGATAGAAACTTTGCGGAATATAAAATGCATAAAAGTAAGGGAAGGAGAAGGATGCAAACTCCCGAGGAGACAAGGATTTATTCCGTGGTTCGGCAAGATCGTGAAGATCTTCCTACATCCACGTTGTGGCACCCACCAAAGGGTTTTTCCACACCCACGTCACCAAGACGAGGGGTCTTCACTATTCTTCTCCGTTCGCCTCCTTGGCAAGGTGGAGCTCAAGCCTTGTACAACTTCGACCTTCCGGGTTTCCACAAACGCCTTGGCAAGCTCCGGAAGTATATTCTCGATTACAACACCAAGAGCACACCCTTGAGGCTCTCACACTATCCTAGAGAGTCCACTCACCCAGAATGGTGGCACACAAGCTCTCTCTCTAGCTACTTCTAGCCTAAACCTTGGTGTAGAGATGATTGAAATGGTGTGGAAGTGATTGCTCTTGGCCTTGAACACTTGTGGATGTGTTCGTAGCTTCTGATGATCAAGACTTGATGAAATGACAGGGTTAGGGGGTATTTATAGCCAGCCTCCCCGAAATAGCTGTTGGAAAAGTAGGTTGATAGAACTTTACTGTGAACACCGGATGATCCGATGTCTCCCCTTTAGTTATCATCGGTCTAATTACTTTGGCTGACGTCATTGTGTCAGATATGACCGTTGTTAGACCGATGTTGCCCCTGTCTTCTCATCGGATGATCTGGTGGCTCTTCCTCCAGAATTTGCTTAATCTTGATGCTTACTGGAGTGATCGACCGATGTGTATAAGTCTGCACATCGGATGATCCGGTGCTTCACTTGGTCCAATGGTATTGCAAACTGTACTGATGGACCAATGTCACTGAGCCATTCACATCGGATGATCCGGTGAGTACATTTGTCTGAGGTCTTCTTCTTCAGTTGAACCAACTCGACCGATGTGTACATTTCTGAAATCATCGATTGATCCGGTGAGTTGATTTTGTTTACTTCGAGTTGTATTGAGTGAATCTTTTGTGTCTTGCTTAGATGACCTCTTAGACATTTGTTCCACAAGGCTCTCTGATGATCTTCAAGCATTGTATGTTGTCAACTTATGGTTGAGTGACTTGGACATAAGAGCTTTCACTTCTTGTCTTTATCTCATTGATTTGATCTCAAAAGTTGAATGTATATGGGTCTCCAATGACATATTCATTTCATTTTATCGAGAGATTTTGGGGACCTTGCATTCACAACATTAGTAAAGTTCAATGGTTGTCATTAATCACCGAAACCGTACTTCATGGGGGGCCTAGATGCTTTCAATCTCCCCCTTTTTGGTGATTGATGACAACACAATAATCAAAGCGCAATAGTAATGAATTTGATAGAATGAAACTTAAAAGAATATGCAATGAATACAGGATGTCACACTTGAAGCTTAAGCACCAATTAATAACTCAAGTGTGAATAATAAGTGATCAAAAACATAGATAAACACCAAATTAGTCCAATCGATTAATAACTCAGCGAAATAAGTTCATTAGAGCTCAATAAGTAGCAAACGAGTAGCAAACACACCAAATTACAAGAATGATAAACGACAAGAATGATAAAAGAGACTCCCCCTGACACTAAGACGCTCCCCCTGACTCCTCTAACTCTTCTCCCCCTTTGGCATCAAGACACCAAAAAGGGATCCGAGCACCTAAGGACCCTGAGTGCTGGGCGCGATGACGAACTGGTCACCGTCGCTGTCATCGGAGCTGCTGGCTGGAGTAGCGGTAGAGGGAGCTGCCGGAGCCAAAGGAGCCACCGTCGGTGCCTGCTGTGGAGGAGCTGCTGGAGCAGGGGCACTGACGACGGAGGCCAGAGTCTGCTGGAACAAGGTCGTGGCCGGCAGCGGGGAGTGAATCGGAGCACTAGGAGCTAGAAGAGGAGACATGCTGAAGGAGGGAATCGGTGTAGAAGGTACTGGGGCCACTGGAGTGGCAGCTGGAGCCAAGACTGGAGGTTGTGGAGCGACTCCTGGTAGCTGCGATGGGAGGGCAATCCCGGTCTGGGTGTAGAGGTTGGTGATCAACCCCAGGATGCCCATCATCACCTGCTGCGTCTGCTGCTGCTGGTCGAGAGTGCGCTGGTGCATATGGTCGATGAGCCCAGTCAGCCTGTCAGTGTCTTCACGCCTCTCACGGGCGATCTGACACTGCATCTTCTGCTGCTGCTGCTGGAGCTCAAGGAGACAGGCAGCCTGCTCCGCTCGGACCTGCTCGGCTGCCAGCCTTTCCAAACACTGCTGCTCAACCATCTGCTGGAGGAGCGACGTTAGCTCTAACGGCTGCGTGACCTGCGCCTCAGTGATGGGAGGTGGAGTAGGTGGTGGCACTGTAGAGCCTCCAGCCTCCGCGTCGTGCTGCCTAGGAGAGGGCGGAGGAGGGAAGTACTCCTCGACACTGTCGTCGGTGTCACTCTCTGACCAGATGTGCTGCAAGTCCTCCCCCTGCCTCAGCCTCGGCAAGCCTCTCATCCTCCTTCTCTAAGTTAGACCAGTCCTCCTCAGACAGTCGGGCCCTGACCTGACGCTCAACTGGACGGCCAAGGCGGCGGTCTCCAGGAGCCAGGGCACGGTAGTGACCAAACTGTGTCACACTCTCGTCAGTGAGACGGTCGTGCACGGCGGACCCCTCAGGAACCATCATAGTAAGAAGGTAGCTGATCCAGTGCCCATATACTAGCTGCCTCATCATGCCCACACCGTTTGTGATCACATCCTCCATCTCGCATATGAGGACGTCCACGATGTCGAACTCCATCCCGTTCATGATGTAGAACAGGAGAGTCTGCTGCAAGCTGGTGAACCCCTCCAAATAGCAGACCTCGGCAGGAGCGTGTGGCGCAAGGCGAGGTGCACTGTGCGCGTAGCTGGAGTCAACAAAGCTGGTACTCTCGGCTAGTCAAGAGAGAAGGTAGGACCGAACAAAGAGCGAATCTCCTCCATCGGTGGTGCCACTCCTCCAGTGAGCGGCCTCCTCGGTGGATCTGCCTGACCGTAGACCCTCTCATGCACGCGGGTGTCGTGCAAGTCCACTCCAAGCAACTGTCCCAACATCTGCCTCGTCAAGTGGTAGTGCTGACCCATAAACATGAAGTCAATTGATCTTCTGCCCTCAGAGACATAGAGGGTGGCGTAGAAGACGCGGACCCAATCTTCCACATAGGCACTCCGCTCATATGCCATCAGCTGCACCAAACCTCGGTACCTCTCAAAATAAGGACTGATCTCCGTCTCTGCTGCCAATGCTAGCTGACCCCAATCCAGATAGTTGTGTTGAAACAGCTTGTGACCTCGACGCCTATAGGTCTCATAGAGTGACGCCTGGGTGACAGTCCAGAAGCGACTATCCACTAGAGCCTCTCTAGGCTGCGGGTACCACTCCTCAAGCAGCACATTCTACCTGAGCTTGCGAAGCTGCTTGGCCTTCATCTTCCGGTAGTCGGTCAACCGGACTCCTTCAGCAACATGGACAGTGGTGTCCATCTCATAGATAGCACGCTGGGCCTCCCTGTCCTCATGACAGTCGGCAGCCGTCGGTCTCGGACGAGGTGCTGCCTCGGTGTGACCTCCACGGGTATGGGCTGAGCGCCGGCGGACGAGAGGCTCAACCGGCTCCTCTTCGGCCTCAGAGTCATCAATCACCGGAGGCTGCCTCGGACGAGCCTCACGGATCCTTAGGGATCCCCCTCAGCCACGCTCACGCTCCTCGGCGGCGCGAGCGGCCATCAAGGCCTTCTTCTCCTCCTTCGACAACTTTTGCTTCTTCGCGGCCGGCTCCGCGATGTCCTTGCCCTTGTTCTTCTTGTCGCGAGCCATTGCGATCACGCGATTGCACGGACTCGACGACGGTGACGTGGAGATCAACGGGCCGGGAAACCCTAGCGACGGGGTGGTGACCGTAGAGGGAGGAGATGGCGGCGTCGCTTGGGTGGAGGCGCGGCGGTGGCTAGGTGAAGCGGCGGCGGTGGCTGCGGTGGAGCGGCGACGACAGCTTGGTGGAGGCGAGCGGCGGCGAGTGGCGGCGACGCTGGTGTGCGGCGCGTGGATGGAGGCAGCAGCACTGGTGTGCGGCGCGTGGATGGAGGCGGCGGCGCGGCGAGCAGCGGCAGCGTCCGGTGGGAGCACGGCGGCGGCCGGAGACGGCGGCGGCGTCCGGCGGCGGTGGAGGTGGCACATCGAGAGGAAGGCGGTGGTGGCGTCGGGATCGGGAGAGAGAAAAGAAGGAGGCATATGGCCGATTTAAATAGTGCGTCCAAACCCTAGCAGAAATATTAACATCGGATGGACCGATGTTAGATGTGATATACATTGGTCGAACGCCACAGTAAGGATATTCAAAATGTTGCTGTTGTCATCGGATGGACCGACGTTTAGGGTTTGGATCATCGGTTGAATGGCACAGTAAGGGTGTTCAAAAGAGGAATGTTGACATCGGATGGTCCGATGATGGAGGAGGTAGCATCAGTGGATTTGACCATAGTTCCAGAATTGTAAACACCGGATGGACCGATGTTTTTCAGAATGAACGCGTCGGTTGAATTGAGATACTGACTGAACTGGCCCTTGGAGATTGAACACCTATTGGTCCGATGAGGGATTGACCTAGGCATCGGATAATCCGATGACTACAGAACAAAAACATCCCATATATGTCCTTTGACCAAACAAACAAGCAAAGAGAAACACATGTCTTAGGACTTTTTGGGCAACCTCTTACCCCTCAAAAAAGGCTAATATGCCAATAACTTGCCAAATCCTTAAAGCAAATGGAACACCGAGAAAAATAGGAGGAAATTATCCAAATAAAATATAAGGCCCATGCTTTGTGAGGTAGAGTATGAAGACTTCTATCTCTTTGAAGCATGTTCCTCTAGGCATTAACGCACCTAAAATTTTGTTCTTTCCACCTTATATGAGTTGAGATATTGCATTTCAAACAAGTCTCTTTCTCATGAGGTGGGTTCCCCTTTGTGACAATCTACCGTATGCAATGCCAAACATTTTATAATGCAAGAAATTGTAAGTCTATATGTAAGGCATCATGCAAGGCATAAAATAAATCTATCTTGCAAAGTTTGAACCTTTCAAAGGCTTCTTCAGGGAGAGCAACTCTCCAAGCCTTGGGAAAACCCAAAAGAACCACCATCCCAAGCTAACCCTTGCTCACCCCTATCCTTTGAGATTTAGGCATGACCCATATGAAGTGCATTCTTACATGACGTTTGTTGCATCTAGCACCTTTAATTCACTTCTTAGCCTAGAAAAAGTTTTCTCATCAAGTGGTTTAGTGAAGATATCCGCCAATTGTTCTTCGGACCTAACACCTCTCAAAGAGATGTCTCCCTTAGCTTCATGGTCCCTTATGAAATGACGGCAAATATCAATGTGCTTAGTGCGAGAGTGTTGAACGGGGTTTTTAGTTATCTTAACCGCACTTTCATTGTCACAAAGGAGAGGCACACAACCGAGTTTAATACCAATGTCCAAAAGGGTTTGTTTCATATAAATAATTTGGGCACAACATGCACCGGCCACAATATACTCCGCTTTCGCCGTGGACAAAGCGACGGAATTTTGCTTCTTGCTTGACCAAGAAACTAGGGAAGCCCAAGCAAGTGGCACCCACCGGAGGTACTCTTGCGATCTACGCGGCATCCGGCAAAGTCCGAATCTGAGTATCCCACAAGATGGAATTTTGCACCTTTAGGGTACCACAAGCCCACACTAGGGGTATGCTTAAGATACCTATGTATCCTAAAGACCGCCTTCCTATGCGATTCTTTAGGTGCCGCTTGAAAGCGAGCACACAAGCATACACTAAACATGATATCGGGCCTAGATGCGGTAAGGTAAAGCAATGAACCAATCATAGATCGGTAGTTGGATTGATCAATAGGTTTACCGTCCTTATCCGCGTCGAGATGACAATTTGTTGCCATTGGCGTGCTTCTTGAGCTACAATCTCCCATCTCAAATTTCTTCAAGAGGTCCTTGGTGTATTTCTCTTGATAGACGAAGCTCCCCTCTTGAAGTTGCTTGATTTGAAACTCAAGGAAGAAGTTGAGCTCTCCAATCATTGACATCTCGAATTCCCTAGACATCATTTTGCCAAACTCATGGCTAAGAGCTTTGTTAGTTGAACCAAAAATAATGTCATCAACATAAATTTGACAAATGAACAAATCTCCGTTGATGTCCTTGGTGAAGAGTGTGGTGTTCACCCTCCCGATCTTGAATCCTTGCATGATGAGGAAGTCCCGTAGTCGTTCATACCACGCCCTAGGTGCTTGCTTGAGCCCGTAGAGCGCCTTGTGCAACCTATACACATGATTAGGATTCCTCGGATCTTCAAACCCGGGAGGTTGTTCAACATAGACAAGCTCATTAATGTAGCCATTAAGAAAGGCACTTTTCACATCCATTTGAAAAAGTTTAATACTATGATGTGATGCAAAGGCAAGAAGTATACGGATGGCTTCTAGCCGGGCGACCGGGGCAAATGTCTCCCCAAAATCTAGTCCTTCAACTTGCTAGAACCCTTTGGCCACAAGTCTTGCCTTGTTGCGGACCACAACGCCATTCTCGTCTTGTTTGTTGCGGTACACCCACTTAGTTCCGATGATGTTCTTGTCCTTGGGTCGCTCCTCCAACACCCAAACTTCATTGCGGATGAAGTTGTTGAGTTCTTCTTGCATTGCCATCACCCAATTTGGGTCTTGGAGCGCTTCCTCAATGTGAGTGGGTTCTACACACGAAACAAACAAGTAGTGCTCACAAAACGAAGCAAAGTGGCGAGAACGTGTACTTACACCCCTTGACGGACTTCCAATGATTTGGTCCATTGGATGCGCCTTGGAGATGCGTCCATGCCTCATAAGCGGTTGTGAAGCACTTGGCGAAGGTGATGCGTGTTGCTCCTCTTGTGGTTGGACTTGATCACGAACTTCTTCTTCTTCTTGATGTTGTTGTGCTTGTGAGTATTGAGTTGGCAATGGATCATCCTTCTCCTCTTCGTCAACTTGAGGTGCCATGGAGGTGTTGTTGTTGGAACTTGAAGCTCCCCCTTGATCATGGCTCTCCTCAACTTTCGGCTTGATGTCGCCAATGGTCATGTTCTTCATGGCTTCTCGTAGAGGCTCATCATCTATTTCATTATGACCAAAACTCTCCTCTTGGGAGCCATTAGATTCATCAAACTCAACATCACAACTTTCTTCAACTAAATCGGAGGTTTGGTTGAATACTCAATATGCTTTTGAGTTTGATGCATAACCAAGAAATATACCAACATCACATCTTCTTTCAAACTTACCGATCCTTTTCTCGCGGTAGATGTAGCACTTGCATCCAAAGACTCGAAAGTAGGAGATGTTGGGCTTTCCCCCAATGAGAAGCTCGTACGGGGTCTTTTGAAGTAGGCGATGTAGGTAGACCCTATTTGTGGCATGGCACGCCGTGTTGATCGCTTCGGCCCAAAACTTTGCCGTAGTCATCAAGCATTGCTCTTGCAAGAGTGATGAGTGTCTTGTTCTTCCTTTCAACGACACCGTTTTGTTGAGGAGTGTATGTGGCCGAAAACTCATGTTTCACGCCTTCTCGGTCACACCACTCCCCAATATTGTAGTTCTTGAATTTGGTGCCATTGTCACTCCGGACCTTGATGATGGGAAGTTGAAATTCCCTTTGAGCGTGGTTGGCAAAGGTCTTGAACACTTCCGGAGTCTCACTCTTGTCACCTAGAAATAGAGTCCAAGCATAGCGAGAATAGTCATCAACAATAACGAGACAATAGAGGTTACCACCAAGGCTTTGATACGTGGACGGTCCGAAGAGGTCCATGTGGAGTAGCTCAAGTGGCTTGGAGGTTGACACCATTGTCTTCATTGGGTGGTGTGAAGCAACTTGCTTCCCGGCTTGACAAGCGCTACAAAGCCTGTTCTTCTCAAATGTGACATCCTTCACGCCGGTCACCATCCCAAGCTTGAATGACTTCTTGAGTTTCCTCATTCCAATGTGCGCTATGCGTCGGTGCCATAGCCATCCCAAGCTTGTCTTAGTGAAAAGACAAGTGGTCAAGCTAGCATTCTTGTTGGAGAAGTCCACTAGGTAGAGATGTCCATGCCGGAATCCTTTGAAGACTATGTCTTGGCTAGTTTCACTACTCACAACAACATCATTTTTGCTAAATGTGCACGTTAGTCCAAGATCACATAGTTGTGCAATAGAAAGTAAATTAAAGCTAAGTGACTTAATGTACAAGACATTAGAAATGGACAAATCATTTGAAATAGCAATTTTTCCTAACCCAATTACCTCTCCCTTAGAGTTATCACCAAAGGTGACATGTTCATGATTGTCGGGGTTTTCTATGGTGGTGAACATACCATCATTGCCGGTCATATGTTGAGTGCACCCGCTATCGAGTACCCAATGCTTTCCTCCGGATTTGTAGTTCACCTACACACATGAATTCAATTTTTGACTTTAGGCACCCAAGCCAACTTAGGTCCTTGTATGTGTGATACAAGTGTTTTTGGGACCCAAAGTTGCTTGGAGAGCTTCCCCTTCATGCCCTTCATGTCTTTGCCAATGAACCTTGCCTTCACCTTGCCATGTACTTTACTCAAGAGATAATAATGATCATTGAAAGATGATTTATAGTTAGTAGGCAATTTTGGAGAAGGTCGGTTAGGAAGAGGACACTCCCTTGTGTAGTGACCGGTGACCTCACAATGTTGGCAATAAGAACCAACTTCCTTGATGAAGCTTGTTCTTAGCTCCGGTGAGGGCACCTTTCCTTTGTTAGGCACCGGGAAGGATCCAAGTCCTCTCTTGTTGAAGGCCTTTGCTTGTTGGAAGAGAATTTCCTTGTGCTTGACTTCTCCTTTTGAAAGTCTAGCCACACTAGTGCGGAGACTCTCAATTTCTTCCAACAAGTCCTTCTCTCTAGCATTAGCTTTCAAAGGCAAAGACTTGTGCAAATCATTAGTGGCATGCGAAGTAATGGATATCTTATCACTAAGAGTTTGCTTTTTCATATTTTTCAACTCTTGATCAAGCATGTCATGAGCAAGGTTAAGTGTTTGATGTTCTTGTATTAACTTGTTGTGCTCTTCCAAGAGTGTTTGGTGTGCTAAGTCAAGTTCATGATTATCTATCTTGATTTTAGCCTTTTCTTCCTCAATTTGCTTGACATGGGATTTGAGCGTGTCATGCTCTTTAAGTATGCTTTCATACTTGTCAATCAAATCAAGGTTAGCACTCTCAAGTTTAGCACGAGTTTCTTCAAGCAATTTAACCTTACTCTTTTCCCTCTTAATGATAGCATGATATTCATTTATCAAAGAAGTTAAATCATCGGGGGAAAGCTCATCATCACTAGAGTCATCACATACCTTGGTGTTACCTTTTGCCATGAGGCACATGGGCGGTGGATGAAGAGGTGCATCATCATTGTTGGCGATGGCGAGGCCGGCCAAGCTTTCTTCTTCCTCTTCACTCTCTTCGTCACTTGTTTTTTTCATCAGTGACCCATTCATTTGCCTCACACATGAACACCTTTTGTGGGCCATTTCTCTTCTTTGGGAAGAGCCTTGCCTTCTTGCCCTTGTCATGTTTCTTCTTCCCAAAGGATCTTGGCTTTGGTTTGGCTTCTTCTTCATCATCATCGCTTCCTTCAAGCTTGCGATGCTTGCCTTTGTAGTTCTCTCTTCTTTTATCCGGTTTTGGACAATTATAGGAGATGTGGCCTTGATCGCCACAATTGTAGCAAGTCTTGCGGTCATCTCTCCTTGGTAGAAACGTTTTCTTCTTGGGATCAAAGGTGTACCCCTTCTTGGTAATCTTGGAGTTCAAGCGTGAGAACTTTCTCATCATTAATGCAAGCTCATCATCATCATCTTCACTTGATGCTTGTTCTTCTTCACTTGAGCTAGGATCAACCACCTTCTTCTTCTTCAGGCTTGTTTTCTTGGTGGAGGCCTTTAGAGCAATTGTCTTTGATGATGATTGCTCCATCATCCCAAGTACACTCATCTCATGAGCGTGTATTTCTCCAATGAGCTCCGAAACTTCAATGTGGTCAAGTGACTCTTTTTGGAGCATGGAGTTGATGATGTTGTACTTTGGCTTGGGAAGGAGCATGAGGATCTTGCAGTTGATGAGTCCCTTGCCAAGAGAAGCAATGTCAAGAGCATTTATTTCTTCAATAAGCACATTTAAGCGAGAGAACATCTCATTGACATTTTCATGAGGAAGCATTTTAAATTCATCATACATGGCTTTAAGCATATGATATTTTAGTTCTTTGACACGAGAAGAGCCCTCATGAATCTCAATTAGGCAAGCCCAAATTTCACAAGCCTTTTCCTTGCTAGCAATCCTCGAAAACACATCTTGACTAATACATTCGTAGATTGCATTCCTAGCTTTAGCATCCCATTTTAGTTGATCACCAACATAATTATGTCCTCCAAACCCCGCGTGGGTCGCTTCCCATACTTCGGGAGCAATAGCCTCAAGGTAAGCGCGCATGCGTGCTTTCGAATAGGAAAAGTTCTTGCCCTCGAAGATAGGAACCGAACCCCCAATGTTGGCCATTTTCGCTCTCTAGCAGTGAAGCTAGAATGATCCTATGAGCAACCTTGCTCTGATACCAATTGTAAGGACCGAATGCCCAAGAGGGGGGGTGAATTAGGCTTTCTTCAAAAAATTCTAAGCAAAGAAACTTAATTTCTAAAGCCCAATTCCCAACGTGACTATCTATGCATTCTAGTAGATAGAAACTTTGCGGAATATAAAATGCATAAAAGTAAGGGAAGGAGAAGGATGCAAACTCCCGAGGAGACAAGGATTCATCCCGTGGTTCGGCAAGATCGTGAAGATCTTCCTACATTGTGACAACCCTCATTTTCATGCATCATGCCCTACATACACTCATATACATGTTTAACATTAACCCATAACAAGAGGAACAAGTTTAAAATTGATTGGAGCAAAACTGCACTTAAAAATGTAGGAAAGTGCGGACTAGTCCGGTTTTGCTGAGGACTAGTCCGATTTCTCTCTGTCTAAAAATGGACTTGGCCGTTTTTGCTGCGTATTAGTCCGATATTTGCCTCTGGACAACTTCGGACTTGTCCGATCTTGTGCGGACTAGTCCGATGTTCCATGAATCCTTGAAAATTTGCTAAGTCCCTGGACTTTTTCGGACTAGTCCGGTGTTCCAGCGGACTTGTCTGTTTTCCTTTCTGTTCAAGTTCGGACTTGTCCGATTTTAGGCCAGACTTGTCCGATTTTCTCTCTGGACGACTTCGGACTAGTCCGATCCTGTCCGGATATGTACGATATTTCGTGACTCCGAGATTGACCTTTTGTTTTATGACTTGTTTCTCGGGTTTCACGTTAAGTGGGCCTAGGGACGTCGTGCCCAACTCTTTTAGAGCCCATGTGGGACTCTAAACCGGCCTCTACTCATCCCAAAACTCGAAATCCATCTAACCCTAGCCTCCACCTCTATATAAACAACCCCACCCCTTGGTTTGACATCTATTGGCCACTTTTCCACCCACCCAAACCCTAGTTCGTGGGGAGCCACCATCAAGGAGGGAGGAGAAGACCCCAAGCAAGAGGAAGAAGAGGAGGAAACGAAGGAGGATCAAGATCTCCACCAAGTTTTCGTTCTTCACCACTAATTCATCTCCAAGTTCATCACCAACCCTAGATCATCAAGATCCAAGTGCTACCTCCAAGTTTCTTGATTCATTGGAGTTCTATACACCTGGTATACCTTCTATTCTCTTTTCCTTACGAGAATTCAACCCATAATCTCCGAATTTACGTCGATCTAGAAAACCCTAATCCGCTGATCTCGCAGAGTGCGGACTTGTCCAGTCCCTAGCGGACTAGTCCGATCTTTCTGATTAAATTGTGTTGAATTAATTCTAAAATTTGATCTAATCGAATCCAGACATGTATAAACTTGTTAAAATCTACTAGAGCTAGTTAGTGATCATTAAAAGCAATCTAGTAACAAGTTCTACCTTGCATTTGCATCAATCATGCATGTCATGTCATATTGAGTAATATTTGTGCACTCTTTTATTGTGTTTCTTGTCTTGTATGGTTATTGTGTGGATTAGACGGATTTGCACTAGAAAGTGCCGCGGAGGATCTACAGCAGCAGGAGTTTGAAGGTTTTTACCCTAATCAACAGCAAGAGCAAGGCAAGTGTCCTTGAAGCATATTGATCCTGTTTTTAAAATAAATGTTTTGTTTGCAAAACTGCATGCTTGTGTCAAATTGATGGGAAACCCTATGGTAGGAAGTTTACTAGTTTTGTTTGACCACCCTTGTCACCTGGAATTTATGGTAGAGAGTCGGGAAGGTTTTTTTTTACTTTTTGCTTCGCTTAATCAACTGGGATGGAAAACAACTATACCAATCAATTTATTTATGCATGGATGAGATTATGGATAACATGAACTGGTTAATATGGTATTGTAATGGGTGATCTAAGCAAGCCTGGTATGTGGATGGGTTGGATGTTATGGTGGTTTGCTTGCTTTAGATCTAAGGATCGGTTCATGCGAGAATAAGCCAGGACTACAGTGCCACCACGAGGCCAAGTATGGGTGCGGCGTAGCTGATTAATTAGGGCTTTGCTAGTTCTGTTTGGACCATTGTGGATGCTCAGGGAAGGGGTAGTCGGATTGGGTTTGTTGATGATTGGTGGGACTACCCTGGGATCCGAATGGCTCAAGAGGGGGCCCTTGGTTGAAGATGTGCTCAGTGGGAGACATCGCCACCGGTGAAACCTCAGTGGGGTCTAAATAGGCTAGTAATCCCTTTGTAAAGGCTATTTTGTGATCTCTTGGCCATACACCAAAGGAAGTGTAATTGGCATAAGGGAGGTTCTTTAGTCGCCGATGGGTGATGAAATCACGAACATGTGGGTAAAGAGGTACAAACTCTGCAGAGTCTAAATAAACTATCATGATAGCCGTGCTCCCGGTTATGAGCGCCTGGATGACCTACATGATTAGAGGAAATTGGAATTTGGGATGGTTATGGTTTGGTAATGGTTATGGATGGTTATGGATAAATTTCTGGTATTGAATATGGTTATTGACGATGGTGAAATCTGGAATTATTGATGATGGTAATGAATTCAGTTTGGTATTATGGTATTATTTATGATTATGATGGGTTTATTTCACATACATATAATATATTGCTTTTCAAATGTTTTTATGTACTTTTCAGCGCTTAGCCATTATTATTGTCGTCATTTGAATCAGCCACATGTCATACTTTCCACACTTGCTGAGTATGACATGTACTCACTCTTGCAATCCCCCCCCCCAACAGTTGGAGGACAGGATTGGGAGTTTAATGGCGATAATGCGGAGTTCTAGGCCGTGTCTACCGTCAGCTTTGCCTGTGGTGTTGATTGGAGCTGCGCATACATACCCTGTCGCTTTTGCTGCATAGTTGCTTAGTTTGCTTAATTAGTTTATTTCCGCTGCATTAGTTGAACTTGTCATTAATATTCATTAGGGCTTGTATTCAAGGATAATCTGGTTTGTGTAATAAAACTTGATAATTAATCTTGTTCTGTGGTAATTATCTGTATATCGTTTGTGATTGCACTCGTATATGTGTGATGAACGTCCTGGGCACACATATGCGTTAGCTTGGTTCATTTTCGGAACCGGGCATCACAGATTGGTATCAGAGCCACAGGTTGACCGTAGGATGCAGCCTAGATAGAATGGACACTTTAGAGCACATAGGAGCACTCAAGAATCGATGTGATTTTGTTGGTGTGCTGTTTGCTATATATATTGTTTGCTTGTGTGCTTAATAGAGGATTTTGGGATGCCTTAGCATTGCCATGTCCACCTAGGCTAGTGTGGCTAGCTGTTTAGTTTATATCCCTTGATGCATATAGTTGGGGACGTTTCTAAATTCTTACCTATTGCTTTTCTTCAGATGGTGAGGACTTGCAACCAGAGGGATGGCAATGATGAGGAGGAGAACAATGGAGTGCCTCAGAACAACATCGGACAAGGATCTACTCAGGGAGGTATCAACATCGAGCACCTATTGGCCATGCAAAACCAGCTCATGCAGACCATGATACACACTATGGGACAGCTGCAGGCTGGCAATATCAACAATCAGCCCCGCATGCCTCCACCGCCACCCCCGCCTCCTCATAACCGGTTGGGAGAGTTTATGAGGACTAGGCCGCCAACCTTTGCTCAAGCCGCAAACCCTATGGATGCAGATGATTGGCTCAAGTCCGTGGAGAAGAAGCTGGCCATTGTCCAATGCAGTGACCGGGAGAAGGTCCTGTTCGCTTCTCATCAACTCGTTGGAGCAGCTGCGGATTGGTGGGATGCTTATTGCAGTGCTCATGAGAACCAAGAAAGAATCACTTGGGCCGAATTCAAGGAGAATTTTCGTTCTCATTATGTGCCCGAGGGTGTTATGATCTTGAAGAGGCAAGAATTTGAGAATTTAAGGCAAGGAAGATCAAGCGTGAGTGGATATCTCAATAAATTCACTCAGCTCTCAAGGTATGCGCCTGAGGATGTTAGTCGGGACAGCTGGAAGCAATACTTGTTCATGAGGGGCTTGAACAATGAGATCCAAGTGCAACTACTCAACTGCGATTATGCCAATTTTCAGAAACTTGTGGACAAAGCAATTGTGGTTGAGAACAAGATCCGTGAGATGGAGCAAGAAATCAAGAGGAAGGCGCCATATCAAGGACAGCAACAAGGATGTAATGTGCACCCTCGCTTTGCGCCGCCCAATGCGCCTCATTACAGCTCCTCTATTCTTGCTCAGCGCCCTAGTTATGCACCGCGCCCAACTTTGTTTGTGCAGCAGCGCCCTGTCATGCAAGCACCTAGGCCTCCGATGCCTTATGCGCCTCGTGCTGATTTTCCTGGAGCCAATGTTCAAAACCAAGCCCGTCCAAATAATTCTGGTGGAGTTAAGAAGTGTTATACTTGTGGAGAAGCTGGACACTTTGCGCATCAATGTCCTAAGTCAGGCCTTGGTCAAGGAAGCAATGCACCGAGGCAAAACCCAAGACCCAATGGAGGACAGCCACAAGGAAGCCGTGGACAACAGAATTTTGCTCGTGTCAACGTGAACCATGTCTCTACGGAGGATGCTCAACAAGCGGATGACGTGGTCATTGGTATGTTTCTCGCTAACTCCAACCCCGCGACTATGTTATTTGATTCTGGAGCATCGCATTCATTCATTGCATTAAGGTATGTTGCCATGTATAGTTTGCCTATCTCTCATATGAAGTTTACTCCATTGGTTAAGTCTCCTGGAGGAGAGATGAGGACAAATATAGTATGTCCAAAAGTAAGCCTTAGAATAAGGGGGTAGACTTCTCCACCAACCTCATAGTTTTGGATTCTCAAGGATTGGACATTATACTTGGTATGGACTGGTTGAGGAAGCACAATGGAGTTATTGAGTGTGCCACAAAGACGGTGAAGCTGACTAATGAGGAAGGGATCACCATAGAATTTGAAGCATCTCAAACCGCACTGAAGCAATTGGAGTTGAATCATATGGACGGTGCCACAATTGAGGAGATTCCGGTGGTGTGTGAATTTTTGGATGTTTTTCCAGACGAGTTGCCAGGTATGCCACCTAATCGAGACATTGAGTTTGTTATTGATTTAATACCTGGAACTGCACCTATAGCTAAGAGGCCGTATAGGATGCCTCCTATGGAATTAGCGGAGCTCAAGAAGCAAATTCAAGAGCAATTAGAGAAGGGTTTTATTCGCCCTAGTTCTTCGCCTTGGGGAGCGCCTGTGCTGTTTGTGGACAAGAAGGATGGGTCGCAAAGGATGTGTGTGGATTACCAAGCTCTCAACAAGGTGACCATCAAGAACAAGTACACCTTGCCCCGTATAGAGGATTTGTTTGATCAGATGAAGGGTGCTTGTATCTTCTCTAAGATTGATTTGAGGTCGGGATACATTCAAATGAAGATCAGACCATCGGACATACCCAAAACAGCTTTTAGGACGCGGTATGAATCTTATGAGTACACCGTGATATCTTTTGGATTGGCAAATGCGCCTGCCTACTTTATGTACCTCATGAATAAGGTCTTCATGGAGTACTTGGATAAGTTCGTTGTGGTTTTCATTGATGATATTATGATCTACTCAAAGGATGAGAAGGAACATGAGGAACACTTGAGGCTTACGTTGCAGAAGTTGAGGGAGCATCAATTGTATGCCAAGTTCAACAAGTGCCAGTTTTGGTTGAAAGAGGTGCCATTTTTGGGTCATATAATCTCAGGTGGAGGAGTATCGGTTAACCCCGGAAAAGTGAGAGACGTGTTGAAGTGGGAACCGCCATGGAACGTCAAGGAAATAAGGAGTTTTCTTGGAATGGCTGGATATTACCGTCGATTCATCAAGGACTTTTCCAAGATAGCCAAGCTTATGACGGAGTTGCTAATGAAGGGAAAGGCGTTCCAATGGACTGAAGCTTGTCATAATAGTTTTGAGGATTTGAAGAAGAGGTTAACAACAGCCCCAGTTTTGGTATTGCCGGATGTAAGCAAGAGTTTCGACATCTATTGTGACGCATCAAGACAAGGACTCGGATGCGTGCTTATGCAAGAAGGTCAAGTGGTCGCCTATGCGTCAAGACAATTGAAGAAACATGAGCAGAACTACCCGACACACGATTTGGAACTTGCAGCCGTGGTACATGCATTAAAAATTTGGAGACACTATATTCTTGGACATGGGTGTGAAATTTATACGGATCATAAGAGTTTGAAGTATATTTTCACACAAACGGATCTGAACTTGAGGCAATGAAGATGGTTAGAGCTCATCAAAGATTATGATTTGGGGATCAACTATCATCCGAGAAAAGCCAATGTAGTGGCCGATGCTTTGAGTAGAAAAGGAGTAAGTCATCAACTCACGGTTCGAGAGTTACCATCCGAGTTATGTAAGGAGTTTGAACGGTTGAACCTCAGATTTGCAAATGAGATGGAGATGATGGAGTTAAACCCAACCTTGGAACAAGAAATTCGAGAGGAACAAACCACAGATGAGGAGATCAAGGAAATCAAGAAAAGAACCGAAGAAGGGAGAGAATTCAGATTTGACGAGGATGGACATGGTACCTTATGGCTTGGAAAGAGGATCGTTGTGCCTAATGTAAAGCATATTCGGGAGACAATATTAAAGGAGGCACATGACTCGCCTTACTCGATTCACCCAGATTGTACGAAGATGTACAAAGACTTGAAGACTTGCTATTGGTGGGGTAGCATGAAGAAGGACATAGCCGAGTATGTTGCATTGTGTGATGTATGCCAACGAGTCAAGACGGAACATCAAAGGCCAGCAGGGTTATTGCAGTCATTGAAGATTCCAGAGTGGAAGTGTGAAGAGATTGGGATGGACTTTATAGTTGGATTACCACGAACCCAGTATGGCTATGATTCAATATGGGTCATTGTAGATTGGTTGACAAAATCAGCTCACTTCATTCCTGTCAAGACCACATATACCACCGTGAAGCTAGCAGAATTGTATATGGAGCATATTGTGTGCCGACATGGAGTACCGAAGAAGATAGTCTCGGATAGAGGTTCTCAATTTACTTCCAGGTTTTGGCAAAAATTGCATGAAGCCTTGGGAACGAGACTGAATTTTAGTTCAGCATATCATCCTCAAATGGATGGGCGAACCGAGAGGACCAATCAGATTTTAGAGGACATGTTAAGAGCTTGTGCTTTAAAGCATGGGAAAAGTTGGGACAAAAGCTTGCCATACGCGGAATTTTCATACAATAATAGTTACCAAGCAAGTTTGAAGATGTCACCATATGAAGCACTTTATGGGAGGAAGTGTAGGACATCTTTATTCTGGAGTGAAGCAGGGGAAACTCAAGTATTTGGTCTGGATGTGTTGCAAGAAGCCGAAAAGCAAGTCCAAATAATTTGTGAAAACTTGAGGGCTGCCCAATCAAGGCAAAAAGGCTATGCGGATAATAGGAGAAGGAAATTAGCCTTTGAAATAGGAAATTTTGTTTACCTCAAGGTGTCACCAATGAGAGGTCATAAGAGGTTTAACATAAGGGGTAAGCTCGCACCTCGCTATATTGGACCATTCAAGATTTTGGACAAAAGGGGAGAAGTAGCGTATAAGTTAAGGATGCCAGCTCATCTTTCAGACGTGCATGATGTCTTTCATGTTTCCCAGCTCAAGAAGTGTTTGAGAGTACCGAAAGAACAAGTGCCAATGGAAGAATTGGAACTAGAGGAAGATTTGACGTATGCCGAGCAACCGGTCAAAATCTTGGAAACTAAGGAGAGATTCACAAGGAACAAGGTCATTAGATGGTGTAAAGTTCAATGGAAGCACCACACAAAAAAGAAGCGATGTGGGAATTGGAGGATGATCTCAAGAAGGACTTTCCCTATCTCTTCTCTTCCGCATCGAATCTCGAGGGCGAGATTCATTTTGAGGGGGGTAGGTTTGTAACACCCTCATTTTCATGCATCATGCCCTACATACACTCATATACATGTTTAACATTAACCCATAACAAGAGGAACAAGTTTAAAATTGATTGGAGCAAAACCGCACTTAAAAATGTAGGAAAGTGCGGACTAGTCCGATTTTGCTGAGGACTAGTCCGATTTCTCTCTGTCTAAAAACGGACTTGGCCGTTTTTGCTGCGGATTAGTCCGATATTTGCCTCTAGACAACTTCGGACTTGTCCGATCTTGTGCGGACTAGTCCGATGTTCCATGAATCCTTGAAAATTGGCTAAGTCCCTGGACTTTTCCGGACTAGTCCGGTGTTCCAGCGGACTTGTCCGTTTTCCTTTCTGTTCAAGTTCGGACTTGTCCGATTTTAGGCCAGACTTGTCCGATTTTCTCTCTGGACGACTTCGGACTAGTCCGATCCTGTCCGGACTTGTCCGATATTTCGTGACTCCGAGATTGACCTTTTGTTTTACGACTTGTTTCTCGGGTTTCATGTTAAGTGGGCCTAGGGACGTCGTGCCCAACTCTTTTAGAGCCCATGTGGGACTCTAAACCGGCCTCTACTCATCCCAAAACTCGAAATCCATCTAACCCTAGCCTCCACCTCTATATAAACAACCCCACCCCTTGGTTTGACATCTATTTGCCACTTTTCCACCCACCTAAACCCTAGTTCGTGGGGAGCCACCATCAAGGAGGGAGGAGAAGATCCCAAGCAAGAGGAAGAAGAGGAGGAAACGAAGGAGGATCAAGATCTCCACCAAGTTTTCGTTCTTCACCACCAATTCATCTCCAAGTTCATCACCAACCCTAGATCATCAAGATCCAAGTGCTACCTCCAAGTTTCTTTATTCATCGGAGTTCTAAACACCTGGTATACATTCTATTCTCTTTTCCTTACGAGAATTCAACCCCTAATGTCCGAATTTACGTCGATCTAGAAAACCCTAATCCGCTGATCTCGCAGAGTGCGGACTTGTCCGGTCCCTAGCGGACTAGTCCGATCTTTCTGATTAAATTGTGTTGAATTAATTCTAAAATTTGATCTAATCGAATCCAAACCTGTATAAACATGTTAAAATCTATTAGAGCTAGTTAGTGATCATTAAAAGCAATCTAGTAACAAGTTCTACCCTGCATTTGCATCAATCATGCATGTCATGTCATATTGAGTAATATTGTGCACTCTTTGATTGTGTTTCTTGTCTTGTATGGTTATTGTGTGGATTAGAGGGATTTGCGCTAGAAAGTGCCACGGAGGATCTACAGCACCAGGAGTTTGAAGGTTTTGACCCTAATCAACAGCAAGAGCAAGGCAAGTGTCCTTGAAGCATATTGATCCTGCTTTTAAAATAAATGTTTTGTTTGCAAAACTGCATGCTTGTGTCAAATTGATGGGAAACCCTATGGTAGGAAGTTTACTAGTTTTGTTTGACCACCCTTGTCACCTGGAATTTATGGTAGAGAGTCGGGAAGGTTTTTTTTTAAAACTTTTTGCTTCGCTTAATCAACTGGGATGGAAAACAACTATACCAATCAATTTATTTATGCATGGATGAGATTATGGATAACATGAACTGGTTAATATGGTATTGTAATGGGTGATCTAAGCAAGCCTGGTATGTGGATGGGTTGGATGTTATGGTGGTTTGCTTGCTTTAGATCTAAGGACTGGTTCATGCGAGAATAAGCCAGGACTACAGTGCCACCACAAGGCCAAGTATGGGTGCGGCGTAGCTGATTAATTAGGGCATTGCTAGTTCTGTTTGGACCATTGTGGATGCTCGGGGAAGGGGTAGTCGGATTGGGTTTGTTGATGATTGGTGGGACTACCCTGGGATCCGAATGGCTCAAGAGGGGGCCCTTGGTTGAAGATGTGCTCAGTGGGAGACATCACCACCGATGAAACCTCAGTGGGGTCTAAATAGGCTAGTAATCCCTTTGTAAAGGCTATTTTGTGATCTCTTGGCCATACACCAAAGGAAGTGTAATTGGCATAAGGGAGATTCTTTAGTCGTCGACGGGTGATGAAATCACGAACACGTGGGTAAAGAGGTACAAACTCTGCAGAGTCTAAATAAACTATCATGGTAGCCGTGCTCCCGGTTATGAGCGCCTGGATGACCTATATGATTAGAGGAAATTGGAATTTGGGATGGTTATGGTTTGGTAATGGTTATGGATAAATTTCTGTTATTGAATATGGTTATTGACGATGGTGAAATCTGGAATTATTGATGATGGTAATGAATTCAGTTTGGTATTATGGTATTATTTATGATTATGATGGGTTTATTTCACATACATATAATATATTGCTTTTCAAATGTTTTTATGTACTTTTCAGCGCTTAGACATTATTATTGTCGTCATTTGAATCAGCCACATGTCATACTTTCCACACTTGCTAAGTACGACATGTACTCACTCCTGCAATCTCCCCCCCCCCCCCCAACAGTTGCAGGACAGGATTGGGAGTTTAATGGCGATAATGCGGAGTTCTAGGCCGTGTCTACCGTCAGCTTTGACTGTGGTGTTCATTGGAGCTGCGCATACATACCCTGTCGCTTTTGCTGCATAGTTGCTTAGTTTGCTTAATTAGTTTATTTCCGCTGCATTAGTTGAACTTGTCATTAATATTCATTAGGGCTTGTATTCGAGGATAATCTGGTTTGTGTAATAAAACTTGATAATTAATCTTGTTCTGTGGTAATTATCTGTATATCGTTTGTGATTGCACTCGTATATGTGTGATGAACGTCCTGGGCACACATATGCGTTAGCTTGGTTCATTTTCGGAACCGGGCGTCACGTACATCCACGTTGTGGCACCCACCAAAGGGTTTTGCCACACCCACGTCACCAAGACGAGGGGTCTTCACTATCCTTCTCCGTTCGCCTCCTTGGCAAGGTGGAGCTCAAGCCTTGTACAACTTCGACCTTCCGGGCTTCCACAAACGCCTTGGCAAGCTCCGGAAGTATCTTCTCGATTACAACACCAAGGGCACACCCTTGAGGCTCTCACACTATCATAGAGAGTCCACTCACCCAGAATGGTGGCACACAAGCTCTCTCTCTAGCTACTTCTAGCCTAAACCTTGGTGTAGAGATGATCGAAATGGTGTGGAAGTGATTGCTCTTGGCCTTGAACACTTGTGGATGTGTTGGTAGCTTCTAGTGATCAAGACTTGACGAAATGACAGGGTTAGGGGGTATTTATAGCCAGCCTCCGCGAAATAGCAATTGGAAAAGTAGGCTGACAGAACTTTACTGTGAACACCGGATGATCCGATGTCTCCCCTTTAGTTATCATCGGTCTAATTACTTTGGCTGATGTCATTGTGTCAGATATGACCGTTGTTAGACCGATGTTGCCCCTGTCTTCTCATCGGATGATCCGGTGGCTCTTCCTCCAGAATTTGCTTAATCTTGATGCTTACTAGAGTGATCGATCGATGTGTGTAAGTCTGCACATCGGATGATCCGGTGCTTCACTTGGTCCAATGGTATTGCAAACTGTACTGATGGACCGATGTCACTGAGCCATTCACATCGGATGATCCGGTGAGTACATTTGTCTGAGGTCTTCTTCTTCAGTTGAACCAACTCGACCGATGTGTACATTTCTGAAATCATCGGTTGATCTGGTGAGTTGATTTTGTTTGCTTCGAGTTGTTTTGAGTGAATCTTTTGTGTCTTGCTCAGATGACCTCTTAGACATTTGTTCCACAAGGCTCTTTGATGATCTTCAAGCATTGTATGTTGTCAACTTATGGTTGAGTGACTTGGACGTAAGAGCTTTCACTTCTTGTCTTTATCTCATTGATTTGATCTCAAAAGTTGAATGTATATGGGTCTCCAATGACATATTCATTTCATTTTATCGAGAGATTATGGGGACCTTGCATTCACAAATTCATTAGTAAAGTTCAATGGTTGTCATTAATCACCGAAACCGTACTTCATGGGGGGCCTAGATGCTTTCAGTTGTTAAATCATGTGCATGTGTTGCTTGAGTTCAAGTCATGGCTTGTGACAGGATCCTTTGGACTAGTCTCAGGCAGGAGATAAGGTTCCAACAACCAAATTCAAGAGGAATTGTGGTTGAGCGGGTCAGGAGGTCGCGCAGGATGATTGAATCAAGGGCGGTGCATATGAAGGTTATTGGACGTCGAAGGAAGGTGTTCACACGTATGCATGCAGTGCATGACGTGGCAACATGGTTCCGAAGATGGGCTATGTGAGGAAAGATCTGATTGGAAGAATCGGATCGTATCGGTTGATGACTTCGGCTGCGGTGGAGTCGGTTATGGCTCGGTATGGAAAGTATCGAGTTGGTTATGATAGAATTTCGTGTGGTTCACGAATTTGAGTTGTTTTAGGAATGTGGGATAAGTTCCTAAGGTGAAGTCTTAAGATTTCTTCTATCTGCGTATAGAAGAGTCTTGAGCAGCTATGGAAAGTTTTGATTCGTGAATTGGGTAGGATTAGAGTCCTGATTTGAGTTGAGTTGGCTTTCGAGCTGGTTATATAAGCAAGAGAGGCCAGCACTCGTGGTAGAATACTTTGGGGCTGTTCCTCTTTTGTTCTATTGAATAAAATTCGTAGTTCAAAGAAACTTTTGTGCCTTGTTCGTCCGACTTGTTCCAGACAAGTTTTTCTCGTCGAGTTTTCTGCACAATACTACCTTTCTTTGGTGGTTTTATCATAACTTGAGTTTTAGAGATCTAATTGACTTGATACTTTTTGGGTTTTCTTCAAAACTTAATTATATATCATCTTACAAAAATTCATGGTCATTGCATTTGTTGTTTTTGATCTACACGAGTTACTTTGCAGTAATACATATCTATTTTTAACTAGGTACAACAGATTGACCTTTGTTCGATCTTTCGATCGTAACTTGAGTTTCTCTCGTCGTATTTGAGTGATACTTCTTGTGTTGTCTTTGTGACTTGTTTCTCTCTGATATATATCACTTTTGTCACAGTGAAACACATTTAGATTTGTCTCACACACGATTTCTTTAATGGGTTGTTTTTCTTCCGAGGGGTTTTCATTGCTTCCATTGAAAAAGCTTTAATCTACCATTCACCCCCTGGTAGCTTTTCATGTGCTCTTCGATCCTACAATTGGTATCAGATCCACGGTGCTCTAATCTTTGTGATTTGCACGTGTTTTTGACCAATCATCATGGAGAAATACTCTGCCAAACCTTATGTGTTTAGTGGTATTGATTTTCAGGTTTGGAAGGCACGTATGGAAGCTTTTATCCAGGCACAAGTCTTCACAATATGGGAGAAGGTATACAAGCCTTACGAAGTGCCATCAAACGATCAAGTTACAACTACAAATCTGAGAGATGTCAACAACACCAATGTGACACCCGGTTCTGAAAATGAACCAAGCTAATGCATATGTGTGCCCAGGATGTTCAACACACATACACGAGTGCATCACAAAAGAATATACAGAAAATAACCACAGAACAAGATTAATTAACCAAATTTTTTACAAAAAACATATGATCCTCAAATACAACTTCTAATGAATATTAATGACAAGTTCAACTAATGCAGCGGAAATAAACTAATTAAGCAACTAAGCAAACTAAGAATAAGGGATAGCGCAGATCCACAAACACCACAGGCAAAGCTGACGGTAGACACGGCCTAGAACTCCGCATTATCACCATTAAACTCATCCTGACCTGCAACTGTTGGGGGGATTGCAAGAGTGAGTACACGTCGTACTCAGCGAGTGTGGAAAGTATGACATGTGGCTTATTCAAATGACGAAAATAATAATGTATAAGTGCTGAAAAGTACATTAAAACATTTGAAGAGCAATGTATAATATTTATATGAATCAAACCCATCATAATCATAAGTAATATCATAATACCAATATGAATTCACTACCATCATCAATAATTCCAAATTTCACCATTGCTATTAACCATATTCAATACCAGAAATTAATCCATAACCAGCCATAACCATTACCTAACCATAACCATCCCAATACCGAGTTCCCTCTAATCATGGAAGTTGTCCAGGTGCTCATAACCGGGAGCACGGCTATCATGATAGTTTTACCCACACTCTGCAGTGTTTGTACCACTTTACTCACGTGTTTGTGATTTCATCACCTTTCGATGACTAGAACCTCTGTTATGCCGTCTCACACTTCCGTAGGTGTGTGGCCAAGAGATTACAAAATAGCCTTTACAAAGGGATTACTAGCCTATTTAGACCCCACTGAGGTTTCACCGGTGGCGATGTCTCCTACAGAGCACATCTTCAACCAAGGGCCCCCCTCTTGAGCCATTCAGATTCCAGGGTAGTCCCACCAATCATCAACAAACCCAATCCGACTACCCCTTCCCCGAGCATCTGCAATGGTCCAAACAGCACTAGCAATGCATAATTAAATTGAGTGGTATAGTTGTTTCCCATCCCAGTTGATTAAGCGAAGCAAAAAGGTAAAAACCCTTCCCGACTCTCTACCATGTATTCCAGGTGACAAAGGTGGTTAAACAAAGCTAGTCAACTTCCAATCATAGGATTCCCATCAGATTGACACATGCATGCAATTTTGCAAACAAAACATTTATTTTAAAACAGGATCAATATGCTTCAAGGACACTTGCCTTGCTCTTGCAGTTGATTAGGGTCAAAGCCTTCAAACTCTTGGTGTTGTAGATCCTCCGCGGCACTCTCTAGCGCAAATCCATCTAATCCACACAATAAACATATAAGACAAGAAACACAATCAAAGAGTGCACAAATATTACTCAATATGTCATGACATGCATGATTGATGCAAATGCAAGGTAGAACTTGTCAATAGATTGCTTTTAATGATCAATAACTAGTTCTAATAGCTTTTAACAAGTTTATACAGGTTTGGATGTGATTAGATCAAACTTTTAGAATCGATTCAACTCAATTTAACCAGGAAGATCGGACTACTCCGCCAGGGACCGGACAAGTCCGCACCTTGCGAGATCAGCATATCAGGGTTTTCTAGATCGACATAAATTTGGAGATTTGGTGTTGAATTCTTGTAAGGAAAAGATAATAGAAGGTATACCATGTGTTTACGACTCCAATGAATCAAGAAACTTGGAGGTAGCACTTGGATCTTGGTGATCTAGGGTTGGGGATGAACTTGGAGATGAATTGGTGATGAAGAACGAAAACTTGGTGGAGATCTTGATCCTCTTTCGTTTTCTCCTCTTCTTCTTCTTGCTTGGGATCTTCTTCTCCCTCCTTGATGGTGGCTCTCCATGAACCAGGGTTTGTGTGGGGTGGAAAAGTGGCAAATAGATGTCAAGCCAAGGGGTGGGGCTGTTTATATAGAGGTGGAGGCTATGGTTAGATGGATCTCAAGTTTGGGATGAGTAGGGGCCGGTTTAGAGTCCCACATGGGCTCTAAAAGAGTTAGGCACGACGTCCCTAGGCCCACTTAACGTGAAACCCAAGATTCAAGTCGTAAAACGAAAGATCAACTCGGAGTCACGAAATATCGGACAAGTCCGGAAAGGACCGGACTAGTATGAAGTCGTCCAGAGAAAATCGGACAAGTCTGGCCAAAAATCGGACAAGTCCGACTTTAAACAGAGAGGAAATCGGACAAGTTCGCTGGAACACCGGACTAGTCCGGAAAAGTCCAGGGACCTAGCAAATTTTCAAGGATTTTTGGAATATCGGACTAGTCCGCACAAAATTGGACAAGTCCGAAGGTTTCCAGAGCCAAAATCGGACTAGTCCGCAGCAAAAACGGACAAGTCTGTTTTTAGTCAGAGAGAAATCGGACTAGTCCGTAGTAAAATGGGACTAGTCCGCACTTTCTTGCATTTTAAGTGTGGTTTTGTTCCAAATCAATTTTAAATGCTCCAAATCAATTTTAAACTCGTTCCTCTTTATGTGGGTTAATGCTAAACATGTATATGAGTGCATGCAAGGCATGATGCATGAAAATGAGGGTGTCATAAACCTACCCCCCTTAAAATGAATCTCGCCCTCGATATTCGATGCGGAAGAGAAGAGATAGGGAAATTCCTTCTTGAGATTATCCTCCAATTCCCATGTCGCTTCTTTTTCTATGTGGTGCTTCCATTGAACTTTATACCATCTAATAACATTGTTCCTTGTGACCCTCTCCTTAGTTTCCAAGATTTTGATCGGTTGCTCGGCGTAAGTCAAATCTTATTCTAGTTCCAATTCTTCTGTTGGCACTTGTTCTTCTGGTGCTCTCAAGCACTTCTTGAGTTGGGAAACATGAAAGACATCATGAACCTCTGAAAGATGAGTTGGCATCTCCAACTTATATGCTACTTCTCCTCTTTTGTCCAAAATTTTGAATGGTCCAATGTAGCGAGGTGCGAGCTTGCCTCTTATGTTAAACCTCTTATGACCTCTCATTGGTGACACCTTGAGGTAAACAAAATCTCCTATTTCAAAGGCTAATTTCCTTCTCCTATTGTCCGCATAGCCTTTTTGCCTTGATTGGGCAGCCCTCAAGTTTTCACAAATTATTTTGACTTGCTTTTCGGCTTCTTGCAACACATCCGGACCAAATACTTGAGTTTCCCCTGCCTCATTTCAGAATAAAGGTGTCCTACACTTCCTCCCATAAAGCGATCCATACGATGACATTTTCAAGCTTGCTTGGCAGCTATTGTTGTATGAAAATTCTGCGTATGGCAAGCTTTTGTCCCAACTCTTCCCATGCTTTAAAGCACAAGCTCTTAACATGTCCTCCAAAATTTGATTGGTCCTCTCGGTTTGTCCATCCGTTTGAGGGTGATATGCTGAACTAAAATTCAACCTTGTTCCCAAAGCTTCATGTAATTTTTGCCAAAACCTGGAAGTAAATGGAGAACCTCTATCCGAGACTATCTTCTTAGGGACTCCATGTCGACACACAATATGCTCCATGTATATTTCGGCCGATTGTCCAGCTGTATATTTGGTCTTCACAGGGACAAAATGAGCTGACTTGGTTAAGTGATTCACAATTAACCAAATTGAGTCATTCCTGGATTGAGTACGCGGTAACCCAACTATGAAGTCCATACCAATTTCTTCCCACTTCCATTCCAGGATCTTCAATGATTGCAATAATCCAGCTGGCCTTTGATGTTCCGCCTTGACTCGTTGACACACATCACACAATGCCACATACTCAGCTATGTCCTTTTTCATGCTATCCCACCAATAGCAAGCCTTCAAGTCTTTGTACATCTTCGTACAACCTGGGTGAATTGAGTACAGCAAGTCAAATGTGCCTCCTTTAATATTGTCTCCCGAATATGCTTTATATCAGGCACAACGATTCTCTTTCCAAGCCATAAGGTACCATGTTTATCTTCATCAAATCTGAATTCTCTCCCTTCTTCGGTCCTATCCTTGATTTCCTTGATCTCCTCATCTACGGTTTGTGCCTCTCGAATTTCTTGCTCCAAGGTTTGGTTTAACTCCATCATCTCCATCTCATTTACAAATCCGAGGTTCCACCGTTCGACTTCTTATATAACTCGGATGGTAACTCTTGAACTATGAGTTGATGACTTACTCCCTTTCTACTCAAAGCATCGGCCACTACATTGGCTTTTCCCGGATGATAGTTGATCCCCAAATCATAATCTTTGATGAGCTCCAACCATCTCCTTTGCCTCAAGTTATGATCCGTTTGTGTGAAAATATACTTCAAACTCTTATGATCCGTATAAATTTCACACCTATGTCCAAGGATGTAATGTCTCCAAATTTTTAGTGCATGTACCACGGCTGCAAGTTCTAAATCATGCGTTGGATAATTCTGCTCATGTTTCTTCAATTGTCTCAATGCATATGCAACCACTTGACCTTCTTGCATAAGCACGCATCCGAGTCCTTGTCTTGATGCGTCACAATAAATATCAAAACTCTTGCTCACGTCCGGCAATATTAAGACTGGGGCTATTGTTAACCTCTTCTTCAACTCCTCAAAACTATTTTGACATGCTTGAGTCCATAGGAAAGCCTTTCCCTTAATTAGCAATTCTGTCATTGGCTTGGCTATCTTGGAAAAGTCCTTGATGAACCGACGGTAATATCCAGCCATCCCAAGAAAACTTCTTATTTCCTTGATAGTTTGCGGTGGTTCCCACTTCAACACGTCTCTCAATTTTCCGGGGTCAACCAATACTCCTCCTCCTGAGATGATATGACCCAAAAATGGCACCTCTTTCAACCAAAATTGACACTTGTTGAACTTGGCATACAATCGATGCTCCCTCAATTTCTGCAACGTAAGCCTCAAGTGTTCCTCATGTTCCTTCTCATCCTTCGAGTAGATCATAATATCATCAATAAACACCACAACAAACTTATCCAAGTACTCCATGAAGACCTTATTCATGAGGTACATAAAGTAGGCATGCGCATTTGTCAATCCAAAAGACATCACGGTGTACTCATAAGGTCCATACCGTGTCCTAAAAGCTGTCTTGGGTTTGTCCGATGGTCTAATCTTCATTTGAAAATATCCCGACCTCAAATCAATCTTAGAGAAGACACAAGCACCCTTCATCTGATCAAACAAGTCTTCTATGCGTGGCATGGAGTACTTGTTCTTGATTGTTACCTCGTTGAGAGCTCGGTAATCTATGCACATCCTTTGGTATCCATCCTTCTTGTCCACAAATAGAACGGGTGCTCCCCAAGGCGAAGAACTAGGGCGAATGAAACCTTTCTCTAGTTGCTCTTGAATTTGTTTCTTGAGCTCTGCTAATTCCAAAGGAGGCATCCTATACGACCTCTTAGCTATAGGTGCAGTTCTAGGTATTAAATCAATAACAAACTCAATGTCTCGATCAGGTGGCATACCTGGCAACTCTTCCGGAAAAATATCCAAAAATTCACACAGCACTGGAATCTCCTCAATTGCGGCACCGTCCATATGATTCAACTCCAATTGCTTCGGTGCAGTTTGAGATGCTTCAAATTCTACGGTGCTCCATTCTTCCTTGGTCAACTTCACCATCTTCGTGGCACACTCAATAACTCCATTGTGCTTCCTCAACCAGTCCATACCAAGTATAATGTCCAATCCTCGAGAATCCAAAACAATGAGGTTGGCGGAGAAGTCTACCCCCCTTATTCTAAGGCTTACTTTTGGACATACTATATTTGTCCTCATCTCTCCTCCAGGAGACATAGCCAATAGAGTAAACTTCGTATGAGAGATAGGCAAACTATACTTGGCAACATACTTCGATGCAATGAATGAATGCGATGCTCCAGAATCAAATAACATAGTCGCGGGGTTGGAGTTGGCGAGAAACATACCAATGACCATGTCATCCGCTTGTTGAGCATCCTCCGTAGAGACATGGTTCACATGGCCACGAGCAAAATTCTGCTGTCCACGGTTCCCTTGTGGCTGTCCTCCATTGGGTCTTGGGTTTTGCCTGAGCACATTGCTTCCTTGACCAAGGCCTGACTTAGGACATTGATGCGCAATGTGTCCAGCTTCTCCACAAGTATAACACTTCTTAACTCCACCAGAATTATTGGGACGAGCTTGGTTTTGAACACTTGCAGCAGGAAAATTAGCATGAGGCGCATAAGGCATTGGAGGCCTAGGTGCTTGCATGACAGGGTGCTGCTGCACAAACTGAGTTGGGCGCGGTGCATAACCAGGGCGTTGAGCGGGAATAGAAGAGCTGAAGTAAGGCGCATTGAGCGGCGCAAAGCGAGGGCGCACATTACTCCCTTGTTGTTGTCCTTGATATGACACCTTTCTCTTATTGTCTTGCTCCATCTCACGAATCTTGTTCTCAAGCACAATTGCTTTGTCCACAAGCTTCTGAAAATTTGCATAATCACAATTGAGCAATTGCACTTGGATCTGAATGTTCAAGCCCCTCTTGAACAAGTATTGCTTTCGACTGTCCCGACTCACATCCTCAGGCGCATACCTTGAGAGTTGAGTGAACTTGTTGAGATATTCACTCACACTTGATCTTCCTTGCCTTAAATTCTCAAATTCTGGCCTCTTCAAGATCAAAACACCCTCCGACACATAATGAGAACGAAAGCTCTCTTTAAATTCGACCCAAGTAATTCTCTCTTGGTTCTCATGAGCATTGCATAAGGAATCCCACCAATCCGCAGCTGCTCCAACTAGTTGATGAGAAGCAAATAGCACCTTCTCTCGGTCATTGCATTGGACAATAGCTAACTTCTTCTCCACGGACTTGAGCCAATCATCCGCATCCATAGGGTCGGCAGCTTGAGCAAAGGTTGGTGGCCTTGTCCTCATAAACTCTCCCAACCGGTTATGAGGAGGCGGGGGTGGCGGTGGAGGCATGTGGGGCTGATTGTTGATGTTACCAGCCTGCAGCTGTCCCATAGTTTGTATCATGGTCTGCATGAGCTGGTTTTGCATAGCCAATAGCTGCTCAATGTTGATAGCTCCCTGTGTAGATCCTTGTCCAATTTTGTTGTAAGGCACTCCATGGTTCTCCTCCTCATCATTGCCATCCCTCTGGTTGTGGGTCCTCACCATCTGAAGAAAAGCAATAGGTATGAATTAGAAAATGTCCCCAACTATATGCATCAAGGTATATGAAACTAAACAACTAACTAGCCTAGGTGTACATGGCAATGTTAAAGCATCCCAAAATCCTCTATTAAGCACACAAGCAAGCAATATATATATAGCAAACAACACACCAACCGAAATACATCGATTCCTGAGTGCTCCTATGTGCTCTAAAGTGTCCATTCTACCTAGGCTGCATCCTACGATCAACCTGTGGCTCTGATACCAATCTGTGACACCCGGTTCTGAAAATGAACCAAGCTAACGCATATGTGTGCCCAGGATGTTCAACGCACATACACGAGTGCATCACAAAAGAGTATACAGAAAATTACCACAGAACAAGATTAATTAACCAAATTTTATTACACAAAACATATTATCCTCAAATACAACCTCTAATGAATATTAATGACAAGTTCAACTAATGCAGCGGAAATAAACTAATTAAGCAACTAAGCTAACTAAGCATAAGGGATAGCGCAGCTCCACAAACACCACAGGCAAAGCTAACGGCAGACACGGCCTAGAACTCCGCATTATCACCATTAAACTCCCAATCGTGACCTGCAACTGTTGGGGGGATTGCAAGAGTGAGTACATTTCATACTCAGCAAGTGTGGAAAGTATGACATGTGGCTTATTCAAATGACGACAATAATAATATATAAGTGCTGAAAAGTACATTAAAACATTTGAAAAGCAATGTATAATATTTATATGAATCAAACCCATCATAATCATAAGTAATATCATAATACCAATCTGAATTCACTACCATCATCGATAATTCCAGATTTCACCATTGCTAATAACCATATTCAATACTAGAAATTAATCCATAACCAGCCATAACCATTACCAAACCATAACCATCCCAAATACCATCCCAATACCGAGCTCCATCTAATCATGGAAGTTGTCCAGGTGCTCTTAACCGGGAGCACGACTATCATGATAGTTTTAGACACACTCTGCAGAGTTCGTACGGCTTTACCCATGTGTTTGTGATTTCATCACCTTTCGATGACTAGAACCTCTGTTATGCCATCTCACACTTCCATCGGTGTGTGGCCAAGAGATCACAAAATAGCCTTTACAAAGGGATTACTAGCCTATTTAGACGCCACTGAGGTTTCACCAGTGGCGATGTCTCCTACAGAGCACACCTTCAACCAAGGGCCCCCTCTTGAGCCATTTGAATCCCAGGGTAGTCCCACCAATCATCAACAAACCCAATCCGACTACCCCTTCCCCGAGCATCCACAATGGTCCAAACAGCACTAGCAAAGCCCTAATTAATCAACTATGCCACACCCATACTTGGCCTCGTGGTGGCACTGTAGTCCTGGCTTATTCTCGCATGAACCGGTCCTTAGATCTAAAGCAAGCAAAACCACCATAACATCCAACCCATCCACATACCAGGCTTGCTTAGATCACCCATTACCATATCATATTTAACCAGTCCATGTTAACCATAATCTCATCCATGCATAATTAAATTAAGTGGTATAGTTGTTTCCCATCCCAGTTGATTAAGCCAAGCAAAAAGGTAAAAACCCTTCCGACTCTCTACCATGTATTCCAGGTGACAAGTGTGGTTAAACAAAGCTAGTCAACTTCCTATCATAGGATTCCCATCAGATTGACACAAGCATGCAATTTTGCAAACAAAACATTTATTTTAAAACAGGATCAATATGCTTCAAGGACACTTGCCTTGCTCTTGCAGTTGATTAGGGTCAAGGCCTTCAAACTCTTGGTGCTATAGATCCTCCGCAGCACTCTCTAGCGCGAATCCGTCTAATCCACACAATAAACATATAAGACAAGAAACACAATCAAAGAGTGCACAAATATTACTCAATATGTGATGACATGCATGATTGATGCAAATGCAAGGTAGAACTTGTCAATAGATTGCTTTTCATGATCAATAACTAGTTCTAATAGCTTTTAACAAGATTATATAGGTTTGGATGTGATTAGATCAAACTTTTAGAATTGATTCAACTCAATTTAACCAGGAAGATCGGACTAGTCCGCCAGGGACCGGACAAGTCCGCACCTTGCGAGATCAGCAAATTAGGGTTTTCTAGATCGACATAAATTTGGAGATTAGGTGTTGAATTCTCGTAAGGAAAAGATAATAGAAGGTATACCAGGTGTTAAGGATTCCAATGAATCAAGAAACTTGGAGGTAGCACTTGGATCTTGGTTATCTAGGGTTGGGGATGAACTTGGATATGAATTGGTGATGAAGAACGAAAACTTGGTGGAGATCTTGATCCTCTTTCGTTTTCTCCTCTTCTTCTACTTGCTTGGGATCTTCTTCTCCCTCCTTGATGGTGGCTCTCCACGAACTAGGGTTTGGGTGGGGTGTAAAAGTGGCAAATAGATGTCAAGCCAAGGGGTGGGGCTGTTTATATAGAGGTGGAGACTAGGGTTGGATGGATCTCGAGTTTGGGATGAGTAGGGGCCGGTTTAGAGTCCGACATGGGCTCTAAAAGAGTTAGGCACGACGTCCCTGGGCCCACTTAACGTGAAACCAAAGATTCAAGTCGTAAAACAAAAGATCAACTTGGAGACACAAAATATCGGACAAGTCTGGAAAGGACCGGACTAGTCCAAAGTCGTCCAGAGAGAAAATCGGACAAGTCTGGCCAAAAATCGAACAAGTCCGACTTTAAACAGAGAGGAAATCGGACAAGTCCGCCGGAACACCAGACTAGTCTGGAAAAGTCCAGGGACTTAGCAAATTTTCAAGGATTCTTGGAATATCGGACTAGTCCGCACAAAATCGAACAAATCTGAAGGTTTCTAGTGCCAAAATCGAACTAGTCCGCAGCAAAAACGGACAAGTCCGTTTTTAGTCAGAGAGAAATTGGACTAGTCCTCAGTAAAATCAGACTAGTCCGCACTTTCTTGCATTTTAAGTGCGGTTTTGTTCCAAATCAATTTTAAAATGCTCCAAATCAATTTTAAACTCATTCCTCTTTATTTGGGTTAATGTTAAACATGTATATGAGTGCATGCAAGGCATGATGCATGAAAATGAGGGTGTCACAAACAACAAGGCTCAGAACTTGATCATACAAGGATTAACTCAAAGCAACTTCGATCGTGTTGCACATCTACGATCTGCATACGATGTGTGGAAAGCACTTTGCGACTACCATGAAGGATCTAACACGATCAAGGAGGTAAAACAAGATATGTTCAAAAAGGAATACATGCGTTTTGAGATGCAACCCGGTGAGTCCATTGATGACCTGTTTGCACGCTTTAATAAAATTATCAGCAACTTGCGTAGCGTCAATGTTAATTTTTCAGATGCTTAAAATGCTAGGCAATTGTTAAGTGCATTAGACATGTCAATTTGAGAGACGAAAGTCACATCCATTCGTGAATATACCGTCATGAGTACACTTACATTAGATGTTCTTTATTCTAAATTGAAAACTCATGAAATTGACATAATTTTACGTAAGAACCCCAACAAGTCTCTTGCATTTGTTTCTCAACGTGATATGCCTAGCTCCGGCCAATCTTCATCTTGTGGTACACTTGCTTTGTTGTCCTCTCTAACCCTTGAATAGATTGAGGAGTTTCCAGAGGAGGAGCTAGTACTTATCTCTACTAGGTTCTCGAAAGCATTGCAAAATGTGAGAACTAGAAGGAGAAGAAGCTCCAAACCTCAACCATGTTTTGAATGTGGTAAGACAGGACATTTTTGTTCAGGTTGCCCTAACCTTTCAGGTCCTACTTTCCAGGATGAGAAGCAAACAAGGACGAAGCACTCCTCAACAAAAGATACAAAGAAAAAGAAGGGTTTTACAGGACGTCAATTGGTGAGCAGTTTTATCTCTGCACTTCAAGAACTTGGCTCAAGCGATGTGGACATTGGAAGTGACGAAGATGAAGATGATTTGGCAAACTTGTGCTTCATGGCGGGCAAGTCAAGATCAAGTATGGAGGAAGTTGAACACAACAGTGACAATGAAGAGGTATGTCCTACATGCAAAGAAATGTGTGATGCTATTTCTCGTTCAACTGTTATAGTTAAGAAAAAGGACAATGCTGTTAAAATTGAGTTACTAGAATCTAAAATTAATCATTTGAAAGCCTTGATTCCTATTGATGATTCTTGTTCCTCATGTGTTTTAATATATAAAAAATTATCCTCATTAAGAAGTGCGCACACCTCCACACTTGACAAACTTGTGTTAGAAATTGAAAACAACAGAGAGCTTTATGCACTTAATGATAAAAATATGAAAGATGCTAGTTGTTCTACAATTGATTTGATTGTTCTACTTGTGATGATCTTGATAGGAAACTAAAAGATGCTACGAATGAAATTTCTATATTGAACAATGCTTTACATTGTCATGAAGTTAAATATTGTTCCAATTGCAAATTAAAAGGAAAGAAATCATGTAAAATTGCCTTGATCTGTCCAATAAACTTGATGACATGCATAGGACATTAGATCGGTTTTGTAATTGGAATAAGAACCTAAACTTGCTGCTGAATTCTTTCGAAGTCTTGCAATGATAAAACTTGTTTTGGTTTTGATTCTCATGCTCATGCTAAGGCACATCCACCTAAATTTGTAAAATCATTAGGAAGTGGTTTGATTCAAACAGTTCCTAAACAAAAAGAAGTGGTTTTCAAATCTGCATGAGTGTTATCTCATTCGATTTCAAATAAAAATATTGCTTGCTCATCTAGACATGAACACAAAGTTAAATTTCATTGTACCTACTGTGGTAGAGATAGTCATGTCATAGATTTTTGCTATAGACTAGCTAAACAATAGAAAAAGGAAAGAATGATTGCTAGATCTCATAACTTTCATGCAAAATTTGCTGCACATGCCAAACCGAATGATAGGAACATGCAACCTGCTGTAATGACTCGAAAACATACAATGTTTGCTCCCAAACCTACTGTTTTTCGTGCTACACATGCAACACCTCGTAAGTCAGTAGTTGGGTACAAAAATCCTCAAGCTTTGGCTCATAAACCTGATGTTTTATTTCAGCTTTCGCATGTTATTCCTGTTGGACGTCATGTGACTTAGTACTGGATTCATAAATACCTTTTGACTAACCACAGTATTGAGTAATCAACATATTGTGCTCCTATGTAGGTTACACGATTGAGAAAGGAGAACATTTGGATTGTGGATTCAGGTTGCTCACGCCACATGACCGGTAACAAAGAATGGTTCTCCTACCTCTCTTTTGTGTCATGTTTAGAGAATGTTACTTTTGCTGATAATTCTTCAACTCCTATAATTGCTAAGGGTTCGATTAGAATAAATGATCACTACACTTTTAAGGATGTGGCACTTGTCAAAAATTTGAAATATAACTTGCTTTCTGTTTCACAATTGCTAGATGAAAATCTGGAAATTATTTTCAAAATAAAAAGCTGCTGCAAAGTTATAGGTTCAAATAGTGAGCTTATTTTTAACATGTCACGGATTGGAAGAGTTTTTAAAGCTAATTTGATATGTCTTCCTATAAGAATAGGTGTCTAGTTTCTAATGATTCAAAGGACTTATATTTTTGTCATCGTAGACTTCGTCAAGTAGGCTTTGATCATCTAACGCGTGTTAGTGCTCTTGATTGCATACGTGGGCTGCCTAAGCTTAAAGGGGACAAAAAAATTGTGTGCTCTTCTTGTAGACATGCTAAGATGGTTGCAGGTTCATATACTCCTATCACAATGATCATGACAACTGAACCGGGTCAACTTTTGCACCTTGACACCGTAGGACCTTCACGTGTTCAATCCTTTGGAGGTAAATGGTATGTTCTTATGATTGTTGATGATTATTCTAGATATTCTTGGGTTACTTTATGGCACCTTAGAATGAAGCTTTTAGTCACTTTAGAACTTTATTTCTTAGATTATCAATTGACCATCCAGGATCTTTAAAAGCAATTAGAAGTGACAAAGGAACCGAATTTAAAAATCAATCTTTTAAACACTTTTGTGCTGAAAAAGGAATAGATCATCAATTTTCTTCACCATATGTACCTCAACAAAATGGTGTTGTAGAAGGAGAGAATAGAACCTTAGTTGAGACTGCTAGGACTTTGCTTCATGCATATCAAACTCCTAGGAAATTTTGGGCCGATGCGATTGCAACCGCTTGTTATGTCTCAAATCGTGTTTTCTTGCGCGCTAGGCTAGGTTAAACACCATATGAGCTCCGGTTTGGACATAGGCTTAGTGTTACACACTTTTGGGTCTTTGGTTGCAAATGCTTTGTTAAGAAATATGGTAATCTTGATAAATTTGAACCTAGATCCATTGATGGCATGTTTCTTGGTTATCCATCTCATACTAGAGGCTACCGTGTGCTTTTACTTGACACTAACAAAATCGTGGAGACTTGTGAAGTGTATTTTGATGAAGCTAGCATAGGTACTAGCACAAACATTGCAGGTCCAGATCCATATCTGCGGGGGGAGAGCATTTTCGTTGAAGATGAGGAAGAAGTGGTGCTGCTGCCCGAAAATTCAGCAGCTAATGACATTGTTCCAGCTCCTGATTTTGATTCCCAGCCAGCACCGACGACCACAATTGCTGGTCCAGATCCTCCTCAAGTCACAAGCTCATCGATTTGTGATGAAAATGAAGAAGAAGAAGCTTGTGAAGTGTCCACTCCCCTCTGGGTTCTCAAAAGTCATCCTCCAGAAAAAATTATTGGAAGCTTGCACGAACGAGTCACACAGTCAAGGTTTTGTGATCCAAACTCTCATGCTCATTCTGCTTTTGTTGCTTCTTTTGAACCCAAAGATATATCACACGCACTCACGAATGAATCTTGGATTGTTGCCATGCAAGAAGACTAAGAAAATATTGAATGAAATAATGTTTGGAAACTTGTACCTCCACCTCAAGGTCACACTTTAATTGGAACTAAATGGGTGTTTAAAAATAAACAATGTGAGGATGGGGTTGTTGTTAGGAATAAGGCTAGGTTGGTTGCTCAAGGTTTTGCTCAAGTTGAAGGTCTAGATTTTGATGAAACTTTTGCTACTGTTGCAAGATTAGAAGCCATAAGAATTTTGTTAGCTTTTGCTGCATCTAAAGGTTTTAAGCTTTATCAAATGGATGTTAAAAGTGCTTTTCTTAATGGCTACATAGATGAGGAGGTTTATGTCAAACAGCCACCGGGTTTTGAAAATTCAGATTTTCCTAATCATGTTTACAAACTTTCCAAAGCCTTGTACGGTCTCAAACAAGCCCCTAGAGCATGGTATGATAGGTTAAAAACATTCTTACTTGAAAAGGGGTTTACCATGGGCAAGGTTGATAAAACTCTTTTTGTGCTTAAGCATGACAATGACTCATTATTCGTTCAAGTGTATCTGGATGATATTATCTTTGGTTGTGCTTCTCACGATCTTGTGTCCAAGTTTTCAGCTATGATGAGTTCAGAATTCGAGATGAGTATGATGGGAGAACTAACGTACTTTTTGAGTCTGCAAATCAAGCAAACCAAGGAGGGTACCTTTGTGCATCAAACGAAGTATACAAAAGATCTCCTAAGGCGCTTCAACATGGAAAAAAGCAAGCCTCTTCGGACACCAATGGGAACAGCAACAACACTTGAACTTGATGAAGATAGTGAACCCGGGGATCAAAAAGAATATAGAAGCATCATCGGATCACTTTTGTACCTCATGGCATCAAGACTGGCCATACAGTTTAGCATATTTCTTTGTGCACGGTTCCAAGCCTCCCCACGTGCTTCACATCGTCAAGCCGTCAAAAGGATTCTCAGGTACTTACATGTGTGGGGACTGAAATCCTGACCTCCAAGGATCTCATTGGGTGGTGTCGTTCGATGCGACACCCAACAGTATTAAAGAAAAGAACGAGAACAAATTATAATACCATGTCTTTATTTAAAAGCACAGCGGAAGTTTTACAATGCTAAACGAAAGGAAAGAGAACTATACATCATAGCTACGCTCTCGGCACTAGCTATGCAAAAGCAAAGTCATCCATGCCCTAGATACTTTGCACTAGCAACACCCAACTTATGGCGGCGTGCAGGGTTCCCACTGAGTTGTAAACCCTAGAGGGGGTGCAGCCTCGTCATCGAACCCATCATCAGTCGTATAATCTGCAAAAATTTGTTAACTGCAAATGTGAGCTTAAGGCTCAGCAAGACTAACCCGTCTCACTAGACATATGTAGGGTGAATACTAAGCATAGGTGAGGAATAGCATAAATGACTCGCCTACATGCGGATCCTTATATTCATATTTTAAGTAGCACATGACATTCTTCAGGCACGTCACATCATAGACTCCTCAATCAAACAAGAAACGCTTTGCCGATGATGACATGCACAAAGTACATAATGCTATTACAGGTAAAGTATGGGGAAACTGTAAACTTTTAATTGTACTATCTCTAAGCCATACAAGGTTGCAAAGCAATTGTAATTCAATACATCGTATTCTCCTGACTTCTTCCATATTTACTACGTCACAGCGCAGTGAACAAGTGGTGCTCTATTACCGCGAGGGACGATGATTGCAATAAGGACACACCCGAAACAACACGACACATACGCACTTTCGGAAATGTCAGCGAGTACTTACAACAGTACCTACGTAACACATCAGTACTAGTCGTATATGGCCACCCTTCACTAAACACTCGAATGTCGAACCGGTCGATCCGTCATGAGCAGGAGGTCACTGCGTGGGGCGTACTCTAACGTGCCTACCAGCTGATTTACACCTTGCTGCCGTCAACCCACGCCTATAAAATGGAACGGAATGCCTCGACAAACTAGTATCAAGCTACATCAGTTTACTAGAGCCCATTTCTTGAGTGTGTCACTCGTACAATTCAAGCTTGTCCAGCGGGGTCGCACACGAGACGGTCCTCAATCAATACAAGCAGGGCTACGCACGTGAGACGACGTCTCACTGCATCCTACCCGCTGCTCGGTCTTAATTTCATATTCATAAACCATTTATTGATCCAATTCATCCCGTGTGATGAAATTCCTATCTCGCGAGTAGATTCCAACTACTCGACTTCTACCAAATTCCTATGAGCAGAAGTATAGCAATTTCTACTCAACAAGTTGTAGACCTACCCAAGACTCCATGGGATTTGTGGTCCATGCAAGTGGATGTCAAACGCCTTAAACGTAATTCACAAACATCTGAAGACGTAAGATGAATGAAAATTGCAAAAACACTGTAAGGAACTTAAATGCAAACCGGGGCTTGCCTGAATGCGAGTCTGAGTCTATGTTAGTTTCTGGCAGCTGGACTTCCAAAGCTTCCGGCTGCTCCTCGACTTCAGCTACTACACGATATGCATATACTATATATGAATGACATTGAAAATAATCAATATGCTTAAGGTCATAAGCTTATATCTTATGATCAAAATAAGATAATGCTATTAATTGGCCTTCGGACTTTTATGGTAGATACCAGTGACCATAGTGAAGAATCTTGCAAAGAACAGGCGATGATCAAGGAAGTTTGTTGTTCTAAAAATTATGGTAAGCAATAACATTCTATAATTTTTGGTTGAAATCATGGAGATCTATCATGGCTACTAGTAGTTGTACCATGTATAGGGGGTCTCACTGGTTCGAGGAAAATTTGTTTCACAATTTTCTAAGCTTCCTACAGGGAGAAACTGATTTTACAAGTTTGGAGAAATTTCTGAAATTGATTTTGTATTTTTCTCAATTTATAACTACATAAAGAATTGGAACACTGATCAATCCAGTAAATGATGTGCAATGAACATGATATTTTTACTGCAGATCAATTGAATTTGGAGAGTGTCCTGCCCAACTTTGGGAATTTTCCAAAAAGTAGAACTGTAGGAATGAATTCTATAAGAATATTTCTTATCTAGATTATGGAGAAATTTCTATGGACTTTCATACAAATCCAAGTGCACCACTGGAAAGTATTCTTCATGCCGGTTCTAACAAAATTTAGTTGGAATTTTTTGATAATTCTACTAGGAGTTATGGATTTTCCAAGTTTGGTTAAATCCTGGAATTATTTTCCAAAGGGAAACATTTAAATAAATCAGCCGGGGCCACTGGTTTAAAACCAACCAATCACAGCAGGGCCGCACCGGGGGCCACGGGTTTAAGCCGCGCAGCTACATCAGATCCCCGGCCACACCCGGATCCTGCAGCGACTGATACGTGGGGTCCACAGTTTTCTTCAACCTCGGGCTGGCGTCCGTGTGCGGCGGCGCCCACGGCGGTAGCTCACCGGCAATCTCTCCTCCGGCCAAACCGCTGCACTGAACTCGCCAAGAATTGCCGCCTGGGGGTTTTCGGGGGCGCTGAGCATGTCGGTGAGGTCGGCATTGGTTGAAACGGACCGGAACAATGCCTGCGACGGCGGCAGCAGCGGTGAGAGCTCAGGCATGCTTGAACTCACCCAACTCAAGCTGAAACAACTCGGGAACTTCTCCAAAAGCTTCCTGGGACCTCAAGGATCAAGGATCTGGATTAGGGAAGAGAGGAAACAACCGCGATATATAAGCTCGATGGCGAAGTATGATTTTTCAACCGACGGCCGCGAAATCTTGAAATCTACGGTGCTTGGTTGATAAGTTTTGGGGCTCTTGGGCAGGGAGTTGCGCTAGGATATATAGGAGCTATCTTCTAACCAGATTAAAGAATGATTGCAAAAATGAAACGAATTTAAGCACGAAGCCTTGCTGTTCTGTCAAACAACGATTCGGTTATCGAATAAAAACTCGAGCTACAGTTCCTGTCATGGGCTCAAATTTTTTAGCATAAACTAGAGTAGATTTCGAACATTTTTGCTTAAAGGATCGAGACTGGAAACGGCCTAGAACCGGAGCTCGACAGTGAGGCAGTGAAGGTTCCCAGCGGCTTCCTCGACGGCGACCGGAAAACTTCGAAATACCTCAAGTAGAAGCTATGTCACGATCAATGACCAAATAGAACACATAGAGGATGTTGTGACAAGACTTTTATCTACTTACAGCTCGGTGAGAAACGGCTTCAATCCCTGGCCAAAACTTGACGAACAGAGGGCGGCAGCTATGGCGCGAAACAGAGACGGAGCTCGACGCCGACGGCCAGGGGGGTATAAATAGGCATAGAAGGACGAGGGGTCTTGCCACGGCGCAAGCAAGCAGGCAGCTCGGTGGCTTGCATGCCGTGTCGCTTTGTCGAGTGCTCCCGGCATCGATCGGCGGGGACAGCCGAATATAGAGCATGTCCGTCAGTTCAACCGAGTTTGTGAGGCTGACAGTGGTTCCCACCTCACCTTATCCTCTTCCCTGCTCTGCAACTTCAATTCTCATACCAAACTTGATCCAAAAATTCTATATTTTTGTGGGGAGGCTCAAATAAATATCTGGAACTTGATTCTGAAATTGGATTTTGAATTTGGTCAAGTTTCACTTGAATTTCAAATTTAAATTTGAATTTGGATGAAATTCAATGGGACCACTGAGTTAAATAGCAATTGAGCTTCAAAAATTTTTGAAACTTTGTGGATAGGTCAAGCAAGTTGTGCTGACCTTGAGGGTGTGTTAAAATCCTGATGTTTAACTAAGTTGAACAGAATTCAAAATTTTAATTCTAAATATGGCTTGAATTTGCTAAGCGTCTCAAATAAAATAGCAAATGGAATTGAGAAATCCTGAAACATGGCAGGAAGTCTATTTGGAATATTATGAGGCTAGGGAAAATTTTATGGCCTCTGATTTGAATATTTTGGTAGGGCCAACTTGTACAATGCTATATTCAAATGAATTTTAATATATTTAGTACTGCATAGTAATTTGCCCTAGAAATTTTTATTCAATAAATTCCAAAACTTGTAGAAAGGTCACTTCAATTATTCTAAGCTCATTGGTGAAGTTCATCCCTTATGTTAATAAAATTTAAGAATGGGTGAAAGAAAAATTCTTAATGATCTCAAGTTCAAATGCACAACCACATTTGATCTCCACTTATAGTTGAACTTCATATTAAGGGAAAAACTGGGATTTTACATTCCCCCCCCCCCCTTAAAAGAATCTCATCCCGAGATTAAAAAAGGAAGGATAAAAGAAAAAGATCTAATGAACATATGCCGCTAACAAGTCCGGATAGTTTGTTCTAAGATATTCCTCGCTTTTCCACATTGCTTCTTCAGTGGTGTGGTTTCCCCACAAGACCTTGTAGAAATGCAATGTGCGGTTTCTTGTGGTACGAGTCTTCTCATCGACTATCTGGGTTGGATGCTCAGAGTAAGTAAGATCTGGTTGGAAAGCTTCCAAATCCTCCATACGGACATGAGTTGGGGGCTTGAGACATTTCCTCAACTGTGAAATGTGAAACACACTGTGGACCCCTGAAAGCGACGCTGGCAGCTCTAGCCGATAGGCCACAAGTCCACATTGTTCAGTTATTGTGAATGGCCCAATGAAACGTGGAGCTAGCTTCCCTTTTACTCCAAAGCGATGAATCCCTTTCATTGGGGATACACGAAGATAAACGTGATCCCCGACATCGAAGTGAAAGGGTCGACTCCGTTTGTCTGCATAGCTTTTCTGACAAGACTGAGCAGCCTTGAGGTTGGCCTGAATAACTCGTACTCGTTCTTCGGCTTCATTCACTGAGTCTATACCATATATTACGCGTTCAGCAGATTCACACAAGTTCAAAGGTGTGCGGCACTTCCAGCCATAAAGAGCTTCATATAGTGCCATTTGGATGCTAGTCTGATAACTGTTGTTGTATGAAAACTCCGGCAACGGTAGATGATCATCTGAATTCTTACAATGGTGAATGGAACGGGCGAGGAGTATATCCTCTAGCACTTGGTTTACTCGTTCCGTTTGACAATCAGTTTGTGGATGGTAAGCTGAGCTTCAAAACAACTTGGTACCCAGAGATGCGTGGAGCTGCTACCAAAATCGAGCAACGAACAAGGCTACAGGATCTGATATGATAGTGCGGGGTACTCCGTGTAGGCATAGGATCCTGGCAATATACAACTCTGCATATTGTTGTGCCACATATTTGACATTGACTGGAATAAAGTGAGGCAACTTGGTGAGTCGGTCGACTATCACCCAAATCAAGTCATGCTTGTGAAACGTGAGAGGTAATCCAACAATGAAATCCATGCTGATGTCCTCCCATTTCTAGGCCGATATACTTAAAGGTTGTAGCTGTTCAGCGATCCTCAAGTGATCGGCTTTCACTCGCCGACATGTATCACATTATGATATTTACTTCGCTATTTCACGCTTCATCCGGGACCACTAGAATTTCTTCTTCAAGTCGTGGTACATTTTGTTACTTCTCGTATGAATAGAATACTTGGAAAAATGAGCTTCGTCCAATATCTTCTTCCAAAGTTCCATATTACGGGGCGCCACGATGTTGTCTTTAAACTAGATGGTACCGTCATCATCACATCGAAAACACTTCATCTCCCACTTCTTCATTTGTCGTCGAATGTGTGACATGCCCTTGTCTTTCCTCTGAGCCTATACAATATCTTCCCTTATGGTAGGAATGAGAGCAAGATTGTAGAGCGCCCCATATGGAACCAAGTAAAGATTCGATTCTTCCTCTTCAATCAAGGTGATGGAAATGTTATAGGCATGGGATTTGCGACTCAGTGCATCTGCAACTACATTTGCCTTTCTAGGATGGTAGTGGATCTCAATTTCATATTCTTTGATAAATTCCAACCATCTTCACTATCGCATATTCAAGTCCTTTTGGGGGGAAGATGTACTTCAAACTTTTTTGATCGGTGTAAAGATGCACTAGGTTGCCCAATAGATAGTGTCTCCACATCTTCAATGCAAGTACCACGGCAGCAAGCTCGAGATCATGAGTCGGATAATGCTGCCCGTGGTTCCGAAGTTGCCGTGATCCATAAGCAATCACCCTTCTGTCTTGCATTAATACACAACCTAAACCAATCCCATATGCATCACAATAAACATCAAAGCACTTTGTTGTGTCTGGTTGGGCTAATACCAGCACTGTTGTGAGGTGTTTCACTAATGCTTGAAAACCTTCCTCACATTCCTTTGTCCATATATACTTCTTCCCTTTCTTCAAAAGTTCCGTCATTGGTTTAGCTATCTTGGAGAAACTTGGAATGAACCTCCAATAATATCCTGCTAAACCAAGAAGCTTCAAACTTCATGCACAGACTTTGGAGACTCCCATTTGAGTACTTGCTTAATCTTGCTTGGATCAACTACAATCCCTTTGATAGAGATAATGTGCCATAGAAATGGCACTCAGCTGATCCATAATTTACATTGGCGGAACTTGATGTACAGCTTGTGGTCTCGCAATCACTGAAGCACGATGTGCAAATGTTGTGCATGTTCTTCTTCGGATTTGGAGTACACAAGGATGTCATCGATGAAGACCACGACAAACTTGTTCAATTCCGGCATTAACACCAAATTCATGAGATACTTGAAATGGGCCAGTTCGTGGGTCAATCCGAAGGACATGACAAGGTACTCATACAATCCATACCTCGTCGAGAATACTATCTTGGGTATATCCTCTGGTCGAATCCTGATCTGATGATATCCAGAGCGAAGATCCATCTTTGAAAATACCCTAGAACCCACCAATTGATCGAACAGAATATCGATGCGTGGTAGTGGATACTTGTTCTTGATCGTGACAGCATTGAGTGGACGATAGGCCACACATAATCTCAACTTTTTACCCTTTTTTTCCACGAACAATGCAGAACAGCACCTAGGTGATGAACTTGAACGAATGAAACCCTTGTACAAAAGTTCCTTCAACTGCTCTTTCAGTTCTGCAAGTTCCTTAGGTGCCAGCTTATATGGCTTTCTCGAGATCGGCACTGTTCCCGGTACAAGGTCAATCTTAAACTCGACATCTCTTTCTGGTGGCATACTAGGAAGATCTTCGGGAAATACGTCCGGATACTCACATACCACCGAAATTTCTTCAAGTTTACAAGCCTCAATGTTATAAGTAGTTGGAGTCGCGTGGGTATTACTCTCAAGAGTGAGGGTTTGGGGAGAGTGGACTGGAGAATTTAGATATATCCTCCGAGGAACGATGTCAATAATAGCACAGTTGTATTGCAATCATGCCATCCCTAAGATGACATCTATCTTCTGATGCTCTAGTATAATGAGAGAGATAGGGACCTAGATTAAGAGGTACCCTATGAACCATTTCATTTGTTACTACTCTCCCACCCGGAGAACAAATCATATATGGGGTTTTTGAAGAAATGATAGGCAACAGATATCGAATGACATAAGACTTGCTAATAAAGTTGTGGGAAGCATCGGAGTCAAAAAGGATGACTACGGGATGACCAATGAGAGAGAATGTACCCGTGAGTACGGGTGCGCCTTCCGGAACGTCCTCGATGGCGAGGAGGTGGACGTTGCCAGTTCTGGTGGCTGGCTTCCTTGGCTGGTTGCGGGGCTGCTTTGCCCCCTTGTACGACGACTGTCCTCTGTTTGCGGGCAGTCCTTGACGAAGTGCCCCGTACGACCACACGTTAAACACATGTACGGGGTCTGGCCGGCACGAAAAGGAGGACGGAATCCTAGTGCACGCGGTGGAGATAGAGGTGCACGCGGAATCATCCCTTGTTGCTGCTGTGGGCGAAAGCCAGCGTTGTTGAACTGGCGACCCTGAAACATCGGTGGTCGCGATGGCGGTTGCCACCTCTGGTCGGATGGTGATCGATAAACCATTCGGTACTTTTGAGGAGCACCCCCTCCGCAGCCCTGCAGAACACTCCTTTTCTTCTTGTAAGAGAATAGCTCCCTAGTAGCGTCCTTCTGCACGATCGCGACATTGACCATGTTGTTGAAGCTGCTGCTGTTGAACAAGGCAAGCTTGTCCTTCATCTTAGGGTTCAAACCCCGATAAACGCATTCACGCTTCCGATCTTCAATACTCACTTGGTCCTGATCATATTGGTCCAAGTGGTTGAATGCCTAGGAGTACTCGTAAGCACTCCTTCCTCCTTGCTTCAGCTCCAAGAACTATTGAAGCTTCCTCCTCATAACACCGGCAGGTATGTGATAGGCGCAAAACGCCTCCCGGAACTCCTCCCAGCTCACAGCATAGCCGGCTGGTCGTGCGGCAAGATAATTTGCCCACCATTCACCAGCAGACCCTTGTAATTGTTGGGCCACGAACAGGGTCTTCTGATGTTCGGTCATTCGTAGCAAGCTGAGCTTTCCTTTGATGGAGCGGTGCCAGTTGTCCGCCTCCAGCGGTTCATCGGCCTCCATGAATACCGGCGGGTGCGTTGACAAGAAGTCCGAGTATGAACCCGGTGAAGGCTGTCGTGGACCCGAATCTGGTCGCCCCCCTTGGCGGGATGAATGTTGAACCAAAGTTTGCAGTAACTCAATTTGCTCGTCGCGCGAGCCGAGCACTGCGGCGAGAACCTCCGTTAGACTCCTCAGAAGTTCAGGAGATGGTGTTGGTGGAACTTGTCACTGCGGTGTCTTAGCTGGCTCCCGGGTCAGAGGTTCGTCCTCACAACCACGACTTGAACCTCCCATTTCAGGCGTCGAGTGCGTACGCACCATTCTGCATCCATATGACTTAAAATCGGCACATGTTTTCTTTTCCTTCATCCATTTCATATTCAGTAGTGCGAATATTGACAGGGGAGTAAGTGCATAACATTCGCATATATTGATAAAGTACAAACTTTATACAAGGTATATTATCACATGACCAAGTTTACAGTAGTGAACTCCGAAACGACGGACTCCCACTACGGAAGTGCATCTCTACCATACTTGGTCCCCATGAAATGTCATACACATCCTGTCATCTTATACATACCCACTGCTATTCTTAATATGACACAAACATGGCGAAGAAATAAACACGAGCAACTACTAAACCATACGTTGCCGCGTGATGGCAGGAGTGCTGCCCCATCCCCCTTCGATACGTCCTATTCGACGTACTTGAGTTCCTCAGGATCTTCTTCTTCCCCTTCATCATTCGAAGGCACTTGTTCACCCATATTCAGTGGTATATCATGAGCCGGTGGATACACCACTGGTTGCAATTGTGCTTCGGCCTCAATCACATTATCCTGAAGTTGTTCTGCCTCATACTCCCAATTTTGAGCTGCCTCAATGGCAGTGTCTTGTTCCTCAGTGACTACCAACAGCTGCTCCTGCTATTGTTGCACCTCTAACTGTGTCGCTTGCAACTCATCATGAGCTTGCTGTAGTTCACTGCGAGTTTACCGTTGTTCGGCACGAGCCTTTTGTAGTCTAATGTGAGCGTAATGCAGCTGACTCTCGCACTTATTCAGCCGGTGATTTGTTGGAGCTAGGAACGAACGTAGATTTTCATTGATATAATCAAGAGTATCTCACCGCTCAGTCGCTTGCCTTAAGGCTTCGACTTGCTCCTTAATAATTGCACCTTGAGTAAGAACCACCATATTGGATGCAGCCGCATACGTTCCATGTGTCATCGAGGTTGTGTCGCCATACGGTGTATAGCCTGGAACCATACGACGCTGCCACTCAAAACCAGCCACACCACGGACCGGAATAAGAGCAAATTGCGTCCCAGCCATGGTATCTTGATGGAGCTCGCAAAGCTTCATAAGCGCCTCGCCCGCTGCGATTGCCCAAGTGTCATCCAAATGAGCTCCCTCGATAGTAACAAAAAAGGATCCCATCTATAACGACATGGACTAGCAGGTATGTCGACCAAGATGGTGCATGACAGAATGCCTCTTTCTATCGTTTCTTGACCCCAATAGCATGGCATCTCGATGAAGCCAAATTGTTGGAGCACCTCACGCAGCATACTCGGGAAGCCCGGACGGCTAGCGCAAGTGGAAAATATCCATCCATCTGGTAATAGCATCATCACATCTGCCATCTATAACTAAATATGGATCAAATACTCAAATCCAACAAACCATGTTGAAACTCAGATCATGGATGTGATAAATGAATTATGAAAACAAATTCAAATTCAACTGCCAAAGGAAACAACACCCTGGAACCCCATCACAGTTCTGTTCCAGCTGACCTTCCTGTACAAATTCAAAATTTTTATAAAGGAAACGTTAGAACCAGATGTTGGGTTGAATACAAAAGTTGTAGTATACTTTACAGCCTCTCCAGATTTTACTCATACAGCTCCAGGTGAGCTAGGAAATAGAATCTATAGAGGTTTAAATTTGACACAAGTTTTCTGGAAATTTTGACAGAATCTCCACTGTATATGTGGTAAATTCCATAATTTATACAGGTATATCATGACAATATATTGAGGTAATGACAAAATAAACATTGTATAAAATCAAGTTAAAATCCAGAAGTAAAATATTTCGGCCATGAAACATTTGTTATATAGGTATAGTGCGCTAATTCAAAACTATGTGCAAACTGTTTCAAGTGCTGGTCTGCCAGAACCAAGTTTGCGACCATAGGAATTAAACACAGCTACACCAAGATTCAGGCCATGAGTGCAACATAAAGTTGATATAGGACTTCCTAATCTTTGCATAAATGTATATATATGATCATGTCATTATTCTAGATCAAAAGCTAGAGCTATCTAAAGTTGACAGATGAACTGATTGTTGTTCAGCAGCAGCCATGAAGTTCACTGTTTTGAGCTCGAAATTTGAATTGCCTCAAATTCGAATCAGGAAACACTTTAAATAACAAAACTGTAGATCTCCTTCTACCCTTTCAGATATGTATAACAATAAGGCAGAAGATTTTTCTACAGTGAGTTATTGCAAAGATATAGAGACTGGTACAATGGTAGGGTCATTTAGAGCAGTTCAAGCATACTCCAAATATCAAACTTTTATGCCTTGATGGTCAACAGAAAAGTTGTAGAGGTCTTTGAGAACTTTCCATCCATATAGCATAGCCCTATATTTAATCCTAACTAACCAAGATTACAACCTGGCGAAGTTCAGCAAACTTTAGCCAGAAATCAAGAATCTTGGTTCTATCCCAATCACTGCAAGGATTCCGGTTTATCGCAACAAAAAAATTTGTCACAATAGGTTTTTTCGTCGCAATAGGTCTCTGTTGCAACGAAAAAGAGTGTGGTGATAGTTTTTACGAATTGTCGTACTAATTCTCGCGGCGATAGGTTATTTGCGACGCCTTGGCATCCGTGGTGAATAGTATGGTATTGCAATGATTTTACAAAGGTGGGAAATAGGACGCTATTGCAACGGTTCACGATCATGGCAAATAGTATGGTATTGCAACGATTTCATATTCGTGGCAAATAGTATGTTGTTACAACGATTTAGCGTATTGCGACGATTTAACGTATTGCAACAAACATCATGGTATTGCAATGATTTCACATTAGTGGTAATTGTATGTGGTTGCAACGATTCACAAGCGTGGCAAAAGTATGGTATTGTAACGATTTCATATTCGTGGCAAATAGTATGTTATTGCAATGGTTTAGCGTATTGCGACGATTTAACGTATTGCAACAAATAGCATTGTATTGCAACGATTTCGCAGGCGTGGAAATAGTGTGATATTGTAACGATTTCACATTCGTGGCAAATAGTATGTTATTGCAATAGTTTACCGTATTGCGATGATTTAACGTATTGCAACGAATAGCATTGTATTGCAACGATTTCGCGTTCGTGGTAATAGTATGTGATTGCAACGATTTTCACATTCGTGGCAAATACTACAGTATTGCAACGATTTTCACAGCCGTGGCAAATAGTAGCATATTGCAACGAGTTATGGTGTAGCGACGATTTACCATATTGCAACGAATATCATGGTATTACAACGATTTCACATTCGTGGCAAATAGTATGGTACTGCAACAATGTCACAGCCGTGGCAAATAGTATGATACTGCGACGGTTTAACGTCCGTGGCAAATATTAGGTTAGTGCAACGAGTCAAAAAATGTGGCAAATAGTACCATATTGCAACAATTTCAGATCCGTGGGAACTTGTCTGGTACTGCAACGATTTTCGTATTCGTGGCGAATAGTTGGGTATTACAACGAGTCCACAAACGTGGCGAATAGTACCGTATTGCAACGATTTCAGATCCGGTGGAACTAGTATGGTACCACAACGGTTTCGCATCCGTGGCGAATAGTTTGGTATTGCAACAATTTCTTATCTGTGGCAATAGTGTTTTAATGCAATGTTTATTGAGTCGTTGCCAAATGTTTATACTGCAACTTTTTGTCATTCTATTGCCACGTTTTATCATGCGTATTGGCAATAGCTTCCTATTGCAACAATTTATCATTTGTGACAAGAAATTCGTAATGCCACGTTTTATAATTAGCGGCAGTAGAACCCGAATGCACCAGGTTTGAAAATTAGTGGCAACAGAATCACGAGTTTAACAATAAACATCCATCAATTGATATTACAACACGCATAACAACACTCAAGGATTACTAAAGCGACGTGTTTGTATGCTAAGAGTTTTCCTAAGCTGACCGAGACTAATTGTTGGAGCAGGTGGCTTTTGGCGGTTCCTTTGTTGGACCTTCTGTGGAGTGGTCGCCATCATCATTTTTTGCATTTCAGCCACTGAGGCGCGCATGTCCTGCATTTCCTTAGTCTCTGTTCACGATCAGCTACTATCTGACCTTGTAAGTTTTGGACTTGAACGATTAACTCTTCATTCTTCTGGTTCATGCAGTCCATCTGGGTGTTTAAGCTATCATTTCTTCCTTCCAACTCCTGCACTATTTCATTGAGGCCTGCATTTCTATCTTCTAAGTTTCGAACTTGGTCGTTGAGGTGTTCAGACATCTGGATACGCATACGTTCAAGAACCAGTTGGGTTAGCCATATAACCACGCCCCCGCACTTGTGATCCTGCACAAACGATTGAGGATCTATAACAATGTTGGAAGATGTGGTTTCTCTCCTCATTTGGAATTGGGTCTCCCTGCTCAGCTTCCATGTCGTCCACTTGGGCACGTGCCTGGATCTATATACGAAAAGAAAAGTCACAAGTAATTTGTAAATATTTATTTAATTGGGGATTTTTTGAAATGTTACTAGCATGTACAACTTCTACCAGCTTGTTTGTCCAGTTACCGTTCTCTAACAAATAGCTTGGCTCCCATAGTTGTATGTCATCGGGTTCTTCTCCGGTCTCTGGGTCTCGCTACATAAAATACAAGTAGACTTCAACATGTCGGTATACATATTGTTTGCAGTGCAAAGTAAAAGTGTTATTTATTTTTCATACCTTCTCGTAACTAAGTTGGGCGTAGAATTTGGAGCCAAGCAAGTGACACACCATTTGTTTGCTTCGATTTTGAGAATTGGTCCTGCTTATTGACTGCAATAATTTTAATAACTAATTTCACGAATGAAAGTAAATGAACTATTTTTTGTATGATGCGAAGCTATTAAAAAGTTAGCTGACCTTGAATCGCTCAGACCCAAAATATTCTATTAGGTGCAACCACTCGGGCACTGTTACATTAGCAGGCTGGTTTCGTTTATATTCTTCATCGGCAGAATGACTCTTATAGGTGGCATGCAATGTTGAGTGCCACCCCTTGTAGCACTCACCAGCAATTTTCAAAATTTTTCTTGCGCTCACCGGTGTGTCCTCCATGTCCCCAGAATGTTGTACATTGTATATCAAGTTGCTGTAAACGTACTGGATGGAGATTGCAAGAAAAAAAGTACTTGTGTGGGGGTGTGACAACACTAACCAGAATATCTCGTACTATATCTCTCTTGTTACTATGGCCAACCTCTGCCCACTTCCTTGCACCGCTGAGGGATGCATGTCTTTTTGTAAACATAACCACATCATCGACAAAGTGTCGCTGATTAATACCAACCACAACACCCAACCTAGCGGAGAACTGAATTGGTAGCTTCACATGCTCCGTTCTACTAACTTGGGATGCATAGCGTATTCTGGCAACATTAAGTCCTTTAGCCACACTTCTTCCTAGCTTCCCTCCTTCTGTTACATTGATTCAAACGGTAAACGATTAAAGCAAATTACCACCCGAACAAGTTTAGTATCATGTACAAATAGTGTGAAAAGAAGAAAAGTCTGATGTTCATACTATCTCCAGGACGAGTGTGGCAAATACGAGCGTGGGACAACCGCGTCGTGCCAGAACCATTTTGTTCTGTAGTACTCCCTCCTGGTTTATACTAATTGTCGTATCAGACCAAAAAATGAATTAAAATGAACTACTACAGTAGTTAGGACTGTCCTAACGACAACTATTTTGATGGGGGTTACATTATTGACCTCTTTGTTGCTGTTCATATCCTAAAATGAGCCATCAGGTACACATGTCAGTGATGGTACGCACTCGTAGTACTGCAGAGGATTTTCAGTCCATTAGCAAAGCAGGCAAGACTGTGAGGGGGCATGCAGCTGGCAACGCTAGACTAGACAAAGATAGGGTGCCGGTTCGGTCTGACTGACATCAGACAGAGCGCGTTTGGAGAGAATTATTAGTTGAAGGGCAAGCAATGAATGCCAGCGGTAGCAGGTGGTGAATGCAATACAGATAAGGTAGGCAGCTTGCGGGATTGAAATCCTCTGTAGTATTGCACCTGCATTAGCTGCCACTAACATGTGGGTCCATGAGACATCGGGTCTACTTGTCAGTGGCGGCTACTGCAGGTGCAGTACTGCATAGTGTCAGCTTGCGAAACTCAACAAAGTGAGGTTTCGGTCTCGCCAAAACTCTCGAGGAGGATTGGTGGCAGGGCGAGTAATGGCCAGGGATTTGCGGGCGGCGGGGTAATCATGGCACGCGAAGGATGGGCGTGGGCGCCGGTGCAGGCCGGAGTGGCCGGCGGAGAGAGAGCACAGCGTGGAGGCATAAAAAAATCATGCCATCACATAGGCTGATGAACTGTTAACTATAAAGACTAAGTACTAATAAGAAACTAGAATTGCAAGGCATGCTAAAACAATTATTAGAGCATAGGAAAGAGTACAATTGACCATGATACACCCATCACCAATACATCTAAAGGACATAACATAGTCTCTCAAAATGCTCCAAATTCAATGCCAAAGGAGTAGAGTAAAAAAGTAACACGCTTTGCCAAACCAAATGGCACGGTAGAGAGGCAGGTAGTAATGTGATGTGATATGGGTAGTTGGAAGCTACTACCGAGGATAGAGTTGGAGTGTGACATTTTTAAGCTCCAAAAGTAAAATTACGTTGGGGCGGAAGGATTATTTCTGGTTTGTATATCTATACCTGTTGTTGGTTCATGCATCGTAGTAGTACCATGGGAGTGAAGAACCTCGGGGTTCCTGAACATCGTGTGCTGCAATATTCTCTACGTACCATGCAAACGATTTAATGTTGTCTAAATTTGTTTAATTTTGATAGTAAACACATTTATAGTTATACCAGATGCTTGTCGGCCACCATGAATGCTTGTAGATGACATCACGGTTTGATGTCTTGTTCCTAATGTAAAGAGCATTGTAAGTAGTCATTCCAAATAACAGTGATAACGTTCGATTACATGACCGACGTAGATTTTGGATCAGACGGTGTGCTTTCTATAAACTGCAATGTTTGTTACTAATGGAGGAATTAGAAAAGAAAGAATAGAAAAAAATGTACGATCTGAGAAAGCCACAAGAAAGAAAAAAGTGAAAACCATGGGAACTAAAAATCTTAGGAATACAAATTTATAAAACAGGAATGAGAGTACAACATTTGGAGTGGTTGATCAGATAACCCGTGCGTCATTTACATCTAAATCCAGAAATTACATACTACTACCTCTGGTTTTTAGTATTTGTCGTTCCCGAACAGGAATTGAACTAGAAATACACTACCGTAATAAGTTGTCGTAGCAACATTTATTTAAGGACTGAAGTAGTATCTATCTCTCTCTCTCTCTCTCTCTATATATATATATATATATATAAATATATATATATATATATATAACTAAATTCGTGAAACAGAAGACCACATTTCTTCTTTGTTAATTTATTTAATCTTCATATATCAGGATGGATCGTTTATAACTTAACTAGGCCAAAACTGCATGGATCGTGTAGAACCAAGCCAATATAGCTCTATAAAAAGACGGCATGGATCGTGTAGTTTACCTAGCACAAAACTGGAGTCCGGGATGCGATGTCGTAGGGAGGTGTCGACGACAAAGAGGTTCGGTAGAGCCCGTCAAACTTGGTCGCTCGGCGTTGTACCCAAGAGCCAACACCACCAAGAGCTTCGATGCGTCACTGCGAGATCCATGGGGGGGGAAATTGTAAAAACCGTGGGAAATGAAAATATGGGAATTTCTTAGGAATACAAGTATGGAAGACAGGACAGAGAGACAACACATTTGGAGTACTACGAGATCACCAGAAGGGCGGGGCAGCGGTGTGTCGGGAACGTAGGCCAGTGTTTCCATTTATACTCATCGTGGCTGAAATTGGGTTACAATAATAGGCGGGACTGAAATTGGAGGCGCAGTTAGTGAAAATTGAATTGTCAAAATCTCAAATGTGGCGCACCAAGTAGAACGATAAAATTTTCGCGGGAGTGGATAATTTGATGCAAGCCGTGCCCTTGTGCACGCATCAAATCGTGATTAATTACATCTCATGTCGTGTCGATTCCTGCACATGGTGCGTGCAGCTAGAGGGGTAGACTTTGTCATAGAACAACTTGCCCGCTTCTTAATTCATCTTTGTTGCCATGCATGGAGATCAAAATCTAAAAGCAGTCATCTGCTAGCAAGTGGGACATTGCAAAAAAATACAAAAAACAATATGAATCGCCAAATGTATATGTGCTAATGCAAACGATATGCAAATACAGTCAAGTCTACGAAAGGATGATGGTAAAGAATCAGCATTTTGTAACATTAATGACAATGAAATGATAACATGTAGTATATACTACTACATACTAAAAATACATTTTCCCATATGCGCTGACTACAAATGAAAAAATTGATTGAAAGAACACAAAAGAGGAGAAACGCACCCTCAACCACGATCTCAATGGAGTTTCAACCAAGAGTCGTTGATTGTCGCAACACAACAAATTCTTGGCTAGACATTGAACAACAGTTATATCGCCCCTTTTTCAGAAAGGAGTTGTTTTTCGATACTATATGGGATGCATTGTTCATGAACAAAAAAACATTTATCATTAAAATAGAGACAACACATATGTTACAAACAAGAACTACGAAAGCACATAGAAAACAAGAAAAAGAAAACTACAAATACTACTCTACTTGGAGTCGGAGGAGATCTCCTCCACCTCCTTCTCCGTCGCTGCCGCCTCCTCCTCTGTCGCTGCTGCCACCGCCACCTCCTCCGCTGCTGCCGTCGCCACCTCCTCTGCTGTCGCCGCTGCTGCCGCCTCCTCCGGCAATTGAGTCCAAAGCTTCCGGGCGACGGTCCGTAGAAGATGTTGGTGGCCCTCCACCCCAGCCATCTCCCCGATCGTCTCGTAGAGGACGTTGAGACGACCGTCCACAAACCCTAACCCGAAGCAGTAGTGGCCGGCGGTGTCCATGCTGGTGCAGACGGGAAGTTTCCCAAGACCCAGACGGTCACAAAAACGAGATGTATCAGAAAATACATCCCGCGCCATTATGTCGAGCTTTTTTGCTCGCCCGGCGGTGGCGGAAAGGTGCTCGGTTGTCGGAGTTTTGTTGCGGCAATTCTCTCGGTACTACTGTTGGCAGCCCGCGGAGTTTGTAGTTCGGCATTGGGCGTGCAGAGATTCAGAATACGATGGCAAGTAGACACAAGGATTTAAATGGTTCGGGCTGCCTAAGCGTAATACCCTACTCCACGGGGTGTGTAGTTGTTGTATTGAGCGTCTGAGCACTTGTGAGTGTGTGTCAGAGCCTAGTCTGAGAGTGTCTGGAGAGTTCAACGGAGTCCAGCTAGAGCCTCCCCTGTGTATCACTTGACCAGTCCTTTTATAGTACAAGGACTGGTCATTACATCGCTAGCCTGGCCCGACATGTGGCCCTGGCGGTTACTGATGCTTAATACATAATTAATGAGGTTAATTGCCCTTAATAGTGTGGTAACGAGCCTTGACAATGCCGTTACTGGTATTAAGGGCCCTCCGATCATGTGTCATTAAGATGGTATTAATGACACTTAATCAGGTCTTGAAGTCCTTGATTGTCCCTTGAAGGTCCGAGCTGTTGGAGTCCACCTGTCTGGTTGTTGAGGCTGAAGGTCCGGCGGCTGAACACGTGGCAGCTCCGAAGCTTACTGTTTGGGACGGGAAGGTCCAGTGCAGTTGTACATGTGTCGGTACCGGAGCTTCCCTCTGTCAGGGGTATGGTCCGGGGGTGCTATGCAGGTGTTTAGACCGGAGCTTTCCCATGTGTGGGACGTAGCTCCTATTGCAGTATACACGTGGCAGCACCGGGACTAACCATAGAAAGTTGGCAGGTCCAGTCCTGCATGACACGTGGGGCCTTCGGAGGTCTTCAACTCAGACAGGTGAAGTTCCTTTGATCTTCTTGTAGTCCCAAGGGGTATACGGTACGCAGGGTACCGACAGTGGCCCCCTGGGCCCACCTTTGGGAGAGACCTTCTGGATGAGGTCGGTCTGCCGGAGGTGGGTCCATCCTTCGGTTTTTGAGTCGTATCTTCAAGGTTCTTTGGATGTGCCATTGGCGGTAGTACGCAGTTAAACCAACGCCGCGTGGCATATCCAGGATGCAACAGATGAGATCTGAGCGTGCGGATCTCACGCAATTGAAGGTCGCTGGTTCCTGATACAAAAACTGTATCGATTCCGCGCGCCCTGTCAGGCCGCAGCCCTCAAGCTTCCCGCCTTTTATGATGACAACCGTTCGCCAGGGGTAAGGACCTCGACTTGATCGTCGGGGTGGCCCCAGGCCCCCTTGTCATTGGCAGCGTGAAGTTTTTGAATTGTATCATTGGCTCCTCTGCGGTTTCCATCCAAGCATTGTGGCGGCTTACTTAAGAAGGAAAGCGCGCACCGTTTGGGGATTCTTTACGCCTTCATTTGAACTTGCGCTCGAATCCTCCAAACTTTAGCCAGCTTTTCATCTCTCGCCCCGCTGTGCTGCGATGGAGTTGGGTCTCAGCAAGAGCCGCCTTAAGACCGACGGTGATCTGAAGAAGGTCCGGGCCCTCATGGGGTGGTCTAGTGACTCCTTCAATCACCTGGTCCACGCCAGCAAGCTTCCATTCAAGAAGGAGCACGCCGGCGACTTGGTGTACTTCTCCACATACACCATGGTGGGACTGATCCCATCCTTCTCCACTTTTCTCTTGATGCTGCTAGACTTCTATGGTCTGCAGCTGTACCACCTTGGCCCCCACTCCATTCTTCTAGCGTCGATCTTTGTCCAGTTCTGCAAGATGTGGGTGGGTATTTCCCCCTGCGTCAAGCTCTTCTGCACCTTCATCACCATCCACACCACCGGTAAAGGTGATGAGTACCTTGGCTTCTATTATTTTGTGAAGCGCAAGAAATGCCCGTACATGTACTTGCGGTCATTCCCTTCTGGCAAGTGGGACAATTGGAAGAAGGATTGGATTGTCATCAGGACGGAGGAGCATGAGAAGCTGGAGCTGCCCGAAGGCCTCCCCAACATCGACACTGAAGCTTGGAGCGAAGTTCTGGTGCTATCGGACGCCTTCAACCCTGCTCTGACCAAGATGCGCCAATGTGTGGAGGGAGGGGTGACTCCCCAGGCGGTATTCTACAACTTCCTGGTCAACAGGTGGGCTACGCTGAAGAAGAGGGAGAAGCTCGCATGGGCCCTCAACAGCGTGATGGACAACGACCGGATCGAGACCGTTTTGAAGTCCAACATGGAAGACGCAGCTTTGGAGTTTCACCTCAAGAAGTTCCACCACGACATCGACGTCGAGGGTGACGACTTGACTCCGCCGGCAGCTTTCATCCCTCTGAACATGGAGGCAGAGTTCAGCAGGGAGCTCTGGCGGAAGATGCCTGCGATTGACGACCTCAGTGAAGTTGAGAGGCGTTCGACCACCGGGTTGGCGATCCACGGATCTTCCGAAGGTGATCCTCCTTCCGCCCCGAGACAGGGAGTTGAAGTCGTGGGCAAGGGAAAAGAATTGCCCGAGCCCTCGAGTCGTAAGAGGAAGTTGAAGCACTCTGACGGCTGGTCCGTCAGACCTGCTCCTTCCGCAACAGCTCCTTCTCCCCGGAGGGGAAGGTTCTTAATAGCGGCAACCACCCCAGCATCGCCATCTCCCCGGGATGCTAGCTCCAGCCATGTGGCTCCGGTACCAGGGCCTGCTGAGGGCTCCAAGTCCGGGGGTCCTTCTCAGTCGAAGGGGCCTCAACCAAGGCGACGCTGACGGCAGCAGCAAGCTCCAAGAAACCTCCCGGAGCTACCACAGCAGTGGCGACAGGGTCCGGCCCTGAGCGTCCGGGGAAGAGGTTCCGCTAGCTGGAGCGGAAGCCTTCTGAGGTAAATTTGGTTTTTTACCTCAGTTGGTTGTTTTTTGTTGTAACTGTGTTTTGAATGTCTTCGTCCTTCAGCCATAGAGTGCCCAAGAAAGGGGCTGAAGCTCCAGTTCCTGCAGCAGCAACTGGTGCTGCACAGACGGAGGCTTCGGCTCCATTTCCAGTGCCGTCCCAAGAGGTGGCTGAGGTCGCGGCAGCCCCAGTGCCGGCTTTCGTGATCCTTGACCTCCACTCATCCCCTGAAGCTCCCGTGGTAGCACCAGACCTCGGGAATAAGATGTACCAGCGGCACCAGCCTCGGAGGTTGAAGCTCCGGGTTTGGATGCTGAGATGATGGACGCTCCAGCCTCAGAGCCAGAGGTAGTTGCAGTCTCGTCCCTAGTATCGGTTGTTTATGAAGCCCTGGCAGCAAAGCCAGTGGTTGATGAAGCCCCAACGGTAGAGCTGGTGGTTGTTGAAGTTCCAGCGGCGGAGCCGGTAATCGCTTAAGTGCTGGCGCCTGAGCCGGTTGTAAAAGAAGTGTCGGTGCCCGAGCCCATGACAGTCGAAGCCCCAACGCCTGAGCCGGCGGTAAAGGAGGCGCCAGCGTTGGAGCCGGAAGTGGCTTCAGCTCTGGCCAAATCTTCAATGCCTGCCCCAAAGGTGGTGGTCCCGGATATGCCCGTGCCTGAGCCAAGGTGCCAAAATGAAGCTATCGGTCCGCCGCCTGAGGGAGCAGTTGTTGATGACCTGGCGGTGGGACCTTCGGAGCCAACTCCAGAGGTCAAAACTTCTGTTGCAGGACCTTCCTTGGTGGCGGTCGAGGCTATCCCGTAGGGCGGCCCTAGCGCCGTGGAGGCTCAGGGGACCACTCTTGTAGAGTGGGACCCGATTTTTGTTGTAGAGAACCTGCTGGAGCCAGCGGAGAGGACCCCGGCGGGTCCAGAGCCAAACCCTTTTGTCATTGTCTATCAACAATGCCTGCTCCAGCCTTTGTCAAGTGCAACTGTCCTTCTATCACAACAGTAAGGCCCTAGAGGAGGAGCGCCAAACCCTTAGGAGGTGGCGCAACCAGCTCCAATTCGAGACCAAGCTGGCGCAAACTAGGTTGGCTAACAACAGGCAGTGGGTGAAGAAGGAAAAGGCTCGGATGGAGTACTAGGGTCAGCCGCTGGATGAGAGGGAAAGCATGATGCTATCCCTTGACAACCAGTCCCAGGCCATCCATGAACAGGCTGTAGCTGCTAATAATGCAGCGAATGATCGTGAAGAGAGGCGCCATCCACGACAGCCTCGTCAAGCGCCGGAGGCTCTTGAGGAGCGGGAGAAAAAGCTCGAAGATGAAGAGCAAAAACTCCTGGAGCAACAGGATGACCTCGTGAAGAGGGAGGAGGAGCTCACTCAGAGGCTGACTCTGGGTGACAAGAGTCTCGCGGAGCGCACCAAGAAGCTGGAGGAGTGCTGCGAGAAAGAGGAGATGAAGGCCTGGTAGAGAGGACAGGACCTCCACAAGAGGGAGGATGAAATTGCTGCTAGAGAGAAGAAGGTGCGGGGACGGGAGAAGGAACTGGTCGACCGCCGGAACAAGATCCAACTCCGGGAGGAGGAGCTCAGTAAGCTCGATAATTCAGAGCTTGTGGCGACTAGAAGGTCCCTGGAAGAGATGCGAGGCTCGAGGGATGCGGAGTGCCAACAAGTTTGGGACTTCTTGGGCAAAGCCAATGACGCGCTGACGCCGTTGGGTTTTAGTCCCGTGCGTCCGGCTGATAAGGAGCTGGAGCTGGACTAGGCCTTGGAAGCGTTGAGCTTGGCAGGCAACAAGCTCACCAAGATGGGCGATGTCATGGCGGACCAGCTGGAAACTGAAGGACAATCCCTGGCAAAGAACGTCGTAGAGTTCATGCTGATGTGCTACACAAGCTGGGACCCTCACTTCCCACTGGACCTAGTGCTTGAAGGCCCCATCGATAGAGAGGGAGAAGCCGCCAAAGCCAGCGTGTCAGAGGTTTCCCAGAAAGTTGCCTCGTTCTTCCATAGGGTCTAGGGCTCTCTCTTTGTAGCTCCCGCTTGTATTCTCTCTTCTTTTTCTCCAATTTCACCGTTGTCTCACTTGGCCCCCTGGTAGATGTACAGAATTTGATTGTGAACATGTACCAAGAGGATGTAACACTTTTTTGAAGACTTGCGCGCTTCAAACTTGTAGTTTGTAGGTCCAAAGTCACCGATAGTAGGGGCCCCCTGAGGTTGTCACAGCTTAGTAGCTCCGGCAATGACCCTTGTCAACACATAGAGCATTGATGGTAAGTCCTTTGGGGTTGTCAGAGCTTGGTAGCTCCGATAGCGACCACTATCAACTCTCGGTGCGTCGACAGCAGACCCCACTAGGGAGTCTTCCCACCATCTTTTCTTCACATTGACGGCTGGCCCCTGGATTTGTCAGAACATTGTAGCTCCGGCGATGTCTATTATCAATGTTTGAAACATCGATAGTAGACCACCTTAGGGGGTGTCAGAGCTTTGATAGCCCCGGTTTCATCCACCATCATCGTGGGATCTTTATTTTTCCTGCACACTGAAGTCCAGAAAAATAGTAAAATTCATTTATTCTCTATAACTCGTTTGCGACTTACTATTCCTGAAAGAAATTTTTAGGTCGAACACAATTCTAAATACAATTAAGTGCACTGGCTTGTTTTCTCCAGGTCCGATCGTTTCTAGACTCACCTTACTTCGGCCTCCTGGGGTGTAGGTAGAGCGGCGTACTTAGGGTGCAGAACCAGGCTAAGTCGATAGCACACTCCGGACCTAGATTGGCTTGGCGGCATTCAGACGAGTAGACCATTAACAATGTTTAGACCCGGAAGAATTGGCAATGCAACTTGAATTATATATGAATTGGCCGAACTAAAGTTTCTTAAGAATTGCACAACTTTGTTATAGACAAGAAAGAGAAAAATAAAAAATATTGAGCCTGTACAAAATAAATGCACGTGGAGTCTGTATTCACAAAGATGTCTTTCATTATAGGTCCGGGGTACAGGGGAAACAAGTACACTCTTAGGGTACGGAACCAGGCTAAGTGTGTTTCGTTTCTCGTTTGACCCAAGTAGCTAGCTACACTTTTAGTTCTGAGACCGTGACAAGTGTTGCCTGAACTTTTCGGACCTTCTGGGGAAGGTCTGGCTGTTTTCCCGAAGGAGCTACCCGACTCTGTACAATGACTCTATAACATACATCACATTTAACTACAGACTCACCTTCGTGATATTAAGCGTAGAACTTACGGAGGTGCTCAATGTTCCAAGGATTAGGGAGCGATGTCCCATCCTCGGTTGCCAAGCGAACGCATCCGGGACGGGATACTTTGATCACTCGGAAGGGTCCTTCCCAGCTGGGGGAGAGTTTGTTTAACCCTTCTCGAGTTTGTATTCTTCGTAGCACCAGATCGCCTTCCTCGAGCTGCCAGCTGTGAACATGCCGTTGGTGATAGCATCGAAGAGCTTGGCGGTATCGGGCAATCTGAAGAGCTGCTTGGCACCTTCCCTCTTCAAGGAGGTCAAGTTCTTCACGCCGGAGCTGTTCTTGCATGGCATCATTGAAGGTACGAACCCGAAGTGACACCAAGGTGATTTCTGTAGGAAGGACTGCTTCAGCTCCATACACCAGGAAGAAGGGTGTCTCTCCAGTTGACCAGTTTGGAGTTGTCCTATTGGCCCAAAAGGTGGGCGGAAGTTCTTCGATCCAGTTGGCTCCATGTTTTTTCAGGCGCTCATATGTGCGCATCTTGAGTCGTTTTAGGATTTCTGCAGTTGCTCTCTCAGCTTGGCCATTGCTTGCCAGGTGAGCTACTGAGGCGTAGCTGACTTGAATGTCGAGGTCTTCGCAATATCCTTGGAATGCAGAGCTTGTGAATTGGGTCCCGTTATCAGTTATGATCTTGCTTGGGACTCCAAATCAGCATACGATGGACTGCAAGAAGTTGATAGCTGATCGCTTGTTTATTGTGACAACTGGAGTTGCTTCCAGCCATTTGGTGAAATTATCGATGGCAACGTACAAGAACTTGTAACCTCCAACAGCTCTTGGGAAAGGTCCCAAGATATCCAACCCCCACAGGGGGAAAGGCCATGTAGGAGGTATCATTTGTAGAGGTTGAGCTGGTGTGTGAATTTGCTTTGCATGAAACTGGCATGCTTCGCATTTCTTCACTAGCTTAGTTGCATCCTAGTGCGTTGTAGGCCAGTAGAAGTCATGTCGGAAGGCTTTACCGACCAGCGTGCAGGAAGACGCGTTGTTTCCACACTCGCCTCCATGGATTCCTGCGAGGAGCTCGCAACCTTCTTACCTTGTAATGCACCACATTAGGACACCGTTGGCACCGCGCTGGTAGAGATCCCATTCTACCAGTGTGTATCTGTTAGCCAATCTAACTATCCAGTCAGCGGATACATTATCTTCAGGAAGGAAATTGTCTTTCAAGTAGCTCCGGATCTCTGAGATCCATGCATCGGAGCTAACTTGAGGATTTGAGTCTTGCGTGTTGGGTTGCTCGGAGCTTCCTGCAGCACCTACGACCCTTGATGGACACCATGGTAACAGGGCCATCGGGACAGCCAGCTTCGAGATGCTGGTCTCGCCCCCTTTGCTCAGTTCGGCAGGCTGAGTTGTTGGTCTTGACAATCTTCGGACAAAGGTTCTGTCGGGAGACGGAGCTCCGGTTGAAGCTTTCGTCGAGAGATCGTCGGCTTCAGCATAGTTGAGACACTGGACATGGCAAAGATCTAGGACGTCGAAGTCCTTCTGAAGCTTCTGGACTTCAAGTAGGTATGCAGCTAGTTGTGGGTTGTTGCAGCAATATTCACCTTTGACTTGTTTTACAACGAGCTGTGAATCACCCTTTACCAACAGCTGCTTGACACCATATGATAGTGCCACCTTGAGCCCATAGATTAGTGATTCATACTCCGCCATGTTGTTGGTTGCCCTGAAGTCAAGGTGAACCATGTATTTAATCTTCTACCCGTTCGGAGCAAGGAGAAAGATTGCACACAGTGGATAAGAAGTTACCACTGAAATCTTGTGAGCTTGGAAGTAGTGTCGGAGCTTCCTAGAAGCAATAAGAACTGCGTAGAGCAGCTTATGCATCTTTAGGTACTGAGTCTTGGCATCATGAAGTACTTCGCTGATGAAGTACACTGGGCGTTGGACTGTCGGGCCCTCCCAAAGGGGCCCGGATCTTCCTCCTCACCAACCCGAACCCTCCCAGAGGGGTCCGGACCTTGTTCGGGGACCTCTGGGTTCCTGCTGGAGGAACCCAGAGCTTCTTGTGCAGCGACTCAGACCTTCCCGGAGAGGTACAGATCTTGTTTCTAAGCAGCAGCATTGACCTCTCCACATGAAGGAGGTGGCTCCTCTAGCATCTCGCCTTGAGGATCCGGGTCTGGGTGCTGGGACCCAGACTCGACTTCAGCTAGCTTCGGACCCTCCTGAAGGGGTCTAGATTTCTTAACTGGAGATGGTTCTAGTCTTTTCGCAACTAGTACCATGCTGACAACTTTGTCAGTTGCCGAAATGAAGCAGAAGTGGCTCACCAGGATCCGGAGCTACCAAGCTTGGTAGAGTGGTGAGGAGCTGCTTAAGCTCCTAGAATGCCTTTTCTGCTTCTTCAGACCATTGGAATGGTCCGGACATCCTCAATAACTTGAAAAAGGGTAGCGACCGTTCCGCCAATCTTGAGATGAACCGACCGAGGGCAGCTAGACATCCAGTCAGCTTTTGGATGTCCTTGATGCGAGTTGGTGGTCGCATGTCTTCAATAGCTTTAATCTTCGCCGGATTTGCTTCTATTCCTCGGTGGTTCACCAAGAATCCAAGAAGCTTTCTGGAGCTAACCCCGAAGACACTTGTCCGGGTTCAGCTTCTTGCGTGTGACTCGCAACTTATCGAAGACAGCTTGCAAGGTGTCAAGGAATGACTCCTTGTTCTTGATCTTGATGACGATGTCATTGACGTACACTTCCACTACGTCTCTAATAAGCACTCCAAAAGTTTTGTACATAGCTCGTACAAATGTTGAAGCAGCATTTTTTAGACTGAATGGCATGGTAGTATAACAATATAATCCATCTACTCTGATGAAGGAAATATGTTCTTCATCTTCCCTAGACATTCTGATTTGATGATACCTAGAATATGCGTCTAGGAAACACAGTAATTCACACTCGGAGGTTGAATCCACTATCTGATCTATTCTAGGTAGTGGGAATGGGTCTTTTGGACATGCCTTATTCAGTGTAGTGTAGTCAATACACATCCAAAGCTTCCCGCCAGCCTTGGGTACAACGACTGGGTTTGCCAGCCATTTTGGGTGGAAGACTTCTCGGATGAATTCAGCTTCAAGCAACTTCTTCACTTCTTGTCCTCTGAAGTTTTGTCGCTCTACTGATTGCTTCTGAGGCTTCTGGTGTACAGGCCGAACGTCATGATAAATCTTCAGATTGTGCTCGATCACTTCCCTAGGGATCCCAGGCATTTGTGACGGTTGCCAGGCAAACACGTCGACATTAGCCCAGAGGAAAGTGACGAGCGCGAGTTCCTATTTGTCATTCAGACCTCCCGATATACGAGTAGTCTGAGCAGCGTCGAAACTGATTTGGACGACTTTGATGGGAATGTCGGTGTCGCCACTTGGGTGCACGCGAGGTGCGGAGATTGAGCCTCGATGACGAATGCTCAAGGGTTTTGGAGCTTGCTCCTTTCTGGATTCTTCCTCCCGCGCTGTAGCAAGCGTGTGGAGTTCTTCCAGAGCAGTCACTCCGGCGGTGCGATCTACACAGATCCAGGGAACACCGGCTGGTGTTGGCATCTTCAACACCAAGTAGCCATAATGGGCGGCTGCCATGAATTTGTACTAGGCTGGCCTGCCCAAAATGGCGTTGAACGGTAAGTTGATATGCGCCACATCGAAGACCAGCTTCTCAGTGCAGTAATTCTCCCGAGTCCCGAAGGTCACCGGGAGAGTAATGGCACCGAGTGGGCGAAAGGTCAGGGGGGGCGAAGATCTGAAAGTCGGAGCTGAAGCTTGACAAAAGCTTCAAAGCTTATGAGGTTCAACCCCGAACCTCCGTCCACCATCACATGGTGGAGTTGGATGTTGTTGATGGTAGGAGATACCATCAGTGGAAGTTGGCCAGCTCCAATCATGTTCCGAGGGCAGTCCGAAGCATCGAAGGTGATGGCAGTGTCCATCCACTTCCAGTGCGGCTCCGCCTTGACAGTTGGAGCTATTGAGGCCATGTCCCTCCACATTGTCTTGAGGACACGACGGGAGGTGATGTCCCACGAACCACCAAAGATGGTGTTCATGGTCTTCTGATGCTCGTTGTCGGAGACGTCGGAGTCATCGTTGACAGAGGTGTAAACAGCTTTCAAGACTTTTTTAGGGTCCTGAAAGCCTAACTCCTCTTCAGCAGGAGCTTCGTCGACTTTTTGTTTTCCTTCCCTTTGACAGAAAGGAACTTCTTCCCGACGCTTGTTGTAGCGCTCGACATGGTTCTGGACCTCTCGGCAACCTTCCAAGTTGTGGTTGATCGTCTTGTGTATAGGAAACCACATCTTGGAGCTGCCACCGTCTTCAGGCGACAGCCGAGGTCATTCTCGGGGTGTGGCCCCCGGCCATCCGGAGCTGCAACAGCTGCAGCAGTAGGCGTACCGGATGACGACTTCGTCTTGCCGTTGGACTTTTTCTTCTTCTTACCACTCCCGAAGGTAGTGGCTTCACCCTTGTAGGACTTTTTGTTTTTCTCCGGAGGTGGTTGGGAGTTCATTTCACGGCCCTCTGCAGCTTTGGCGCACTTGTCCGCCAAGCTAAAGAGTTCCATGAAGCTGGTGACCTCCTTGGTCGCCAGCTTCTCCAGCATCTTCTTGTCTCGTACGCCCTGTCTAAATGCCAAAATAAAAGAGGTGCTTGAGATAGAAATAATAGTGTTTCGTACCCGGGAGAACCTCTGGATGAAGGATCGCAGGGACTCTCCCCCCTTCTGCTTGACAGCAAAAAGGTCCAGTTCCATGCCTGGTCAGGTATATGAACTCCCGAAGTTGGCAGTGAGCTTTTGGCACAGTTCTGCACAACTGTTGATGGAGTCGGGCAGAAGGCTCATGAACCAGGACCTGGCGGTTCCAGTCAAAGCCACGGGGAAATAATTGGCCATTACGGCCTCATTGCCTCTAGCCGCAAGGATTGCGGTGGAGTAGATTTGGAGAAACTCAGCGGGATTGAAAGTCCTGCCAAATTTCTCCAGCATGTGAGGCCATAACTTCTGCGGCAATCTGACCATGCGTAGGTGCATGGCCAGGGCAGAACAACCTCATCCTACTCCCTCGGGAGGAGGACTGTCCCGAGCCTCTCGCCTCTCGCGAGCACGCTCTATATGGACATGGCCGTCCTGTTTACAGTAACGGCGATCAAGCTCTGCCCTGATGTTGTGAGTTGAAAGCTTGGTTACCGTACGGGTGCGTCGTGCCCCGGAAGGCAGCGACGTCGCCTGCTGAGACGCAGCACGCCTCCTGTGTTTTGAAGCGTGCAGACCAAGTCTACATGACACGATCCGATGCTGCGATGGGTCCCACCCTGAGGGGGGAGGACCTTGGTTGCTGATGCGATCAGCTGCTGCTGCAACTAAGTGTTCTACATCAGCCCTCCACTGCTCCATTGCTCCCTGGGATGCTCCTAGAGGCGGTGGACGTTGGAGAAGAGCACGCACGGCATGGAGCGCATATTCAGGATTGTTGTTTGCCGATGCCGTGACCGACGCAGACACCACATCTCGCTGTCCAGCTTGATTTTCCGGTGCGGACGGTGGCGGTGGTGGCATGACTCCTGCTGGAGCCACATCACCTTCTGGCTGCTGCATGTTGGAGGGGTTGCCTCCAGCATGTTGCGCAGCAGGGTTGCCGTTAGACGATCCAGCAGCTGAGTTCACCATCCTTGAATCCCGGGCGCCCCTACCTGGCGCGCCAACTGTCGGAGTTTTGATCCGGCAATTCTCCCGGTACTACCGTTGGTAGCCCGTAAAGTTTGTAGTTCGGTATTGGGCGCGCGAATATTTAGAACACGATGGCAAGTAGACACAAGGATTTTCATTGTTCGGGCCGCCTAAGCGTAATACCCTACTCAACGGGGTGTGTAGTTGTTGTATTGAGCGTCCGAGCACTTGTGAGTGTGTGTCAGAGCCTAGTCTGAGAGTGTCCGAAGATTTCAGCGGAGTCCAACCAGAGCCTCCCCTGTGTATCGCTCAACCAGTCCTTTTATAATACAAGGACTGGTCGTTACATCGCTAGCTTGGTCCGACATGTGGCCCTGGCAGTTACTGAGGCTTAATACATAATTAATGAGGTTAATTGCCCTTAATAGTGGGTTAACGAGCCTTGACAGTGTTGTTACTGGTATTAACGACCCTCCGATCATGTGTCATTAAGATGGTATTAATGACACTTAATCGGGTCTTGATGTCCTTGATTGTCCCTTGAAGGTCCGAGCCATTGGGGTCCACCAGTCTGGTTGTTTAGGCTCAAGGTCCGATGGCTGAACACGTGGCAGTTCCGGAGCTTTTTGTCTGGGATAGGAAGGTCCGGTGTAGTTGTACACGTGTCGGTAACGGAGCTTTCCTCTGTTGGGGTTAGGTCCGGGGGTGCCGCGCAGGTGTTCATCCCAGAGCTTTCCCATGTGTGGGATGTTGCTCCGGTTGCAGTATACACGTGGTAGCACCGGGACTAACCATAGAAGGGAGGCAGGTCCGGTCCCACATGACACGTGAGGCCTTCGGAGGTCTTCAACTCAGACAGGCGAAGTTCCTTTGGTATTCTTGTAGTCCCAAGGGGTATAAGGTACGCTGGGTACCGACATCGGTGGCCTCCTTTAGGCGCCGATCGAGTTCATCAAAGCGGTGTTCGACGAGGCGGACAGTCTCCTGAACCCAAAAGGGATGAGGAGGTGTGGGCACCGCGGGCGAGAAGGGGACTAAGGAGCTGCAGGCGCCACCTCTAGTTCCACCGGCATTAGCTGTGAAATAGTGTATCCAGTATGCTTTATAGTACGCCACTTCGGATGGTCGGCATGAGTGGAGATGATCAGACGGTTCGAAAATTGCACTTTCGAATTAATCCAAACCGCGGTTGGCTTCCTCTAAGTTGTCGCTTCACAGACAGTTTTTTAATTTGACATGCAAAGGGTCCAGGGTATGCAGTGGCCCACCTGGCATACATTGTAGATCCGTCCGACGGTGTTTCAGTTTTTCAGTTCCAGTTTTTAATTTTGACAAGCAAAGGGCCCACCGGCCCAAGGCATATGCAATGTTCAAGTTTTTTTCAGTTTGTCATGCAAAAGACCTCAATCATGTTTCATGACGTTACGTGTTTTCTCTTATTTTTTGAAAGATCGTCATATATATATATATATATATATATATATATATATATATATATATATATAGGTTGAAAGATCGTCAGAAAAACACAAGAAAAAAGCACAAGAAGATGAACACACCACACATTCATGCATTCATTAACACACACACATACACACACACACACTACAAGAAACACGTTCATTTGCGACGGCTGAGTTTATTTGTCCCTGCGCCCCCGCCGCCGGCTCGCCCCTGACTCCGCCGCCCCTACACCCCCGGCCCCGCCGCCCCTGCGCCCCTACCACCGGCATGCCTCAGCGGCGCCACGGCCCGGCCCGACCCACTGCACCCCCGCCGCGCCCCCGCCGCCCCCGGCCACCGACGCCCCCGACCACTGGTGCCCCCGAACCCTGGCAGACTCTATCAGCGATGATGGAGTTAAGGCCGGGTCCGAAAATGAGGACTCGAGAATGGATCAAGGTGAAGGCTCATCGCCCATAGCGACCGTGTAGCTTCTGTCCCCTCAATCCATCGGCGATGAGTCTTCCCCTTGATCCGTTCTCGAGTTCGCGGCGGCCTCAGCACCACTTCGACCCTGCTTCTGGTCTGACGACGTTGATGATCCACAAGATACTTTAAAGTCTGCGCATTGGTATTCTCCCCGTCATATTTGTTGATGCGTTAATACCTGATGTTTTACATCGTTTTCCACAGGAGGCAAAAATTAATGAACATCATTGATTAGCACTGCACCAAAAATTGCAGTGGGCCGCGTCAAGTCAGAATATGATTTTATTTACGTTCCATTTGACTTCAAGTACCACGCCTATGCTTTGAAATATATGATTATACTAATCAAGCTCTAATCTTTTACTGATTGATACTTAACCTCGTTTGTTGCATTTGCCAAGGTCCAAGGCCAACAAGGGCTACTGCTTTGTCAAAGTCACATTGCCAGATGCAGCGTTTCGGCTGTGGAAGCACCTGCATGACTTCCATTGAAAGGTGAATGAATCGCGGAAGATGTGCGAGGTCGACTACGCCAACATCTAGGTACGTTGCCGTCCGCTGCCACCGTTTTCCATTGCGCCGCTGCTGCATGGTGTTCACCTGCCACTGCTCGTCATCCTTTTGCTGGGTTGGGATGCGTTGGTGGCCCATTTCTCTAGGTCATGCTTCGACTGCGAAACCGAGGAGTTCCTGCCAGTGTGGTTCAACTCGCCGCGGAAGGTGAATGACTCGCGGAAGATGTGCGAGGTTGACTAAGCCAACATCCAGGTATGTTGCCATCCACTGCCATCGTTTTGCATTGTGCCGCCGCTGCAACGTGTTCACCTGCCGCTGCTCGTCATCCTTTCGCAGGGTCAGGATGCGTTGGTGGATGCGGCCAGGTAGTTGCTCTTGCAAGTGTATGGTAATTACGTGAGTGTTTGGTCAGGTCATGTGGTTAGTCCACAATGCACCCTAAACCCGGTGTTGAGGCCGTGTATTTGTCATTTGTGCATACACTCTAGTGACATGTGACAATGTGCTCAGTCATCAATTGCGTTTGGTTTGACGTCGAAGTTCGATTGGAGATAGATCATCCATTTCTTTATGTCTTGGATCATCCAAATTAACGTTTGGTTGGATGGACTGGCCTATCCAATTTTTTGTTGGTAGGTTGGATGAAACTTGATTGGATTATTGAATCATCAAAGTAGATAATTTAATAATATTAATTGTTTATATACTAATTATCATATTAGTAGCAAATATTAATGTTAATATCATAATTGTAATTATTAATCAACAATAAACAAAGTAATTATCACTAATTACATTGCTAAGAAGCATAATTAGATAAGGTGGATGGACTCACATCCAACCAAATATCCTGGACCATCTCATCCAGCATCTGCGAGGAATATTTTATATTCCTCAAACCTGGATCACCCATCTGACCGTGAAACAAATAACACATGACTGGACCATCCAATTAATCCAAGTCAATTCAATCCAAGACAAGCAACCATACACAGATCTTTTTGGCCACGTCGTACGTGCTCATGCACATGATGATGGATCGTGCACGCCGAGCGCCGAGTTATTCGGATCGCTGAGCAAATTTCAGACGTGGAGTTCGTGTGCCCATGCGCGCTGCAAGATTCGGTGCGCTCGCGTACGTGGCAATCATTAGGGAAGGATGGTACAGTCGCGGGAACCGTGCAGTGCGCCCTTGGCTGTAAGATTTGGAGCGTGAACGTACGTGGAAAACATATGGGCAGGGTCGCATAGAGACGGCTATGCGGAAGGGTTGCAGAGAATTCAATTTCCGCACCAAGGGGTTAAGAGATAAGACCCTCTGATTCGCAAGCCAGTAATGGTGTTTGGGAACACGGTATTTTTGGAGTTTTAGAGCAATTAGGAATACTGTGGTATTTGTGATTACTATGGTATTTTTTACATAATGGTGCTTGTCAGCCAAACAGTCCTATGTATTGCAAAATCATGGTATTACAAAACTGTGTTATTGAAATACTTTGGTATTGCCATGTCACTTTCAAAACTGTGGTTTCCAAAACTTTATTATTGAAAAACTGTGTTCCCAAACATAGCCTAAAGCTTTACTGTGAACCACTTCAGATGGTCTTAAAGGCAGGCCCGACTCTGGGCCTAGGCGGGCGGAAATAAATTTTCTGCGGCCCTGCTGCACAATGTCGCGCGTGCACCCCTGCCCCGCACGTCGTCCCATGGAAATCCCGCTGAGATCCTTTGCTCCGCGTTGGGTTTGTTGTCTGGACACCGATGCATGGAAATCCCGCGTGTCCCGCTCTCACAATTATGCGATTTTTATCGGACAACGTGCGAGGCGGGGCGCACACGCGATGCTGTGCGGCAGGGTCGCAGAAAATTTGTGGGCTACTGCCTAGGTCCAGGCCGGTGGGTGGGGGTGGTGGGGCGGGCACGATGATAGCTGGTAAAGACAAAAGAAATAAAATTAATTAAGTGTGTAGCTTTTTATTTTCGCGATTTTTTGAAATATAATTCTACTACGTACGTCCTACTAATGTTAGTTCAATGCTTTGTCCAAAACGTCAAATAAAAGAATAAGGAGGGAGTATTATATATAGTATAATATCACTAATGTGTTAATTTTCCATATGCGATGTTTTTCGATAAAGGAGGAGTTTTTTGTTAGTGCATGTACTGTAGTACACATTGTTCATGAACATAAAATAAAAGATATTTTTCATTAACATAAAAACAACACATATATTACAAACAAGAAAAAAACACATAGAAAACAAAATAAAAAACTACTACTCATCCTACTCTACTCGGAGGAGGACTTGTCCACCTCTACCGCCACCTCCGCCTCCGCCGGCGGCACCTCCTCTGTGACGCCCGGTTCCGAAAATGAACTAAGCTAACGCATATGTGTGCCGAGGATGTTCAACACACATACACGAGTGATTCAAAATTGATAAACAGATAATTACCACAGCTCAAATTATTAAATAAGTACTCTTATTACATAATTCATTATATCCTCGAATACAAGCTCTAATGAATATTAATGACAGGTTCAACTAATGCAGCGGAAATAGACTAATTAAGCAACTAAGCAAACTAAGCAAAAGGGATAGCGCAGCTCCAATAACATCACAGGCAAAGCTGACGGTACACACGGCCTAGATCTCCACATTATCGCCATTAAACTCACAATTCTGACCTGCAACTGTTGGGGGGGATTGCAAGAGTGAGTACATGTCGTACTCAGCAAGTGTGGAAAGTATGACATGTGGCTAATTCAAATGACGACAATAATAATGGCTAAGTGCTGAAAAGTACATTAAAACATTTGAAAAGCGATATATTATATGTATGTGAAGTAAAACCATCATAAACCATGTAACCATAATAATACCAGTCCATAATTCACCATTACCAATAACCATAATCAATGTCATAAACCATAATTCCATCCATAACCATAACCATAATCATAATATCAACCATAACCATTACCAAACCATAACCATCCCAGATCCCAATTTCCCTCTAATCATGTAGGTCATCCAGGCGCTCATAACCGGGAGCACGGCTATCATGATAGTTTTAATACTCTCCAGAGTTTGTACCACTTTACCCACGTGTTTGTGATTTCATCACCCGTCGGGGACTAAAGAACCTCCCTTATGCCAATTACACTTCCTTTGGTGTATGGCCAAGAGATCACAAAATAGCCTTTACAAAGGGATTACTAGCCTATTCAGACCCCACTGAGGTTTCACGGGTGGCGATGTCTCCCACTGAGCACATCTTCAACCAAGGGCCCCCTCTTGAGCCATTCGGATCCCAGGGTAGTCCCGCCATTCATCAACAAACCCAATCCAACTACCCCTTCCCCGAGCATCCACAATGGTCCAAACAGCACTAGCAAAGCCCTAATTAATCAGCTACGCCGCACCCATACTTGGCCTCGTGGTGGCACTGTAGTCCTGGCCTATTCTCGCATGAACCGGTCCTTAGATCTAAAGCAAGTAAACCACCATAACATCCAACCCATCCACATACCAGGCTTGCTTAGATCACCCATTACCATACCGTATTGACCAGTTCACATTAACCAGAATATCATTGATGCATAATAAAATGTGTAGTATTGTTTGTCATCCCAATTAATTAAGCAAAGCAACAAGGTAAAAACCCTTCCCGACTCTCTACCATATATTCCAGGTGACAAGGGTGGTCAAACAAAACTAGTAAACTTCCTACCATAGGATTGCCATCAATTTGACACAAGCATGCAGTTTGCAAACAAAACATTTATTTTAAAACAGGATCAATATGCTTCCATGACACTTGCCTTGCTCCAACGGATAGGGTTGCTCAAGCGCTTCGAAGTCTTGGTTCTGAAAATCCTCGTACACGATCTCTTGAGCACTTCCCTCTACTCGTGATCACACATAAAAGAAAATACATACAAATCAATATGATGCACACACATTAATCAACATGCGATGATATGCATGCATGCAAAGTACAATAATTGATTAACTACGGTTGTTTATTAATTAGATGCAACTAGTTCATACGTGTTCATCCGAGTTTATGGGGGTTTTAGCGAGAATTAATGCTGCTAAAAATAAAAAGACAATGCAACTAAAATCAATTTATGTCTATTAGATTTAATACGTCGTTAAAATTCGCATCGGGAACGAATCCTACCGTAGATCTGACGGCTTGACGATCGCGGGATGGGGACGATGCTTAGACGAAGTAGATGCGCAAGGTCCTCGGGCGGCACGACGACAGCGAGGCGATGACGACGATCTCCGGCGGACGGTGGCACCCTCCTCTTTTTCTTCCTATTCTTCCCCTCTTTTTTTCTTCCTTTTCTTTGCCTTCTGTACCGGCGGCTTTTTCCGTGGCTGGCGGTGGCGGTTTTGCTTCTGGCGTCGAAGGGAAAACACGAAGCCTCCGTCGGTATTTATAGGCGGCTGCGTCGAGTCCCGGTGCGGCACGGGAGCGCGAGCGGGCGCGTCGAGGTCGGGCGTCGGGCGGGGCGCGTTCGGTGACGGGGTCGCGTGCGGTACGGGCGAGTCGGGAGCGAGGGGCGGGAGCGGGGCCCAGGCGGCGTCGGTGCGGGTGGGCGAGGCCGGGTGGGGCACGGCGCGGCAGCGCGGGAGGGGGCGTGGGATACGGCGCGGGAGCGGGATTCGCGCGCGGTTCAGCGCGCGGTACGGCGTGGGGCCCGGGGCGGCGAGTGGGAGCGCGCGCTGCGCGCTGCTGGCTGGGCCGGCTCGGCCGCCTGGCTAGCGGAGCACCCCCTTTTTTTTTCTTTTGTTTATTTTTTATATTATTATTGTTATAATATATTTTATTATTTATATTTTATTTATTTTATTTATCTTATTCATTTTATTTATTTATTATATATATATATATTTATTATTATATAATTTATTTATATATTTCTTTTTATATATTGTTATTATTATTTTATATTTATTCCCTAATACATGTTTTAGGCTATAATTATTATTTTCTATTTCTTCTTTTTGCTACACCATATATGTATGGTTTATCATTTTTCTTTTATTCTATTAATACTTAGTGCATGAACATGTATGCAATGCATGATGCGAAAATTTAGGGTGTTACATCCGCCGCCGATGCCTCCGCCTACGCCGCAACCGCCGGCGGAGCATCCTCCAATACCAGATCAAACTTCTTCCGACTGACGGAGTTGCTCGCGAAACCCCACCCCGGCCTCCTCACCGATCTTCTCGTAGAGGCAGTCGAGACGAGCGGCAACAAAGCCTAACCCGAAGATGTAGTAGCCGACGGAGTCCATGCTGGTGTGTTGGGGAAGGACACCAAGTCCCAGTCGGCGATAAGAGTGAGATGTATTGTGAAATACATCCTGCGCCATTTTGTCGAGCCCTTTTGCTTGCACGTCAGCGGCAAACAGGCTGCCGGTGACCTCCTTAAGCTTGCCGTCGAGTTTGTCGATGCTTTCCTCGATGAGGTGGACAGTCTCATCATAGTTGGACGGAAGAGTTGTGGGCGCCGCGGGCAGAGACGGGAGTGGAGAAGGAGGTTCAGAGGACGTAGATGACCTAGAGTGCTTCCGTGCGGGGCTTCCCATTTGTGCAGCGATGGAGGTGCGAACAAAGAGAGAGAAGTGGTCGACAGTGGTGCGGCGGAGAAGCAGGAGGAGAAGTTTGGAGGCTAAAATCGATCGAGAGGTGCGGCGGAGAAGATGAGGACAGTGTGCCTTTATAGCGGGTCGTCGTCTAAGGGCATGAGTGGAGATGATCAAACGCTTCAAAAATTGTGCTTTTGAATCCACGGTCAGAGTTACTCCAAACCGCGGTTCGCCTCCTCTCGGTTATTGCAACGGCTCAACACGTCCCATCGGCCAGTTTCTTAATTTGACACACAAAGGTTCGGAGATTGACGTGAACGCGCGTGGCAATCGACCGAGAGTCCATATCTTTTTTTTAAGGATCCGACCATTGCCGGCCGAGAGTCCATGTCGAACTGATAATTGTCGTGATCATGGATGATGGTGGACATGAATGTAATGCATGTGAAAGAGATTCGCGATCAAGCATGTTTGGTCATGTGTTGAGGATTTTTGTGCCCCCTTGTTGAGGAACATGTTAATTGGATGACGTTGAGGATCGGATGTTGCGTACGTGTTTTCACAAGTGTGTTCATTTGTTCCTAAAATCAGAACACGTAGCGGCTAGCACCTACGCCTGTTGTTTCTCTAAAAGACGAGTACAGCGATACATAATGGCAGCATGCGATCGATTAATATGATGAACCACATATGTACGTAGTGAGAGATGTGTGCTTATTAGACAATGGTAGCCCACATTCTATCCTCGTACCGTCGAGGGAACATCCTTGTGTCAAATTTGTTATCTCTATTATGACAGGATAATATTCTTCATTGGTGTGGTAGTTAAACTGCCATATACTGTAGGTTGAGAGCATACACACATGCATGGTAGAGAATATGATAAATATAGAAATATATATACATGGTAGGAAATATTATTCTATTCTTGGAATACATGTTTGGGACGTAGCATGCATATGTACGTCTAACATCCATGTGAAAGACCTCGATCATGTTTGCTGACGTTACGTGTTCTCTTTTTTGTTGAGAGATCATCATGTTTGAGGCCTGTTGATCATGTTTGGGGCGTAGCATGCATGGACAACTAACATGCATATGAATGACCTCGATGCATGTGAAATAACATGCATGGTTTTAAAAGCAAGATATAGTGTTTCCTAAAGAAAAAATAATTTTATGAGAGATTGGGCGCACAGGTACAAAAGCTAGAACTTGAGCGATGCACCTACGAATTCCATATGCTGGGATGATCTACGGCAGCTGATCCGCAAACTCGGTTGTAAGATCAGTAGTCGCCAGAGAGCAGCTTGCGGCCGACCTCGAAGGAGACGAAGGCATTGATGCACGCATAGCTGATCTGCTCGTCGGAGAGATTGTACGCGTCCCGATTGCTCGTCCTCACCCCGTAAGGCTTCTCCATGTCGGCACCCATCACGGCGCTCGCGATGTCCTTCATCCCCACGCAGCAGAGGCTCGGGGATCCATCTCCTCTGTTGCGAGCTCGGCCAGGTCCACCATTTTGGCCACCTTCAGCTGCCAGTCCTTCCAAAGTCTGTTGGCGTCACCCTCCACGCCAACGCCGACGAAGCGGTAGTTGGAATCGCCGAGGAAATCTTCTAGCTCATCGTGGAAGTAGTCAGCGTGGATGACCTGGAAGATGAGGCAGCGGCGGCCGACGCAGAGCTGCAGAACGGCGGCGGGGTTCTGGTCGGCGGAGTAGCTGGGGCACCACTCGATGTCAAGCCCGATGAAGAGCTTGTGAAGGCGCCGGCGGTGGATGGAGAGGACCTCGTCGAGCAAGTCCTCCACGGCCTTGCCGGAGGACGTCACGGTGGTGGTGATCACGTCTTCCTCGAACGTCATGTTGTACACCTGAGTCCCCGCCATTGGGTCTCTCTCCTTGTCGTCCCTACGGTTGCCGTCTGCGGCAGCGCAGCGCAACTTCTCTCTTGTGCAAAACCTTCATCTACACCTTTAGTTTGGATTTTAATTGGAAACGGGCCTGGATATATAACTGATGCAGTTATGATATGAGCGGAGGAGTTTCCGAATTTGACGGGCCCGATAACGGAGTAAAGAGAGTAATGAAGATTTTTGAATCTTATATACTCTTTCTAATTTTTAATTCTTATCGTTATGACTGCAAGTTGCATTGTCTCAACCTAACACCATGTACAACAACATAAACATTTTTGAGGAGCCCACCCACTGGATATGCCGGGTGGGCCACGGGATACCCTGGGTCCAATCACCAGAGAGGAGCTAGTGTGAATACATGCTGGAGAGATCAGCGGAATCGGGAACTGGCGAATGAAGATGGATGTCAGCAGTGTCACGCTTCATGTATCAAAACGCGTGCCATCATTTTTCTTCTTCTCCTTTTTCTTGTAAGTTCGTATTATTTTCCACCAATCATCTAAGAGCATCTCCAACCCGTTTGCTATTTTTAGTTTGCTATTCTTTCAAATAGCAAATATGTTATCCACATTTAGCATCTCATTCTATGAGCATCTCCAACCCGTTTGCTATATGATGTGCTATATTAAAAAATTTCATATTTTATTAATATGTTATAATTATTTTAAAATTCAAATAACATTGTTGCAATGGCTATATTGTGACGTTTGTATTTCTAACGGCTATTTTTCAATGGTTATATTTCTAACGACTATTTTTCAATGGTTTTATTTCCAACGGTTAATTTTCAACAACTATTTTGCAACAGAAATGACAATAATGTAGCAGAAATTGGGGATAGCAAACCGGATAGCATTTGCTACTAGTAGCACACCGAGAGCTCCATATAGCAAATGGCTAAAAGTAGCAATCCTAATAGCAAACCGGTTGGAGATGATTTTTGCTCTAAATTTGCTAAATAATAGGATAGCACACCATATAGCTAATGGGTTAGAGATGCTCTAACTCTCCTTTTTATTTGAAGATGTACAGTTGGATTGGGATACGTGGTCGGCGTACACTTTATGACACACTAGTGAAAGTAAAACACCCGATACATTTTATGACACACATGTGAATGTATGATACCCGATACATTTTATTATTATGGAAGTCTATACTAAGACTCAATCCAAATCGGGCAAAAATTTTGATGACCCTTACTTATAGTTTGTTTTTGCAAGCCATCTTAATCAAGTCTTTTTTGTCATCACCCTTTTGCAATGATGCCCAAGAGCATCTAATCTGGGCTCAAGTTGATACGTACTCCAGAAACTATTGTAGCGTTTTTTGTGATTTACTACGTGCTTTGCTGTGTGATTGCTCATTATGTTGGATCCGTGTTGGGTTTGAACAGAGAGTGGGCTTCTCCCTGCTGGTCCTGTCAGATAAACTAGTAGGTGATAGTCACTTTTTGGATCTCCAGCTCAGTAGAGTTGGAAGTGGAAATATATTCCATTCTAAAAGATAAAAGAGGTAAATAGTCCACTAGTTTATCGTTAGAACAGCAACATTAGAACTATTTGTGCGCATCAATGAACATAAATATAAAGTTCATTACCTTAAGACGATACATTACAAACAAGAAAAAAGAAAAACACAAACTACAAACAAGAAAAGAAAAACAACACAACTAAGAACAAGAAAAAAACTACTTCTCCTCCACCTCGCTCCACCTACTTCTCCTTCTCCTTCTCCTCCTCCTTGGGCTCCTGGCTGGGCGGGGGCACCTCCCGCGGCAGAGATGGGAAGCCCAGTTTCCTCGACGTCGCCGCCACAAGGTTGTCGCGGCTGGCAACGCCGAGCTCGTCCGCCAGTGTCCCCTAGAGGAAGTCGAGGCAACTGGCCAAGTGCGTCATGCCGAAGACGTAGTGGCCTGTGGTCCAATTGCAACATACTCTGAAAGGGGACCAAGCCCAAGGCGACGCATGGAGCGCGATGTATTGTCAAATACATCGCACGCCATCTTCCGGAGAGCCCAATCCTTGTCCGGGGGGGGGGGGGAGTCTGGTCGGGGACGCTTCCCCTTGGCGTCCTTCCAGCGGGCTTGGCGGCGGCATTGTCTTGTCACCCATGGTGTTCTTGGCGCGGTTTTTGAAAGAGAGGAAGAGTGGTTGTGCGGAGAAGATGATGGCATGCTTGGGTGATCTTATAGCATAGTAGCAGCCTGGCTGGGGTGCTCATCCTCTGTAGTACTGCAGGTGCAGTAGAGGTGGCTGACATGTGGGTCCTACACCATGTAGGGCCCTCATGTAAGCCATCTCTACTGCACCTGCAGTACTGCAGGGGATTTGAACCCGCCTGGTTGTTCGTCTCTCGACGCGCATAGTAGTGGAGATGGGATGCGCAGCGGTTCCAATTGAATTCAAAGATGCGCATGTGGTGCTGCCGTTTAAGGTGCTTCGGTGACTAGCGCGCATGTAAGATCGGTGCGCCCGGTCGCATCAGCCGCCTGTACAAATGGCTACGGCTTGAACGAAGGACCAAACCTTATGCGGCAAACAGCAACGTATAATACTTCCTCTGCCCCAACTCAACTCTATTTCTGTTTTTGTCGAACTAATTACCTTTGACCAATGATTTATATGGAATTTATTAACTTCAATAACATGTAGTACTAGATTGTATACTATGGAAATATTTTCATGGTGAATCTAAAAGTACAATTCTTATATTGGTAAAACAGATAAAAATTTCGTAAATCTCAAAGATAGATTTGACAAAACCTAAGACTTCCCTTTGAAAAAGTTTTATATTTTACATTAGTTTTACATATGTAATAGGCACATAGGATATATCACTAAATAGTTTTGCAAAAAAACATACAGGATAAATTTTTATATCCCACATGCTACTACTAAGCAAATTAGGGGTGGGCAAATAAACCGAGACCGAAAAACCGAAACCGATAAAATCGAGACCGGAACCGAAAAGACCAAAATATCGGGTATCAGGTACTTTTAGGGTAGCAAATATAAATAAATGAAAAATAAATGTCGGGTTCGGGTATCACTCTCGGGTAACTGAAATAACTGAATAGTCCATCCATCAAATAATAAGTTAAATTATGCGTTCTAAACTATGAACAATTCAAAATTAGATATTTTATTTTCAAGTTGTGATGTGTGAAGCTGTTGGATTTAAACGTTTATTTTTTATTTTTCATTTGCCAATTTATAATAAATTACCTCATGGGATTAAATTTATCAATCATATTAAATTTGTTCAAACATGACATGGATATAATGTATAATTCGGATATATCGGGTAGGACCGAAGATCGAACCGGAATTTTGGTACCCAAAATGTTCGGGTACCTAATTTTATTACAACAATTCGGGTAGTTATTTCAAGAATCTAAATTTTGAAAAAGAACAAAATACCCGAACCAAAATATCAGGTAGACCGAATGCATACCCCTAACATAAATCCATCTGAAATAATTAGCTAGTTTGGGGATGAATGAAGTTGAGCTTGCGAGCTTGATGAGCACCGTCATTGTTTTGAGCAACGATTAATTTATGGCATCATCATATCTGGAGTAATTTTTTCTAGATCAATTGGGGCCGAAAAATTAGTTAACACGCTATATATGAGGAGAAAGATTAGGATATGCTACCTATTGCTTGTGTTGAATAACCCTGCACCGTGGACAACATATATCCGACACTTCATTCTGGTCGCCAGGATCATTCTGCTCTAGGGATGAAAATGGTACGGTAAATTCCCGAACCGTCCGACGCTGTTTTCAAAAATTTCTGATGCGATTACCATTTTCGACAATTTCCGAAATTTTCGATCCGATTACCGTTTTTATCGGACATTGAAATTTGGAAAACAGAATGGAAACGATTTAGACTGATTTCCGACCGAATTGTCAGAATACCGTATTTTAATGGAAAATTTCCGAACAATAACCAAATACTTTCCGAATAGTAGGTTGGGTCTAATGGGCTGACATGTACTCTCTCCGTCCCTAAATACTTAGGCCCCGTTTGGAACGTAGGAATCCAAATCATAGGAATTGGGAAAAAAACATAGGAATAGACAGAATGCAGGAACGAAGAAAGTGAGAAAACCACGGGAATCATAATCAGAGGAATGGAGAATTCGAGATGTTTGGAATGCAGGAATGAAAACATAGGAAAAATGTTAGAGCAACTATAAACAGAATTCTTTAGAATCTTAACTATCATTATTTGTCATACATAAATCAACGTCATAACTTCTTGCCAAAATGAACTACTAGTTTGCTTCATAAACAACTTCATTCCTATGTTTCTAACATCAAAACGTCTATTGCATTGTAGTAGCTCAGAAATAATTATTCCTTGCAAAACATTAGGTTAGTTAATTTGACTTTTAGCACCCTATATATTCCCTCCATAGCCAACCAGCAGACCACAAAGAACTTGGACTGGATTATTTCATTCCTCCATTTTACATAGGAAAAGAAGTCTTTCTACAGTAAAGGAAATATGATTCCTGTGTTCCAAACACCTGTGACATCAGCACAATGTAGGAATGAATTCCTTTGAAGTTTCCTTTAAAAATCCACTATTCCAAACAGGCCCTTATCGCTTTTTAGTTTATTTTTGAACACAAAACGACAAGTATTTAGAGACAGAGGGAGTAATAAGCTCAATTCTTTATGTTTTTTATTCATACACCAGTTTGAATAAGGAGTTGTTAAAGGTAATAAGCTCAATTCCGACCATTTTCATCCCTATTCTGCCCCAAGTCATCTAGGGCAGCAGGCGGAGGACCTTGATGGTCAGGATAAGGACCAGGCAAGAAATCATTGGTCAAAGGTAAGTTTGACCAAAGCTAAAAATAGAGATGAGTTGGGATGGAGGAAGGAGTACTTTTTACAGACCGCTTTGCAGGCCCCACTGCGGGCGATCTCCTGCCTGCTGACAACTCTAGCGGCTAAAGTAGCGTACAACTGCACTTTAGAAGCCGTAACCCCAGTTTGCATCAAAGGAAACTCACAGGACAATTTAAAGGAATGGAATCCTACGAAAGGGAAAGACATTCAAACGATTTTTTCAAGTAGCATTCCAAACGATGCACTTTAGAAGCCATAACAATCACTGCGCGCGTCTCATCATCTTCTCCACGCTTACTGATAAAGACACACCATCCTCTTCTCTGCAATACACACAGGCCATCCTCTTCTCCGCTTGTACTCTTCCTCTTTGTCTCCGTCACGCACGCCCTCGTTGGTTCCCTTCGAAGCCCATGGAGTTCCCCTTGACGAACGATATTGCGGTCCTGATCGCGGGGTGGGTCGCCGCAACCTCCCCGCAGCCCATGGACAACCTCTCCAGTCTACGTGCCACCTGCAAGGCCATGCACGCGGCATGCCGGGATCCTGTTGTGGGCATGCGCATGGCGCTGGAGTGGGAGAGGATCTAGAAGTTTAACTGGAGCTACGACCGCCTCGTGGAGCGCCTCGCAATCGTCAGCAACCCTCATGCATGCTACATCACTGGGTTCGACCTCGTCTTCCTGCACGGTCGCGCGCAGCCAGGCACCCAGTTCCTTGCCCGGGCGGCCGCGAACGGCCACATGGTGGCGGCCTACGTCCTCGCCATGCTCTGCTACGATGCTGACCCCAGGGGCCGCGACACCATTCAGTATATCCGACAGGTCGAAGGTGAGGCCCACGTCGGCTACAACGAGGTCGGGTCCATCGCCACATGAAGTGGACCAACAAGGAGTGTTGCCGGTGTCGGCATGAAGCCATGAATAGTATCGATGGTGTCGCCTGGATGTTCTTGGCAGGCCTTGTCCAGAAGCACCGCCGGTGGTGGTGCCCAATATTGATGATGATGCTTGGGGCAGCTTAGTAGGGGGGATCCAGGGAACTGCCCGCTGCGGTAGGCCTACGTGGGAGGAGTGGAGAGTCTTCTGTACAGAGAACTGTAGGATTAAGCATGAGCATGACCTGTTCTGCCGTCTGGCGTTGTACTCTATGGGTTATATTTCCTCCATTCCCGTTTGGATGCACCCCTAGTTCTCCCAACGCCAATTAAAAGAGAACAAAGGGAGTATATAAAATAGACTTGTAGTATATGTGTTTACTCTATGCCCGCTCGTCTCTGATGAATGTTGCACTTGTTGTGTTTCCCCTATGCACGCTCGTCTTATGTTTAGCACCATTTGCATCAAAGGAAACTTACGGGACAGTTTAAAGAAATGGATTCTTCCGAAAATGAATACATTCAATCATACATTAGTTTGGAACAAAGGAAATCAGTGTTCCCTTCTCTCTATTCATTGTCTCCACTTTTCATTCCAGTCGTTGCTAATCAACAGAACTAGCTGTTAGATAATCCTCAATAAACACAAAATAAACTAATCGACACATCTAGTTCGCAGCACATCCCTTGAAGCAATGGTAATAACTTCTGGCCACATATAGGAGTAGTGGTAATGATTACACCTGAATGTGGCCTAGAGGGGGGATGAATAGGCCTTTTTGAATTTTGTCGAAACCTGCAACACGTAACAACCAGATCAAAACTCAAAATATTGGACTAGTACGGTCAAATGCGGACTAGACCGGTGGGTACCGACTAGGTTAATTAAGTTTGATCGATTAATTTGATTCTACGATGTATGCAACGAAAATATACAGTTAATAGAAGTGTTGCAAGATTATGAACTAGGGTATACCACCAGTTAAGCTTATATTTGATGTTTCAACGTAAACTAAGTGTGATTGATTGAAACCCTAGATTGATATGAAGAATAAGGACGATGAACACAATGCAAGAACACAAGCAATTTATCTCGTGGTTCGGCTCCCACAGAGGCAACCTACATCTACGTTGAGGAGTCCACAAAAGGATGAGGTCTTCTCCAACCCTACCCTAGTCGGATCACCACGAAGGCCAATCCTCTTCTCTTATCAAATAGGGTAAATAACCAAATTCAAGGGGCCTTCTCACACGTTGAGGGCTCCCCTAGATTACAGTGACAACTCCACCAAAAACACACTCACAAGATTACAATGAAAATCACAGAAGTGTGTTAGGGAAACAAACCAAGAGCTCAAGAGTGATGAAATGTGTCTCTCCAATGTTCCGAAGTGTATCCTCAAAGGATTAATCTTTGTGGCTTTTGATTTCATGGAGAGTTGTGTTTTTTAGGCTCTTGGGAGGTGTGACGGCGCAGGGGGTCGAGAGAGTTAATGTTGGGCCGTGCACATCTATTTATATGGGGTTTCTAAAAGTGACCGTTAGGGTTTATATGGGGTTTAGCAAACACTAAGTGTCCCAAAATATCGGACTAGTCCGGCTGGGAGCGGACTTCTCTGATTTCGCTTCTGGAAATCTTCGGACTAGTCCGATAGTCATCGGACTTGTCCGGATCAGTGAACCCCAAGTGAATTGGGTGACAAGTCCGCACTTGGAGGACTTGTCCGATTTAGGTCAGAGGGTTTTCGGACTAGTCCATGCCAATAACGGACTTGTCCGATTTAGCTCAGAATGATATCGGACTAGTCCATTTTGTGATCGGACTTGTCCGATTTTGTGCAACTTGTGAAGTGCTTTGAGGACTAGTCCACACTGGGGAGGACTCCGATTCTAGTCAGAGAGATATCAGACTAGTCCGTGGTGATATCGGACTTGTCCGATCTTGTGCAGAGAGAGAGATCGGACTAGTCCGGTGTCAGTCGGACTAGTCCGGTCCGGTATAAATTTGTGCAATGTGTGTGTTTATTTGTGTTTGAGCTCTTGGGGTGTGTTTCCTTAACACACTCCACACACAATGATCTACTACTCTTGTTCCTTGAGCTCTTCCCCACATTGCTACCCATTCTTCCTTCTTTTTGGCACTTTGCTTATTTTCAGCTTAAAACATGTGCTCATCTCAACAAAGTAGTTAGGATCTAATTTGCTTGTCATAAATCATCCAAAACCCACAAGGGATTCCTTGATGCACTTTCAATCTCGCCCTTTTTGGTGATTGATGACAACCAATTGAGATTTCACAAAATATTATAAAAAGTGGAGATTTTCATAAAGTATGCACGTATGAGTTTAAAATGCATCAATCAATGAAAACATGATTCATATGTGCATTCTTTATGGTGTGATGCATAACTAAGTGCATTGAAACAATAATCTTGAAGAGAATGACATAATTGACATTAACATACCAATAACAAGCATAGATTAATTGACAAGTAGTTCAAAACATCGCATCACAGGACCATTAAGAAACAAAATAGCATATTAAACAGTTTTACAACCCACAAAATAAATAAAAAGCACAAAGGAAGCTCTCTCTCTCCTCGCATCCTACGGCTTAAGACCTAAGACCTAAGACTCCCCCTCAATCTAGGAGCAAAATCACAGATTTCATAGATTAATTCACAAGTAGTTCAAAGCATTGCATCATAGGACCATTAAGCAACAAAATAGCATATTAAACAGTTTTACAACCCACAAAATAGACAAAAAGCACAAAGGAAGCTCTCTCTCCTCGCATCCTACATCTTAGGACCTAAGACCTAAGACTCCCCCTCAATCTCTCCCCCTTTGGCATCAAGACACCAAAAAGAAGGAGAGGAGGGACCTAAAGTCTTCACGCCTCGCTGTCGGTCCTTTCATCATCTTCATCATCATCTTCGAGCTGATGAGGAGGAGGAGGAGGTACGGAGCCACTCGAGCCCCCAACGCCAAAGTAGGCAAGCTCGGAGGGGGTCATAGGCCCGAGCTTGGTGATGTCAGGGTTAGAGTCCTCAGAAATTACTGGAGATCTAATGGGGTCGATCTCCAGCTTTTGACTTAGCTGCTTGATATTTGCCTTCACATATCTCATATCAGCTTTTCTCTTTAGGTTGAGCTTGTGACTTCTGATCTCAGTCTTGCGTCAAGATTCGAAGAGGGCCACAAGATACTTCAGGATGCCACTTGAAGCCGCTTTTTAAGGAGCTGCCCTAGTGGCAGGGGCAGCCCCGGCATTTCCACTTGCTCTCGCCAGAGCCTCTGCAGTAGAATCAGGGGAGGGAGCAACTTGAGTGGTTGGCTTTTGTGGCATCTGAGACCTCAAAGGTAGGTGCTCCACATCTTTGACAAACTCAATCCCGGTGACTTTCTCAATCACAAACATAAGATACGGAGCAAAGCCACACGACCTGTTGGGTGTGCAAGAGATGTTGACCATATAGTTCCAGATATAGTCAGCCACATCAAACTTGCGGTCCTTTCTTATGACTCTCATCAGGGTTTGGAGATAGCCCTGCACACTCCCAGCATCCCCATCCTTAGGGGCAATTGTCTTCCTCAAAACTCTGTTCAACACCAAAAAGAATGGCTTCATGTTCTTCATGGAGGGAGGGTTGAACTTGGAGTTGGGCTCATAGAGGAATTTCATCTTATCCTTCTCTATGACACCTATATTGTGGATGACCAAGTTTTCATGGCTCGAGGTGTCAAGGTGCAGCAGGCTTGCAAAGTCTTCATAGGTTATACTGTACTTGGATCTGTGAGTCATTCAAGTAACACTCTCTTCATCATCACTAGAGAAATGGCAAGTCGCAAAGAACTACGCTATGACCTCATCATTCCAGTTGTTCCTGAAGGCAAAGAGATCCTTCAGGCCATGCCTCTCAATTGCTTCCACCAGTTCAACAAATGGTGAGCAGCACTTCTTCACAAAATGTGCCTAATCAATACACTGTCTGCGCACTACAGGCGTCTTCATTTGGAGATATAGACTTGTAGAAGTATGTATGGATGTTACTCCAAAATCTGCCATCCACAGCCTGCTTCAGGCGGCCATACCAATCAACATTTCTGAATTTTGCAGCCGAGTCACTGCCTTTCCCATTGAACATGTCCTCAGTGGGGTCCCGAGCCCCATGCTTCGGAGCTGACATCTTCAGGGGGCCAATCGGGCCCGTCGCGATCCCCTTGCCCTTGCCCTTGGCTAGGCGGGCACTCGCCGAGCTAGGGCCACCACCAGCTGTAGCCCTGGAAGCAGGCACCTTGCGTCGAGCCACCCTCTTTTGAGACAGAGGAGGAGAGGGGGCCGGCTCGGATGGTCGTTTCTTGCTTTGGTCCGTCGAGGACTGAAGTGGGGCTTCTCGGGTCATCTCGGCTTCAAAGTCCGAAGCTTCATCGTGAGAGCTCGACATGTCCTAAGAATGAATTGTACAAGGTATGGATAAGAATGGGTGACAAGGAATTGAGTGGATGACAAGAGAATTTGCATTGAGAAATTAAAAAGTTAGGGTTGAGTTCAGAAAAATCAGACTTGTCCGGTGTATAGGCACGGACTAGTCTGGGGTGACCGGACTTGTCCGTGCATGGACCGGACTAGTCCGGTATTCATCCTCAAAAACTTAACTTATGAGACAAATGGACTTTCTCAATGCAAGATTAGCCTAATAACAATGTAAAACATCAAGGACACTAGTATTAGGTGAAAGAAGCTAGGCTATTCGATCAACAATGAAGAAAAAAGGGATTTCTAGGGATTGGGCGAAAATTACCGAAGAAATCGCTTGAATCTCGAAGAGGATGGAGTTCAGGGCCGGACAAGTCCGCGAACTTCAATCTTCGAGCGAGGAAGCTTGATTTCCGCCCAAAAGTGGAGCTTTTTGGTGGAGAAAACAAGGAATCACCTTGGGAGCTCGAGCGCGAAGAGAGAGAAGCTTGAGGCAAGTTGCGAGGGTGAGGGAATTAGGGTTTGACAGCGGCTAGGTTTATGGACACGAAAAATCGGACAAGTCTAGAAATGACCGGACTAGTCCAAACTTTTCCAAAGGCTATATCGGACTAGTCTGTGGTCTACCGGACTAGTCCGGCCTAAACGGCGTTCTGCGTACTACTCTGCATAGGCGGACTAGTCCGGGTAACCACAGACTAGTCCGTGGTCACCGGACAAGAACTTCTTAGCCCATTCATATCTATTTGAAGGTACATATTTAGAGAATAGGGAGGCAAAACAAATCAACTAATCTTGATGAATATGATCAGTAAGCAAACAACAATCAAGCAATGACCATAATTCACCAAGATCCAGTAATTGACATAGTTTTTCAGAGAAAATTGAGAGAGATGATTTTCACAATCCAATCAACATATTTCAAGAAATCATACAGGTATGCAAAATTTCAAGCCACATTCCGAGCATCAAGGATGTTTAGTTCATTTCGAATCTCGCAAAAGCGTTTTTCATCAAGTGGATTGGTGAATATGTCAGCCAATTCTTTTTTGGTGTTGACATGGGAAATGGCTATATCTCCTTTCATGGAGTGGTCTCTCAAGAAGTGATGCCGCATGTCTATGTGTTTTGTTTCTAGAGTGCTCAACTGGATTATGGGCAATTTTAATGGCACTCTCATTGTCACAAAGGAGTGGAATACGGTTCATATTGTAACCGTAATCCATTAGAGTTTGTCGCATCCAAAGGAGTTGTGCACAACAACTCCCGGCTGCAACATACTCCGCTTCAGCTGTGGATAAGGCAATGGAGTTTTGTTTCTTGGAGGACCAAGAAACTTGGGATGTACCTAGGAATTGGCATGTACCGGAGGTACTTTTTCGATCTACTTTGCATCCGGCATAATCTGCATCAGAGTAACCAATGAGATTGAATTTGGAGCCTTTTGGATACAAAAGACCAAGGTTGGGTGTGTGAACTAAATATCTCAAGATCCTTTTTACGGGTGTCAAGTGACACTCCTTAGGATTGGCTTGAAATCTTGCACACAAACATACACTCAACATAATGTCTGGTCTAGATGCACATAAATAGAGTAGAGATCCAATCATGGAGCGATATACCTTATGGCTGATGCTAGGGCCATCTTCGTTGAGATCCAAGTGGCCATTTGTTGCCATGGGAGTCTTTATGGGCTTCGCCTTGTCCATCCCAAACTTCTTGAGTATATCTTGAGTGTACTTAGTTCGGCTTATGAACGCCCCTTCCCTTTGTTGCCTCACTTGGAATCCCAAAAAGTACTTTAGGTCTCCCATCATAGACATCCCAAACATGTCTGTCATAATTTTACTAAACTCCTCACAAAATGATTTGTTAGTTGAACCAAAGATTATATCATCAACATAGATTTTACAAACAAAAAGATCATTGTCAAAATTCTTTGCAAACAGTGTATAATCTACTTTGCCAATCTTAAAGCCATTTTCAATTAAGAAATCTCTAAGACACTGATACCAAGATCTAGGAGCTTGTTTGAGGCCGTAGAGAGCTTTACACAATTTAAATACGTGGTAGGGGAACTATTCATCTTCAAACCCTGGGGGTTGCTCCACATACACCTCCTCCTTGATTGGTCCGTTGAGGAAGGTGTTTTTCACATCCATTTGATAGAGCTTGAAATCATGGTGAGTAGCATATGCAAGTAATATTCTAATAGATTCAAGTCTAGCTACGGGAGCAAAGGTCTCATCGGAATCCAAAACTTCGACATGTGAATACCCTTTGGCCACAAGTCGTGCCTTGTTCCTTGTCACCACCCCGTGTTCGTCCTGTTTGTTGCGGATGAACCATTTGGTGCCGACGATGTTGGATTTGGGTCTTTCGACTATTTCCCACACCTTGTTTCTCTTGAAATTGTTGAGTTCTTCTTGCATGACCACTACCCAATCCGAATCCTTCAATGCATCCTCAACCCTTCGTGGTTCCAAAAAGGACACCAACGAGTAATGCTCACAAAAATTAGCTATGCGAGGTCTAGTAGTTACTCCCTTTTGGATGTCGCCGATGATGTTGTCGATTGGGTGATCCCTTTGGACGCATTGGTGTACTCTTGGGTGTGGTACTTGCTGTCTTGAATCTTCATGATCATCTTCTTCTCCCCCTAAGTGGTTGCCCTCATTGACTTGTTTATTATCTTCACTTTCTTTAGGTTGATCTTGTATGGAAGCTCCCCCTTGATCATTGATCTCCTCTTGCGGTCCATTTTCCTCATGCATATATAGAGGTAACTCTTGTGGTCGAACTTTGCCTAAGGCCATTCTTCTCAATGCTTGACAAGGAGCTTCTTCTTTATCTACCACACATGGATCAACTTTCTCCTTTTGGAAGCCATTAGTTTCATCGAACACTACGTCACGTGCTACTTCAACAAGACCGGAGGTCTTGTTGAAAACACGATAGGCGTAAGTGTTCGAATCATAACCATGCAAGAAACCTTCATCGGACTTCGAAGCGAACTTTGAAGTCCTAGGCTTATTGTTTAAAATATAGCATGGGGAATCGAAAACTCGAAAATATGATATGTTAGGCTTGTTACCGTTGAGTAGCTCATAGGATGTCTTCTTGAGTAGGTGATGAAGATAAAGTCGATTTACGGCATGGCAAGCGATGTTAATCGCTTCCGCCCAAAATCGATCCGAGGTCTTGTACTCATCGAGTATCGTCCTCGCCATCTCTATGAGAGTTCGGTTCTTTCTTTCGGCAACTCTGTTTTGTTGAGGGGAGTAAGGAGCTGAAAACTTGTGCTTTATGCCTTCTTCATCTAGGTACTTCTCACTTGTGTGTTCTTGAACTCGGTTCCGTTGTCGCTTCCAATGTTCTTGATTGTCAATTGGAATTCATTTTGAGCTCGCTTGAAGAACTTCTTGAGTATTCCTTGTGTTTCTGACTTGTCATGCAAAAATAAAACCCAAGTGAAGCGAGAAAAATCATCAACAACTACTAAACCATATTTGTTACGACCGATGCTTATGTAGGCAATTGGACCAAATAAGTCCATGTGATGTAGCTCGAGCGGTCTTGTTGTAGTCATGACGTTCTTGGCGGGGTGAGGTGCTCCAACTTGCTTCCCGGCTTGGCACGCACTACAAGGCCTGTCGTTCTAAAAAACAACACCCTACAAACCTCAGATGTGATTGCCCTTGAGGATTTTTCGAAGGTTCCTCATACCAACATGCGCTAGCCATCTATGCCACAGCCAACCCATGTTGGTCTTTGCAATCAAGCATGTGTCAAGTTCAGCTTTATCCTTGTTGAAGTCAACAAGATAAAGTTTTCCCTTTAACATACCCTTGAATGCAATGGAACCATCACTCCTAGAGACGATCACACCCTCGTTAGTGAACAAGTAGTTATAACCATTGTCACATAATTGAGATATGGACAGCAGGTTATAATCTAAGGAATCTACATGTAATACTTGAGAAAGAGTGTGTTGTGGTGATATGGAAATTTTAAAGGTACCGAGCACCTTTCCTTGACTATGTTCTCTGAAGTAGTTGCCCTTGCTTGGATTATCATTTGCTTCATATACAACGAACATTCTCCTGTCATATGGTTGGTGCAGCCACTGTCTAGCACCCATTTAGATCCACTGGAGGAATAGGCTTGCAAAAACAAATTATGCCTTGGTTTTAGGTACCCAAGCTTGCTTGGGTCCTCATAGGTTAGTCACAAGGGATTTGGGCACCCACACATGAGATTTGGTGTTCTCATGGTGTGGCCCAACATAATGAGCATGAATCTTTCCACAATTACTTCTCATTAAGACATAAGATGCTTCGAAAGTTCTGAATAGTAACTTTTGTTGTTTATACACAGGACTAGTCTGGGAGGCCGGACTTGTCCGAAGTACCGGACTTGTCCGGTACCTGACCGGACTATTCCGGTGTTCATGTGTGTTCAATGTTTTAATCTTGGACTTTCCAGTTTGATAGGGTCTTCCCTTTACAAAGGCAATGCTTTCCTTGTTATTCTTATGGCTTGTAGCATGTTGCTTTCCACCATGAGAGTAACCAATGCCACATTTGACATTTGGAGGTCTTGTGACCAAGTATGCACTACATGCATATTTGATCTTCTCCTTGTAAAATATGCCATTTTGTGCAGGATGCTTGACCTTGGTAGAGGTTGGCTTGTCTTTCAAATTGGTGTCAACCTTACCACATGTACAAGTGGAAGCAACTTCAGTCTTAGCGGGTTGAGAAGGTGAACTTGAAGAGGATGAAGGGTCACATTGCTTGAGTGACTCAACATGCACTTCAAGGATCTTGTTAACTTTGATTAGGTTAGCAAGTTCTTCCTTGATTGCAGCATTTGAGTCGTTTAACTCCAAGCAAGCTTCCTTGCTTGAAGCTAACTCAACCTCTAGTGACCTGCTTCGCTCCATTTCAAGATCTAGAAGTTTGTCAAGTTTGACATATTCCTCCTTTTGGGAGACAATCGTGTCTTCTTGATGGTGTATTAACCTCTCCTTCTCAACAAGTTGATCAAGTAAAAATTTCATTTTAGTGGTTGTTTTCTTATCTAATCCAATAAGCATATCTTCATTATCACTAGCAATGTCTCTATCACTAGAATAGGAATGCATGGAGGAGGGTTTTGTTGTTACCTTGCGTTTACCTTCCTTTGCCATGAGGCAAGTGTTGTTCCCCTTCCATGCGCCAAGTGTGGGGAAAAGAGTAGACTTCTTGGATGTCTTCTCGATGGCTATGCTAGCCATCTCTTCTTCTTCTCATCATGAGGACTCATCATTTGAGTCCCACTCTTTCCCTGTGTGCGCTTGTTCGGCTTGTTTCTACTTCTTGAAGAATTTCTTGGGTTGAGGCTTGGCTTCTTTAGTCTTCTTCTTGTTCTCTTCATACAGGCAATCAACTGTAAAGAGGCTATACTCACCACAATTATAGCATGCCCGACTCAACTTTGGCTTTGTTCTTTCCTTGTATTTGCCTTCACTTGATTTGGCGCCTTGTCTCTTCTTCATCATTTTCTTTAATTTCTTTGTGAATAGTATCATGTCATCTTCATCCAAATCACTGCTCTCATCGTCACCGTCCTCCTCTAATTGAGCTTCTCGTGATTCTTTAGATAAGGGCTTGAGGGTGGACTTCAAGGCAACCCCTTTCTTCTTTGCCGAGATAAGGTCGGCAATTTCCTTGACATGCTTCGCTTGCTTTTCCATCATCTCGAAATTGATGATTTTCCCAAGTAGCTCATTCGGAGTCATTCTCTTGTATCCGGGGCTTTCTCTAATCATGGAGCATAAGGTGCCGTTGCGAAGCATGAAAGCTCTAATGATGAGCTTCACCACCTCGTGGTCGTTCCACTTCTTGCTTCCATAAGATCGAACCTTGTTGACGAGCGTCTTATGTCTATTGTACATATCTTGAGGTGACTCATCTTCTTCAGTTGCGAATCTTCCCAATTCGCCCTCGATCATTTCGATCTTCGCTTCATGCACATGACGATCACCTTCATGTCCAGTTTGTATTGTGTCCCAGATCTCCTTTGCAATCTCGAGTCCATCCACCTTGGTGAACTCGTCCCGACTGAGCAAAGAGGTAATAACTGCCGCGGCTTGGGCATTTCGAGTAGAAGCTATGTCACGATCAATGACCAAATAGAACACATAGAGGATGTCGTGACAAGACTTTTGTCTACTTACAGCTCGGTGAGAAAACGGCTTCAATCCCCGACCAAAACTCGACGAACAGAGGGCGGCGGCTATGGCGCGAAACAGAGATGGAGCTCGACGTTGACGGCCAGGGGGGTATAAATAGGCATAGAGGGACGAGGGGGGGCTTGCCACAGCGAGCAAGCAGGCAGCTCGGTGGCTTGCATGCCGTGTCATGGTGTTGAGTGCTCCCGGCGTCGATTGGTAGGGACAGCGCGATACAGAGCATGTCCGTCGGTTCAACCGAGTTTGTGAGGCCGACAGATGGTCCCACCTCCCCTAATCCTTTTCCCTTCTCTGCAACTTTAATTCTCATACAAAACTTGATCCAAAAATTCTAGATTTTGGTGCGGAGGCTCAAATAAATATCTGGAACTTGATTCTGAAGTTGGATTTCGAATTTGGTCAAGTTTCACATGAATTTCAAATTTAAATTTGAATTTGGATGAAATTCAATGTGACCACTGAGTTAAATAGCAATTGAGCTTCAAAATTGTTTGAAACTTTGTGGACAGGTCAAGCTAGTTATGCTGACCTTGAGGGTGTGTTAAAATCCTGATGTTCAACTAATTTGAACAGAATTCAAAATTTGAATTCTAAATATGTCTTGAATTTGCTAAGCGTCTCAAACAAAATAGCAAATGGAATTCAAAAATCTTGAAACTTGGCAGGAAGTTTATCTGGAATATTAAGAGACTAGGGAAAAATTTATGGCCCCAGATTTGAATATTTTGGCAGGGCCTAATTGTACAGTGCTATATTGAAATGAATTTGAATATATTAGTACTGCATAGTAATTTGCCCTAGAAATTTTTATTCAATAAATTCCAAAACTTGCAGAAAGGTCACTTAAATTATTTTAAGGTCATTGGTGAAGTTCATCCCTTATGTTAATAAAATTTAAGAATGGATGAAGAAAAATTCTTAATGATCTCAAGTTCAAATGCACCATTTGATGTCCCCTATGGTTGAAAACAAACTGATAGTTGAACTTCATATTAAGGGAAAAACTGGGATTATACAACATGGAACTCAAGAATTTGGCATTTTTCTTCCTTCTTCCTCAATCGTTACTTTGAAAGTTTTTTGGGATGCTGAAGTTGGGGGTTGTAGGATTGATAGGAAAAGTACTTTCGGTGCTTGTCATTTTCTTAGTAATTCACTTGTTGATTGGTCCTCTAGAAAACAAAACTCAGCTGCAGAATCCACAGTTGAATATGAATATGTAAATGTTGCTAGTGCTTATCATTTCACTTAGATATGAACTTGGAAGAAGTTGTGTATGACTAAAACCATGTCCTTAAGCTTCTGATTGTCAAATGACATAGGCTTGGCTTGGTTGGTTAGAATAAGGCAGATGCGCATATAATATCTTGCAAATATCATATGATCTAATTTTGTGATTTGAAAAATAATAAAATGCAGCAACAAGTGTCATGCTTTCAGGTATTGAAATAGTTAAGTTTGTGAGATCATGACATGCTTAAATTGAAAATTACATTTGATCTCTTGCATGGCTTACACTACTTTATGTATTTCATTGTTGTGATAGTGTAAGTTACTTGATAGTATGACTTGGATGAGCTTTGTTTTATATGTATATGTTATAATATACTCATAACAATTAAAATTTCTCTTGTGTACCTTGCTGAATACAGTGTCAAAGGGGGAGAGACAATATGTTAATTCTAATTAAAAAAAGATAAGTATGCAAGGGGTAGAAATTTATTACACATCACATAAGTATGCAAGGGGGGGAAATTGATTACACATCACATACTCACAACTTATTTGGCACGATTCTTCTCAGAGGGAAAATTTGTTTTACTTCTCATTTTATTTCTGTTTTACAAAGGGGGATAAATTGTTTTCAAAACTTTTATGTGAATAAGCAAATGTTCGAATTTTAAATGGTGTTGCCAATGCATTCATCAAGGGGGAGATTGTGAGACCTATGTGTGCTGAATACATTGGCTTGTACTGAATACATTGGCTTTGATGATATATGTTCTGAAATTCTACCAAAATACCCTTTTTAGCAAGGTTCGACTCTAGCTCCGAGCTTCTGCAAGGTCCGACAATAGGTCTGACTTGCTTTGTCAAGGTCCAACATGTTTTTGGGTAGCTCTGGTGAGCTTTGTCTTTAGCTCCGGCATGTCTTTGATAGCTCCGGCATGTCTTTGTTAAGCTCTGATATGTTTTGCTAGGTCCGACTTATGTTGGTTAGCTCCAACATGTTTTTCTAGCTCCGGCTTTTGGGTTGACAAGTTCTGACCAGTTTTGGTAAGCTCTGGAGCTAGGTTGTACTAGCTTTGGTAAGCTCTGGCGCTAGGTTGTACTAGATTTGGTAAGCTCCAGCTCAAGCTTCGGTTAGCTATGGCATGATTCGGAGCTTGATCAAAATGTTCTTGTTTTTATTGTGAATTGTTTCGAACTTGCTTTACATTGTTGGAAAGATTACTTAGTATTCATTTGCTATGTTTTTGGTGCATTTTGTTTGATACGGCTGATATCGTTTTACTGTGGTTTTGCAACATGCTTTTGTGAGGTGCTCACGTAAGATGTTGTGGTTTCGAAACTAACGAGAGTCAAGTCAAGGACTTGTGCTCCGGAGTATTGGTTGTTTAATCACGTGCAGGAGTTGCTTGAGTTCAAGTCATGGCTGTTGATAGGATCCTTTGGACTAGTCTCGGGAGGAGATGAGGTTGCAACAACCAAATTCGGGAGGAATTGTGGTTGAGCGGGTCAGGAGGTCGCGCAGGATGATTGAATCAAGGGCAGTGCATATGAATGTTATTGGACATTGAAGGAAGGTGTTTGCACGTATGCATGCGGTGCATGACGTGGCAACATGGTTCTGAAGATGGGCTATGGAAGGAAAGATCTGGTTGGAAGGATTAGATCGTATCGGTTGATGACTTTGGCTGCGGCGGAGTCCGTTATGGCTCAATTTGGAAAGTAACGAGTTGGTTAGGATAGGATTTCGTGTGGGACATGAATTTGAGTGGTTTTAGGAATGTGGGATACATTCCTAATATGTTTGGAAGTCTTAAGATTGCTTCTATCTATGTATAGAAGAGTCCTGAGCAGTTATGGAAAGTTTCTATTCGTGAACTGAGTAGGATTAGAGTCCTGATTTGAGTTGAGTTGGCTTTCGAGCTGGTTATATAAGCAAGGGAGGCCAGAGCTTGTGGTAGACGACTTTGGGGCTGTTCCTCTTGTGTTCTATTGAATAAAATTCATAGTTGAAAGGATCTTTTTTGCCTTGTTCGTCAAACTTGTTCAAGACAAGTTTTTCTCGTCGAGTTTTCTGCACAGCACTACCTTTCTTTGGTGGTTTTATCATAACTCGAGTTTTACAGTTCCAATTGACGTTGTTCTTTTCGGTTGTCTTCAGAACTTAATTATATGTCATTTGTCAAAATTTCACGGTCATTGGATTTGTGGTTTTTGATATACATGAGTTTCCTTGCAGTAATACAGATCTATTTTTAACTCGGTAGAACAGATTGACCATTGTTCGATCTTTCGACCGTAACTTGAGTTTCTCTCGACGGATTTGAGTGATTCTATTTGTGTTGTCTTCGTGACTTGATTCTCTCTCATATCTATCACTTTTGTCATGGGAAAACACATTTAGATTATTCTCACACCTGATTTCTTTAACGGATCATTTTTCTGCCGAGGGGTTTTCATTGCTTCTGCTAAAAAAGTTTTAATCTACCATTCACCCCCATCTGGTAGCTTTTCATGTGCTCTTTGATCCTACAGGTTCCCGCCACCAAAAGCGCGCCAATCAGTCTTCATCGTCATCAGGGAGCCACAAGAGAGTGACACATGCAAGTTGACCGAGAATGGCACTTTTACCAGTTCGGTTGAACCACCACTTCGACCGAAGTGGTCTTCGCTACGTTTCAAGTGTGCTTTCTCCAAGTCACTTGCAGGCGGGTCCCATTGACTGATATGGGTGATACACCGTTGGATCTCCTCGGATACATATGTTTGTGGGCCATTCGATCCATGTGATCCCACGTGTTGACGCTTGATTGGTTGGTCTGATACTTTTTAGGATTGCTCCCCCTCTTTCACCCCAATTCCTGCATAAAATGTTTGCATGCACTGTTTTTCCATGGACAAGTGGAAATAGGTCAAGTAGGAAGGTGATATGAGCAATAAATGAAAGAATATAAATATGATTCTATGAATAATCTTTTATATTGTAACCTTGGCTGAATTAGAGATAGCATAATTCAAATTATCATTTACAAACATTTAACATGAATGGTTGTTGACGTTTCTAATGTCACAGATAAAAATCCGCGAGCACACGGAAACGGTCATGTAGCACATCTCCCTAAAGAGTAATCCCAAGGGTATCGACTCAAAAGAACATTTGTGCTAATCTGATGAACTAACTTACCCATGGACACAAAGTTGTTTGGTAGGCAAGAAAGAGTGAGGAATTCAAAGTATCTATTCTAATTCAAAGTAATTTGCGGTAGCTGCTTGGTTCAGGCATGGGTTTACCTCTAGCAACACTAGGACGACTGCTGCCAAGAGCCTATGGCATAGCCGAACATGAAGGATTACTAAGGATATATAGGGCTATCACCACCTACTGCCTACCTCTTCAATCCATGGGTCTTCAAGATATTCACTAGTGATTTATAACTTAAGCACCACACTTACGTTCTAAATAACTATTCTAGTTGTTTCGAACACAAAGCTATGACTAGAGCCTCTAATAAATTAAATCAATGAACCCACAAATAACTACTTGTGCAGACTACCTTGAATTGGGAATCAAACATGAAATGAGTTCACAAAGGCTTACTTGATTTTGAATCAAACCTCTATAGGGGTACAAGTGTAGAAGAGGGACTTGACAAGCCCAAGTCCCCATCTCCTAGTCTCTTCAACACATTCTCCTTCTACTTGGAAGCCTTTAGGACAACTCTAAACCTTAGGAGTGGTATTTTATTCCCAACTTTTGGTGTGTGTGTGTGTGTGTGAACTGAGGTGTGGGTTGCTATTTATAGGTGGAGAAGGGTTGGTTCCAGCCACTAATTGCACGCGAATCTGTCACCACTAACTTCTTCAAGCCAGGAGGAGCCAACATGTGGCATTTGACTGAGTTTTGCGCCACTTCCTAGTCGTCAAACTATTGAGGGCGGCCGACCTGGTCATAGCTCCGTTGGAGCCATCTCCGGGTCCTTGCCAGGTGGTTCCCATCCCTTGATATGGATGCTACACCGTTGTATGGTCTCGGATGCTTTTGTTTGTGGGCCATTTGATCCATGTGATGACATGTGGCATCGCCTGATTCATCGAAATCCAATTTAATGATTACTTCCTACATGTCTTGGTATTTTGGATTGAAATTCACTTGCATACAAATAAACACAACCACTTGTGGAATTGGTTAGTTTTTAACCCTACCACTACATTGTGTTTCTCTTTTATGCACATTATGAGGTGAATTGACAGTCTATATATGGCACTTAAGGACAGTCAACAATTTCCCCCACACTTAGTCCTTTGTTCGTCCTCGAGTGAAGGAAAGAATAAGAACTACGGTGTTTTCATAAATTTGCTATAAGTTAGACAATGAGGATACTAGATATTTCAACTCATACCTCAATTCATGAATTCCCTTTGTTGAACGTGACTACCACATCAATCTTGTGTGTTTGAATAGTGGAATGGTTGGAATGTAGTTCTATTGGATCTTCCACTACCGAAATGATGTGACAATTTGCTATATTAAGAAAGTCAAAGAAATAATTGCCCTTATCTATCATTTGGAATCTCTCAAAGTGTTTTGACCCTCATGTTGGCATGTTTTGCCAATTTTGTCCCTATAATAAATATTGCTATATCTAGAGCTTGGTAGAGATAAATGTGGCACACATTGCAGTTCATATATTACTAAGTCAAAAACTTGATCCTATGAGAGACATATGCAACAAACAATTTGACAAAGAAAAATCCTTGTGCACATGAATGGAATGGATAATTGTGGACTCCATGATTTTCTCTCTTTAAGGATGAAACATGGCTACTTTTTCTCTCTTTTTTTTGGTATACGTCCTCTTTTGAAGAGTAGATGCTTTTTTTTTGTAGCCATGTCTTCTACTCCTTTTAAATTTTTTTAGAGAGATTTTGGTAACCATAATGTATGGAGTTTCTTTATTTGGATGGATGAATGGTGGATGCAAATTCTAAATGTGAGATATTTTGCATGAATAGGGTGCACAAGAATTTCTAAGTCAAAAGTTCATGCATGTCACCCAATCGGGTCACGAGTTTGACAAAGTTCAATAAAAACAAAGTGGCATAGGCATGTGGTTTTCAATAAGTGTATCATATGGCCCTGGTGGGTATTTAAATTTCCAATGAGAATCAGGCAAAGTTCAAGACTCTAAATTTTTGCGAACATCAAAATCAACTTCAAGCAAAGAGATATCTCCTGGAATAACCCATTTTACAATATCACACTATTCAAATACTTAGATGATGTGTTTTTCCTATTTTAGTTGTGGGAACCACAAACAAGGCAATAAATTGAAATATAAAGTATTCATATTTTCAGCCCAAGCAACAATTGATTGCCAAGTATTAATCTCAAATGTTGATTTGTTTTAAATATTGAGTTTTAAATAGGAAATCAACTCAAACAACAGGGTAGCACATATATTCAGAGATAAGAGATCCAAACCGAACTTATGGAGGGAAATGAGCCATGCGGGGCCCACACCCAGTCGGTTGACCCCCTTCTGGCCTCTCTGTTGCTTTGTTTTGATGAGTCGAGTCGTATGTTCGGTTGTGCCATGTTTCGGGATGCAACACTATTTTTGCACGTCGGGATTTAGCGATTTTGGGTGCTTCCCCCACACTTGTTCACTAGACTCTTTATTCAACAAAAATAAACTAAAGGGGGGACTTTATCGGGTTAGATGAACCAGTAAGTTCACTTTATTGAATTCAAAATATTGAGGATTCTTACACTATTCACCCCAAACATGAGGAATATAAACTTGAAATTAAGCTAAACTCAATAAGTAAGCTTCCTATGCGGTCGAGACATCTAAACTATGGTGTGTTGTAGATGTCGGGCTTCCCAACGGCGTTGCATATGCGCAGTAGCATGGCTCTTATGACACGACAAACACCATCAATCTCCTCCATGAGGGATATGAGCTCATCCTCCAGTTCCGCCCTCTCAATGCGCCCTTCAGCCACTAAGTCCGATAGCTTATTTTTCTCCAAACGGAGAGAAGCCAACTCCTTAGAAAGTTGTGCCACTTTAGGGAACAAGGAGATTTACCGTCACTGTCCACAAATTTGCAAGGTGGCCCTCTGATGTCAGGCGGCGAGAGGTGACACCTAATTTTAGAGGGTGACGAGTCTGTCAACTCCCATCACCAAATTATCCATTTGCTTGAATAAGCCTTTTGCATAGCCTCCATTAGGCTTGTGCACATCTTGGATAATGAGGCGATCTCCCACACGCTCAGGCGAGGTACGCGTAGGTGACTTGTAGTGGTGGCTCACTACGTCACCGTCCTTGGTCTTCAGAGTGTACATAAACTCCTCGCCAGGCTGCAGATTTGGGAGAGACTCGTCTTTTTAGGAAAAAGATGGGTCTTGACTAGCTTAATGCCAGCCGTAGTCGGATGACGTGCAGGTGTCGTCGACTTCATGGGCATCCTCCAAGGGGAGAGCTATCGTGCATCACCATGAGGTGTGGTGCTACGCCCACGTGGAGTCATCGTCAGTGCCAAGATCATGGCGAGAGGTAAAACATCTAATTCCACCAAGGACTCCAATGCGAAGGCGGACTTGTCATTGGCCAGCGCGATGTCTCCGCTCAAGTTGAGGGTGGAGCAAGAGGAGGCATGAGGCACAATTTTCTTGTCGGCCCTGACTTGGAGGGGAGGAACAAGAGGTAGATTTTTCTAAGTGGTGATGGGTTCCTTTCTCTGTTCCCGTCTATAAATAAGCGAGAAAAATATGATAGCATCTAGAGTCTTATTGGGATACGTCAGGAGAGTCTGCACAAGAAAACAGAACGCCGACAGCGCAAAGGAGGAGTCGACCGACCCTAGGGTTCGGCCAAACCCTTTTTTGTTCCGCTCGGGCCAGATTTTCGTGGCTTGGCTTAATTGGCCCCATAGATGCTTAATTGGATGGGCCTATCAGTTGAACATGGACATTTTAGACATAACTGGAAGAAACGACGTGAAAATCAATAATATTTATCACATCAATTTCTTTTTCTGCCTCCTCCTCCTCCTGCGATTCAAGAAATAATTTGGGTTAGTGCCCACTCACTTTAAATAGCTTATCATCATCACCTTGGATTGTGATTGCTCCATGGGATGAGGTTTCTACAACAGTGAAGGGTCCTTCCGATTTTCATCTAAGCTTCCTATGTCCATAGAGTTTAATCCTAGAGTTGAAAAGTAAAACTTTATCTCCAAGTTTGAACTCTTAAGGCGTAATCCTCTTATCGTGCCATCTTTTGGTTCTTTCCTTGTAGATTTTGGCACTATGGTACGCCTTATCTCTACACTCTTCCAACTCGGAAATTTGCTTCAATTGGTGTTTTCTGGCTTCATGAAGGTCCATGTTCCTTCTCTTGATGGCCCGATAGGCTCTATATTCCAATTCTACAGGAAGATGACATGTCTTCCCATAGACAAATTGGAATGGAGACATGCCAGTGGGGGTTTTTTATGCAGTACGGTATGCCCCCAATGCGTCAGGTACCCTATGCTTCCATCCCGTTCCTATTTCCAAGAGAGTCTTTTGCAAAATATTCTTAATTTGTTTATTAGATATTTCTGCTTGACCACTTGTTTGTGGTGGTATGGAGTTGCAATGTTATGCTGGACACCAAGCTCCTTTAAAATGTTTCGGAAGGTCTTATCTATGAAATGAGACCCTCCAGCACTTATGACCATACGGGGAGAGCCAAAGCGTGGGAAAATGATCTTATGGAACATTTTCCTAGCTCGCATGGAATCAGCATTTTTGCATGGCAAAGATTCTACCTATCTTGACACATAATCTATGGCCACCAGCATACAGTCGCAATCATAGGACCTAGGGAAAGGCATCATGAAATCAATACTCCAAACATCAAATAATTCCATTTGGAGATTATATGTTAGGGGCATCCCATTGCAAACAAAAATTCCTCCATGCTTCTGGCCTTTCCAAAATCTGCGAATGAATTCTTTTGTATCTTCATACATAGAAGGCCAATAGAATCCACTTTGCCAGATCTTTTCCTGGGTACGGTAAACACCGTAATGGCCACCATAGGGGCTTCTCGATACCCTATGTACCGGGTATCCCTTGGTACTGTAAACAAAGCCATGGAGTTCTTATATCTAGGCGGCAGACAACCGAAGGAGATATGTCATATATCGGATCTACCTCCCTCCTTAGGGTGGCACCGGTGTTGCCACGTATTCAGAAGAGCCGCACCTGCCTCCCTCGATTGGGTAGCTCTAGTGCTACAACATGTCATGCAGAGCCGGACTTTGCCTCCTTCTCCAGGGAAGCTCCAGCACTGCCACGTGTCCAATTGAACTGGACCTAGCCCCCAGTAGAGGGAAGCTCCAGAGCTGCCATGTGTCAATGCTCGGACCAAAGTCTGCAACGGGAAGACTGCGAGACCTCCAATGGTGGGGACATTAATGTTATGTTAATGATGCATGATCAGAAGACTATAAAGACCAGTAATGCTTCTATTAAGGCACGTTATCATGCTATTAACTACCCTTAACACTATAGATCGTGTATAGGGTAGTAATTATAGTCAGGGCCACCTGTCAGGCCAGGCACTCGCTGTACCAGCCAGTCTTTGGCATATAAAAGGGTTCTGCTGCACGTAGAAGGACGACACATTTGAGACACATCCAAGCGCTCACACACTCATACTCATACAATCAACACTCACCATGTCGACTAGGGTATTACACTCAGGCATCCCGAACCACGTAAAACTCTAGGTGTTCACCTCTTGTCCATGATCTTGAATTGCGCCCCAACCTAATACGAACCTCCGCAGACTACTTCTTAGTAGTACCGGGGGAAGTGTTCCAGTTTACACTTTGACATTTGGTGTGCCAGTTAGGGGGGCATTCGAGATTTCAAGATGGTGAACTTTGTTGCTGCTTCATACAACAGACCAGCTAAGAAACTTGTTGGGGGAAATCCCTCCAATGTGTAGCAGCCGACCAATGTTTTTGTTTCGGCGGGCGTCGCACCACTCCCACCACCTGCTCCAGCAGCCAACACTGGACAACAGGATGGTCTACTCGCGTCGATCACTGCATCGACAAACAACCCGGAGAACACGCTAAATGTAGCGCGAACTCTATTTTAGCGTCCACCAACACCGAAAACTCCTCCCGCCGCGCTAGAACAGTGGTGCGATGACGTTGAGCATCTGGTTGCAACTGCGGCCAATGCCATCAGCAACCAAGGTCTGCCCCTTGCAGGGCAGGCACCTTCTCGGAACAAAACCTTGTCTTGCAGACTTGGTCCTCAGTCGTCAAAGCTCAGGAGACGTGCGCCCTCCCAGCAAATGACGTCACTGCCCTCCGGGACTCGCCATACACACACAGTGACGAGGCTCCCAACTCAGGACATCCTGTTAGAGCTCGACCGCCGTTACATGAGGCAAGACTGCCGCGTTAACATTGATCATGCTCATGAGTGGAGAATTGCTCGAGAAAACCCTTCTCCTCTTGGAGTTGGGGGCGGCTGTTCGGCCCTTGCCGTGCACCTCCGCATGGTCGAGTGGACTCCTAGGTTCCAGCCTCATTTGCTAGAGAAATACGTAGGGACGGTCAACCCCGTCGAGTTTCTTAAGATCTACTCCACCGCCATTCACACGGCTGGAGGCAATGAGGCTGTAATGGCCAACTACTTCCTTGTGGCTCTAACTAGGACTACAAGTTCCTGGTTTATGAGCTTACCACTTGACTCCATCTACAATTGGGTAAAACTCTGTCCCAAGTTCACTGCCAACTTCGGGAGCTCCTACACCCGTCCTGGAACTGAGCTGGATCTATTTGCCGTACAATAAAAGTTTAGAGAGCCGCTGTGATCCGTCATCCAGCGATTCTCTCAGGTACAAAATACCATTCCTTCTATCTCTGTGACATACTAGCTCAAGGTCCAATAGGATTGATAGAATAACTCATACCACCAAGGTATACCTTATTTTCCGGAAGTCCATCTCTAAAGAAGTATGAGCTTAAGCGTGCTTGGCCCAGAGCAATTTACGGATTGGTGACCGACCTGGAATTTTTCCCAGGTGCACACGAATGAGGACAAAATGCGCAGAAAAGACATATGTTGGTATGTGGGGCTAGTCTGTGATCCTAGAGAACTGCCAGAAGTAATTACTATCAGGCCCGTAGTGGTTGGGGTGTTATAGAATGGTATCAGAGACGACCCTCGCAGTTTCACAGGTGCGTACGGATCAGGGACATGGGTATTTACGCATGATGCATGGGTCTTCTAGGTGGCACTTGGTATGGTATGTTTGTCAGTACCGAACGTATGGGTGTGGCCAAGAGGGGACGTTCCTGGCTTAGAAGTTGACTGACGAGGATGTCGGTCTTCTAAGGGGGGTGGATTGTGACATCCTGGCTCAAGGTTTAATAGGATTGATAGAATAACTCATACCACCAAGGTATACCTTTTTTTTAGGAAGTTCATCTGTAATGAACTATGAGGTTAAACGTGCTTGGCCCGGTGCAATTTATGGACGGGTGATCGACCGGGAAGTTTTCTCCGATGCGCACGAGTGAGGGCAAAATGCGCAGAAAAACTGTGTTGGTCTATGTGGCTAGTTTGTGATCCTAGTGAACCGCCAAAAGTAATGACCGCCAAGCCTGTAGTTGTTGGGGTGTTACAATCTCCAACACTTCTATTGTTGTTGCATTCCAACGGCGGGTTAGAGACAAGAAGATGATGGAGAAGCTGGCAACCAAGAATGTCAGCAGGATCACAGAACTCTTCAACCTGGCTGACAAATGCCCATGAGCTGCGGAGGGCCGTGAGATGCACTCCAAACCAGCTGCAGAGGCAAAGCAATCGTCCTTCGAAGCTGAAGCTACTGCCTCTGGCAGTGGAAAAAAGAAGAAGATGTCAAGTGGCAAGAAGTCACTTTGCGACAAAACTATCGTTGTCGCCGTTGCAGCTCATGGTTGTCAGGGGCCATGCCCCAAAAAGCGACCTCGACCATCGTCTGAAAACAACGACGATGAAAAGATGTGGTGTCCGGTCCATAAATCAACAAACCACGATCGTGAAGACTGTCGTGAAGTCAAGAGGCTTGCTGAACATAATAGCAAGCGTCAAGACGAGACCCCATTCCATCGGATGGGAAGGGAAGCAAAAGATCGACGAAGATCCATTTGATCAAGAGCTAGGCTTCCAAGACGCCAAGAAGGCGTTAAAGGTGGTCTAAAACACCATCGACGATGACTATGGAGGGCCCAGGGATATCACCTCCCGGCGCATCCTGAAGACTACGCGTCGAGAGATGGTTGCTGCTGCTCCTACTGCCAAGGCGAAGCCACAACGGAAGTGGATGGATACTTTTATCACCTTCGATGCTTCGGACTGTTCGAAGAATATGGCCGGAGCTGGACAACTGCCCCTGATGGTCTCCCCGACTATCAAAAATATCGAGATCTATCATGTCCTGTTTGATGGAAGCGCGACACTCATCCTCCTCAGCTTCGCATCTTTTGTGAAGTTCCAAATCAACCTCTCGGACCTCAGGCCCTCACGCCCCTTCTCTATGGTAGGTCCAGGAGCCATCACACCTATCGAATCGGTTACTCTGCCCGTGACCTTCGAGACACGAAACAACTATAGGTCCGAGAAGCTTGTGAGACCTATGTGTGCTGAATATATTTCCTTTGACAATAAAAGTTTTGAATACTCCCAAAACATCTTTTTATTAAGCTTCGACCCAAGGACCGAGTAGCTTTGGCAAGGATTGGAGCTTGATTACAATTGTTCTGCTTTTATCTTGCATTGTTTCTAACCCGCTTTACAATCACAGAAAGTTTCCTTAGTATTCTTTTACTAAGTTTTTGGTGTGTTTTGGTCGTTATGGTTGATTTCATTTTGCTATGGTTTACAACATGCTTACGTGAGGTGCTCACGTAAGATGTTGTAGTTTCTGAACTAACGAGAGTCAATTCGAGGATATGTCCTCGAAAGTATTGGTTATTTATTCATGTGCAAGTGTTGCTTGAGTTCAAGACATGGCTGGTGACGAGATCCATCGAACTAGTGTTAGGGAGAAGATGAGGTTAAACAACCAAGTTCGAGAGGAATTGAGGTTGAGTTGCTCGGGAGGTCGCGCAACATGTATGAATCAAGAACAATACATATGAAGGTATCGTGTACATCGTTGGAAGATTTTTTCACATATGCAAGGAGTGCATGGACGTGGATACATGATTTTGAGGCGTCATGAAGAGATGTGTACGTAAAGAATTGGTCGGAAAGGTCCAACCGACAAGGTTATGGACTCGGGCTACGGCTGAGTCGTGTTTGACTCTAATATGGAAAGATTTGAGTTGGTTATGATAGGATTCCGTGTGGGTCACGAATTTGAGTGGTTTAAGGAATGTGAGATACATTCTTAATGTGTTTGGAAGTCTTAGGATTGCTTCTATCTGCGTATAGAAGAGTCTTGAGCAGTTATGGAAAGTTTCGATTCGTGAATTGAGTAGGAGTAGAGTCCTAGTTAGGTTTGGGTTGGCATAAGGGCTGGTTATATAAGCAAGGGAGGCCAGAGCTCATGGGAGACGACTATAGGGCTGTTCCTCTTGTTTTCTATTAAATAAAGTTCGTAGTTGAAAGGAACTTTTGTGCCTTGTTCATCCGACTTGTTTTCTTCAAGTCTTTCTCGTCAAGTTTCTGCACAACACTACCTTTCTTCGGTGGTTTTATCATAACTCGAGTTTTACAGATCTGATTGACGTGATTCTGTTTGAGTTGTCATCACAACTTAATTTTCTATCGTCTGTCAAAATTTTACGGTCATTGGATTTGTGCTTTCTGATCTACACGAGTTTCTTTGCAGTATTGCAGATCTGGTTTTTACTCGGTAGAACAGATTGACTTTTGTTCGATCTTTCGATCGTAACTTGAGTTTCTCTCGACGGATTTTAGTCATTCTTGTTGTGTCGTCTTCGTGACTTAATTCTTTATGATATATATCCCTTTTGTCACGGTGAAACACGTTTATATTAGTCACAATCACGATTTCTTTAACAGATCATTTTTCTGTCGAGGGGTTTTCATTGCTTCCGCTGAAAAAGTTTTAAATCTACCAGTCACCCCCCCCTCTGGTAGCTTTTCTGGTGCTCCTCGATCCTAAAATTGGTATCAGAGTCACAATGCTCTAATTATTGTGATTTGCACGTGTTTTTGACTAATACTTATGGAGAGATACTCGACAAAACCTTGTGTGTTTGTTGGTATTGATTTTCAGGTTTGGAAGGCATGCATGGAAGCTTTTATCAAGGCTCAAGGATTTGTGATATGAGAAAAAGTCTAAAAGCCTTACGAAGTGCCATTGAACGATCAAGTCATGGCTACAAACTTAAGAGATGTCGACAATAACAACAAAGCCCACAACTTCATGTAAGGACTCACCCAGAGTGACTTCGGCCGCTTTGCACATCTTCGATCGGCATACGATGTGTGGAGAGCACTTTGTTACTATAACGAAGGATCCAACATGATCAAGGAAGTGGGACAAGATATGTTCAAAAAGGAATACATGCATCTGGAGATGCAACCCGATGAGTCTATCGACGATCTTTTTGAAAATTCACAGCAACTTGCGTAGTGTCGACATTAATTTTTCTGATGCTAAAAATGCTAGGCAACTTCTTAGTGCGTTAGACATGTCAATCTGGGAGATGAAAGTTACATCTATTCGTGAATCAACTGTCACGAGTTCTCTTACATTAGATGTACTTTACTCTAAACTATAAACTCATGAGATTGACATCTTATCACGAAAGAATCCAAATAAGCCTATTGCATTCGTCTCAAAACGTGATGTGCCTAGCTCTGGCCAAGCATCATCTTGTAATACTCTTGCTTTGTTGTCCGCACTAACCCTGGAGTAGATCGAGGAATTCACAGAAGAGGAGTTAGCACTCATCTCTACTAGGTTCTCAAAAGCATTGCAAAATGTGAGAACTAGAAAGAGAGGAAGCTCTGGACCTCAACGCTATTCTGAATGTGGTAAGACAGGACACTTTCGTACAGAAAGCCCTAACCTTTCAGGTCCTACTACCCGTGAAGAAAAACAAAACAAGGTCTAGACCACCTCTGGAAACCCCAACAAGAAAAAGAAGGGTACCATAGGACGAAAGTTGATTAACTGCTTCATCGCCGCACTTCAAGAGCTCGGTTCAAGTGATGTAGACTTTGAAAGTGATGAAGATGATGACGATCTAACAAACTTATGCTTTATGGCGGGCAAAACAGGATCAAGATAAAGTAAGGAGGATGCAGAACACAACACTGATGATGATGAGGTATGTTCTAACTATAATGAAATGTGTGATGCAATTTCTCGTGCAACTATTATTGCCAAGAAAAAGGACAAAAAACTTGAGGATAATGCTGCTAAAATTGAATCACTAGAATATGAAATCAACCGTTTAAAAACATTGATTCATAGTGATGATGCATGTCCCTCATGTGACTTAATCTATGAACAATTGTCCACATTAAGATGTGTACACTCCTCCAATCTAGATAGACTTGATGAAGAAATTGAGAAGAACAAAAAGTTGTCTGAGTTTAATGTTAAAAACTTAAAAGATGCTTCTTGTTCAATAGATTATTTGCATTGTTTTGCATGTGATAATCTTGATAAGAAACTAAAAGATGCAATGAATGAAATTTATATATTGAACAATGCTTTACGTTCTCATGAAGTTAAATATTGTTCCAATTGCAAATTAATAGGAAAAACTTCATGTGAAAATTGCCTTGATCTGTCCGATAAACTTGATGACATGCATAGGATATTAGATAGGTTTTGTAATGGGAATAAGAACCTAAACTTGCTGCTGAATTATTCCAAGTCTTGCAATGATAAAACTGGTTTAGGATTTGATTCTCATGCTCATGCTAAGGCACATCCACCTAAAATTGTAAAGTCATTAGGAAGTGGTTTGATTCAAATAGTTTCTAAACAAAAAGAAGTGGTTTTCAAATCCACAGGAGTTTTGTCTCATTCAGTTTCAATTAAAAATGTTGCTTGCTCATCTAGACATGAACACAAAGTTAAATTTCATTGTACCTACTGTGGTAGAGATGGTCATGTCATAGATTTTTGTTATAGACTAGCTAAACAACAGAAAAAATGAAAGAATGATTGCTAGATCTCTTAACTTTCATGCAAAATTTGCTGCACTTGCTAAACCCAATGATAGGAACATGCAATCTGCTGTAATGAGTCGAAAACATGTAACATCTTGTAGGACAGTAGTTGGGTACAAAAATCCTGAAGCTTTGGCTCATAAACCCGCTGTTTTACCTCAGCTTTCGCGTGTTTTTCCTGCTGCATGTCGTGTGACTCAGTACTGAATTCCTAAATGCCTTTTGACTAACCACAGTATTGAGTCATCGACATATTGTTCTTCTATGTAGCTTACACGCTTGAGGAAGGAGAACATTTGGATTGTAGATTCAAGTTGCTCACGCCACATGACCGGTAACAAAGAATGGTTCTCCTCTCTCTCTTTTGTGTCACGTGTAGAGAATGTTACTTTTGCCGATAATTCTTCAGCTCCTATAATTTCTAAGGGTTCGGTTAGAGTAAATGACCACTACACTTTGAAGGATGTGGAACTTGTTAAAAATTTGAAATACAACTTGATTTCTGTTTCAAAACTGCTAGATGAGAATCTAGAAATTATTTTCACTAAAAATTGCTGCAAACATGAAAATTCAAACAGTGAGTTTATTTTTAACATGTCACTGTTTTGAAGAGTTTTTAAAGCTGATTTTGATATGTCTTCCTCTAAGCATAGGTGTCTAGTTGCTAATGATTCCAAAGACTTATATTTTTGGCATCGTAGACTTGGTCACGTAGGCTTTGATCATCTCACACGTGTTAGTGCTCTTGATTGCATACGTGGGTTGCCTAAGCTTAAAGGGGACAAAGAAATTGTGTGCTCTTCTTGTAGACATGCTAAGATGGTTGCAGTTTCACATACTCCTCTCACAATGATTATGACAACTGAACCGGGTCAACTTTTGCACCTTGACACCGTAGCACCTTCACGTGTTCAATCCTTCGAAAGTAAATGGTACATTCTTGTGATTGTTGATGATTATTCTAGATACTCTTGGATTTACTTCATGGCATCTAAGAATGAAGCTTTTAGTCACATTAGAACATTATTTCTTAGATTATCAATTGATCACCCAGGATCTTTAATAGCAATTAGAAGTGATAATGGAACCAAATTTAAAAGTCAATCTTTTGATCACTTTTGTGCTGAAAATGGAATAGATCATCAATTTTCTTCACCATATGTACGTCAACCAAACGGTGTTGTAGAATGAAAGAATAGAACCTTAGTTGAAATGGCTAGGACTATGCTTGATGAATATCAAACTCCTAGGAAATTTTGGGTTGATGCGATTGCAACTGCTTGTTATGTCTCAAATCGTGTTTTCTTTCGCGCTAAGCTAGGTAAAACACCATGAGCTCCGGTTTGGACTTAGGCCTATTGTTACACACTTTCGGGTCTTTTGTTGCAAATGATTTGTTAACAAACATGTAAATCTTGATAAATTTGAACCTAGATCCGTTGATGGCATGTTTCTTGATTATCCATCTCATACTAGAGGCTACCGTGTGCTTTTACTTGACACTAACAAAATTGTGCAGACTTGTGAGGAGTCCATTGATGATGCTAGCACAAGTACCAGCCCAAACATTGCAGGTCCGGATCCATATCCGTATGGGGAGAGCATTTTCGTTGAAGATGAGGAAGAAGTGGTGCTGCTGCCCAAAAATTCAGCAGCTAATGACATTGTTCCAACTCCCGATTTTGATTCACAACCAGCACCGACGACCACCATTGCTGGTCCAGATCCTCCTCAAGTCACAATCTCATCGATTTGTGATGAACGTGATGAAGAAGAAGAAGCTTGTGAAGTGTCCACTCCTCTCCGGTTTCTCAAAAGTCATCCCCCACAACAAATTATTGGAAGCTTGCACGAACGAGTAACACGGTCCAGGTTTTGCGATCCAAACACTCATGCTCATTCTGCTTTTGTGTGTTCTTCTGAACCCAAAGATATATGACACGCACTAACTAATTAGTCTTGGATTATTGCCATGCAAGAAGAGTTAGAAATTTTTGAAAGGAATAATGTTTGGAAACTTGTACCTCCACCTCAAGGTCACACTCTAATTGGAACTAAATAGGTGTTTAAAAATAAACAAGTTGAGGATGGGGTTGTGGTTAGGAATAAGGCTAGGTCGAGTGCTCAAGGTTTCACTCAAGTTGAAGGTCTAGATTTTGATGAAACTTTTGCTCCAGTTGCTAGATTAGAAGCCATAACAATTTTGTTAGCCTTTGCTTCATCTAAATGTTTTAAGCTATATCAAATGGATGTTAAAAGTGCTTTTTTTAATGGCTACATAGATGAGGAGTTTTATGTCAAACAACCACCGGGTTTTGAAGATCCAGATTTTCCTAATCATATTTACAAACTGTCCAAAGCCTTGTACGGTCTGAAACAAGCCCCTGGAGCATGGTATGATAGGTTAAAAACATTCTTACTTGAAAAGGGGTTTACCATGGGCAGGGTTGATAAAAATCTTTTTGTGCTTAAGCATAGCAATGACTCATTATTCGTTCAAGTGTATGTGGATGATATTATCTTTGGTTGTGCTTCTCATGATCTTGTGTCCAAGTTTTCAGGTATGATGAGTTCAGTATTTGAGATGAGTATGATGGGAGAACTCACGTACTTTTTGGGGCTGCAAATAAAGCAAACCAAGGAGGGTACCTTTGTGCATCAAACGAAGTATACAAAAGACCTCCTAAGGCGCTTCAACATGGACAAAAGCAAGCCTCTCCGGACACCATTGGGAACAGCAACAACACTTGAACTTGATGAAGATGGTGAACCCGTGGGTCAAAAGGAATATAGAAGCATGATTGGATCACTTTTGTACCTCACGACATCAAGATCAGACATACAATTCAGCGTATGTCTTTGTCCATGGTTTCAAGCCTCCCCACGTGCTCACATCGTCAAGCCCTCAAAAGGATTCTAAGGTACTTACATGGAACTCAAGAATTTGACATTTTTCTTCATTCTTCCTCAACCGTTACTTTGAAAGCTTTTTTGGATGCTGATTTTGGGGGCTGTAGGATTGATAGGAAAAGTACTTCCAGTGCTTCTCATTTTATTGGTAATTCACTTGTTGCTTGGTCCTCTAGGAAACAAAACTCAGTTCCAGAATCCACAACTAAATCTGAATATGTAGCTACTGCTAGTGCTTGCCCACAAATCATTGGATTGTTCAAACACTTAAGGACTGTGGGGTTGATCTAGATAGTGCTTCACTATTTTGTGATAACACTAGTGCCAATTGCATTGCTAAAAACCATGTGCAACATTCTAGAACTAAGCACATTGATATTAGGTATCACTTTCTCCGTGATAATGTTGAAAAAGGAAACATTGTGCTTCACCATGTAGATATCGAACAACAATTGGCTGACATTTTGACAAAACCTTTAGATTTTACTCGTTTTTGTTTCATTTGTAGTGAAATAGGGGTTATGCATCCTCATGGCTTACATAGAGGGGGAGTTTTGAAACATAAGAAGTCTATGTGTGAATCTGAAACTAAAATAATATGAGCATAGTATTTCATACATATATGACTTTGTGATTCCTTTTACATGCTGAAAGTTCTTACTACATTACTCGTGTTATACATTTTGTAGTTTTTTCCATGTCTAGTAATTGTAATAATTACTTACACTAAATCTGGTCATGGTCGAACTTTCGTGTTGTTTTGAACTTGATGCATGCTCACAAGTGCTTTTAATCATAAAGAATTAATCAAGTAATCAACTCACATGTTGTGTTTTTATGAACAAATATAAATTGAGAAAAGATAAAGAGAATATCCATGCTTCACACTTCTTCTTTTGAGATGGCTTATCATTGCACTTAGACATGATCTTGAAAGATGTTGTGTATGACTACAACCATGTCCTTAAGCTTCTGATTGTCAAATGACATAGGCTTGGCTTGGTTGGTTAGAATAAGGCAGATGCGCATATAATCTCTTGCAAATATCATGTGATCTAAATTTGTGCTTTGAAAAATAATAAAATGCAGCAACAAGTGTCATGCTTTTAGGTCTTGAAATAGTTAAGTTTGTGAGATCATGACTTGCTTAAATTAAAAATTACACCTGATCTCTAGCATGTCTTACACTACTTTATGTATTTCACTGTTGTGATAGTGTAAGTTACTTGATAGTATGACTTGAATGAGCATTGTTTTATATGTATATGTTATAATATGCTCATAACAAATAAAATTTCTCTTTTGTACCTTGCTGAATACATTGTCAAAGGGGGGAGGGGGAATTGATCACACCTTGCACATATTCACAAGTGCTTTGGCACGATTCTTCTCAGGGGGAAATTTTTTTCTATCTCATTTGATTTTCAAAACGGGGGAGAAATTGTTTTCAAAACTTTTCATGTGGATAAGCCAAATGTTCGGATTTTAAATGGTGTTGCCAATGCATTCATCAAGGGGGATATTGTGAGACCTATGTGTGATGAATACATTGGCTTTGACGATAAAAGGTTTGAATACTCCCAAAACATCTTTTTATTAAGCTCCGACTCAAGGACCGGGTTGCTTTCGCAAGGTTCCGAGCTCGATTACAATTGTTCTGCTTTTATCTTGCAATGTTTCTAACTTGCTTTACACTTATGGGAAGTTTGCTTAGTATTATTTCACTAGGTTTCTGGTGTGTTTTGGTGGTTATGGTTGATATCATTTTGCTATGGTTTACAACATGCTTATGTGAGGTTCTCACGTAAGATATTGTAGTTTCGAAACTAACGAGAGTCAAGTCGAGGACTTGTGCTCGGAAGTATTGGTTATTTATTCATGTGCAGGTGTTGCTTGAGTTCAAGACATGGCTGGTGACGGGATCAATTGAACTAGTCTTAGGAAGAAGATGAGGTTCAACAACCAAGTTCGAGAGGAATTGAGGTTGAGTTGATCCGGAGGTCGCGCAACATGTTTGAATCAAGAACAATACATATGAATGTATCGTGGACGTCGTTGGAAGATGTTTGCATGTATGCAGGGAGTGCATGGACGTGGCTACATGGTTCCGAGGCGTGATGAAGAGATGTGGATGTAAAGAATTGGTCGAAAAGGTCCAACCGCCTAGGTTATGGACTTAGGCTGCGGCTGAGTTGTGTTTGACTCAAATATGGAAATATTTGAGTTGTTTATGATAGGATTTCAAGTGGGTCACGAATTTGAGTTGTTTTAGGAATGTGGGATACGTTCCTAATGTGTTCGGAAGTCTTAAGATTGCTTCTATCTACGTATAGAAGATTCTTGAGCAGTTATGGAAAGTTTCGATTCGTGAATTGAGTAGGATTAGAGTCCTAGTTAGGTTTGGGTTGGCCTAAGGGCTTGTTATATAAGCAAGAGAGGCCAGAGATCATGGGAGACGACATTAGGTCTGTTCCTCTTCTGTTCTATTGAATAAAATTTGTAGTTGAAAGGAACTTTTGTGCCTTGTTCGTTCGACTTGTTTTCTTTAAGTCTTTCGCGTCGAGTTTCTGTACAGCACTACCTTTTTCCGGTGGTTTTATCATAACTCAAGTTTTACAGATCCGATTGATGTTATTATTTTGGGGTTGTCTTCACAACTTAATTTTCTATCATCTTTCAAAATTTCATGGTCATTGGATTTGTGGTTTCTGATCTATACGAATTTCATTGCAGTATTGCAGATCTGTTTTTTACTCGGTAGAACAGATTGACCTTTGTTTGATCCTTCGATCGTAACTTGAGTTTCTCTCGACGGATTTGAGTGATTCTTGTTATGTCGTCTTCGTGACTTTATTCTTTCTGATATCTGTCACTTTTTTCATGGTGAAACACGTTTACATTAGTCACACACATGATTTCTTTAACAAATCGTTTTTCTGCTGAGGGGTTTTCATTGCTTCCGCTAAAAAAGTTTTAAATCTACCATTCACCCCCTCTCGTAGCTTTTTACGTGCTCTTCAATCCTACAAAACTGTTGTTTGATGTGGCACACATCAATCTCCTCTTCAACATGATCCTAGGCAGACAAGCCTGTATAGTTCATGGTCGTGGTCCACGATAGCTACCTCATGTTGATGATGCCAACCCCGTCAGGCGTCCTGTGGATCCGAGGGGACCACACTGTTGGGGTTATTGCACTGGAAGAACTTCATGCCCTTGCATCAATGCAAGAAGAAGAATCCGGCAAGGAGCAAACTGCTCAACAACCACTGAGCTTGCGTCAGCACGACTCATCCTCTGCACCTCGTGTGCAGCCAAGCAGCAACGCCAACATTCGCGTCAAAGTGGTGCAAATCAGTTCTGATGCCGCTCAGACGACCCGTATATTGGGAGGTCTGATTGACAAATAGGAACTCGCGCTTGTCTCATTGTTCCGGGCAAATGTTGATGTGTTTGCATGGCAACCATCACAAATGACTGGGATCCCTAGGGAGGTGATCTAGCACCGTCTAAAGATATACGCCGGCGCACGGCTTAGACAATAGAAGCCCCAGAAGCAATCTATTGAGTGGCAAAACTTCATCATACAAGAAGTCAAGAAGCTGCTCGATGCTGGATTCATATGAGAGGTTCATCATCCACGATGGCTAGCAAACCCAATCATCATTCCAAATGCCGGCGGGAAGCTTCGGATGTGCATTGACTACACCACACTAGATAAGGCATGTCCAAAATACACTTTTCCAATACCAAGAATAGATCAAATAGTGGATTCTGTGCAAACTACTTTGTTTCATAGATGCTTATTCTAGATATCATCAAATTCCAATATCTAAGGAAGATGAAGAGAATATTGCCTTCATCACAATAGATGGGTTGTATTGAATACTGCCATGCCTTTTGGTCTTGAAAATGCTGCTGTCGGTACCCTTAGTACTGGATTCCCCCACGCACAGGATGAAACGGCTACGGACCTTGCCTCCCGCACAGAGGCGAGCTCTGGTGCTTCCATGTGCCCGTAGAACTGGACCCCGTCTATCCTCAGAGGTGGGCTTCGAACCTGCCACATGTCCCATGGAGCCAGAACCCTTCTCTCCTAAGGAGTGGGCTCCAGACCTGCCACGTGTCCCACGGAGCTGGACATTGCCCCTCCTCTGAGGTGGGCTCCGAAATCGCCACGTGGCCAATGACTCTCTATGAGCGGTAGGTTGCGGGAGTTAAGAGCGGCGTGCTCTGTCCACTCACGAATTGAAGACACGTGCCTTGCCCAAGCGCATGGGTGTGGTGCAACATACACCCCTGTCAGGTACCCTACGTCCAATCACATCGCAGTGAAGGCACTACAAGCCTACCCCACTCCGCCAAGTGGATAGCCTGCGGCGACAAGACAGATGGACGGGACATCCCCTGCCACCATCAGCAACTACACATGGGCCACTGGCATCAGAGGCAGCAAGACGGCGAGTGTTCAAGCCATGGTTGGAGGTAGCGTACGCTTGAAGCCTTAAATCTTATACAAGATATGATCACCCCGGGGCCACCTGTTAGGCACTAGACCCCACTTTTAAGTTGCCCAGCCATGGACTATAAAAGAATCGGGCAGCCACCGATTTAGATGGTAGCTCTAGTCCGCATAGACTAGGAAGACCCCAATTTACACATTCACACACACACACACACCAGCAATATAACCTCACCTTGGAGTAGCGTGTTACGCTCTTGCAGCCCGAACCATGTAAAAATCACAGTCTCACACTCTCATGCGTTCAATCACTCGATAGGGGACTAAGCCCTACCAATCAAAGAACCTCCGCGGGCTACTCCTTAGCAGATCCGGGGGAAGTATCGCTTTAACACTTTGACATTTGGCGCGCCGGGTAGGGGGCTTTTCTCTCTGGAAGTTGTGCCTCCATTACTGCCAGAGCATCCAGCTCCGACACCAACCAGGGGTCCTGCTATCAACGTTCTTCTCATTGACAATAGGCATCACCGAAGCATCCAGTTCCGGCACCACCCAGGGGGCCCGCCGTTAATGTTCTTCTCGTTGATGGTGGGCGTCGCCAGAGCATCAAGTTCCAGCACCAACTAGGGGGCTCGTCGTCGACGTTCTTCTCGTTGATGATGGGCATCGTTGGAGCATCCTGTTCCAGCACCACTCAGGGGGCCCGCCGTCGACGTTGTTCTCGTTTATGATGGGCGTCGCCAGAGCATCCGGTTCCGCCACCACCTGGGGGGCCCGTCGTCGACGTTCTTCTCGTTGATGTTGGGCACTGCCAGAGCATCCAGTTCCAGCACCACCCAGGGCCCGCCGTTGATGTTCCTCTCATTGATGATTGGCGCTACCGGAGCATCTAGTTGCGGCACCTCCTAGAGGGCCCGCTGTCAATGTTCTTCTCATTGATGATGGGCGCCACCAGAGCATCGAGGTCCGGCACCACCCAGGGGGTGCGTCGTCGACGTTCTTCACGTTGATGACGGTCACCGCTAGAGCATCTAGCTCGGGCACCACCCAAGGAGCCCGCAGTCGACATTCTTCTCGTTGATGGTGGGCGCCGCCAGAGCATCATGCTCCAGCACCGCCCAACGGGCCCGCCATCGATGTTCTTCACGTTGATGATGGGCGCCTTCAGAGCATACAACTCCGGCACCACCCAGGGGGCCCGCCATCAACATTGCGCACGTTTAGGGTGGGCGCCACCTCGCTTTGACAGCTACCTTGTCACCACCGCCACTGGAGAATTCTCCGACGACGACCACGCACCTTAATTCAAGTCCAGCGCTCCACAAGGGGCCCGCTGGCGTCAACTATCCAAGCTCTCGCACTCCACCGAGGGCTCGCTGATGACATCCTACGACTAAGTGGTCGGCGTGCCCAAACATTTGGCCACACCTACCATAGGGCCTTCCCATGTGCAGGACATCAAGTGGTTTCCCGCCACCACGGCGACAACGACATCACCAAGGAGTTACGGTAAGTTCAACATGATGATCCGCTATAAGTTTTACTTTTGGCATGGTGAGGGGTCCAGAGTATATAGCCTGCTTAATCTAGTTTTGCACCCTACGCTTGTACACTTTGCCTCACCAGCGCCACTTCGGTAAAGCTTCACCCTGGGTGTAGTGGTAGAATAGTTTTTTGTTTTTCTGAAAAGGGTGTCATAGAGTCTAAGAGCAGCGCTCAAAGCAACTAAGCTTTGGGGGTCCGATCCAAAGTGTTCAACTTGCTTAGCCTGGTTCCGTACCCTAAGCCCGTACATTTTGCCTCCCTTGTCATCCGGTGCGGGTCGTTGCCTTCTTGTAAAGCCTGCCTCCTCCTATGATTACCAAGTTAGAAGAATCACTATCTTTCCCTATGCTCTATTTATTTTCATTTAATTATGCATTAATTTTATGATCATCAAATCATGCTCGTTATCGCATATTCTCTGTCATATGCTCGGTCACTCTCTCCTTGTCTCGCGCCTAGTGGAGTTATGCAAACCCACTATTGGCAGGTCTGCTTGAGGTTCCAGTGATGTATTAGGGTTCTTTGGTTGTTTTTCTGCTCGGGTGCCCGTGGCGTCGAATGGTCACTCCTCTGAAAAGCTAACGCCCCTGGGAGGTCCAGAGTGTACAACCTGCTTAGTCTGGTCCTGCACCCTAAGCGTGTACACTTTGCCTCTTCAGCGCTAATGGCTGAGTACAGGGGGCCGAACATTATACACTCCTGAGCAAGGCGATAACCATAAACCAGGTACCATCGCACTGAATTATCCACACGCTGTAAGCCCGGCTCAGGACCGTAAGACATAACGAGACTAAAAGCAGTAAGGGAGTAATCAACGAGCAAAATTTTTTACATAATGTGTTGATTTTTTGCTTACTTTTGCATATTGTCTGCAATATGCCCGGTTACATTTCTCCTATCTCGTCCTAGTTGGAGTTGTGCTACCCAGCTAAAGGCGGGTCCACATGAAGTACCTGCAATGTGTTTGGGGTCCGATGGTCGTTTTCTTGCTCGGGGTCCATGGTGCCGAATGGATCTCACTCCTAAAAGGATAATGCCGAGTTGTAGGTCTAGGGTGTGCAGTCTGTTATGCCTAGTTCCGTACCCTAAGCCTCCGCACCTTGCCTCCTAGTGCTAACAGCTGAGTACAGGGCACAAGACGGCTCATGGCCTGAGCAAGGTAGCGACCATACCCTGAATTCTGTCGCATCGAATTACCCATGCCCCTTATCTTAACTAAGGACAGTAAGCCATAACGAGACTAAAAGAGTAGGGAAGTAGTAACCGGTGAGCGAAATTACTCTTTCTCTATCATGTGTGCAAGTCATACAGGAAGTGACACTAGTGTCGCTTCTTCGAGCTCCTGCGCCTTCCAAGGGGGCCGCTGGCGACACTTCTGCGAGCGCAGGCGCCTCCCAAGGGGCCCACCAACGTCACTTCTACAAGCTCCAGCGCCTCCCAAGGGGGCCGCCAGCATCACTTATGCGAGCGCCTGTGCCTCCCAAGGGGGCCGCCGGTGTCACTTTTGTGAGCTCTGGCCCCTCCCAAGGGGGTCATTGGCATCAGATCGCCGAGCTCTGAGCCCTCCCCAAGGGGGTTGCAGGCATCGTTTCTCAAATCTCCGGTGCCCCCCAAGGGGGGCCGCTGACATCACTTCTCCGAGCCCCAGCACCTCTTAAGGGGTCCGCTGGCGTCACTTCTACCAGACAAGATAAAGGCCTCACCTGGGGGATCGTCGCCTCCCTCGAGGTGAGCCCAGGGGCCACTGTCGGTACCCTCAGTACCACGTACCCCTGCTCACAGGATGAAACGGCTAAGGAACTTTCCTCCCACCGCAGAGGCAAGCTCCGATGCTACCACGTGTCCAGCGGAGCTGGAACCTGTCTCTCCTCAGAGGTGGGCTCTGGACCTGCCACTTGTCCCGTGGAACCAGACCCCTTCTCTCCTCAGAGGTGGGCACTGGACCTCTGCCATGTGTCCTACGGAGCTCGACCTCACCCCACCTCAGATGTGGGATCCGGACTCGCCATGTGGCCAATGACTCTCTATGAGCGATAGGTTGCGGCAGTTAAGAGTGGCGTTCTCTGTCCACTAATGCATTGAAGACACGCGCCTTCTTTAATTGCATGGGTGCGGTGCAACTTACGCCCCTATTAGGTACTGTTGTGTCCAATCACATCGCAACAGAAGCACCTTAGGCCTACCCCACTCCGCCAAGTGGGTAGCCTGCGGCAACAAGAAAGAAAGACGGGACATCTCCTACCACCATCAGCAACTATGCATGGGCCATTGGCATTAGAGGCAACAAGACGACGGGTCTTCAAGCTGCTCTCAGAGGCCGTGTACGCAAGAAGCCTTGGATCTTATACAAGATAAGATCACCCTGGGGCCACCTGTCGGGCCCCAAACCACACTTGTAAGCTGTCCGGCCTTAGACTATAAAAGGACCGGGCAGCCATCGATTTAGACGGCGGCTTTGGTTAGCTCGGACTTGGAAGACCCCAATCTATGCTTTCACACACACACACACACCAACAATAAAACCTCACCGTGGAGTAGGTTGTTACGCTCTTGCGGCCCAAACCACGTAAAACCACAGTCTCACACTCTCATATGCGTGATCACTCGATAGAGGACTAAGCCCGGCTGATCAAAGAACTTCTGCGGGCTGCTCCTTAGCAGATCTGGGTGAAGTGTCGCATTAACACTTCAACAACTGCATCAACTTTTGTGCAAGCCATGCACAAAACTTTTTGGGAGCTGATTAGGGACCTGATGGAAGTCTACATCGATGACATCGTTGTCAAGGTGAAAAACAAGGATTCACTCCTCGACAACCTTCAAGCCATCCTCAACAAGCTGTGCCTGACACGCACGAAGCTCAACCCGAACAAGTGTGTCTTCGGGGTTAGCTACGGAAAGCTCCTTGGTTTCTTGGTGAGTCACCGAGGAAATGAGGCAAATCTGGCCAAGATAAAACCCATCGAAGAGATGCGGCCTCTAGCCCGTATCAAGGATGTCCAAAATCTAACAGGATGCCTAGCTTCACTCAGCCGATTCATCTCAAGGCTGGTAGAATGGGCGCTTCCCTTCTTTAAGCTGTTGAGGAAGTCCGAATCATTCCATCGGTCTAAAGAAGCAGAGAAGACATTCCAAGAGCTCAAGCAACTCATCACCACACTACCAATCATGGTAGCTCCAGATCCTAGTAAGCCTCTTCTGCTTTACATTGCTACAACTACGGAGGTTGTCAGCATGGTTCTGGTTGCGGAGAGACCAGAAACATCTTCAACTCGAGAGCCTAGACCCCTCCGGGAGGGTCTGGAGCTACCTGAAGGCGAGTCTAGGTTCCAGCCCCCAGGCACGGATCCTAAAGTCAAGATGCCTTTGGATCAACCTCCCTCATCTGAGGGAGTATGTACTCAAGAAGGAGATCCAGACCCCTCTGGGAGGGTCCGGGTTGATGAAGAAGAAGCTTCGGACCCCTACGGGAGGGTCTGAACTGTCCAGCGACCAGTATACTTTATCAGCGAAGTACTTCACGATGCCAAGACTCAGTATACTGAGGTGCATAAGCTACTGTATTCAGTCTTTATTGCCTCAAGGAAGCTTCGTCACTACTTCCAGGCCCACAAGATATCAGTGGTAACCTCTTATACACTGCGAGCAATTTTACATAATCCCAATTCTACGAGAAATATTGCCATGTGGGCAGCGGAGTTGGCAAAATTTGACCTCAAATTCCTGCCTCGACATACAATCAAGAGTCAGGCGCTGGCTAACTTTGTGGCGGAGTGGACACCTTATTCATCAACTCCAGGGGGCCTCAACGAGCAGAAGCCGGAACCTAAGGTCCTGGCCTTCCCTAAGCCTCACTGGACTCTTTACTTTGACAGCACCATGTAGAAGTAGGGGGGCGGAGCTGGAATCCTTCTCCTCCTCTCTCTGACTAGGGAGAAGGTCAAGTACATGGTGCTGCTTGACTTCAAGGCAACGAATAACATGGCGGAGTATGAATCTCTAATCTTTCGCCTCAAGGTGGCGCTATCATATGGCGTTCGACAGCTCCTGTTGAAGGGTGACTCACAACTCATCATCAAGCAAGTCAAAGGCGAATGCAGTTGCAGTAACCCTCAACTTGCTTCTTATCTACGTGAAGTCCAAAAATTGCTGAAGAACTTCCACGTCCCGAACCTCCGTCATGTCCAGCGTCTCAACAACGCTAAATCTGACGACCTCTTGACAAAGGCTTCAACCGGGGCTAAAGCACCCGACGGGGTTTTTGTGAGGACATTACCAGCACCTGCCGCTTAGCCCACTGAACTGAGTGAAGGGGGCATGACCAGCACCCCAAAGCTGGCGGTCTCGGTGGCCCTATGACCATGACGTCCACCAAGGATTGTAAGTGCTACAGGAAACTCCGAGCGACCAAGCGCGCAAGATCTGGAAACTCAAGTTAGTCCTGACGCATGGATCTTGGAGGTCCAGGACTACTTGAAAGACAACATCCTTCCTGAAGATGGTGTATCTTCTAAGTGAATTGTCAGGTTGGCTAAAAGATACACATTAGTAGAAGGGGATCTCTACCGACGTGGCGCAAACAACATTCTAATGCGGTGCATATCCCGAGAAGAAGGTTGCGAGCTCCTCGTAGAGATCCGTGGAGGTGAGTGCGGGAATCACGCATCATCCCGCACGCTGGTCGGTAAGGCCTGTCGGCATGGTTTTTATTGCCTACAGCATTCCAGGATGCAGTCGAGCTAGTCAAGAAGTGTGAAGCATGCCAGTTCCACGTAAAGCAGATTCACACACCGGCGCAGTGACTACAGATGATTCCTCCCACGTGGCCATTCGCTATCTGGGGGTTGGACATTTTATAAACCTTTCCAAAAATCCGTCGGAGGTTACCAATTTTTATATGTTGCCATCGACTAGTTCACGAAGAGGCCGGAAGCAACTCCAATTGCGACTATCAACAAGCAATCAGCCATCAAATTCTTGAACTCCATTGTTTGCAGATTTGGAGTTCCGAACAGAGTCATCACTGACAACGGAACCCAATTCAAAAGTGCAACTTTCCAAGAGTACTGCGAAGAACTCGGCATACAAGTCAGCTATGCATCAGTAGCTCATCTGGCAAGCAATGGCGAAGCTGAGAGAGCAAACGCAAAAATACTCAAGGGACTCAAGACACGCACTTACGAGCGCTTGAAGAAACATGATGCCAACTATATTGAAGAACTTCTGTCTGCTTTTTTTGTGAGCCGAACAATACCTAGTCGAGCAATAGGAGAAACACCCTTCTTTTTGGTGTACGGAGTTGAAGTTGTCCTTCCTCCAGAGATCACCATGGTTCTCTTCGAATCCAGAAGTTTGACAAAGGCATGCAAGACCAGCTCTAGCGTGAAGACCTAGACCTCGTTAACGAGGCAAGGTGCCAAGGAGCTGTCCAAAACATGAACTACCGCCAGGCGCTCTGGCGCTATCATCAAAGGTATGTGCATAACCTGCAGTTGGAGGAAGGCGATCGGGTGCTGAGGAGAATACTTACTTGTGAAGGGATGAACAAACTTTCCCCCAGCTGGTAAGGTCCCTTTTGAGTCATCAAAGTTTCCTGTCCTGGATGCATCTGCTTGGCAACAGAGTTTGGGATACCACTTTCCAATCCACGGTACATCGAGCACCTTCGTAAGTTTTATAATTAGTTACACAGAGGTGAGTCTGTATTTGCATCAAATGTATCTTATAGAGTCTATGAACAGAGTTAGGAGGATCTTAGATCAAAATCGCACTCAACTTGGTCTTGTACTTTAGGTGCGTCTTTACCATCCCTGGTTACAACAAGATGAATAACACACTTAACTTGGTCCTGTACTTCAAGTGTGTCTTTGTCTCTCCTGTTATTCGGACCTATAATGAAATACATTTGTATAAGCAGACTCTACGTGCAATAATTTTGTGCAAGCTCATTATTTTCCTCAATTTTTACCTTCTTGTCAATAGCAATATTGTGCAATCCATTTCAAATTTAGTCCAACAAATTCATGTGATATATAATGTTTGGTAATTTTCTATCAGATCTTAGTATTGCTAGATTGCCGACTCGCGTGAAAACCAAAGCTAATGATAGGTCCAGAGTGCGCGATCAACATAACCTGGTCCAGCACCCTAAGAACACCACTCTACCTATTCTGATGGGTTTCAGTAAGGTGGGTCTAGAAAGCATTAAGATCTAAGGATGTTTATATAGTATAATTATGTTGTCAAAGTGAATTGTTAGGATCTAAAGTTCAAAAAAGGATAATACGCCGCAAATGAGCTATAGGCAATAGGATGAATTTTACTGCTTTTCTTGTCTCTTATGTGCGGTAAAAATGAACAATTGACGACAATATGCATGGGCGATGGTGGATGCTGCCGGAGCAATAAGCTCCGACAACCCCCAGGGGGCCCGCCGTCCACGTTTGAAGTGTTGACAGTGGGCGCCGTCGAAGCATCAAGCTTCGACAAACCACAAGGGGCCCGCAGTCAATGTTTTATGCGTTGAGAGTGGGCGCTGTCGAAGTAAACAAGCTCTGAAAACCCCCAGGGGCCTGCCGTCAATGTCCTACGCGTTCTAAGTGGGCGTCGTCAAAGCATCAAATCTCCAACACACCTAGGGGGCCCACCGTCGATGTTTTATGAGTTGACAGTGGGCACCGTCAAAGCATCAAGCTTCGACGTATCCCAGAGGGCCCACCATGTTCTTGGAGAAGTCAGACGCATCAAAGCAGATTGGTGTTTCCAACCACTTGTGGTGTGGCATCAGGCTGGGGGTAGGACGTACCGAGGCCACCACTCGACAAAAGGTCTTGGCCGCGTTCCAGGACAGGGGGTCCCAGGTCCCCCCATAGATGACGTGGAGTGCCTTGCAGAGCTCATTGCCGCTGCTGAAGTCGGACTCCTCGTTGGTGTAGACTTCCTTGATGGCTCCCTGCGCTTCTTGGTACCCCATCTCCTTGTCCTCTTCGACCTGGGGGTCGACCTCCTACTTGGCCTCCCGCTGGCAGGAAGGACGTGCCGTTTGGGTGCTGTTGCAGCTGCTCATGATAGTGCTCCGTGAGCTTCTTGATCTTTTGACACTGACAAGCGTTGTTGCTCTTGGTGTTGTGTACCAGGCAGCGCTCGCTGTCGTCGTGGCCCTAGTTGATGGCTATTTTATACCAATTTCACCCGTCAATATAACTCAATTACGTGAAGGAAATATCATTTCTTGCACACATCACCTTTCTACTTAACCTATTTCCACTTGTCCTTGGAAAAATAGTTCATGCAGACATTTTCTGTAGGAACGGAGGTAAATGAGAGGGAGCAATCCTATAAATTATCATACAAGCAAATCAAGTGCTGACACGTGGCATCACATGGATCAAATGGCTCACAAACAGTAGTATTCGAGGCCATCCAATGGTTTATCACTCATATTAGTCTATGGGACCCCCTGGAAGTCACAGCGAAGAAGCACACTGGAAGTGGTCAACATTTATGTTCGGTCAAACTCCCTGTTCGGTCGAATTTAAATTTGCACCAAACTTGTTCAACATCCACATGTCGAGTCCCTGTGGTGCCCTGATCAAGATGAAGACTTATTCTCGCGCTTTTGATGGTGGCAACTAAATCTTCTCCAGCTATAAATAGGACCCCCTACCCTCACTTCTCACACAACTTGAGCATCATTCTATCGCATATATTAGTTCTCCTAGATCCTTAGTGGAGGTTAGGCTATAGAGAGGAGCCTCTAGTCCCAAGTCCAAATTGGAAAAGGTATGGCTCATGTATCTTTTCTTGTATTTGTGACTTTATCATAATAAAGATATTAACTTTAGTGTTCCTCTATACATATGCTTGGATGAAGCATTTCTTGTTTGATTGTGAATTCCATGTATGTGGTAGGAATAGTCTTTATGTCAAGCCCTAATGTCATTATACTATCATCATAAACACTATAAATCCCCACGATAGTCTAATTAGTTATGATATGATCATGTTAATATGAATAACTTATGCTATGACTCAACATTGGTTCAACGATGTTTAGGTTAGTCATTGCCTTAGGATGGCTTGTGCCATGGCTCCTAAGATATTTACTTAATATGCTAGCATATTGCTAGGATAGTTTAGTAGCGTTGGATGTTTCTAGACCCACGGAATTAAGAGGTAGGGAGTAGATGGTTATAGCCCTATCTATCCTTTGTAATCCTCCATGATCGGATATGCCACAGACTCTTTGCGTCGCCCTAGTATTGCTAGGGGTAAGCTCGTGCCCGATGTGTTGAACAACTTAGTATAAGGATTCACCATTGACATGCTCATTAGATCTGACCTAGGCTATGTATATGTATATTAGAAGCATTATAGGATCAACTCCCAACTCTTAGTCTAATATCCATTAGGACCCATCTACCTTCAAGAATAGATTGCTTAGGTATGTGTCACACTACCTGTCGAAGTGTTAATGCGACACTTCCCCCGGATCTGCTAAGGAGCAGCCCGCGGAGGTTCTTGTTCGGCGGGGCTTAGGCCTCAAACTAGTGTTCTAGCGGAAGAGTAAGAGACACGATGGTTTTTACGTGGTTTGGGCTGCAAGGAGCGTTACGCCCTACTCCACGGTGGATTGTATTGCTGGTGAGTGTGTATATGTGTGTGTGTGTATCGGGGATTCTGAGTCTGGTCCTTGTATCACTAGTAGTATAAGCCTTTTATAGTCAAGGTCAGACGCCTCCTTACAAGTGGGGTCCTGAAGCCCGATAGGTGGTCCCAGGGCGGTCTTATCCTAAAAGATCTAAGGCTTCTTCTGTAAGCTTGGTCTGACCGCGAACGTGAGGACTCGGCGTCTTGCGCCCGGCTTGTCAGTAGCCCATGCGCCGTTGCTGACATTGGTAGGGAATGTCCCATCCAACTGTCTCTGACGCCGTAAGCTACCCACTTGGTGGAGTGGGATAGGCCTGCAATGCCTTCACTGTGATGTGATTAGTCGTAGCGGTACCTGACATTAGGCGTGCGCCGCGGAATGCGTCTGTGGAGGGCGCGTATCTTCAAGGCTTTATGGAGACAAGGCGCACAGACCTCTTAACTTCCTCATTATCTGCTCAAGGCATGTGGACTTACCATGCGGCTGCTAGGGAGCTCTCCGCTATGGTGGAGGCCACGCCCATCTTGCGGGCCATGTGGCACCTCAGGAGCTCACCTTTGGGGGGGGGGGGGGGGGGGGGTAGGTCTCGCCCCGCAGGCTACGTGGCAGCTCGGGTGATCGTCTCTGCTGGGGAGATCGGGTCTCGACTTCATGGGCCATGTGGCAGTTTGGGAGCTCACCTCAGCGGAGGAGGTCGGGTCCTGTCCTGCTAGACATGTGGCTGCCTGGGAGCTTGTCGCCAAGGTAGAGCTGAGCTCCCCCTTTTGGATATCTCGTGGGCACCCCGGACGTTCCATCTGAGGCCGGTGGGTTTGGGTTTCTTTGAATACGTGGCGCCCTTGGACCCTGCCCCTGCTGGAAGGCGAGGTTCATAGGCGGCTCTAGCTTGTGCGCGAGGGTACCCGGTATGTCGGGTACCGACAGTGGCCCCTAGGTCCACCTTGGGATGAGGCGACGAGCCTGAGGGTGGGGCCTTATCTTGATTTCCCCCACGGTATTTTAATTTTGTCTTGATCAGTCAAAGCGGTTTGCTCTTCTGCTGCAGTGACCACGCGTCCCTGTCTGGTTGAGTGGTCGTGGCGACAGGATCTTTGCTTGCTGCGACATTATCGCGACGGTTCCCAGGGCACCTGCTGTACTTCTGCTGCTTTCACTTTCGTCTTTATGGGAACATTCGGGTTGCCTTCTTTGGCAGGGAACTGCTCATGCTGGATTTTCTGACGGGGGACCTGAGCCCTCTCTTCATGGATGCCGTGGTACGAGCCGTTGATTCGGAGCCTGCTCAAATTTGCACGGTGCGGCCAAACGCCACTAGGGTACTTTAAAAAGGTTCCTTTGAGGGCAATGGATGTTCCTTTCTTTGGCACGCCCCAAGCATTCGAGCCTTCGACTCCCCCCTTGTGTGTCTACCCATCCTTGAGGTTCTCGACCCCTGCTCCACTGGACTCAGCTCTGCCTCCTTCTCAGATAGAGGATGTCTCACCCGTGAGGCTGCTTTTCGGCTAGGAGGAAAAGGAACGACAGGATCTGATCCGTCCCGGCTCCTTGCCACTGGAGCTGGGGGAGAAAGAGATTGTCTTCTTCTCGGTGTATGCATACTCCGGGTTTGTCCCTCCTGTTTCCTCCTTTCTGGTGACACTCTTTGAAGTCCTTGGGCTCCAGCTTCATCACCTGTCGCCGAACTCTCTGGTGGTGGCAGCGGTGTTCTCGCATATATGCTAGATGTTCATCGGGGTGTGCCCATGTGTGTCGGTGTTCCTGCTGTTCTTCGTGCAGAGGCAGACCGGGAAGAAGAACAAAGCCAACTTCCTCGGCGGCTTCTACTTCGAGCATCATGCCAACAACCCCTTTAAGTATATTACTCTGCTCTCCTCGGTGAAGTGGCCCAGCTGGAGGAGCGACTGGGTTGTCATGCATACCGACACCCACGATCGCATGGTCCTGCCCACCGGCTGACCGGCGATTAGGAAGGCGGCCTGGGTGGAACTCCCGGAGGTTCAGGCGGCGTACACGCTGGTGATGGAGAGGATCCGATTCCTGGCAGACCACAGCCTGTCGGAGCTGTCGGTGATGGCTGACTTTGTTCGTCGCCGTCTGGCCCCTCTCCAGCACCGTCACCGCCTTGCATGGCTCTACTTCGGGCTCCAAGATGGTACCAGGTTGCTGAGGAGTCGCAACATGGAGACGACCCCGCAGGAGGTGTTTATAGCAATGTCCATGGCGTGCGACGACCTACTGTCGGATGATGTCTTCAACCTTCTGCAGGCTTGCCCACCGCTTTGCACAAATTGGGACCTTTGGACGAAGGTTCTGAAGGAGATGCCCAACATGGACGCGATTCGTCTTGCACCGCAGCAGGTTGGCAATGAGAGTCGGGGCCTGGCCATCATCGACTCTTCGGTGGAGTCTGCACCTTCTTCAGGCTCCGAAGCCTCCAGGGCGGAGGAGGCACCCGCTGCTGGGGGGAAGGGCAAGGCGCTGGTCCCCGACTTAGGTAAGGGGAAGGCACTGGTCCCTAACGTAGGGAAGGGGAAGGCCCTGGTGGTCGAGGTCGTGAAGGAGAAACGCCCTCGGTCGCCACCGAGGGCGCCGTCGAAAGTGGCCTTCGCTCCAAGTTAGCATCCACCGGTGCGCCCCTCTTCAGTACTGGGTGTCAATGGTTCTTTAGTGGGAGGTTTGGTCCGTCAAGCGGCGGCTCCATCGTCGTCGACGGTCGGCACGTTATCTAGCATCCCCATCACCTGCGTAGTCCAGGGTGCCATAGGGTACTCCGACAGCATCACACCTACGGAGCCTCAGGCAAAAAGGCCTCGAGTCGACGTCGTCGGCAGCTCAGGAGGTGGATCTATCGAGGTTGGTGGAAGCACACCGGCGCAGTGCAACGGCACAGCTGGTGGTTTTGGCAGAGGCTCTGCTGGGATGGCATCGCCTGTTATGCCATCGCTAGGGCCCGCGGCTTCAGGGTCGTCGAAAGTGGAGACTCACTGGAGCTTCCAGGGACGTCGGTAAGGCATTCTTGCCAACGCTTGCTCTATTATCTAGCTTACCTTCGTTGATTGGTCAGGGCTTGATCTTGATTTGCAGGGCTACGTCAGCTGTTGTGAGGCCCTTACCACCGGGGGTAGTGCGTGGGAGCGTTTTGAAGGTGGCCGAGGATGCTACGGTTTTGCTGGCGGGGCAGCCTGCCAAGCTTGTCCAAGGGAGTGCTGCTCTGGTGTTTGTGCCCGGTGTAGGTGCTGAAGCATCTCTAGCTGCATCTCCAGCTGTCTTGTCAGAGGCACCTTCAGCCGTCGGACCAGAGGCACCTCCCCCGTCGTGGTAGAGGCACCTCCCGCTGTTGTGGCGGGGGCCATGTCGGAGCCAACTCCGAGGGCTGAAGGTCTGACCTCCACTGCTGCTGATTTGGCGGGCGACTCTCTCAGTGATGGTGGCTCTGTTGCTTCAGGTGGCACTACAACTCCAGCTCAGACTCCGGGGGGAAGATCCCTAGTGTTGGTGGCCTCGCCTTCACCGCTACAGGGGGAAGAGGTCCCCAGATGATCACTGGATGGCCTTCCCTAACTTCAGCGCAGCCAGAGCACCTCTCCAAGGTCATGGACTTGACGCAATCCAGTATCCTTCAGGTGCAATCCAACCTCCACCGGGCGCAAGAGGCTCTTGTTGCAGAGTGGAAGAAGTTGTATGTCGAGGGCGAAAGACTCCAAGGCAGGGAGGGTCTCCTGAGCTCTAGGATCGCCGAGGTGAAGGCAAAGTTCCAGAAGGAGAGCAAGGAACTGGAGGTGAAGCACCGCTTGGTGAGGGCCTCAGACACCTTGACCCAAAAGATTCTGGCCAACGCCAAGGCAGCCAACAACGCCGCTGATGCCCGCCTACATGCTCTTGCTGGCGGTTGAGAGGCCCTGAGTCGCCAAGAAGCCTCCATTGCCAAGAGGGAAGCTGTTGTCGTCGGTCAAGAGGCGGCAGCACAGGCGATGATGGCCTGGTTTGAGGCCGATCGCGACAGGCTGTAGTCCTGCCTCGAAGACCTTGAGTTCCGGGAGAGCAATTTGGCGCGGGATCGGGCGCAACACCTAGCTGAGTGTCAGGAACTCCTCCTGCATGATCTTGACGTCCAAGCCCGGGAGCAGGCAGTAGAGCGCCACGGTCGGGAGCTTGATCTACGGCAGCGTCAGCTGGCTCAGTGTCTGAAAGCTGTGGGTAGGGCAGCAGAGACGGTGGCATCCAATGTCTTGGTGTGCTACCGGAGCCAGCACACTGATTTGCCATTGGAGCTTGTTTTTGAAGGCCCTGTTGAGGAACGCGAGGTGACAGCCACGGCGGAGGTTAAGGAAGCCGCCAAACATGTCGTAGCGCAGTTCAGTCGGGGCTGAGGCTGGTAGCTTTTTTTGTATTCAGGGTTCACCCCTGCCCCATTTTTGTAAATAATTCCTTAATGAATTTGAATTTGTGTTAGACTTCTTGCATTGTCACTGTGCTTCTCATCTGTTGCTCTTAGCTGTGTAAGGGTTTGCAGAACCTTTGCTGAGCTCGTTGGCTTCTCAGGGCCAATAGTTTGCACAATTGATATGGCCGAAGTGTCGTCTGTTGATTTTCTGTATGTGGATCCCCTTGGAGGCCCCTTAGTAGATGTGGTTAGTTGTCTAAGCACATCTACCACTTGATCGCAGAATGTCTTGAACTGGCCCCCAGTGGAGTGGGGGAGTTGGAGTGTCGTAGCGCCACCATTTGCCGGAGCTGGATGCTCTGGCGTCGTCCACCATCATAGAGTCATCGACGGTAGGCCCCTTTGGAGGTGCAGAAGTTGGGCGCTATGGCATAGCCCACCGTCCTCATTGAGTCGTGGTCAGCAGGTCCCTTTGCAGGTGCCGGAGCTGGGTGCTCCGGCGCCATCAACCATTTTTGTGTAGACGTCAGCGGCAAGCCCCTGGTTTACAGGCTATCGCAAGGGAACCCTGTTAGCAACAAGAGCGGGGCAGGAGAGTTTACTCACTTTATCCATGCTTGGTGCTGTTGTTGATGTTCTGGGACATCGACGGCAGGCCCCTTGGAGGTGCCGAAGTTGGATGCTCTAATGTTGTCCACCATCGTTGTGGAGACGTCGACGGCAGACCCTTTGGGAGGTGCTGGAGCTGGATGCTCTAGCGTCGTCCACCATCATCATGGAGACGTCCACGGCAGGACCCTTGAGATGTGCCAGAGCTGGATGCTCTAGCGTCATCCACCATCATCATAGAGACGTTGACGGCAAACCCCTAGTTTACAGGCTATCTCAAGGGAACCCTGTTAGCAACAAGAGCAGGGCAGGAGAGTTTACTCACTTATCTGCGCATAGTGCTGTCGTTGACATTCTGGGACGATGACGGTAGGCCCCTTGTGGGTGCCGGAGCAGGATGCTCCAACGTCATCCACCACCGTCGTGGAGACGTCGATGGCAGGGCCCTTGGGAGGTGCCGGAGCTAGATGCTCCAGCGTCGTCCACCATCATCATGGAGACATCGAGGGCAGGCCCCTTGGGAGGTGCCGGAGCTAGATGCTCCAGCGTTGTTCACCATCGTCATGGAGACGTTGATGGCAGGCCCCTTGGGGGTGCCAAAGCTGGATGCTCCAGCGTCGTTCACCATCGTCATGGAGATGTTGACGGCCGGCCCCTTGGGGGTGCCGGAGATGGATGCTCTAGCATCGTCCACCATCGTCGTGGAGACATCAACTACAGGCCCCTTGGGATGTGCCGGAGATTGATGCTCCGGCATCGTCCACCATCGTCATGGAGACGTCGGCGGCAGGCCCCTTATGAGGTGCCGGAGCTGGATATTTCGGCATTGTCCACCATCATCGTAGATGTTGATGGTAAGCCCCTGGTTTACAGGCTATCGCAAGGGAACCCTGTTAGCAACAAGAGCAGGGCAGGAGAGTTTACTCACTTATCCACGCTAAGTGCTTTCGTTGACGTTTTGGGATGTTGATGGCAGGTCCCTTGTGATGTGCCGGAGATGGACACTCCGGCATCATCCACCATCATCATGGAGACATCGGCGGATGTCCCCTTGGTAGGTGTCAGAGCAGGATTCTCCAGCGTCATCCACCATCATCGTGGAGACGTCGACGGCAGGCCCCTTCGGAGGTGCCGGAGCTGGATGCTCCAGTGTCGTCCACCATCATCGTGGAGACGTCATTGACAGGCCCCTTAGGGGGGGGGGGGGGTTGCCAGAGTTGGATGCTCCAGCATCGTCCACCATCATCATGGAGATGTCGACGGCAAGCCCCTTGGGTGTGCTGGAGTTGGATGCTCCAGCGTCGTCCACCATCGTCGTGGAGACGTCTGTGGCAGGCCCCTTGGAAGGTGCGAGAGTTGGATGCTCTGGCGTCGTCCACCATCATCGTAGAGACGTCGACGGCTGGCCCCTGGTTTATGGGCTATCACAAGGGAACTTTCTAGCAACAAGAGCGGGGCATGAGAGTTTACTCACATATCAGCACTTGGTACTGTTGTTGACGTTCTAGGACGTCGACGGCAGGCCTTTTGTGAGGTGCCGGAGCTGGATGCTCTGACGTTGTCCACCATCGTCGTAGAGTCATTGACGGCAGGCCCCATGGGAGGTGCTGGGGAAGGCTGTTCCGCACATATGATAGAAGCGAGGTGGACTAGTTTGCTTATTTATTTACCTATAGCTCTCCCTTAGCTCTGTCATGCGTAACTGTCCTGGGCTGATTTGCGGGGCCTGGGTAATTCAGTGCATTGGTGCTCCGATGTCCGGCTCCTGTCGTCCTCAGGGTGTGAGCTTTTTGGCTCTCAGTACTTGGCTATAGCGCTGGGAGGCAGGGTGTGCGCGCTTATGGTACAGGACCAAGCTAAGCAGTTTACACCCCCTGGACCTCCTTCTCGGCACAGGCCTTTACTGGGGAACCTTCTGGCATCACAGGGCCCTAATGATGAGAGGGGCCAGAAGAAGCTCTCATACTTTGCAGGTACCTCAGGCAGACCCGCCTGCATTAGGACTGCATGACTCCTGCATGGGTGAGTTACAGAGTGTACAATCGCGCATATAAAATAATACGCAATAAACGAGTCATAGTGTGGCATGTTCAGAAACTTAATGCGTAAGTAAATGGATAAGTTTTTAAGAAGCCTTTAAGTAAAACAGTGATTTTTTTATAGGAGTTTATATGGGGAGACATGCTTTTAGAAAAGAGGGCAACGGCTTGCCTCCGGATGATGAGGGAGGTAGGGTGCACAGGCTTTAGAGTTCGGAACTAAGCTAAGATGGCTGCATAATCTAGGCCTGACCCTCCTGGTGCTTGGTTGTCCTTAGAGCTGCTCCTAAGCCCTACGAAATCCATTACACTGTTCTACTAAGACTAGTATTTACCATATTGGTGCCCACGGCTCCATGGGTAGCTGTGATGGTTGCCGGGCAACCTAGCTGCCAACAGCTACATAGAGGGGCGATGAGAAAGCATCCCTATTTCCTGCCTTGACCGCTCGTCTTGTGAGTGGTCCGAGCAGAGCTGGGACTTGGCTTAGCATCTTTGACAGAGGTGTCGATGCTGCCAGAGGGTTGCAGCTGAGGCCCGGCGTGTGCTCGGCACTATCATGAGCTTGGTGGAGGTCAACTTGATTCAGCGCCGATCGGGACAGGTGTTGGGTCCGCTGTCAGTGCTTGGATCTACTCCAATGCTAATACTGCAGCGGTGATATCTCCGCGAATCCTGAAGACGCTGGAGGGGGTTGGCATCTTCAAGACGAGGTAGACGTAGTGGGCTACAGCCATGAACTGGTACAGATAAGGCCTGTTGATGATGGCGTTGAAGGGGAGGCTGACATTGGCGATGTCGAAGATGATGCTCTCCGTCCTGTAGTTTTCAGGTGTCTTGATGGTCACTCGCAAGTGGATTTTGCTGTACAGGATGATGCTCCTATGTCCCACCACTGAAAATAGACTCGAGGGGGCCAGCTTGGACACCGGGATCTGCGGCTATTCAAAGGTTGCACGGCTGAGGAGGTTGAGGCTGGCCCCACCATCTATCAAGACGTAGTGGAGCTTGATGTTTGCTATGGTGGGGGAGACTAGGAGAGGTAGGACCCCTGCCCCGGCCATGTTCTTGGGACAGTCAGAGGCGTCGAAGCTAATCGACGTCTCCTTCCAGCTGTGGTGCTATGCTAGAGTGGGTACAGGGGCTATCGAAGTCACCGCACGATGAAGAGTATTGACCGCATTCCAGACGCGGGATCCCAAGACCCTCCGAAGATGACATGGAGGGTCTTGCGATGCTCGTTTTCGCTGCTGGCATTGGAGTCCTCATCTTAGTGGACCACTTTTACGGTCCGCTCTTGCTTCTGGTACTCTAGCTCCTCGTCATTGTCGACCTTGGGTTCGACCTTCTGCTTGCCCTCGCGTTGACGGAAGGGGGCGCCATTCGGGTGCTGCTGTGCCTGCTCCTGGTAGCGTTCGACGCACCCTTTTATGTCCTGGCACTCGCTCGCTATGTGTCCGCGAGTCTTGTGCACCGGGCAGGGCTCGACGTCTTCAACAATGGCAGGTGGCTGATGAGGGCGTTTCTCCGGGCAATGGGGTATCCATGCAGCGGCTTGTTCTGGCCGCCACCCCGGTTCCTGTTCTTCTTTTTGCCGCTACCAGGGGTAGCGGCTCCTTCTCCAGTCTGTCCGGCCGCGCCCGCTCTGTGTGCGGGCTGAGCGTGCCAGTCGCTTCCTTCTGCCGCAATGGCGCACGGATTGGTGATGGAGAAAAGCTCGGAGACGTCTTGCACGTTGTGTGTGGCGAACTTCTCGAGCATCTTGCGGTCACGCACTCCCTGGGAAAATTCCACTATGACTGAGGCATTTGGGATGTTTGGAATGGAGTTCAGTACCTGGTAAAAATGCTAGATAAATGATCACATCTTCTCCTTGGGTTGTCGTCTCATGGTTTGGAGGTCAAGCTCGTTGTCGGGGCGTGTGTAGGAGTTGCCGAAGTTCGCCATGAACTGCTGGCACAGCACATCCCCAGAGGTTATATACACTCGAGAACTTTCATCAGCCACGAGCGGGTTGATCCAGTCAGGGCGACTGGGAAGTAGTTCGCTAGGGTGTTCTCATCCTCTCCTAAAGCAAGGAGCATCGTGGTGTAGATTTGCAGGAACTCTACCGGGTTGATGCTTCTGTCGAATCTCTCCGGGATATGTGGCCGGAACTTTCGTGTCCGCAATGCGAAGCGGAGTTGCGGAGCCAACGTCGAGCAGCCTCCCACGAGCTTCGTCGGAGAGGCACATAAGACAGCATACCCCAAGGGGGTCTCCTACATGACATGTGGCACTTATTGGACCTGCGGTTGTGGCACTGGTTGTGCCATGTGTTGATGCAATGGTACTGGCTACACCATTTACTGTTGTTGAACATCGTGCTGCACCAAGTACTGCAGGGGAGCTGTCGAGCCGACATACTCCTGGTCAGGTGGCGGAGGGTTTACCTGCGGCGCACCCGGGACGAAGGACACGTCGTGAATAGGGCATTGAGGGCCATATTTGTCATTGATGTTGTGCCGCCTCTCTCTCTACCACTTGATGATGACACGGCTGTCCATGTGAGCTTGACGATGGTCAAGCTCAGGCCTGAGGTCCTTCGTGGGGAGCCGGCCAATGCTTGTAGGCTTGGAGGAGCGGGAGTTGGCGGTGTGACGGTAGATGGACAGCGTGCGTGATAGCGACACTAGGCGCCTTCCCCTATTGGGGGAGTTGATGGTTGTGACGATGAGGTGGTCGATGTCTTGGACCCACTGCTGAGTCGCCCCCTGAGAGGCGTTTAGCGATGGTGGGTTGTGGAGGAGAGCTCTTGCCACCGCCAAAGCACTCTTCGGGCTCGCCGTTGTGGGTGCTGGTGGAGCCGACTGAGCTGGGGCGTGTACCAACGTGCCATTTTGGCCAGTCATTTCTGCACGGGGGCGAGACGGACCAGAGAGTGCCGCTCGAGCGACGGATCTGGTCATCGGAGGACAGCCGCGAAAACCGCCTTCCACGGGCCTAATGAACACCATGGTGGCGAAAGCGCTACCACTTTTTTGAGGGAAAACCCCCCTACCTGGCGCGCCAAATGTCAAAGTGTTAATGCGACACTTCCCCCAGATCTGCTAAGGAGCAGCTCGCGGAGGTTCTTGTTCGGCGGGGCTTAGGCCTCAAACTAGTGTTCTAACAGAAGAGTAGGAGACACGATGGTTTTTACGTGGTTCAGGCCGCAAGGAGCGTAATGTTAACGGCTCCTAAGATATACTAACAAATCATCCCCGACAACGGCGCCATAAATGCTTGTTGGTATTTCTTATGCACCATTAACTAAACATCTCCAACTGATGTGTCAGAAATGCTTGTTAATGGTTCTATTGAATCACAGAGTGAATTCCTCAAGCGCACGGAAATATCATTGTAGCATCTCCCCTTAAGAGTATTCCTATGGGTGTCATTTATTTGACCCTAAAGGAAGGCAGGGAAGAGATATAACAATCATCAAGTGGAAATGGTAGAAAGGTCTAGGTAAGAATCTAGTAAGGATGGATAAAATAATAGTGGAGGTAGTCTGACACACACAAAAGCTTTCAAGTCTAAGGGGGGTAAGAGGATCCTAGAGGTTAGTTAAGGCTGAGAGTTATGGAAGTACTCCTACTATGCTCTATTGTACATATACATAGCCTAAACTAATTATCCATAAGCTAAACACATAGTGAATACTTATGCTATGTGGTTCAACACATCGGGCACGGGCTTACCCCTAGCAATACTAGGGCGACTCCCGCCAAGAGCGTGTGGCATAGCCGAATGTGGAGGATTACAAAAGACAGATAGTGATGTCACCACCTACTGCCTACCTCTTCAATCTGTGGGTCTACGAGACATCCAATGCTACTTAGCTATCCTAGCACCATGCTAGCATATTATGTAATTACCTTAAGAGCCTAGGCACAAGCCATCCTAAGGCAATGAATTGAATCATCATTGAACCAATGTTGATACACAGCATAATTATCCATACTAACCTAGTTATGTTATTGAAAGTCGCCTAGAGGGGGGGTGAATAGACAATAATATCTGAAATGACTTAATTAAACGAGATTAATTCTCTGTGGCCGGACTAGTCTGGTCAGGGCCGGACTAGTTTGCTCAGCACAAGGTGGAAACCCTAAAACTTGATTTCTACAAGTTGTTTGTGAAATTAAAGTTCACCAAGAATAAGAGCAATATGTAACAAACTTGTGAAGCTCAAATTATAATGTTTAAACGCTTAGATTACAAGTTCACAATTATGATCAAAGTGTAAGTTAACAAGAGCAAGGTGAACCCTAGTAGCAATACTAGTGATCACAAAAAATAAAAGACAAGTGAAACGAGATTTATCCCATGGTTGAGCTCCACGAAGAAGCCTACCTCCACGTTCAGAAGTCCACACAAGCACTGGGTCTCACTTGACCCTTCTCTCACAAAGCCACCACGAAGCTCAACTCACACAAGCCACAAAACACAACACAATGTGCAAGAGATCAAACTGAGAGCGAAAGCGCGATGATCTTCCTTTACTCTCCTCCCCAAACCCTAATCTCTTCAAGATTTGCTCTTAGGGGGTTAGTAGGACGAGTAGAAGGCTTTGGAAGGCTCTAGGATGCTTTTGGCTGCGCTAGGGTTCAAGTCTTTTTCAAATGAGCTCGGGGGTCCCCTTTTTATAGAGGTACCGAGCCCGTTTTGCTTACATCAGCAAAGGGGTGGACTAGTCCGGCCTTAGACCACAGACTAGTCCGGCCCTATGGTACCATTGACCCCCTGGTCAGTTCTCGACAACTGCCACACTGCGCAACGATTGTCACGCTACGCGCCAAATTTCCAAATACAAACGGTCACTAGACACCGGACTAGTCTGGTCAACAACGGACTGGTCCAAAGTGGAACAGAACCACTTGGTCCGTCCCAAAACGGACTCTTCTGGGTTGGTCTAGACTAGTCCAGCCACAGGGGCGGACTAGTCTGGCCCCCTAGGGTTTTCTCTCGGTTCGTCACACTAAGTCCCAAACGGACAAGTCCGAGCCTAAACGGACATGTCCGAACTACTCCAGAGAGCTTTGGTCCGTCCAAATACGGATAAGTCCGTACTTCTCGGACTTAGCTCCAAAATTACTCGGGGACACTCCAGAGACGTTTGGTCCGTCCAAAAACGGACTTGTCTGACAAGGCCGGACTAGTCCGGCCTCTTAAAGTTTATCTCATTTTAGGCTTCTCACTTGGGTTTTTCTATAAACCACCACTTTGAGCCCCTTGGTATGATCTCAATGCACATGATACAACCACCCTCTCACATGATACGACTCATATAAGCTCAATACCTTATAAACCCTAATTTCTACGCTTGAGTCTTTGACGCTTGTTTTCTCCTTTTCCTTTTTGAGGGTTTTCATCTCATTTCAATCCTTGTACCTGTGCTTAAGATCAACTTAGCTCATTAGCCTCTTAATTGTCGTCATCAATCATCCAAAACCCATGGGTATGCCTAGATGCACTTTCAATCTCCCCCTTTTTGTGAATTGATGACAACACATTAAGACATCAACACCAAGCATAATAATTTGTTTTCATAACATGTATTTGTATGAGTGACTCTTCCTCAATGTATGCATCATGAATAAAGAGATTGAGAGATTTCTCATATATATACATGTTATGGTGGGGCGCCTAAGTGATGTGTTCATAAAGTGTGATAAGACAATGATTATGCAAAATAGACATTAAAATGAGGCAACACATCACAATTTTAGGCAAGATACATGAATACTTGAATACATAGATTAAGTCTTACAATTCAACTTGAAATGAGGTTTAAAACATAAGCCAACATAGATCAATACACTCATACATCAACATCAATCTATTTTATCTCTCCTCCTTCATCTCCCCCCCCCTATGTCTCCCCCCTAGATCTAAGAGCCCGTCAAGCTATCTCCTCGCTATCTCTCCCCCTTTGGCATCAAGACACCAAAAAGGAAAGGAAGAGAGGAAGAGCCCTTAGGACTACTCATTGTCGGAGTCGGAGTCATCATTGTCACCATGGGGCTCGCTATCGCTTTTTGCGGCCTCCGGATCCTCGGTCGGGTCTGCGGTGGAAGTTCCAGCTTCTCCAAATTCATCGAGCTCTTTGGCAGTGAACTCGGGAAAGGAAGTGAGGTCACCATCGCTCTCCAAGGCGGGGGACAGGGATGTCCAGCTTGTCGCACATCGCTTTGAGATACTTCTCATTGCGATGCTCCATGCGATGTTGCTGAATTTCCGTCTTCCGGCACGAAGAAAAGAGAGTTTTGAAGCACTTCAAGAAGCCGCTTCCGCATTGTGTTGAAGGCGGAGGTGGTGGAGGAGATGGCACGAAGCGAGAGGAAGAAGCGGGAGGATCCGCATTCTTCCTCCGAGGGGCAGCTGGCTTCGAAGGAGGGAGTTGTGGTCGAATCCTCCGGTGAATGATATCTTTCTTGAATGTGAGCCCGGAGATCTTCTCGATCATGTACATAATCTATGGAGCGTATCCACATGATCGATTGGGGGTGTGAGAGATGTTGAAGATGTCATCAACGATATAGTCTACCACCTTAAAGCGGACATCTCCATCAATGAGGACCATTAAATGCCTCAAATTGCCTTGGATGATCCCCGCATCTCCATCCTTGGGGGAAATTGTCTTTCTAAGGACCCGGTTAAGCACACTATAGAAGGGCTTGATATTTCTTATGTGCCTGCCCTCATACTGTCCATGGCTTTGATACATGTACTCCAATGTGTCCCGATCAACAGGCTTTAGATTGGAAATGATGATCTCATTATCCAGTTGATCCTCCAAGTCAAGCAACTAAGCAAACTCCCAAAAGGTGGTAGAGTACTGCTCTCCATGGGTCAACCCGGTGATCCTCCTGTCCCCATCGGTGTGGAAGTAAAGGGTAGAGTAGAACTGAGTGATGACCTCCACATTCCAATCATACTGGAAAGCCATAAGCTTTCTCAAACCATGCCTCTCGACAACCTCAATCACAGTATTGAAGGCTTGATGATCTTTCCGGACCATGTAATCCCATTCGATCCACTGAGCATCTATGACAGGAGTTTTCTTGGTCATATAGATTGTCCTGTAGTAGTCATAGTGGAAGTCACACCAGAACCGGGGATCCACTGTGCTCCTGTCATGCTGATAAACATTTATCTTCATCAACTTGCGTGCCTTCTCAGCCCCCTTGCCCTTGAAGATGTTGACATCAAAAGCAACTGCACGGTTTGGGTTCTGTGCAGGAGAGGGCATCCTCAGGGGCCAATGGGTTGTGGGGCACCCTTCTTCAGTTTGCTTGCTGCCTTCATGGCCATAGTCACCCTCTTCTTGGGTGCAGCATCAACAAGGGTCCTTGCCCTTATCTATGGAGGATCTTGCCCCCCTGGGACTTGGCTTGCTCACCCAAGGACACAAGCCTCTTCCTCTTTGGGGCTGCCTCGGCAGCAGCGGAGTTGTGCTCCTCATGCTGCATCTTCTTTGCCCTCTGAGAGGCAAAGTACGCAGCAGCCATCTCTTGATCCTCTCTTTGTTTCCGGCGAAAGAGAGCCTGCTTCTCCGCTTCGGTCTCGGCTCATTGTCCGACATGATTGTTGACAAGAGAGGCAAGGGAATGTGTATGAGTCAAGGAAGTTAAGGTAAAATGGTAGAATTCACAAGATCAACCTAGGTTAGGGTTTTTGCTGTATAACCCAGACTTGTCCGCCCAAGGGCCGGACTAGTCCGCACGAGGTCGGACTTGTCCGCCCGGCAGCCGGACTAGTCCGGTGCACAGAGTAAGAACCCTAATCGAGGGAAATTTTGCAAAAACTATGGATCCTACAACAAAAATGGAGCTACATGATCACATTGATGTGTGCAACAACATTTGTGAAGAAGTTTTGATCAATGGACCAAAAGAAATGAATTCCAAGGATTTTGGAGTTAGGTCAAGAATACCTCTTCAAGTCTTCGATTTTTTGAAATGTGGAAGAGGACGTGGTCTCCGATGATTGGGGGAAAGTTCCTAAGCACCTTGGGGCTTCAATCCACCTATTGGAATCGAGATTTGGTGGATGGACTAAAAAATCATCGTTGGGGAGGCAGTTTACGAGCGTATTGGAGAGATAGTGTTTGAAACAAAGTTGAGAGATCGAGGGCACCCAGGGGAGCTTAAGTACCCAAGGGCCAGACTAGTTCGGTCAGGGACCCAGACTTGTCCGACATCCGGACTGGGTCCGGACAACTCATACCACCGGACTAGTCCGGAACAAGGAGCGGACTAGTCCGGTCCCAAGACTTAAAACTCCTATATATTGAGTTTTTAGTGGATATTTGATCCTTTTGGACTATATTTCAGAAAAGATCTTTGTAAATATGTTCAGTAAGCAATCAACAATCAAACTATAACCATGATTCACAAGGATTCAATAATTTCAAAATAATTTGTGGAAAAAATGAGGAGGATGAGTTTTTCACAAGGATGTGTGAGTTTTGAATATTGCAATCAGATGTGCAACACTTAAGCCACATTTCGAGAATCCAAGATATTTAGCTCACTCCTAAGTTCACAAAACCTTTTCTCATCTAGGGGCTTTGTAAAGATATCGGCCAATTGTTTATCGGTTCTCACATGGGAAGTTGCAATGTCTCCTTTGATGGAGTGATCTCTCAAGAAGTGGTGGCGTATATCGATGTCCTTGGTCCTTGAGTGTTCAACTGGATTGTGAGCTATTTTGATGGCACTCTCATTGTCACATAGGAGAGGAATATGGTGCAAGTTTATGCCATAGTCCCTAAGAGTTTGTCGCATCCAAAGAAGTTGGGCACAACAACTTCCGGCGGCGGCATACTCCGCTTCGGCTGTGGAAAGTGCAATGGAGTTTTGTTTCTATGAGGACCATGACACTAGAGATCTAACAAGGAATTGGCAAGTTCCCGATGTACTCTTCCTATAAACTTTGCACCACGCATAGTCCGCATTAGAATATCCAATGAGGTTAAACTTAGAGCCTTTGGGGTACCAAAGTCCTAAGCTTTGTGTGTGAACCAAATATCTAAGAATTCTCTTAACGGCGGTCAAATGACACACCTTTGGAGCATCTTGAAATCTAGCACACATACACACGCTAAGCATGATATCGGGCCTAGATGCACATAAGTATAACAATGAGCCTATCATAGAACGATATACCTTTTAGTCTACACTTGGACCATCTTCAATGAGATTGAGATGCCCATTGGTTGACATAGGAGTCTTGATGGGTTTGGCCTTGTCCATGTCAAACTTCTTGAGTATATCTTGTGTGTACTTGGTTTGACTAATGAACGTGCCTTCCTTGAGTTGCTTCACTTGAAAACCTAGAATGAACTTCAACTCCCCCATCATGGACATCTCAAATCTTTATGTCATTATCTTGGAAAACTCATCACAAAAGGCTTTGTTAGTAGAACCAAATATAATGTCATCGACATATATTTGACAAACAAACAAATCATCATTAAAATGCTTAGTGAATAGAGAATAGTCCGCCTTACCAATTTTAAAACCATTATGAATTAGAAAGTCTCTAAGGCACTCATACCAAGCTCTAGGAGCTTGTTGGAGTCCATAGAGAGCCTTACGCAATTTGTACACATGGTTTGGGAATTCTTCATCTTCAAATCCGAGGGGTTGCTCCACATATACTTCTTCCTTGATCGGACCATTTAGGAATGCGCTCTTGATGTCCATTTGATATAGCTTAAAATCATGGTGAGTAGCAAATGCAAGTAATATACGAATTGATCCAAGCCTAGCTACGGGAGCAAAGGTTTCTTCGAAATCCAAACCTTCGACTTGTGAGTACCCTTTGGCCACAAGTCATGCCTTGTTCCATGTAACCACACCGTGTTCATCTTGTTTGTTGCGGAACACCCATTTGGTCCCTACAACATTTGCACTTGGCCTCTTCACAAGCTCCCATACTTCCCTCGAAGTTGTTGAGCTCTTCTTGCATGGCCATCACCCAATCCGGATATCGTAGTGCTTCTTTAACCTTGTGGGGCTCCAAGGAAGAAACAAAAGAGTAATTTTCACAATAATTTGCAACACGAGATCGAGTAGTTACCCCCTTGGAGATGTCTCCAAGTATATTGTCAACGGGATGGTCCTATTGTACGCTTTGATGCACTCTTGGGTGAGGTGCTTGAGGTCTTGATTCATCATCTTTGTCTTCCACATTCTCATTGTATCCCCCTTGATTGATGCCTTCATTTTCATCTTCTTGAAGCGCATCTTGGGGAGGTTGATCTTGATCATTTGAGGAACAGCTTGCTTGATGTATAGGATGGTTACTTGTGACTTGAGGTTGCTCTTGTGGTCGTATGTCTCCAAGTGCCATCCTTCCTATCACCGCTCGTGGACCTTCTTCTTGATCTAGCACATGATGATCAAATTGCTCCACTTGGGAGTCATTAGTCTCATCAAACACTACGTCACGTGCTACTTCAACAATTCCGGAGGATTTGTTAAAGACACGATATGCGTAAGTGTTTGAGTCATAGCCAAGCAAGAAACCCTCATCGGACTTAGAAGCAAACTTTGAAGTCCTAGGCTTTTTGTTAAGAATGTAGCATTTGCTCCCAAAGACACGAAAGTAAGAGATGTTGGGTTTGTTACCGGTTAGGAGCTCATATGACGTCTTCTTAAGTATGCGATGAAGGTACAACCGGTTTATGGCATGGCAAGCGGTGTTGACTGCTTCCGCCCAAAACCGGTCCAATGTCTTGTACTCATCAAGCATGGTTCTTGACATTTCAATTAGAGTCCTATTTTTCCTCTCGGCCACCCCATTTTGTTGAGGGGAGTAGGGGTCCGAGAACTCATGCTTGATGCCTTCTTCATACAAAAATTCTTCAACTTGGGTGTTCTTGAATTCGGTGCCATTGCCACTCCTAATGGTCTTGATACTCAAGGAGAACTCATTTTTAGCTCTCTTCAAGTATCTCTTGAGGACACCTTGAGTCTCGCTCTTGTCTTGCAAAAAGAACACCTAAGTGAAACGTGAAAAATCATCAACAATAGAAAGACCATATTTATTACCACCAATACTAATGTAGGCGATTGAACCGAAGAGATCCATGTGTAGAAGCTCCAATGGTCTTGATGTTGTCATAATGTTCTTGGATGGATGAGGTGCTCCAACTTGCTTTCTGCCTTGGCATGCGCTACATGGCATATCCTTTTCAAAAACAACATTCTTTAAACCACGGATGTGCTCGGCCTTAAGGAGTTTTTGCAAATTCCTCATTCCAACATGGTCTAGCCTCCTATGCCAAAGCCATCCCATGTTAGTTTTCGCAATTAAGCATGTATCAAGTTGGACTTTATCCGCGGATAAATCCACAAGATAAAGCTTTCCCTTGAGTACACCCTTAAAGGCAATTGAGTCATTGCTTCTCCTTGTGACGGTCACACCCTCATTAGTGAATAAAAAATTATAACCTTTTTCACATAGTTGTGATATGGACAAGAGGTTATAATCAAGTGAATCAACATGTAAGACATTTGAAAGAGTATGATTAGAGGATATAGCAATTTTATTGGTACCAAAGATTTTTCCTTGGCTATTGTCCCCAAAATAGATTCCTTCACTTGGATCTTCGTTAAGCTCATACTCCACAAACATCTTCCTCTCTCCAGTCATATGATTTGTGCATCCAGTATCAAGGACCCACTTGGTTCCACCGGAGGAGTATGCCTACAAGAAAGATTTAAGCCTTGGCTTTAGGTACCCAAACGGTGTTGGGTCCTTTGATGTTAGTCATGAGGTACTTGGGCACCCACACACGGGGTTTGGGACTCTTGCGGTGTGGCCCAACATACCTAGCATATGCCTTTCCAAACTTGTTCCATAATAAAACATATGAAGCATAAAAATCATGGAACAATGGATGCGGTTCTTTCTTAGGCATTTTAGGTGTAGTAGCAGTGTTCTTTCCCTTAGTGTTGTATGAGCCTCCTTTGATAAAAACAATCAAGTCTTTGCCATTCTTGGGGGTTTTGACATTTTTCCTCATCCCCCTAGAATAACCAAGACCATCCTTGACAAGGGGATGTCTTGTATTTGGTAAATGCACTACGTGCATATGCCACTTTCTCCTTGTCAAAAAATGCCACCCTTGGGTGCTTGATTGGTTTTTGCTAACTTTAGCTCATCTTTATGTTTTATGATTAAATTTGAGCATTTACAAGGTTGAGATGCTTCGGATTTAACATTTGTGGAAGTGAGCTTGTAGAAGAAAAAGGTGCATTGACCTTGAGAGACTTCACTTGCGTCTCAAGGATCTTGTTAGCTTGTGTCAAACTAACAAGTTCATCCTTGAGCACAATTGTAGTGTTCTCAAGGTTTGAGCAAGTTTCCTTGCTCAAAGCGAGTTTACGCTCGAGTGCCTTGCTTCTTTCTCTTTCAACCTCCAAGAGCTCCTCAACCTCTTGACATCTCTCCTTTTGTTGGATGAGCATGTCCTCTTGACGGTTGATGAGTTCTTCCTTCTCAAATATCTCTTCCGTTAACAATTTCAATCTCTTCAAGGTGCTTTTGCTCATGTCTTTAAGCATGGGTTCATTTTCACTACTACTATCAAAGTCATGATGAGAAGAAACTGAAGAAGAGGAGTTAGATTTAACCTTCTTTCTTCCCTCTTTGGCCTTGAGACATGTTGGCCTTGAGATCTCCAAGTTGGGATGAGCTTGTTCTCCATTGTTGTCTTCTTCATAGCAATAGTTGCTACCTTCTCATCTTCATCGCAGGAGGATTCCTCATTTGAATCCCACTCCTTCCCAAGGTGGGCGTGTCCGGATTGCTTCTTCTTCTTGAAGTACTTCTTCTCTTTGGACATGCCCTCATTCTTCTTCTTGTTTTCTTCATGTGGACAATCCACAATGAAGTGGCCATATTCTCCACAATTGTAGCAAGCCCTTTTTGATATTGTCTTGGGCTTGTCTTTGCTTCTTCTCTCATTTTGGTAGCTCCCCCTCCTCCTTCTAAACATCCTCTTAAAGTTGTTGATGAAGAGAGCTTCTTCTTCATTGGTGTCGGGACTCTCTTCATCACTTTCTTCCTTTTCTTGTGATCTTGAGTACGTTGCTTTGAATGTAACATCCCTTTTCTTGGAGGAGGAAAGCCTTTGTAGATTGTTGTAGAACGTCGCTTCTTTCTCCATCATCTCATGGTTGATGATTCTCCCTAGCACTTCTTCAGGAGTCATCTTGTGGAAGCCCGGACTTTCACAAATGAGTGAGCAAAGAGTGACGTTTCGAGGCATGAATGCTCGAATCATCCTCTTTACTACCTCGTGGTCGGTCCACCGGGTGCTTCCATATGACTGACTCTTGTTGATGAGAGTCTTGAGGCGGTCATACATATCTTGCGGAGATTCACCCTGCATGATGGTAAATCTCCCAAGCTCTCCTTCGATCATCTTGATCTTTGCTTCCCTTATGACGCGGTTGCCTTCATGCACCGTCTTGAGGGTGTCTGAAATCTCCTTGGAAACCTCCAACCCTTCAATGCGGTTGAACTCCTCACGAGTCAATGAGGAGGTAATCACTCCAACGGCTTGAGCATTGCGATGTAGAAGGACGGCTTGCTCCGGAGTGATGTCTTCTTCATTCTTGCGAAGGTGAACACCTGTCATCACAATTTGCCACAAGCTAGGGTTTATGGAAATGAGGTGCATCTTCATATTATGCTTGCACATAGAATAATCATTTCCATCAAATTGAGGAGGTTTGCCAATGGGAATGGACAAGTAATGGTTGCTAGCGGTAAGTTGCTCATAATTGTAAGGATACCGGGAGTAGTCTTGTGAACTACTCCTGTTGTCGATGTTGACCGGAGCAATTGGCTTGATTTCTTTCTTTGGCACGTTGAGCTTCTCACGAAGCCATGCTTTGATCATCAGAACCTCTTCGTCATCATTTGGATCGTCTTGAAGAACATGGACGTTCTTCATCTTGGTGTCATTGACGACCTTCGGAACCTCGTTGTCACCCCTTCCGGCCATTACATCTCCGATTTGTTAGACTCTTGGGGAGAAGCCTGCTCTGATACCAATTGAAAGTCGCCTAAAGGGGGGTGAATAGGCAATAATACCTTAAATGACTTAATTAAACGAGATTAATTCTCTGTGGCTGGACTAGTCTGGTCAGGGCCGGACTAGTCCGCTCAGCACAGGGTGGAAACCCTAAAACTTGATTTCTACAAGTGGTTTGTGGAATTAAAGTTCACCAAGAATAAGAGCAATATGTAACAAACTTGTGAAGCTCAGATTATGATGTTTAAATGCTTAGATTGCAAGTTCACAATTATGATCAAAGTGTAAGTCAATAAGAGCAAGGTGAACCCTAATAGCAATACTAGTGATCACAAAAAGTGAAAGACAAGTGAAACGAGATTTATCCCATGGTTCAGCTCCACGAAGAAGTCTACCTCCACGTTGAGAAGTCCACACAAGGACCAGGTCTCACTTGACCCTTCTCTCACCAAGCCACCACGATGGTCGGCTTAGTTTTCACTATTTCAATGGGCAATCACAAAGTTTGATCGGACTACTCACAACTTGAGGCTCCCACAAATCAATACAATGAGGAGCACATGAAGCTCAACTCACACAAGCCACAAAACACAACACAATGTGCAAGAGATCAAACTGAGAGCCAAAGCGCGATGATCTTCCTTTACTCTCCTCCCCAAACCCTAATATCTTCAAGATTTGCTCTTAGAGGGTTAGTAGGACGAGTAAAAGGCTTTGGAAGGCTCTAGGATGCTTGTGGCGGCGCTAGGGTTCAAGTCTTTTTCAAATGAGCGCGGGGGTCCCCTTTTTATAAAGGTCCCGAGCCCCTTTTGCTTACATCAGCAAAGGGGTGGACTAGTCCGGCTTAGACCACAGACTAGTTCGGCCCTATGGACCACTCACCCCCTGGTCAGTTCCCGACAACTGCCACACTGAGCAACGATCATCACACAACCCGCCAAATTTCCAAATTCAAACGGTCACTAGACACTGGACTAGTTCGGTCACCAACGGATTGGATCGAAGTGGAACAGAACCACTTGGTCTGTCCCAAAACAGACTCTTTTGGGTTGGTCCAGACTAGTCCGGCCACAGGGGCGGACTAGTCTGGCCCCCTAGGGGTTTCTCTCGATTCGTCAAACTAAGTCCCAAACGGACAAGTTTGAGCCCAAACGGACAAGTCCGAACTACTCCAGAGAGCTTTGGTCCGTCCAAAAACGGACAAGTCCGTACTTCTCGGACTTAGCTCCAAAGTTACTCGGGGACACTCCAGAGACATTTGGTTCGTCCAAAAAAGGACTTGTCTGACATGGCCGGACTAGTTCGGCCTCTTAGGGTTATTCTCATTTTAGGCTTCTCACTTAGGTTTTTCTCTAAACCACCACTTTGAGCCCCTTGGTATGATCTCAATGCACATGATACAACCACCCTCTCACATGATACGGCTCATATAAGCTCAATACCATAGAAACCCTAATTTCTATGCTTGAGTCTTTGACGCCTGTTTTCTCCTTTTCCTTTTTGAGGGTTTTCATCTCATTTCAATCCTTGTACCTGTGCTTAAGATCAACTTAGCTCATTAGCCTCTTAATTGTCGTCATGAATCATCCAAAACCCACGGGGATGCCTAGATGCAATTTCAGTTATAATTAACAAGACTATAGTGGGGGTCTATAGGTTCTATGATAATGAGATATGTTCATGATGAAACAGTCATAGAAGCTATACCTTCCACATCCATGGACTCCACAATCAAACAAGAAACGCTTTGCCCAAGTATATGTATAAGTAGAGACTAAAGATACTATCTTTATGATGCATAAAGTCACAAATACGAGAAAGAATACATGAGCCGTACCTTTCCCAATGTAGGAATGGGAAGAGAGAGACTCCTTACTCCTTTTCCAATTTGGACTTGGGACCAGAGACTCTCCTCTCTACAACATAACTCCTCTAAGACTATGGATGATAGTGTATACAATAGAGATGAAGCTCAAGTGGTGTGTGTTGAAGTGAGGGGTAGGGGGTCCTATTTATACTAGTGTTGAGGTCGGTTCCCACCACCAAAAGCGCGCGAATCAGTCACCATTGACTCCTTCAAGCCAGGAGGAGCCAACACGCATTTTTTGACTGCGTTTGGCGCCAGGAAGGGGTCGGCCGAACCCCTGGTTCAGCCGACCTGGTCAGCACTCCAATCGGGTACTGCTTCCTCCAGGTGGCTGCCAGGTGGGCCCCCTTGATGTATCTGGGTGATACACCGTTGGATCTCCTCGAATACTTCTGTTTGTGGGCCATTTGATCCATGGGATGCCACGTGTCATCGCCTGATTGGCTGGAATGATATTTTATAGGATTGGTCCCTCTACATTTCCTCATTTCCTTCATAAAATGTTGCATACACATATTTCTCCAAGTCCAAGTGGAATTGGGTTAGATAGAAAGGTGATGTGTGCAAGAAATGACAAATCCTTCACATAATTGAGTTAAATTGACGGATGAAATTGGTATATAACAGCCGTCAACAAACTCCCCCAAGCTTATCCTTTGCTCGTCTGGAGCAAAGTCTAGACTTTAGGTTGATGATCAGGAGTTGCTACAATGTCTTATTTTAAAAAGTATCTAATGCACAACAAGATACTCTACCTAGTATTGCAAAAATTGACTATGATACTCTACCTTTCTTAAGTTATCATGGGGCTTATGCTTTTTCATATTCATGAGCAGTTGAAAGGTAGAATAGCAAATGGAGCAAACATAGCCTAGAAATCAAGTTCCACTTAAATCCCGGAGAATTCAATTTAGATATGAAGTACCTCAATCACTCCTTTGTGGATAGTGGAAATATTTCCTCACAAAAGCATTGTTCCTCTACTATTCCTACTCATTGAATATGGCTTGTATGTGGAGCTTGGTAAGGAAAGTAAGTAGGCATATTTGCATCACATATATTGCTAAGTCAAAAGAGTAAGCCTTAGGAGAATTCAAATCAAAACTTTTTGATTCAAGACTAGTGCATGTGTGATGGAGTGGAAGTGGATGTGGATACTTGAGATAACTCATTTTTGGTATAATCTCTCTTTGTTTTGTAGGGATGAAACATGGCTACTTTTCTTTTCTTTTTTTTTCTTCTCATGCTTATGATGTAAGCATGCCTTTTTTTCAGTTTTTTTTTTATAGCCATGTCTTCTACTCCCTTTCTTTGCAATGAATTTTGAAGAGAGTGCTAAACATGAATAACATGGAGTTTCTCTTTTTGTTGTGGTATGGTGGATATGATGGACATTTTGCTTACTTCTAGTGTAGAAGTATGGCATGTGCAAGTGAAGTCTTGAATTCAAAAAGAGTTGAATGATTTCTCACATAGGTCTATACTAGTTTGACTAGGCTCAGTGTGAAAGCAAATAGCATATGCATAAGATTTTGTCTATGTATGAACATCACATGGCTTTGGTAGGTATTTCCATTCAATTGAGGGAAACTTAAATCTTTTTAGAATTTGTCCGGAAATCTAAGTTTTACTTTCAAACTAGGACTAGCAACCCTATTACTAATTCTAATCTTGTAACAACCTAGAATTAGATTAAGCTTTTGCTACCAACAACTTCCAAATTAAGGTACAAGTATTTCAAACCAATGAAAGCAATACTCGGAGAGTAGCAAGTTGTAAACTAGAGACTTAGGAAAATAAAACCGAGCAACTATTCATCATTTCATCTATTTGAATTCTAAATCATTCTTACCGCACATCTTAATTTGATGAAAGCAAATCTAACCTATTTTTTATATATTTTTTTTAAATGCAAGGTGGATGATGGATGGATGGAAAATAAATATGCAAGGAATGTGATACATGTTACCTCAATTGGGGGTCCTCCCCCAAGCTTGTTCTTCAACTACCTCTGTGATATGGGTTGAACCCTTGATGACGGAAGTACGCTGCAAGATTAGCTTGTTGTAGTTGTAGCGCTGTGTTGAAGTTTGTGAATCGAGCACCCATTTGTTGTTGCCAATCCTGGGTACCTTGAACATGCTCCTAGAGTGTGTTGTAGATGTCACCCGTTCTCACTTCAAGTTCTCCTATACGTCTAGTGAGGTGCGCCATTCCTTGGCTATAGTCATGATGACTTCTAGCTGAAAAGAAACGACGTCCTCTCATGGACATTGGGGGCAAGCTGCTAGAGCTTGAAGTGGATAAGGCTGGATCCATTTGCCATTATTGCCAAGATGATCCCCCAGTCTCATACGTTGGAGGTTGAGTCCATCCGGGCTCATAACCCGTTGGGTTCTCCTCTTGGTATTCATGTACCAGAGAGATTATCGGTGGCATGCCTGTGGCTGCAGCCCTCGCACGATTCCTTGTTACCCTGCCAGAGACATTACTTCTTCTTGCTTCCTCAAGAGGAATAAGATTAATGGTTAGCCTCCGGCATTTGTACAAATGAAAATCCGGGTAAGGTAACCGAATTTCATTGACAAAACCGAGATAGAAAAATGTCAAGGAGCCATCATGATCATGCTTAAGGGTATGTCCTTGCACTAAATAGTCTTCATCAATTAATTCTCTTTCAGTTCCAATATATTCAAATGAAGAGTATTTAAGTGCTCCTACCCTATCAGCAATATGAGTAATCAATGAAGTGCATTCAATTGGTCCTGATTTTTAAATGTAATCTAACCATTGTGTTATCATGGCTTTGGCTGGAGCAACTTTTATCTTTTTAGTCAAGGCAAATAAAATTTTCAATTCATCATCTCGCACAACCCTAAAATCTCCCCTAGGGAACATAGTCATAGCCACCCATCTATGCATGAAGCGTCAAGGCAGGGTTTTCGATGTGGCTATTCCTAGGAGCCCTACATGTGACCTTACTAGTTAGCTCATGCCAAAAACTTTGTTTGTTAAACTTAGGCAAATTGTCTAAATATAGCAAACACCGTTTATGGAAGCCTAGGATGCTACCTAATTCTTTCCATAGGATGTTGTATTCCTTTTTAAATAATCTAAAAGTAATACCATCAAATCCTATTCTTAGCGTGCAATGGAATTGGATAGTGAGAAGGCGTGAACCTTTCTCCTCTATGTGAGCAAAGTCATCAAATCCAATTGCATGCCAAATGGAAAGAAATTCGGAGTCCATACCTATTTTGGAGAGCAAATGTGGATCGTAAGCCTTGGTGTAGCGGAACTCACAATCCTGGAGAAGCCTGCGTGCTTGATCTTCGACTTCGCTTCATATGTCGAGGTCGTTGTCATGACGAAGTTGGTGTGGGTTGCTTCTCTCTCCCATGGGAGTGTCCTCACACACACTTCTCCTCATTGGGCTTGTACCCATGGAAGATAGGCGTGCAATAGAACCTTCACCATGGCTTGAGCTTGCAGCCCCCTTCCTCTTTCCTAACAACCTCTTCATGTCTTTTTCAATTCAACAAGCAAGAACAAAACAAGGCAAGAAAAATCCAAAAAGAAGCGATGTTTGGAAAACAAAAATCTAAACGAATTTTCTCCTCTTGAAATCTTGAGTGTAAAATGGAAATGCAAACAAAAGAAAATCTTTTTGGGGATGGATTTGAGCAAGAGTGTTGCAATGAAGAGCAAGAAAAACAAGGTGGGCTAGAGAGTGACTTGTGGAGGTGTAAAATGATGTGGTGTGTGAAGAGAAGTGCTTCTCACGGCCACAATTTGTATGGTGCATCATCCAAAGGTCACTTGGGGTTCAAAAATATAGCCATTGGAGGAAGGGGAGACAATTTGGCTCCACTCCCTGTTCGGCTGACCAGGGGGTTCGGCCGACCTGACAGGTGCCCCCCCTGGTTCCCCTTTTGGCAAGTGGCTCCCCAACGGCTATAAAGCTAGCAAGTTGGTGAAATGCCACATGTGCAGCTCAGAAAAAATTGTTTTTCAAATAAAAACCCTTTTTTCAAATCCAATAAAATTTTCTTTTGAAAAGAAAGAAAGAAAAATGATTGTTGAGAACATAATATTCTCAACTTGCTAGGGAAAATCAAATATGCACTGGGAAAATCCCAATGGGGTGGAAAAAGAAAGAAAGAAAAATAAAGTGGGATAATTACCAATTTAACCTATTCGCGTAGGTCTCACCACCGTCCGATGAGATGGACATTCCTCCTTCCCGGGCTCAGTTATCCTCTTTTCTTGTGTGGGATATGGTGGGCCACGAGTGGTCTTTCCTCCTCTCGTAACCACTGCATTGACGTTCTCTACTGGGGCTTCTGGCTGCCTCGGAATTCTGTTTGTTTTCCAATGGAGGGACAACTGCAGCAAGTTGTGCCAGCTGAGTCTCCAACATCTTGTTGAAGCTTAGTTGATTCTTGAATGCTGAGGATAGTCCTTCAATCTTGGCATTGATATTTTCCAGGGTCTTTTCATTAGCTCACAACTTCTGCGATAGAGCATCGTTGATCTTGAGCTAGATAATGGCAAGTTCTCTCAAGTTGGGCTGATTTCCAGGGTTGCCATTGTTGTTGTACCCTCCTTGAAAGAATGGGCATTGTTGACCCCACCCTTGACCTCCTGGGTGATAGCCATTGTTGTTGTTGAAATTTTCGTTGTTGGTGAGGTATAGGGCATCCTCATGAGTTTCTAGGCAATCATTACCCATATGACCCGTGTTGCCACAAACTTCACACGTGATGTGAGAGTCTAGGGCATAGGCATTGCGAGACACTTCACCACTTGCTTGTCCATCAATTTTCTTCATTAGGAGGTCCAATTTCGTAGCAATCATGTCCACCTCCTTCAAGGTGTGCATGCCTCGCTGTCGGGTATGGAGACGCTCATCGTTCCATCCCATGTTGGACACAATCTTCTCAATAAGATCTTTAGCTTTTGGCACCGTCAATGAGAAGAAGGCTCCTCCAGCAGCAGCATCCAAATGGTCACGAGCTGATGGGATCAGCCCGTTATAGAAATTCTGAATAAGGAGCCAGTCATCCATCCCATGGTGGGGACAGGCTTGGATGTACTACTGAAGCCTTTCCCATGCCTCGGGAATAGATTCCTTGAGCCCTTGATAAGATGGAAATCCTTCCACGTAGGGCATTGGTTTTGCCCAATGGGAAGAATTTGGCGAGGAATGTCGTAGAACACTTCTCCCAAGTGTCTACAACACTTCAGTTCGCGTAGAACCACTGTTTCGCTCTCTCAAGGAGAGAGAACGGGAACAGTCTCAGACGGACCACATCCAGAGACACGTCCTTGATCTTAAAAGTGTTGCAGATCTCGAGGAATTGTTGTAGGTGAGCACTTGCGTCCTCGTTAGCCTTCCCACGGAATGGGTTTGCTTGCACCATAGTGATAAGGCCAGTTTTTATCCCTATGTTCACATCTTCTGTGTTAATAGTGGGCCCAATAGGCACATTGTTAGCAGAGGGAGCTGGGAACTCACGAAGGGTCTTCTGAGCCATTGGCGTTTGGATTGTTGGCGCAGAAATGCTGGCTTGCTTTGCTGCTCGAATCTTCTGAGGAGTAACGACACGAGGTCGGTCTCTCAGAAGAGATACGGGATCTTCAACAAAGTTTTCCGGCAAGCGGAAACCAGACATACACTACCCTATTTTCACATTTAAAATAAATGCAAAAAAGAATGGTTATCCTACTAAAATCCTACCCACGAATCTATCCCATTCACTCAGTCATGTTATAAATCTATTTGCCTTCCCCGGCAACGGCACCAGAAATGTTTGTTGACGGCTCCTAAGATATACTAACAAATCATCCCCAGCAACGGTGCCAGAAATGCTTGTTGATATTTCTTATGCACCATTAACTAAACATCTCCAACTGATGTGTCAGAAATGCTTGTTAATGGTTCTATTGGATCACAGAGTGAATTCCACAAGCACACGGAAATACCATTGTAGCATTTCCCCTTAAGAGTATTCCCAAGGGTGTCATTTATTTGATCCAAAAGGAAGGCATGGAAGAGATATAACAATCATCAAGTGGAAAGGGTAGAAAGGTCTAGGTAAGAATCTAGTAAGGATGGATAAAATAATAGTGGAGGTAGTGTGACATACACAAAAGCTTTCAAGTCTAAGGGGGGTAAGAGGATCCTAGAGGTTAGTTAAGGTTGAGAGTTATGGAGGTACTCCTACTATGTTCTATTGTACATATACGTAGCACCTCTTTTAGAGTAGCTGCACATAAGATTTGTTAACATCTGACTTCCTTAATTCTTGATGTTTCTCTTATGAAGACTTTATTGTCTTGGTCTTGTACTCGGGAAACCACACTTGTTCTTCAACTCTCTTGAACATCTGGAGTATTTGCTTTCAATTCTTGTTTTGTATAATAGGGTCCTTAAAACTTAGTGTAGTAATTTTCAATTAGGAATCAAGGTGATTACACGAGATTAAACAACGAGCCATTAACCTTGTCCTGATGAGATTTCCCAATCAGATAGTCAACAATTGAATCACTTTGCCAGGACATAAGAGTAGTAACGATTTCATCTCTCTTATGTGGTCAACACAGCAAGGTTACTAAATGTATGGCAGCTACAAGGTTTCTGGACATATCAACGTCACCATACACTACGAGTCAAAGAGTTATGCAAGCAAAAAAATAAGATGACAATCTTGCAAACATAGAAAATCAAGGTTTCTACTGAGGTTTATCAAGTAAGGAAGAACCTCATGAATCAAGAGTGGTACTGTTTTCACAACAACGATACTTGAATCTGTACAAGTCAAGGATGAAGTTCAACTCCTAGTTGGACTGCAAGGGTGATTTGAGTAATCGGTTTCCCAGTATTACTCAACCAAGATAAGGTAAGTAAGGCGATGATTACTTGGAGTTGGAAAAGAAATCAAGATATTAGACGATACTCAAGTCTTTGAATGGAGATACATATTCTTGCTCAAAATTAGTTATGACTCATGTATCATGATGCATTACAAATCGGATGATGTTATGCAGACACAATGCAACCCCGCGAGAAATTATGCATAGGTATGGTTCATTCATTTTTGTTTGAGCAAAAGTATGTATAACAATTGAAACACGGTAAGCATTATCTCAATTTTACGATGCTTGAATCAACTTGGTCATGAGAACTGTTGAATAAGGAATGTCCTTCTCATATCTTGACCAAGGTTGCAAAATTCACGTTTAGCAAAGGAAGCTAGAAAGGATGAGTAAAACACTACACAACCCAAACCTTTGTAAACTTGTACCCATGCTAATCGATCTACCCCTTTCTTCGCTTCAGTCTTCACTGCACTAGCTGAATCACGGAATTCTTTTTGCGTGAACAATCACTAATTAAATCACCATCGACAATATAACATCACTAAGCAAGTGGTCGAGGCTGCTAGAGCAGTTCTTAATGTTGCTTTGCTTAATCTTCGTTTCAATCATGTAGGGGTGCTTGAGGTGTTCCTTGATAGCAATAAGGGAGTTGAAGTTGCGCTACCTCTATGATGAGTCAGCCTTGTGCTTGGAGTTGCATTCTCTTGAAAATGAAATCCCACGTGATGACTTTGTTACTTGAGTGTGCTCCTTCCCCCTTAATGTTCTAATGTGGTAGCTCCAAAATCACTCCATACCCAAATAATTAGCATTTCAACCATGTTTTCAACATCTAGTTCCAAAAATGATGTATCACATCGTCGCTAGTTGATTTCTACTACATTTAAATTTACCCGATCGATTTACTGTCCAGGATCGACCAGTCTGTAATAACTCCAAATTTTGATCATGATAATAGAAATTTCAAATCATGCAAGGAATATCAAAGTTAAAGTTAACTTCCCTATTTTTCGAACGAGTATTCATTTACCCTCATATAAATTTTGGTTCAAGAGATATGGAGTTTCAAAGCTACAGCAATCCTGGAGCATTGCTGTGCAGCATATCCTTAGGGTGCACATATTTTGATCGAACTTTTCCAAGTGTTTCTGGACATAACTTGATCGTTCCCAGAATTACAAAGTTGTAGTACTCATCATAATATTTCTTTAGGTGTATCACATGTCCCATACTGCTTTTATGCAGACGGCAATGAGCAAATAACAGAAAGGTACAGAACCATATCCCAGATTTGTGTTCCTGTAGCAGTTTCTGTTCTTCTGACGATTTCACATACTTAACTGTGGAATCTGCTCTGGGAGTGAAAAGATAAGTTGTAGAGGACTTAAATATATTTCTAACCTTTATTTACCTGCCCTCATATCTGTTCTTAATCAGGAGATGTCATTTCAAATTTGACAGTTTTCTGAACATTTTTGACAGAACCTCCTTTGTTAATGGCTGATTTGTCCACAAATTTTTATACAGGTATATTCAAAATTTGACAGGAATTTAAATTATAACATTGTTATACATCTCATAAAGTTTCTGGATGTATTATATGAAGTCATTTGAATTTTTCTACAAAGACTTATGGTCGAATTTGTGAAGGTCCAGAAACTGGTTTAGTCTCTGTACAGATTTGGCAGAGTTTGGAGATTTGAAATTATGAATAGGTTGGATAGAGATTCTGCTATATAGTTGAAAAGGGAAGTTTGGGAGGACTTCCTAAACTTTCTAACAATATAAAATACACCTCCATTAGATGGTTCTAATGGAGGTTATGGTAAAAATAGTGAACAGTCCAGAAACTGTTTCAGTTTCTGTACAGTTTTGACAGGTTTTGGAAATTTTAATTAAGTTACATGGAAACTCTTCAGTGGTAATGAATAGAAAATATTTAGATGACTCTTAGATATTTACAACCATGTATGGCACGACTCGGTTAGATAATTCTATTAGGAGATATTCATTTTCAAAGTTGGGCTATTGTTCTGCCAAAATAGCATAGGAAAGACTGGAGGTCACAGTTTCGGTTCAAACTTCATTTTCATCATTTTAAAGTGGAAATCTGTATTTAGAGCTTAACATGAAGCTTGTGTTGCGAGCTACACCTCCGCCACAGATTTTAACTTTGGATGTGCCGATGTAGCCCGAATGCAATGTCGATCGGTACTACGTCCTCATCAAAGAACATCTAAGCCGGTATTCCGGCATACGTCTCAAAGGTGGCCCTAATGACGTTCACTCACAAACGTTTTCTACTTGAGCTACGAATAATGTGGTTAGTGTTCCTATAGAAGACACACAATTGACATGACACTCATTATGGTGCCGTACGGCAAGGCCCCCACGGGCGATCATTTCAGACAGTAACAATAATATACATGAAAGTAAGAACATCCGTCCCGTATTATTTCATATGGGCCGCCCCGAGCTGAGCCACGTCTCGACGTACATGACCGGGTTTTCTATCACCCAATGGGGGTCCCACATCTTTGCCTAATGCTGCACCAGTAGAAGGCGCTTTCGCGTGTTTATTAAAAAACACACTACGTGCTTTTCAACCACACGATAGGTGGCCACGTCATTTATCTCTTGCGCTAGGGATTAGCGCTGCGTATGGCCCTTTGAACATTAAACGTTCAAGAGTTGCATACTACGTGTTTTTGACCATACGATGGGGTATCCGCGCTTTGTCTGAAGCACACTGGGGAGCAGCATTTTCATATGTTCCAAGAATAATGAGAAGGTTCAGAGACTTATATTAACTCTCGTGCCAAGCCACGGGGGACAATCAATGTACTACCTCTCGTACGGTGAGTTTACCGCAATTGATCCGCTTGCGGTGGCGTACCTTACCTCTTACCTGATGTTGGAGCATCATTACAGAATATAATAACAAGTATGTTAGCTTTGCCACCTTAATAACTATGCTATTATAGACCTTATGTGGGCATATAGACTAATCCTCAGTCGACTACTTTGAAGTTTTCAAAAATAGGCGCTTTTCAAACGTGCTACTCCCAATGTAGCTCTGATACCAGACTATGGGGACCGAGGTCCCATCATTCCAGGATCGCATTGGGTGGTGTTGTGTGATGTGACACCCAACAGCACACATGAAAAGCATAAGAAAATAACCAACACAACTCTTTATTTCACACATCTCTTTTACAACATAAAGTACAACGAAGCAAAATATACATACTCATACTCTCAACTAGATATGCACAAGAGAAGTTGTCCATGTCCGCGAACGCTTCTTACTAGCAACACGAAGCAGAGATGTAGCAGCAACACTACGTAAGAAACCCTAATAGGAGACAAAGTTTTGCGGCACGGTAAAAGGAGTACGTCTTTGATAACTTTAAGATAGACGCGCCCATCTCAGTGAGGATCTGACATGGCTCAGTTGAACGTACAAGGAGACACATTACAATAAAGCCCATCACAATTAATTAGGTATCTGAGACACTCTCGCCTCTCTAACAAACTGGAGATACACTTTCATTGAGCGTGACTCATATTTTTTTCCTAACTGAGATGGACTTTCGTTGTCTTTCATCTTCTTTCATAATCAAATCCGGTTCATCTCCCAAACTCAGCAGTCAGGCGTGTCTCCTTTTGTTATGGAATGGGGCTCGTCTCCCATTCCCTCTATTGAGAGACGAGATTTATATCGGTTGATCTTGATTTTCTGTTGCCCTTCTACAACCTCCCAGCTGTGCAGAACAAGTGGCTACCAGATCTGTCCTGTTCTTGCTCCGTTCTTTCCCTCTTTCATTCAAAAATTCTTGCGGTGATTATTAGTGGATCTTAAAACAAAAGAGTTAGTCTTCTCCTCTTCTCCTGTTCCTTACTATTTTTTACCTTTAGATTTTCTTTGATTGAAGTTGGCTTGCGGTGATTATCAGTGGCCTCAAATTTCTTTGATTTAGCTCTTCTTTTTTGTATGTAGATGTTGTTGGATCGAAGTAGGATGTATGGGCCACACCTTTGCAATGAATATATCCAAGGGGTAGATGCATTTATCGCTTTCGCGAAAAAAGACATGTTGGACAACATTAGAGGGACTATTTGTTGTCCTTGCAAACACTTCGGGAATGAGAAGAGATATCGCACAGATGAAGTGTTGAGGTCACATTTGATCACGCATGGATTCATGGTGGATCATCGATGTTGGAACAAATAAGGGGAGGAGGAGCTTAACGAAGCAGAGATGAGAGATTCATATTTGTAGGGTGAGGTCCCTACCAGTGTCCAAGAAGATCACGACGAGAATGTGAACGAGCCAGATATATCAGGGTTCACCGATGACGAATGTCGGTACCCTGCGTAACGGATGTCCCTTGGGACTGCAAAGAATGCTAAGGTGTAGGATCTAAGAGCACGTGAAAAGCTACCAGAGGGGGGGTGAATGGTAGATTTAAAAATCTTACGCAGCGGAAACAATAAAACCCCAAACCCTTCCGGCAGAAAAACTATCTGTTTAAAGAAATCGTGTATGAGACTAATCTAAACGTGTTTCACCATGACAAAAGTGATATATGTCAGAGAGAATCAAGTCACGAAGACAACACAAAAGGAATTACTAAAATCCGTCGAGAAAAACTCAAGTTATGATCAAAAGATCAAACACTGGTCAATCTGACCTACTCGAGAAAAACAGTTTCTGGAATGTGGCAAAGAAACTCGTGTAGCTCAGAAACCACAACTCCAATGACCGTGAAATTTTGTCAGATGATAGACAACCAAGTTGTGAAGACAGCCGAAAAAGAATCACGTCAATTGGATCAGTAAAACTCGAGTTATGCTAAAACCACCGACGAAAGGTAGTGCTGTCCAGAAACTCGACGAATAAAACTTGTCTGGAACAAGTCGGACGAACAAGGCACAAAAGTTCCTTCAAACTATGAATTTTATTCAATAGAACACAAGAGGAACAGCCCCCAAAGTCGTCTCTAACGATCTTTGTTCTTCCCTTGCTTATATAACCAGCCCTTAGGCCATCCCAATACAACTAGGACTCTAATCCTAATCCGATCACAATCGGAACTTACCATAACTGCTTAAGATTCTTCTATACGCAGATAGAAGCAATCTTAAGACTTCCAAACACCTTAGGAACGTATCCCACATTCCTAAACAACTCAATTTCGTGATACACACGAAATCCTAACATAACCAACTCGATACTTCCCATACCGAGCCATAACCGACTCTGCCGCAGCCAAAGTCTTCAACCGATACGATCCGATCCTTCCGATCAGATCTTCCTTCCATAATCCGTCTCCAGAAGCATATTGCCACGTCATGCACCGCATGCATACGTGCGAACACCTTCCTTCGACCTTCATATGCACTGCCCTTGATTCAATCATCCTGCGCGACCTCCTGACCCGCTCAACCACAGTTCCTCCCGAACTTGGTTGTTGGAACCTCATCTCCTCCTGAGACTAGTCCAATGGATCCTGTCACCAGCCATGACTTGAACTCAAGCAACACCTGCACATGAACAAACAACCAATCCATACGAGCCCAAGTCCTCGACTTGACTCACGTTAGTTCCGAACACAACACCTTACGTGAGAACCTCACATAAGCATGTTGCAAAACCACAGTAGAAACGATATCAGCCGTATCATCCAAAACGCACCAAAAACTTAGCAAATGAATACTAAGCAATCTTTCCAATCTTGTAAAGCAAGTACGAAACATTGCAAATGAAAAGCAGAAGCACTGCGGTCAAGTTCCGGACCTTGCCAGAGCAACCCGGAGCTAACAAGAAACACTGCTGTCAAGTTCCGGACCTTGCCAGAGCAACCCGGAGCTTGAGCCGGAGCTAACAAGAGCTAGTAGAACCTAGCGCCGGAGCTTACCAAAACTAGTACAATGAAGCACCTGCCGGAGCTTACCAAAACTAGTACAAAGAAGCACCTGCCGGAGCTTACCAAAACTAGTAGATCCTGGATCCGGAGCTTATCAAAACTAGTGGGAACTAGTCAACCCAAAACCCGGAGCTAGAACAAAGTACGTCGGAGCTTAGCAAAGGCATGCCGGAGCTAACGAAAATATGTCGGAGCTATCAAATATATGCCGGAGCTATCAGATATATGCCGGAGCTATCAGATATATGCCGGAGCTAAAGATAAAGCTCACCGGAGCTAACCAAAGCTGGTCGGACCTTACCAAGAAGTCGGACCTAGCATCAAACGTAACCGGAGCTACCCAAAACAAGCCGGACCTATCGTCGGACCTTGCTGTAGCTCGGAGCTAGAGTCAGACCTTGATAAAAAGGTGTTTTGGTGATATTAAAAACTTTTATCATCAAAGCCAAGTGTATTCACTACAAGCCAATGTATTCAGCACACATAGGTCTTACAATCTCCCCCTTGATGAATGCATTGGCAACACCATTTAAAATTCCGAACATTGGCTTATTCACATAAAAGTTTTGAAAACAATTTCTCCCCTTTTGTAAAACAAACGTAAATGAAAATCTCTCCCCCTTTATTATCTCTCCTTTTTTTTTTGAATGTGTGATTAATCTCTCCCCCTTTGACAATGTATTCAGCAAGGTAAAAGAGAAATTTTAATTGTTATGAGATATAAACAAATTATCTCTCCTTTAGTTGTTATGAGCATATTATAACATATACATATAAACAAAGCTCACCCAAGTCATACTATCAAGTAACATACACTATCACATCAATGAAAGACATAATGTAGTGTAAGCCATGCTAGAGAGCAAGTGTGATTTTCAATTTTAGCAGGTCATGATCTCACAAACTTAACTATTTCAAAACCTGAAAGCATGACAAAGCATAAATCTAGATCATATGATATTTGCAAGAGATTATATGCTCATCTGCCTTATTCTAACCAACCAAGCCAAGCCTATGTCATTTGACAATCAGAAGCTTAAGGACATGGTTTTAGTCATACACAACTTCTTCCAAGTTCATATCTAAGTGCAATGACAAGCCATCTCGAAAGAAGAAGTGCGATGCATGCATATTCTCTTTATCTTTTCTCAATTTATATTTGTTCATAAAAACTCAACATGTGAGTTGATTACTTGATAAATTCTTAATGATTAAAAGCATTTGTGAGCATGCAACAAGTTCAAAACAGCAAGAAAATTTGACCATGACCATATTTAGTGTAAGTAATTATTCCAATGGCAAAAACTACAAAAAGTATAACATGAGTAATGTAGTAAGAACTTTCAGCATGTAAAAGGAATCACAAAGTCATATATGTATGAAATAATATGCTCATATTATTTTAATTTCAGATTCACACATAGACTTCCTAAGTTTCAAAAACTCCCCCTCAATTTAAGCCATGAGGATGCATAACCCCTATTTCACTACGAATGTAGCAAAAACGAGTGAAATCCAAAGGTTTTGTAAAAATGTCAGCCAATTGTTGTTCGGTATCTACATGGTGAAGCACAATGTTTCCTTTTTCAACATTATCACGGAGAAAGTGATACCTAATGTCAATGTGCTTAGTTCTAGAATGTTGCACGGGGTTTTTAGCAATGCAAATAGCACTAGTGTTATCACAGAACAGTGGAACACTATCTAGATCAACCCCATAGTCCTTAAGTGTTTGAACAATCCAAAGAATTTGTGAACAAGCACTAGCAGCAGCTACATACTCAGATTCGGCTGTGGATTGTGCAACTGAACTTTGTTTTCTAGAGGACCAAGCAACAAGAGAATTACCAAGAAAATGACAAGCACCGGAAGTACTTTTCCTATCAATCCTACAACCCCCAAAATCAGCATCCGAAAAAGCTTTCAAAGAAACGATTGAGGAAGAAGGAAGAAAAATGCCAAATTCTTGGGTCCATGTAAGTACCTGAGAATCCTTTTGACGGCTTGACGATGTGAAACACGTGGGGAAGCTTGAAACCGTGCACAAAGACATACGCTGAATTGTATGTCCGGTCTTGATGCTGTAAGGTACAAAAGTGATCCGATCATACTTCTATATTCTTTTTGATCCACGGATTCACCATCTTCATCAAGTTCAAGTGTTGTTGCTGTTCCCATTGGTGTCCGAAGAGGCTTGCTTTTGTCCATATTGAAGCGCCTTAGGAGATCTTTGGTATACTTTGTTTGATGCACAAAGGTACCCTCCTTGGTTTGCTTGATTTGCAGCCCCAAAAAGTAAGTGAGTTCACCCATCATACTCATTTCAAATTCGGAACTCATCATTGCTGAAAACTTGGACACAAGATCATGAGAAACACAACCAAAGATAATATCATCCACATACACTTGAACGAATAATGAGTCATTGCCATGTTTAAGCACAAAAAGAGTTTTATCAACCTTGCCCATTGTAAACCCCTTTTCAAGTAAGAATGTTTTTAACCTATCATACCATGCTCTAGGGGCTTGTTTGAGAGCATATAAGGCTTTGGACAGTTTGTAAACATGATTAGGAAAGTCTGGATTTTCAAAACCTGGTGGTTGTTTGACATAAACCTCCTCATCTATGTAGCCATTAAGAAAAGCACTTTTAACATCCATTTGATATAGCTTAAAACCTTTAGATGCTGCGAAAGCTAACAAAATTCTTATGGCTTCTAATCTAGCGACAGGAGCAAAAGTTTCATCAAAATCTAGACCTTCAACTTGAGTGAAACCTTGAGCAACCAACCTAGCCTTATTCCTAATCACAACCCCATCCTCACTTTGTTTATTTTTATATACCCATTTAGTTCCAATTAAAGTGTGGCCTTGAGGTGGAGGTACAAGTTTCCAAACATTATTTCTTTCAAAATTTTCTAACTCTTCTTGCATGGCAATAATCCAAGATTCATTAGTGAGTGCGTGTGATATATCTTTGGGTTCAAAAGAAGCAACAAAAGCAGAATGAGCATGAGAGTTTGGATCGCAAAACCTGGACCGTGTGACTCGTTCATGCAAGCTTCCAATCATCTGTTGTGGGGGATGATCTTTGTAAAAACGTAGGGGAACAGATGTCTCACAAGCTTCTTTTTCATTAAGTTCATTGTAGATTGATGAGCTTGTGATTTGTGGATGATCAGGACCAGCAGAGGTGACAGCCGGAGCTTGTTCAATGTCCGGAGCTGGACACGTGTCAACTTCGGAACTACCATGCAGTATCACCGGCTCTTCTTCATCTTCGAAAATACCCTCCCCCTGAGGATATGAATCTGGTCCTGCAACACCGGAGCTAGTACCTGGGCTAGCTTCATCAAAAGACACTTCACAAGTCTCCACAATTTTGTTAGTGTCAAGTAAAAGCACACGGTAGCCTCTAGTATGAGATGGATAACCAAGAAACATGCCATCATTGGATCTAGGTTCAAATTTATCAAGATTACCATGTTTCTTAACAAAGCATTTGCAACCAAAGACCCGAAAGTGTGTAACACTAGGCCTATGTCCAAACCGGAGCTCATATGGTGTTTTACCTAGCTTAGCACGCAAGAAAACACGATTTGGGACATAACAAGCGGTTGCTAACGCATCAGCCCAAAATTTCCTAGGGGTTTGATATTCATCAAGCATAGTCCTAGCCATCTCAACTAGGGTTCTATTCTTTCTTTCTACAACACCGTTTTGTTGAGGTACATATGGTGAAGAAAATTGATGATCTATTCCGTATTCAGCACAAAAGTGATCAAAAGATTGATTTTTAAATTCAGTTCCGTTATCACTTCTAATTGCCTTTAAAGATCCTGGGTGATCAATTGATAATCTAAGAAATAAAGTCCTAAAGTGACTAAAAGCTTCATTCTTAGACGCCATAAAATAAACCCAAGAATATCTAGAGTAATCATCAACAATAACAAGAGCATACCATTTACCTCCGAAGGATTGAACACGTGAAGGTCCTACGGTGTCAAGATGCAAAAGTTGACATGGTTCAGTTGTCATGATCATTGTGAGAGGAGTATGTGAACCTGCAACCATCTTCGCATGTCTACAAGAAGAGCACACAATTTCTTTGTCCCCTTTTAGCTTAGGCAGCCCACGTATGCGATCAAGAGCACTAACACGCGTTAGGTGATCAAAGCCTACGTGACCAAGTCTACGATGCCAAAAATATAAGTTCTTTGAATCATTAGCAACTAGACACCTATGCTTAGAAGAAGACATATCAAAATCAGCTTTAAAAACTCTTCCAAACCGAGACATGTTAAAAATAAGCTCACTATTTGAATCTACAGCTTTGCAGCAGTTTTTATTGAAAATAATTTCTAGATTTTCATCTAGCAATTGTGCAACAGAAAGCAAGTTGTATTTCAAATTTTTGACAAGTGCCACATCCTTCAAAATGTAGTGATCATTTACTCTAACCGAACCCTTAGCAACTATAGGAGTTGAAGAATTATCGGCAAAAGTAACATTCTCTACACGTGACACAAAGGAGAGGGAGGAGAACCAATCTTTGTTACCGGTCATGTGGCGTGAGCAACCTGAATCCACAATCCAAATATTCTCCTTCCTCAGGCGTGTAACCTACATAGAAGCACAATACGCTGATGACTCAATACTGGGGTTAGTCAAAAGGCATTTAGGAATCCAGTACTGAGTCACGCGACGTGCACCAGGAAAAACACGCGAATGCTGAGATAAAACAGCAGGTTTATGAGTCAAGGATTGAGGTTTTCTTTTCTTAACAGTTGATTTAGAAGTTGTTACTTGTTTAGAGTGAAAACCGGTAGCTCCGGAGGTAAAAGCAGAAGGTCCGGAGGCAAAAACTGAAGCTCCAGAGGGAACAACAGAAGATCCAGGAGCTCTCGGAGCTATCGGAACTATCGGAGCTGCTTTTGCGGATTTCTTACCAGAAGATCCGGAAGCTACCTTTTCAAATTTCTGACTCACTAAAGCAGGTTGCATGTTACTAATTTTCGGTTTAGCTTGAAAGTTATGAGATCTAGCAGACATTCTTTCCCTTTTCTGTTGTTTAGCTAGTCTATAACAAAAATCTATGACATGACCATCTCTACCACAGTAGGTACAATGAAACTTAATTTTGTAATCATGTCTCGATGAGCATCCAACATTAGAAACAGAATTTGAAAGCACTCCTGCAGATTTGAAAACCACTCCTTTTTGTTTAGGAACTGTTTGAATCAAACCACTTCCTAATGACTTTTCAATTTTAGGTGGATGTGCCTTAGCATGAGCATGAGAATCAAAACCTAAACCAGATTTATCATTGCAGGACTTAGAAGAATTCAACAGCAGGTTTAGATTCTTATCCCCATTACAAAACCGACCTAGTGTCCTATTCATGTCATCAAGTTTCTTAGACAAGTCTAGGCAGTTTGCACATGAAGTTTTTCCTTTTAGTTTGCAATTGGAACAATTTTTAACTTCATGAGATCGTAAAGCATTGTTCAGAATGGAAATTTCATTCATTGCATCTTTTAGTTTCTTATCAAGATTTTCACATGCAGAACAATGCAAGTCAATTGTAGAACAGCTAGCATCTTTCAAGTTTTTATCATTAAGTGCAGCAAGATCTTTGTTCTTTTTAATTTCTTCATCAAGTTTATCTAGAGTGGAGGAGTGTGCACTTCTTAATGTGGACAATTGTTCATAGATTAAGTCACATGAGGGACATGCATCATCACTAGGAATCAAAGTTTTTAAATGGTTAATTTCAGATTCTAGTGATTCAATTTTAGCAGCACTATCCCTAAGCTTTTTGTCCTTTTTCTTGACAATAATAGTTGCACGAGAAATAGCATCACACATTTCATTGCAGGTAGAACATACCTCATCATCGTCACTGTTGTGTTCTGCTTCCTCCTGTCTTGATCTTGATCTTGCTTTGCCCGCCATGAAGCATAAGTTGGCCAAGTCATCATTCTCTTCATCACTTTCAAAATCAATGTCACTTGAACTGAGCTCTTGAAGTGCGGTGATGAAGCTGTTGATCATCTTGCGTCCTATGGTACCCTTCTTTTTCTTGTTGGAATTTCCAGAGGAGGTCCGGACCTTGCTTTGTTTTTCTTCCCGGGTGGTCGGACCTGAAAGGTTAGGGCATTCTGTACGAAAGTGTCCTGTTTTACCACATTCAAAACAACGTTGAGGTCCGGAGCTTCCTCTCCTTCTAGTTCTCACATTTTGCAATGCTTTTGAGAATCTAGTAGAGATGAGTGCCAATTCCTCTTCTAGAAATTCTTCGATCTGTTCCAGGGTTAGTGAGGACAACAGGGCAAGAGTATTGCAGGATGATGATTGGCCGGAGCTAGACATATCACGTTGTGAGACAAATGCAATAGACTTGTTTGGGTTCTTACGTGCTAGGATGTCAATTTCATGAGTTTTTAGTTTAGAATAAAGTACATCTAATGTAAGAGAACTCATGACAGTTGATTCACGAATAGATGTTACTTTCATCTCCCAAATTGTCATGTCTAATGCACTAAGAAGTTGTCTAGCATTCTCAGCATCAGAAAAATTTACATTGACACTACGTAAGTTGCTGAGAATTTTATTGAAACGAGCAAAGAGGTCATCGATTGACTCACCTGGTTGCATCTCAAAGCGCATATATTCTTTCTTGAACATATCTTGTTTTACCTCCTTGATTGTGTTGGAGCCTTCATGATAATCACAGAGAGCTCTCCAAACGTCGTATGCTGATCGGAGGTGTGCGACACGATCAAAGTCGCTCTGAGTGAGTCCTTGGATGATCAAGTTTCGGGCTTTGTTGTTGTTGTCGACGTCCCGGAGGTTCGTGGCCGTGACTTGATCATTGGGTGGCACTTCATAAGGCTTATACACCTTCTCCCATATTGCAAAGCCTTGTGCCTGGATAAAAGCCTCCATGCGTGCCTTCCATACCTGAAAGTCAATACCAGCAAACACACATGGTTTGACGGAGTACTTCTCCATGATGATTAGTCAAAAACACGTGCAAATCTCAAAGATTAGAGCACCGTGGCTCTGATACCAGTTGTAGGATCTAAGAGCACGTGAAAAGCTACCAGAGGGGGGGTGAATGGTAGATTTGAAAATCTTACGCAGCGGAAACAATAAAACCCCAAACCCTTCCGGCAGAAAAACTATCTGTTTAATGAAATCGTGTATGAGACTAATCTAAACGTGTTTCACCGTGACAAAAGTGATATATGTCAGAGAGAATGAAGTCACGAAGACAACACAAAAGGAATTACTAAAATCCGTCGAGAAAAACTCAAGTTATGATAAAAAGATCAAACACTGGTCAATCTGACCTACTCGAGAAAAACAGTTTCTGGAATGTGGCAAAGAAAGTCGTGTAGCTCAGAAACCACAACTCCAATGACCGTGAAATTTTGTCAGATGATAGACAACCAAGTTCTGAAGACAGCCGAAAAATAATCACGTCAATTGGATCAGTAAAACTCGAGTTATGCTAAAACCACCGACGAAAGGTAGTGCTGTCCAGAAACTCGACGAATAAAACTTGTCTGGAACAAGTCGGACGAACAAGGCACAAAAGTTCCTTCAAACTATGAATTTTATTCAATAGAACACAAGAGGAACAGCCCCCAAAGTCGTCTCTAACGAGCTTTGGTCTTCCCTTGCTTATATAACCAGCCCTTAGGCCATCCCAATACAACTAGGACTCTAATCCTAATCCGATCACAATCGGAACTTACCATAACTGCTTAAGATTCTTCTATACGCAGATAGAAGCAATCTTAAGACTTCCAAACACCTTAGGAACGTATCCCACATTCCTAAACAACTCAATTTCGTGATACACACGAAATCCTAACATAACCAACTCGATACTTCCCATACCGAGCCATAACCGACTCTGCCGCAGCCAAAGTCTTCAACCGATACGATCCGATCCTTCCGATCAGATCTTCCTTCCATAATCCGTCTCCAGAAGCATATTGCCACGTCATGCACCGCATGCATACGTGTGAACACCTTCCTTCGACCTTCATATGCACTGCCCTTGATTCAATCATCCTGCGCGACCTCCTGACCCGCTCAACCACAGTTCCTCCCGAACTTGGTTGTTGGAACCTCATCTCCTCCTGAGACTAGTCCAATGGATCCTGTCACCAGCCATGACTTGAACTCAAGCAACACCTGCACATGAACAAACAACCAATCCATACGAGCCCAAGTCCTCGACTTGACTCACGTTAGTTCCGAACACAACACCTTACGTGAGAACCTCACATAAGCATGTTGCAAAACCACAGTAGAAACGATATCAGCCGTATCATCCAAAACGCACCAAAAACTTAGCAAATGAATACTAAGCAATCTTTCCAATCTTGTAAAGCAAGTACGAAACATTGCAAATGAAAAGCAGAAGCACTGCGGTCAAGTTCCGGACCTTGCCAGAGCAACCCGGAGCTTGAGCCGGAGCTAACAAGAAACACTGCAGTCAAGTTCCGGACCTTGCCAGAGCAACCCGGAGCTTGAGCCGGAGCTAACAAGAGCTAGTAGAACCTAGCGCCGGAGCTTACCAAAACTAGTACAATGAAGCACCTGCCGGAGCTTACCAAAACTAGTACAAAGAAGCACCTGCCGGAGCTTACCAAAACTAGTAGATCCTGGATCCGGAGCTTATCAAAACTAGTGGGAACTAGTCAACCCAAAACCCGGAGCTAGAACAAAGTACGTCGGAGCTTAGCAAAGGCATGCCGGAGCTAACGAAAATATGTCGGAGCTATCAAATATATGCCGGAGCTATCAGATATATGCCGGAGCTATCAGATATATGTCGGAGCTAAAGATAAAGCTCACCGGACCTAACCAAAGCTGGTCGGACCTTACCAAGAAGTCAGACCTAGCATCAAACGTAACCGGAGCTACCCAAAACAAGCTGGACCTATCGTCGGACCTTGCTGTAGCTCGGAGCTAGAGTCGGACCTTGATAAAAAGGTGTTTTGGTGATATTAAAAACTTTTATCATCAAAGCCAAGTGTATTCACTACAAGCCAATGTATTCAGCACACATAGGTCTTACATAAGGAACTCCACATACTTGAGTTGAAGACCTCCGAAGGTCCCACGTGTCATACAAAACCGGACCTGCCTCCCTTCTATAGTTAGTCCCAGTGCCGCCACGTGTATCATAAGACTGGAGCTACATTCCATACATGGGAAAGCTCCGGGTTGTATACTTTTGTAGCACCCCCGGACCTTACCCCCGACGGAGGGAAGCTCCGGTACCGACACGTGTACAACAGCACCGAACCTACTAGTCCAAGACAGTAAGCTCCGGAGGTGCCACGCGTCCAACCGTCGGACCTGCAACCTCAACAGGCTTATTGGTGGACCTCCAACGGCTCGGACCTTCAAGGGACAATTAGAGCTTCAAGACCCGGTTAAGTGTCATTAATGCCATTTTAATGACACATGGTCGGAGGGCCCTTAATAACAGTAATGCCACTGTCTAGGCGCATTACAGCACTATTAAGGGTAATTAAGCTCATTAATTGTGTATTAAACATCAGTAACCACCAGGGTCACACGTCGGGCCAGGCTAACGATGTAACGACCAGTCCTTGTACTATAAAAGGACTGGCCGAGGGATACACAAAAAAAGAACTTCCACACCTAGGACACACGCCCGCAAGCGCTCAGACACTCAATACAACATCGCAAACTCGTGGAGTAGGGTATTACGCTCAGGCAACCCGAACCACGTAAATTCTTGTGCCAACCCACCACATTGTTCAGAATCTCTGCGTGCCCACAACCAAACTACAAACTCCGCGGGCTGCTAACGGTAGTACCGGGAGAATTGCCAGAATCACACTCCGACAGTTGGCGCGCTAGGTAGGGGGTGCCCGAGATTCAAACATGGTGAACTCTGCTACTGGATCGTCCAATGGTAACCATGCTGTGCAACCTGCTGGAGGCAATCCCTCCAACATCCAGCAGCCAGCAGGTGTCGTGACTCTAGCAGGAGTCATGCCACCACCGCCACCGTTTGCTCTTGCGAATCAAGCTGGATGGCGAGATGGGGCGTCCGCATCGGTCACTGCATGGACGAACAACAACCCCGAACACCCGCTCCATGCCGCTTGTGCTCTTCTCCAATGTCCACCGCCTCCAGGAGCATCCCAGGGTGCAATGGAGCAGTGGAGAGCTAATGTGGAACATTTGGTTGCAGCAGCAGCCAATCGCATCAACAACCAAGGTCCTCCCCCCTCGGGGCGGGCCCAATCGTAGCATCGGACCTTGTCGGGTAGACTTGGTCCTCATGCTTCACAACACAGGAAGCGTGCTGCGTCTCAAAAGGCGATGTTGCTGCCTTTCGGGACGCTACGTACCCACACGATAACAAGGCTTTCGACACATGACCTCCAGGCTGAGCTCGATCATCGTTATCGACAATAGGACGGTCGCGTCCACATCGAGCGTGCTCGCGACAGGCAAGAGGCTCGGGACAACCCTACTCTTGAGGGAGTAGGAGGAGGCTTTTCTACCTTGACCATGCACATACGCATGGTCAGGTGGCTCCAAAAGTTCCGGTCTCACCTGCCGGATAAATTTGACGAGACTGTAAATCCCGCTGAATTTCTCCAAATCTACTCCACTGCTATCCTTGCAGCTGGAGGCAACAAGGCTGTGATGGCCATCTATTTCCCTGTGGCTTTAAGTGGGACCGCCAGGTCTTGGTTCATGAGCCTTCCGCCCGACTCTATCAATAGTTGGGCAGAGCTGTGCCAACAGTTCACCGCCAACTTCGGGAGCTCATATACCCGACCAGGCACGGAACTGGATCTTTTTGCTGTCAAACAGAAGGGGGGAAGAGTCCCTGCGATCTTTCATCCAGAGGTTCTCCCAAGTACAAAACACCATTCCTTCTATCTCAAGCGCTTATGTTATTGTGGCATTAGAACAGGGCGTGCGAGACAAGAAGATACTGGAGAAGCTGGCGACCAAGGAAGTCACCAGCATCACGAAACTCTTCAGCTTGGCAGACAAGTGTGCCAAAGCTGCAGAGGGCCGTGAAATGCACTCCCAACCACCTCCAGAGGACAACAAAAAGTCCTCCAAGGGTGAAGCCGCTACCTCTGGGAGTGGCAAGAAGAAGAAAAAGTCCAATGGCAAGATGAAGCCATCGGCCATCACACCCACTGCTGCTGCTGCCGCAGCTACGTTTGGTCGGGGGCCACGCCTCGAGAAATGACCTCGGCCGTCATCTGAAGATGGTGGCAGCTCCAAGATGTGGTGTCCTATACACAAAACGAACAGCCACAGCCTGGAAGGCTGCCGAGAGATCCAGAACCTCGCCGAGCGCTACAACAAGCGCCGAGAAGAAGTTCCTTTCCGTCAAAGGGAAGGAAAACAAAAAGTTGACGAAGCTCCAGCTGAAGATGAGTTAGGATTTCAGGATCCCAAAAAGGTCTTGAAGGCTGTTTACACCTCCATTGACGATGATTTTGACGTCTCCGACAATGAGCGCCAGAAGACCATGAACACCATCTTTGGTGGTTCGTGGGACATCACCTCCCGCCGGGTCCTCAAGACAATGCGGCGGGACATGGCCTCAGTAGCTCCCACCGCCAGGGCGGAGCCTCACCGGAAGTGGATGGACACTACCATCACTTTCGATGCTTCGGACTGCACTCGGAACATGATCGGAGCTGGCCAACATCCACTAATGGTATCTCTGACCATCAACAACATCCAGCTCCACCACGTAATGGTGGACAGAGGTTCGGGGCTAAACCTCATAAGCTTTGAAGCTTTCGTCAAGCTTCAGCTCCGACCTTCGGATCTTCGCCCCTCCCGACCTTTTTCTGGAGTAGGTCCGGGAGCCATTACTCCACTCGCTGCCATTACTCTCCCGGTGACCTTCAGGACTCGAGAGAATTATAGGACCGAGAAGTTGGTCTTTGACATGCCGTAGATCAACTTTTCATTGAACGCCATCTTGGGCAGGCCAGCCTTGTACAAATTCATGGCTACAACTCATTATGGCTACTTGGTGTTGAAGATGCCAACACCAGCAGGTGTTCTTCGGATCCGCGGAGATCGCACCACCGAAGTTAGTGCTCTGTAAGAACTCCATGCAATTGCTACAGCGCAATAGGAAGAATCCGAAAAGGAATAAGCTCCGAAGCCTCCGAGCATTTGTCATCGAGGTTCAACCTCCGCACCTCGCGTGCAACCAAGCGGTGATGCCGACATTCTCGTCAAAGTCATCCAAATTGGTTCCGTTGCCGATCAAACCACCCGTATATCGGGAGGTCTGAATGACAAATAGGAACTCACGCTCATCACTTTCCTCAGGGCTAATGTCGACGTGTTTGCCTGACAACGTCACAAATGCCTGGGATCCCTAGGGAAGTGATTAAGCACAATCTGAAGATTTATCCCAACACTCAGCCTATACATCAGAAGCCTCTGAAGTAATCAGTAGAGCGACAAAACTTCATACGTCAAGAAGTGAAAAAGTTGCTTGAAGCTGGATTAATCTGAGAAGTCTTCCACCCAAAATGGCTGGCAAACCCTGTCGTTGTACCTAAGGCCGGCGGGAAGCTTCGGATGTGTATCGACTACACTACACTGAATAAGGCATGTCCAAAGGATCCATTCCCACTACCTAGAATAGATCAGATAGTGGATTCGACCTCCGGGTGTGAATTACTGTGTTTCCTACACGCATATTCTGGTTATCATCAAATCAAAATGTCTAGGGAAGAAGAAGAGCATACTTCCTTCATCACAGTAGATGGATTATATTGTTACACTGCCATGCCATTCGGTCTCAAAAATGCTGCTTCAACGTTTGTACAAGCTATGTACAAAACTTTTGGAGAGCTTATCAGAGATGTAGTGGAAGTGTACGTCGATGACATCGTCGTCAAGATCAAGAACAAGGAGTCATTTCTTGACACCTTGCAAGCTGTCTTCGACCAGTTGCGAATCACACGCACGAAGCTGAACCCGGACAAGTGTGTCTCCGGGGTTAGCTCCGGAAAGCTTCTTGGATTCTTGGTGAACCACCGAGGAATAGAAGCGAATCCGGCCAAGATTAAACCTATAGAAGACATGCGGCCACCAGCAAGCATCAAGGACGTCCAGAAGCCGACAGGATGTCTAGCTGCTCTCAGCCGGTTCATCTCAAGACTGGCGGAACGGGCTCTACCCTTCTTCAAATTATTGAGGAAGTCTGGACCATTCCAATGGTATGAAGAATAAGAAAAAGGCTTTCCAAGAGCTAAAACATCTACTCACCACTCTACCAACTTTGGTAGCTCCGAATCCTGGTGAGCCACTTCTGCTTTACATTTTGGCAACTGATGAAGTTTTCAGCATGGTCCTTGTTGCGGAAAGACCAGAACCATCTTCAGTTCAGGAAGCCAAACCCCTACGGGGGGGGGGGGGGGGGGGGGGGGTCCGGAGCTACCTGAAGGCGAGTCTGGGTCCCAGCTCCCAGACTAGGATCCTGAAGGCGAGACGCCAGAGGATCAACCTCCTTCAAGTGGAGGAGTTACTGCTGCTGAACAAGAAGATCCGGACCTTTCCAGGAAGGTTCCGGTCACTTTAGAAGAGGCTCCGGGTTCTTACGACCAAAACCTGGAGGTCCCCAAAGAAGGTTCGGACCCCTCCAGGAGGGTCCGGGTTGATGAATAGGAAGCTCTGGGCCCCTACGGAGGGTCAAGACAATCCAACGCCCAATGTACTTCATCAGCGAAGTACTTCATGACGCCAAGACTCAGTACTTAGAGGTGCATAAGCTGCTCTACGCAATCCTTATTGCCTCTAGGAAGCTTCATCACTACTTCCAAGCTCACAAGATTTCAGTGGTAACCTCTTATCCACTGCGCGCAATCCTGCATAACCCTAACTCTACTGGAAACATTGCAAAGCGGGCAGCGGAATTGGCCGAATTCGATCTTCAATTCGTCCCAATACAAGCAATCAAGAGTCAAGCATTGGCGGACTTCGTGGCGTAATGGAACCCCTCTCCATCAAACCCTGGGGGCCCCAGTGAGCAGAAGCCGGAACCCAAGGTTCCGGTCTTCACCGAGCCTCACTGGACTCTCTACTTCGACGGCTCCGTGCAGAAGAAGGGGGCCGGAGCTGGAGTTCTTCTCCTTGCTCCGACTGGGGAGAAGGTCAAGTACATGGTTCAACTTGACTTTAAGGCGACCAACAACATGGCAGAGTATGAAGCACTAATCTACGGGCTCAAGGTGGCACAATCATACGGTGTCAAGCAGCTATTGGTAAAGGGTGACTCGGAGCTCATAATAACACATGTCAAAGGCGAATGCTACTGCAACAACCCTCAAATAGCTGCATACCTACTTGAAGTCCAGAAGCTTCAGAAGGACTTCGAAGTCCTGGATCTTTGCCATGTCCAGCGTCTCAACGATGCTGCAGCGGACAAAATCTCGACGAAAGCTTCAACCGGAGCTCCGATTCCAGATGGAACCTTCGCCCAGAGATTGTCAAAACCAACAGCTCAGCCTGCCGAACTGAGCGAAGGGGGCAAGACCAGCACTTCAAAGCTGGCGGTCCCGGTGGCCCTATTACCATGGCGTCCATCAAGGGTCGTAGGTACTGCAGGAAGCTCTAAGCAACCCAGCACGCAAGACTCAAATGCTCAAGTTAGCTCTGATGCATGGATCTCAGAGATCTGGAGCTACTTGAAAGACAACTTCCTTCTTGAAGATAATGTATCCGCTGACCGGATAGTCAAATTGGCTAAAAGATACAGACAGGTAGAAGGGGATCTCTACCGGCGTGGTGCCAACGGCGTCCTAATGCGATGCATTATAAGGGAAGAAGGTAGTGATCTCCTCGCGGAAATCCATGGAGGAGAGTGTGGGAACCATGCATCTTCTCGCACGTTGGTCGGTAAAGCCTTCCGGCATGGTTTTTACTGGCCTACAGCACTGCAGGATGCAACCGAGCTAGTGAAGAAATGCGAAGCATGCCAGTTTCATGCAAAGCAAATTCGCACACCAGCTCAACCCCTACAAATGATATCTCCTACATGGCCATTCGTTGTGTGTGGGATGGATATCTTGGGACCTTTCCCAAAACCCGTCAGAGGTTATAAGTTCCTGTACGTTGCCATCGACAAGTTCACCAAGTGGCTGGAAGCAACTCCAGTTGTGACAATAAACAAGCAATAAGCTATCAACTTCTTGCAGTCCATAGTATGCAGATTTGGAGTCCCAAACAAGATCATAACTGACAACGGGACCCAATTCACATGCTCTGCATTCCAAGAATATTGCAAAGACCTCGACATTCAGGTCAGCTACACTTCTGTAGCTCACTCGGCAAGCAATGGCAAAGATGAGAGAGCAAATGCAAAAATCGTAAAAGGACTCAAGACGCGCACGCATGAGCGCCTGAAAAAACATGGAGCCAACTGGATTGAAGAGTTTCCGCCCACACTGTGGGCCAACATGACAACTCCAAATCGGTCAACTGGAGAGACACCCTTCTTCTTGGTGTACGGAGCTGAAGTAGTCCTTCCTCCAGAAATCACCTTGCGGTCGCTTCGGGTTCGGACCTTCGACGATGCCAGCAGGACCAGATCTGGCGTGAAGACCTTGACCTCGTTGAAGGAGGAAGGTGCCGAGCAGCTGTTCAAAATGCATGATACCGCCAAGAACTTCGACGCCATAATCAAAGGCGTGTGCATAACCGATTGCTCGAGGAAGGCGATCTGGTGCTACAGAGAATACAAACTCGAGAAGGGTTAAACAAACTCTCCCACAGCTAGGAAGGACCCTTCCGAGTGATCAAAGTATCCCGTCCAGGATGCGTTCGGTTGGCAACCGAGGATGGGACACCGCTCTCTAATCCTTGGAACATTGAGCACCTCCGTAAGTTATACGCTTAATATCACGGAGGTGAGTCTTTAATTACATATGATGTATGTTATAGCGTCATTGTACAGAGTCGGTTAGCTCTTCCGGGAGAACAGCCGACCTTTCCTGGAAGGTCCGCAAGGTTAAGGCAACACTTGACACAGTCTTAGAACTAAAAGTGTAGCCAGCTACCTTGGGTCAAACGAGAAACGCAACACACTTAGCCTGGTTCCGTACCCTAAGAGTGTACTTGTTTCCCCTGTACCATGGACCTATAATGAAAGACATCATTATGTGAAAACAGACTCCACGTGCATTTATTTTGTACAGGCTCAATATTTTTTATTTTTCTCCTTCTTTTCTGTAACAAAGTTGTGCAATTCTCAAAAAAAGTTTAGCTCGAACAATTCATGTATAATCCAAGTTGCATTGTTAATTCTTTGGGGTCTTAACATTGTTGAATGGCCTACTCATCTGAATGCCGCCAAGCCAATCTAGGTCTGGAGTGTGCTATCGACTTAGCCTAGTCCTGCACCCTAAGTACGCCACTCTACCTACACCCCGGCAGGCCGAAGTAAGGCGGGTCCAGAAAACGAAAGGACCTGGAGAAAACAAGCCAATGCACTTGATTGTATAAAGAATTGCTGTCAACCTAAAAGTTTCTTTTGGCAATAGTAAGCCGCAAACGAGTTATAGATAAGAAATGGATTTTACTATTTTTCTTGACTTCAGTGTGCAGGAAAAATAAAGATCTCATAATGATGGTGGATGAAGTCGGAGCTATCAAAGCTTCGACAGCCCCTATGGTGGCCCGCTGTCAATGTTTCAAACATTTATAGTAGGCGTCGCCGGAGCTACCAAGTTCCAACAAATCCAGGGGGCCAGCCATCAACGTGAAGAAAAGATGGTGGGAAGACTCCCCAGTGGGGTCTGCTGTCGACGCACCGCGTGTTGACAGTGGTCGTTGCCGGAGCTACCAAGCTCCAACAACCCCAGAGGACTAACTATCGATGCTCTACGTGTTGACAAGGGTCACTGCCAGAGTTACTAAGCTTCGACAACCTCAGGGGGCCCCTACTATCAACGACTTCGGACCTACAAACTACAAGTTCGAAGCACGCAAGTCCTCAACAAAATGCTACATCCTCTTGGTACATGTTCACAATAAAATTATGTACATCTACAAGGGGGGCAAGTGGGACAAAGGTGTTGAGGACAAAAAATGAAATTCATAAATTCTTGGATTTCATTCATCTGAGGACAAGAGATTACAAAATTGAGGAAAGGAAGAGAAGATACAAGTGGGAGATACAAAGAGAAAGTCCTAAATCCTATGGAAGAACAAGTCGACCTTCTGGGCAACCTCCAACACACTGGCCTTGGTGGCATCTCCCTCTCCGTCGATGGGACCTTCAAGCACCGGGTCTAGTGGGAAGTGAGGATCCCGGCTTATGTAGCATGTCAGCATGTACTCTGCGATGTTCTTCGCCAGGGATTGTCCTTCGGTTTCCAACTGGTCCACGATGACATCGCCCATCTTGGTGAGCTTGTTGCCCGCCGAGCTTAACGCCTTCAACACTAGGTCCAGTTCTGACTCCGGGTTGTCCGGGCGCACGAGGCTAAAACCCAACAGCGTTAGCGCGTCATTGGCTTTGCCCATGAAGTCCCAAACTTGTTGGGACTCTGCATCCCTTGAGCCTCGCACCTCTTCAAAGGACCTGTTGTTCATTGCAAGCTCTGAATCCTTCCGGGCAAGGCGCTTGACCTCTTTTGCATTCTACTGAATCTTCTCAGCAACTTGCCTTTCGAGTTTACCAAGCTCCTCTTCCTGGAGGTAGATCTTTTTCCGGCGGTCGACCAGGTCTTTCTCTCGGCCCCGCACTTTCTTCTCCTTGGCGGCAATTTCATTCTCCCTCTTGGTGAGGTCTTGTCCCTGCTGCCAGGCCTTCTTCTACTCTTTCTCATAGCGCTCCTCCAGCTTCTTGGTGCGCTCCGCGAGGCTCTTGTCACCTTGAGGCAGCCTCTGAGTAAGCTCCTCCTCCCTCTTCACGAGGTCATCCCACAGCTCCAGGAGGTTTTGCTCTTCATCTTCGAGCATTTTCTCCCACTCCTCAAGAGCCTCCCGACGCTTGACAAGGCTGTCATGGATGGCACTGAGCTTCTCTTGGCGGTCATTTGCTGCTTCATTAGCAGCCACGGCTTATTCGTGGATGGACCGGGACTGGTCGTCAAGGGATCGCACCATGCTCTCCCTCTCATCCAGTTGTTGACCCCAGTACTCCAATCGGACCTTCTCCCTTTTCACCCACTCCTTGTCGTCGGCCAGCCTTGTCTGCGCCAGCATGGTCTCAAATTGGAGACGGTTGTGCCACCTCCTAAGGGTTTGGTACTCCTCCTCGAGGGCCTCGCTGTCGTGGTAAAAGGCCAGCTGGACCTAACGAAGGCTGGAGCAGGCGTTGTCAATGGACAACGACAGGGGGATTGGCTCTGGACCTACCGGGGTCCTCTCCGCTGACTCCAGCGGATTCTCCATAACAAAAATCGGGTCCCACTCCACATGAGTCGTCCCCTGAGCTTCGGTGGCACTAGGGCCGCCCTCCGGGATAGCCTAGGTCATCGCTGAGGAAGGTCTTGCAACGGAAGTTTCCACCTCCGGAGTCGGCTCCGAATGTCCCGCCGCAAGGTCATTAGCAACTGGTCCCTCAGGCGGGGGACCAACAGCTTCATCTTGGCACCCTTTCTCAGGTGCGGGTACCTCCGGAACCAACACCTCCGGGGCAGGCATTGAAGATTCCGCCGGACCTGAGGCCACTTCCGGCTCCAGCGCTGGTGCCTCCTCCACCGTCGGTTCAGGCGTTAGCGCTTCGACCTCCACCGGCTCAGGCTCTGACACTTCTGCTACAACCGGCTCAGGTGCCGGAACTTCATCAAACACCCGGCTCTGCTGCTGGTTCTTCAACAACATCCATCTCTAGGGCCAGAACAGTAGCTACCTCCGGCTCTGAGTCCGGAGCGTCCGTCATCACAGCATCCAAAACCGGAGCTTCAACCTCCGGAGCTGGTGCCGATGGTACATCTTCATTCCTGTGGTCTGGCACTACCACGGGAGCTTCAGGGGATGACTCGAGGTCATGGGCCACGGCTGCTGGCGCCGGATCTGCCGCGGTCTCAGCCACCTCTTGGGGCGGCGATGGAACTGGAGCCGGAGCCTCTGTCTGTGCAGCATCAGTTGCTGTTGCAGAAACCGAAGCTTCAGCCCCTTTCTTGGGTACCCGGTGGATGAAGGACGAAGAATCTCAAAATATGGTTAAAACAAAAACAATCAACTGAGTTAAAAAATCAAATTTACCTTGGATGGCTTCCGCTCCACCTAGCGCGGAACCTCTTCACCGAACGCTCAGGACCAGACCCTGTCGCCACTGGGTAGTATCTCCGGAAGGCTCCCCGGAGCTTGTTGCCGCCGTCAGCGACGTCTTGGGTGAGGCCCCCCTCAACTTAGAAGGACCCTCGGACCTATAGCCCTTAGCAATCCCTGGTATAGGAGTCACATGGCTGGAGCTTGCATCCTGAGGAGACACCGATGTTGGAGTAGTTGTCACCGTCGAAGACATCCCCCGCCGGGGGAAGGAGCTATCGTTTAAGAAGCAGGTCTGACGGAGCTCCCGTCAGAGTGCTTCAACTTCCTCTTGCGGCTTGATGGCTCGTCCAACTCCTTGCCCTTGCCTATGACTTCGGCTCTTGGCTTCGGGGCGGGAGCGGAGCCACCTTCTGAAGCTCCGGGGATCGCCACCCCGGAGGTAGATCGCCTCTCCATCAGGCCCAAGTCGTCCAACAGAGGCATCTTCCTCTGGAGCTCTCTGCACTCCTCTGGTATCATATTCAGAGGAAGGAAGGCCGCCAGTGGATACACGTCGCCAGGGTCGATGTTCTTGGGCTGGAACTTCTTGAGATGGGTCTTCAAGGCTTCACCGTTCAAGTTGTTGCCCAAACCAGCCTCTATGCAGTTGGTATTCATCTCACTGCTGAAGGCCCAGGCAGGTCGCCCCCTAGCCCTCAGCGGGGCCCACCTGTTCGTCCAGAAGTTACCGAAGACCATCTAGGGGGTCACCCCACCTTCGACACACTCCTAGATTCTGTCCAGAATGGGCCTGTACTCCCTCGACAGCTCCGGCACGTCACTCCAAATGTCGAGGTCGACGCTGGGGAGGCCTTCGGGCATTTCTAGCCTCTCGTGTCCCTCGACGATGATGACCACCCAGTATTTCTTCCAGTCGTCCCACTTTCTGGAAGGGAAGGACCTCAAGTACCTGAGGGGGGAGTTTTTCTGTTTCACGAAGTAGTAGAAGCCGATGAACTCATCACTCTTCCCAGTGGGGTGGACAGTGAAGAATGTCCGGAGCAACTCCCAACAAGGGGGCACACCCACCCACATCTCGCAAAAGTGGACGAAAGTCGCCACCAGCAAGATTGAGTGGGGTCCAAGATGGTGGAGCTGCAGACCATAGAAATCTAGCAGCATAAGAAAGAAAGTGGAGAAAGGCGAGATCAAACCCGCCATGGCGTACCCAAGGACGTACACCATATCTTCGACTCGCTCCTTCTCAAAGGGAGGCTTGCCACAGCGAATGTCGTTGTCGAAGGAGTCACTAGACCAACCCATGTAGGTCCGGACCCTAGACAACTCCTTCTTGCTCCCAATGCGGCTCTTGGGGAGTCCCAACTTCATCGCAACACAGCGGGGCGAGAGATGAAAAGCAAGCGAATGTTTGGAGGATTCGAGTGCAAGTTAAAAGGAAGGAGTAAAGAATCCCCAAACGGTGCGCGCTTTCCTTCTTAAGTAAGCCCCCGCGACGCTTGGATGGAAATAGCAGAGGGGCCAACGATACAATTCAAAAACTTCACCCTGCCAATGACAAGGGGTCCCGGGGCCACCCTTACAATCAAGTCGTGGTCCTTACCCCAGACGAACAGTTTTCATCATGAGAGGCGGGAAACCCAAGGGCGACGGCCTGATAGGGCGCGTGGAACCGATACGGTTTACGTATTGGGAACCGATGACCTTCAATTGCGTGAGATCCAAACGCGCAGATCTCACCTGCCGCATCCTGAAGACGCCAGGCGGCGGTGGTTTGACTGCGAAACACCACCTCAATGGCACATCCAAAGACCCTTGAAGACACGGCTCAAAAACCGAAGGGTGGACCCACCTCTGGTAGAAAGACTTCATCCAAAAGGTCTCTCCCAGAGGTGGGCCCAGGAGGCCACTGTCGGTACCCTACGTACCGAATATCCTTTGGGACTGCAAAGAATGCTAAGGAACTCCACATACCTGAGTTGAAGACCTCCGAAGGTCCCACGTGTCATACGGAACTGGACCTGCCTCCCTTCTATGGTTAGTCCCAGTGCTGCCACGTGTATCATAAGACCGGAGCTACATTCCATACATGGGAAAGCTCCGGGTTGTATACTTGTGTAGCACCCCCAGACCTAACCCCCGATAGAGGAAAGCTCTGGTACCAACACGTGTACAACAGCATCGGACCTACTCGTCCAAGACATTAAGCTCCAAAGCTGCCACACGTCCAACCGCCGGACCTTCAACCTCAATAGGATTATTGGTGGACCTCTAACGGCTCAGACCTTCAAGGGACAATTAAAGCTTCAAGACCCAGTTAAGTGTCATTAATGCTATCTTAATGACACACGGTCGGAGGCCCTTAATACCAGTAACGCCACTGTCAAGGTGCGTTACCGCACTATTAAGGGTAATTAAGCTCATCAATTGTGTATTAAACATCAGTAACCACCAGGGCCACATGTCGGCCCAGGCTAATGATGTAACGACCAGTCCTTGTACTATAAAAGGACTGGTCGAGCGATACACAAAAAAAGGACTTCCACACCCAGGACACACACCCACAAGCGCTCAGACGCTCAATACAACAACACACACCCATGGAGTAGGGTATTACGCTTAGGCGGCCCAAACCACGTAAATCCTCGTGTCAACTCACCACCTTGTTCACAATCTCTGTGCGCCCACAACCGAACTACAAACTCCGTGGGCTGCTAACGGTAGTACCGGGAGAATTGCCGGAATCACACTCCGACAACGACATTGAGTTTCAGGTGAATAACATAGAGGAGATGGTACACAATGTCGAGAGACATGGCGACAATGATCGGTACAGTATTGGTGAACTTGCAAATTACAAGAAAATGTTCGAAGACTCGAAGAAGCCATTGTATCATGGTTGTGCGACTAAGTACACAAGACTGTTCACGATGGTAAAACTTTTCCAGTTGAAGGCAAGCAACGGATTGAGTGATTGTAGTTGTAAGGAATTGTTGACGCTCCTTAAGGACATGTTACCCCAAGGCAACACAGTCCCTACAACAGTTTATGAGGCAAAACAGATAATCTGTCCACTGGGTTTGGAGGTGGAGAAAATCCACGCATGCAAGAATGATTGTATTTCATATCGTGGTCCTGAGTACGAAGACCTCGACAATGCCTTATTTGTAGAGTGGACAGATTCAATCGAAGGAAAGACGACGGTGATGACAAGAACTTGCAACAGAAGAAAAAGAGGGCCAAAAAAGATGTTTTGGTACTTCCCTATCATTCCTCGTTTGAAGCGTTGGTTTGCAAACAAGGAGTCAGAATTGTTCCGATGGCACAAAGATTAGCATAAGCAGGATGCTGGAATGATAAGCCATCTTGCTGATGCCACACAGTGGTGAGACATTGATTCGCAAAATCCTGAATTTGCCATTGATCCGAGGAATATTAGGATAGCAATGAGCACCGATAGCACACATAGCACATGGCCAATTGTGCTCAAAATTTCGAATCTTCCTCCTTGGTTGTGCAACAAACCAAAATATATTATGATGTCGGGACTGATACTGGTGCCACAACAACCTAGGAATAACATCGACACTTATTTCAGGCATCTGGTTGAAGATCTGAAGCAGTTGTGGTACAACGATGGAGTGCAGGCCTGGGATGACCACAAGCGTGAGTACTTTCACCTCAAAGCCATTTTATTTGTGACAGTTAGTGATTCGCCAGCGGCACGTAACTTGTTCGGATAGAGTAAGAAAGTAGGTTGTGGATGCCCATAATGTTTGAGAGAAACGGACTCACAGTACTTGAGTGAGTCACGAAAAATAGTGTACATGGGACATCGACGCTACATTCCAATGAAGCACCCGTTTTGGAGTATGAAGGATAATTTCAATGTTGAAACTGAGAGGAGACATCCTCCACCTCACATCACGGGTCATGAAGTCTATTAAATGGTCAAGGATATCAATGTCGTCCTTGGTAAGCCGAAAAAGACTGTCAAAAATACTAGCAAAGATTACACGTGGAAGAAGCAATTGATCTTTTGGGAGCTACTGTATGGGAAAGACTTAGATGTCCGTCATTTGATTGATGTGATGCATGTTGGGAAGAATGTGTGTGAGAGCCTACTCAGAACATTGCTTAACACGGATGGGAAAACTCGGGACCATGGACATGCACGGGCAGATCTAAAGAAAATAAGAATTAGGCCAGAGTTGTGGATCGATGACTCAGTAAAAGGAACGGAACTACCCACATCATGCATCAACCTTGAAAAAAATGGAAGAAAATAAGTGTTTTGTGGGTTCTTGAAAATGTGAAAGTACCATCCGGCTAATCGACGAACGTCTCAAGGCTTATTTCATTTCTAGATTTAAAAGAAGCTCCCGGTGTGAAGTCTCATGATTACCATGTATTGCTTATGCAGATGATTGCTGTTGGAATTCGGAATATCCTACAGGTCAATGTTCGGGGGGATATAATGAACTTTTGCTTTTTCTTCAATGAAATTGGTCAAAAAGTACTATGTGAAGAAGATCTCGAGTTATTAGAAAAAGGCATTATGAAACTTTATGCTTCCTTGAGATGTATTTTCCACCTTCCTTTTTCGACATCAGCGTCCATTTAACAACTCATCTTATTAAGGAGATAAAGCTACTTGGCCCCATGTTCCTTCACCATGTGTATGCTTACGAGAGATTCAAAGGTATACTGAAGTCCTTCGTTAGAAATCGAGCTTACTCTCAGGGCAGCATGGTACAAGGATACTCTACAGAGGAAGCTGTGGAGTGGGCTGTAAACTACACTGACCCGAGTAACCCGATTGGTGTTCCCAAGTCTTTTCATGAGGGGAGGCTCACAGGAAGGGACCATTGGGAAGAAGGCTATAACTCCAGATTCACATTTATTCTTTTGCGCTTATTTCCACGTGTTGCAACACATGTCCATTGTGTCGGAGCACCTCGATGAGCACAAGGAGGTGGTGACTAGAGACAATCCTAGCCGCAATGAATCATGGTCAGCAAATGAACACAAAAGAAAATTCATTGGCTGGCTCCAGGATTAGATTTCTCACTCATCGGATACTCAAAAATGTGAGTACCTAAAAAATTTGGCTCGTGGTCCTATATTCACAGTTATTACATATCAAGGGTATGACATAAATGGATACACGTTCTACACTGTAGAACAAGATAAGAAAAGCATGTATCAGAATAGTGGTGTCCGTGTTGATGCTTATAATGCTGCGGGCCAAGACAAAGCAATGTACTATGGTCAAATACAAGAGATCTGGGAGCTTGATTTTCAAGGATTCATGATTCCTCTTTTCCGTTGCAACTGGGCTGATGGAATCAAAGGTGTTGTACAAGACAAGTATGGTTTCACTAGCGTTGATCTTAACCGTCAAGGATATAAGTGGGAGCCATTCGTGCTTACAGAACAAGTTTCTGAAGTGTTCTATGTTCCAGACACAACAAATATAAGACTTCAGGTGGTTATACATGGAAAACGATGAATCGTTGGAGTCGAGAATGCCATCGATGAGGAAGAGTTTGCCCAATTTGATGAGATTCCTCCTTTTGTCACCTCGATGACCAAGCTAAGAATACCATCGGCCAACGAACCTCCTTACTTGCAGAGCGGTCACCATGAAAAAGTAAAGAATTTCAAAAAACCAAGACCTCAACATAAAGTACCAAATTTTTTGTGTGTAAAAATGTTCAAATAAGTGAAAATATGGTCAATTGAGTGAACAATTGACTCCCATTTGGATATTTGTGTGATATATGCTCAAATGTGTAAAAATAGTTCCATTTGAGTGAAAATTTGACTTTCATTGGTCATATGTGCTCTGTTTCTTATAGAGAAGTATTGATGCCTTGTGTTCTGTTTCTTTAGGAAGCACTACTGAATGTAGCACTTGGTTCCCCCTGAAAAATGGGATAGTGATGTGAGATGACCGTCAAAAGGGCGCGACTCTCAGGCAAGAAAATTTGAGACGCATTTTCAAGAAGAACGTCTGACTTAGACTCTACCTAAAAAGATACTAAAGTAATGCGAGACCGGCCGCACAAAGGCACGTCTCTCAGACAAGGTAAAGTGAGATGCGTTTACAAAAAGACCGTCTCCAATTTAGACTCTACCTAAAATGATTCTAAAGTGATGCGAGACAATCCTCACAAAGGTGCGTCTCTCGGACAAGATAACGTGAGACGCTTTACAAAAAGACTGTCTTCGATTTAGAATCTGCCTAAAAAGATACTAAAGTGATGCAAGACGCGCCTCACAAAGGCACGTCTCTCAGACAAGATAATGCGAGATGCATTTACAGAGAGCCCTTCTCTGATTTAGACGCATTTTTATTTATATTTGGCACGGTCCCACATGTAACCGAGAATGAGGTCTGAGCGCTTCGAATTCTATGCCCGAATGGCATTGTGGCAACAGATGCACAATAATTCAAAATAAAAGAGACGCGCTTTCCTAAAGTGAGACGCGCTTGGCGGTGGCTCTTATGGGGCTTGTCCGCAATAGTTGCCCGAGGTACCCTTAGCTCTCTCACATGCTCTCTTTGCAACACGTAGCACTACTTTTCACTTTTTGCCCGCGCTGATTACTTCTCGCCATAGAAACTGTCACCACGTCGACTTTTCCTCGGAGCACACCGCCTTGTTGGTTCACTTCCCCGGAGCTCGTCGCCGCCTGGACACTGCCCTAAGGTACTCCTAGCTCTATCGCACGCTCTTTCGCAACACTTAGCACAACTTTTCACTTTCCGCACTGTTGATCACTTCTGGCCCTAGAAACTGCTGCCACCTCGTCGCCTTCCCCGGAGCACGCCGCTGCATTGGTACGCTTCCCTAGAGCTCATTGTTGCCTTGACACTGCCTTCTTGATCATTGTCGCGCTGCTGCCGTTGACCCTCGACTGCCCATCAACTAGCTCGGCACTGCCCCGGCACTGCCCTAATAAGGTTTGTTCGCGCTTTGGTTTGAGTACAAACGGTCCATAGAGTATTATGCTTAGAGTATTATGCTTGGCACATAGATCTTTTTCTTATTAGGGTACAAATGCCATGAGAGAATTTGCTCCCTTATGTGACCGTTTGTGGGAATGTGACTAAAATTTGATAATGTTTTACAGGATTTTAGTGCTTTTTGTGAATTTGAAGTTGTCTTAGTCGGAGCATCAGCAACATATTGAAGAGGAGGCTCAGCAGCAAACTCAACGGTAGACTCAGCAGCAGACACATGAAGAGGATGCATCGGCCTCTGGTCACACAAGAAAGAAAAGGTCACGGACGACGTGGCCGACAGACGTTGTGACTGTTGATGAGTCCAATGATGAAGGCGTACCTTCGGACCATGATGTGAATATAAGACTGTCCAGAATTTGTGGTCTAGCTGCTCGGGAATGGGTGCCGCTAAACCTGGAGAGATTCCATCACTTGATCGAAAATGGAAAAAATGAACTGTTCGAAAGCTCTATCCAACCATATGTTCAATATTCGGAACATAAGAAACAGAAGGGGAAGAAGCTAGCTATGAAGATGATCTCACATGCGTGGAGGACCTACAAAATGAAGCTTCACGAGTTAGCGAAGAATCAATAAACCCCCTTCTATAAGTATCCACATGTGTTAGAAGAGGACTGGAGGAGATTTGTTGAAAAGTATGAATCACAGGAATTTGCCAAGAGCAGTGAACATATGAAGCGGCTCTGATCGCAGAACGAGCTTGACCACCACCTTGGCAACACCAGTTATGCCGGTAAAAATGGATTTGGGAAGAACAGGATTTAGCATTAGCCCTGCTAGGTGTTCAAAATCCATACGACAGTTTCAGTGGACAGCTGAAACCATTTACGCGTGCTCGTTCATAGCTGTCTGAGTCAAGCGGTATCACCTTCTACAGCCCAAGCACTACAAACGTCGCTCAAAGAGCCTGGAACCTGAGCAGCGAAGAGTCAAATGGTGAGAGAGAAAATGATGCCCTCACCAAGGCCATACAAAGACCGGTGCAAAGAGGTCGTGTTCGTGGTGATTCCAGTAAGTTGACATGGAGGGAGGGTTTTCCGGAACACAAAACTACTTATCGGAAGCGGGAAATGGTCTCGACATCACAGGTTGACGTTGAGGAGCTGAAAACACAGCTGAGAAGGGAGCTCCTAGGAGACGTGAAGCAAATGCTGGATGGAGCAGGTATACCAATCCCTGAAGCGTTTCTCAATGACGACGAGCGTAGGAGCAGCTTTTCTTCTACAGCAGCAGGGGTGGACAACCACAGGAGGATCTTCAGGCACCAGCGTCTGGACCTTCAATTGAGTCGGACACGATATATAACTTGGCTCAGCCAACAACATGCAGCCTTCTGCTAAAGGTCGGAGGAATCGCTCAAATGGAGGTCGGGAGAGGGCTAGTGTATCCTGATCAGACCATGCTTGACAACATTCAGGTGGACACAAAATCCTATGCTATGGTCAAGGTGGACGTGGTGCATGAAAATACAAAAAACCTGGAGCTCGAAGTGCCACCGGACGATACAACGCTGACTATCTGGGATGCACTTACTAGAAGGGTTCAGTGGAGACAGAGCCTTATTGTTGTTGACCCAGCAGCACTTGTAGCAGTAGTAGCAGCTTCTGCGTCAACAACTTCAATGTCTCATGAGGCATGTCTGCTTCTGCATCCATATCCAAAACAGATAGATCTGTCTCCAATTCCAGAGCTATTGTTGCCTCCAGTTATAGAGAAGCAGCATAAGTCTCTAATTGGAAAGCAGGTGCCTCTAGTTACAGAAAAGCTGCATTTGTTTCCAACTCTAGAGCAGCCGTAGTACTCTCCACTTGAAGAGCAGCCGCACCGGTATCCACCTCGCACTCAAAGTGCCCTACACCCTACACCTGATCAGCCATTGGCAAAGCCGACGAAGAATGTACATGCCAAGAACAAGGGTCCACCGCAGCAGTGATTATCATCGAAGGAAGGTGTGGGGACCGGAATCCCGACCTACAAGGATCGCATTGGGTGGTGTTGTGCGATGCGACACCCAACCGTATACAAGAAAAGGACGAGAACAATTTACAATACCAAGTCTTTATTGAAAAACACAGCAGAAGTTTTAGAACACTAACGAAAGGAAAGAGAACTATATATCATAGCTACGCCCTCAACACTAGCTATGCAACAGCAAAGTCATCCATGCCCTGGATACTTCGCACTAGCTACACACAACTCACGGCGGCGTGCAGGGTTCCCACTCGGCTGTAAACCCTTGAGGGGGTGCAGCCTCGTCATCAAACCCGTCATCAGTTGTATAATCTGCAAAAACTTGTTAACTGCAAACGTGAGCATAAGGCTCAGCAAGACTAACCCGTCTCACTAAACATGTGCAAGGGTGAATACTAAGCATAGGTAAGGTAAAGCATAAAGGACTCGCCTACAAGCGGATCCTTATAGTCATGTTTTAAATAGCACATGACATTCTTCAGGCACGACACATCATACACTCCACAATCAAACAAGAAACGTTTTGCCGATGATATGGCGTGCACAAAGCACATAATGCTTTTACAGGTAAAGTATGGGGAAACTGTAAACTTTTAATTGTACTATCTCTAAGACAAGCAAGGTTGTCCAAGCGAATTATAATCCAATAAATCATATTCTCCTGACTTCTTTAGTATTTACTACGTCACGGCGCAGTGAACAAGTGGTACTCTATTACCGCGAGGGACGGTGATTGCAATCAGGACATACCCGAAACAACATGACGCATATGCACTTTCGGAAATGCCAGTGAGTACTTAGAACAGTACCTACATAACATTTCAGTACTAGTCGTATATGGCCACCTTTCACTAAACACTCGAATGTTCAACTGGTCGATCCGTCACGAGCAGGAGGTCATTGCGTGGGGCATACTCTGACGTGCCCACCAGCTGATTTACACCTTGCTGCCCTCAATCCACGCCTATAAAACGAAACGGAATGCCTCGACAAACTAGTATCAAGCTACGTCAGTTTACTTGAGCCCATTCCTCCAGTATGTCGCTGGTACAATCCAAGCATGTCCAGTAGGGCCGCACACGAAACGGTCCTCAATCGACACAAGCAGGGCTACGCATGTTAGACCACGCCTCGCTGCATCCTACCCACTGCTCGGTCTCAATTTCATATTCATAAACCATTTTCTGATTCCAGATCCTCCCGTGTGATAAAATACCAATCTCACGAGTAGATTCCAACTACTCGACTTCTGTCGAATTCCTATGAGCATAAGCATAGCAGTGTCTACTCAACGGGCTGTAAACCTACCCAAGACTCCATTGGATTTGTGGGCCATGCAAGTGGATGTCAAACACCTTAAACATAATGCACAATCATCTGAAGACGTAAGGTGAAACAAAAACAGCAAAACACTGTAAGGAACTTAAATGCAAACCGGGGCTTGCCTGAATGCGAGTCTGAGCCTATGTTAGTTTCTGGCAGCTGGACCTCCAAAGCATCCGGCTGCTCCACGATTTCAGCTACTACACGATATGCAAATACTAGGTATGAACGATTTTGAAAATAATTAATATGCTTAAGGTGATGTGAATATCCTGGGATGAAAATAAGATAATTATCTTAATTGGCTTTAGGACTTTTATGTTAGATACAAGACACTATAGAGAAGACTCTTGCAAAGAACAGGAGATGATCAAGGAAGTTTGTTGTTCTTCAAGATTATGGTAACCAATAACCTTCTCTAAATTTTGGTTGAAATTTTTGGAGACCTATCATGGCTACCAGGGGTTGTATCATGTATAGGGGGTCTCATTGGTTCTAGGAAAATTTGTTTCACTATTTTCCAAGCTTCCTACAGGGAGAAAATGATTTTTTCAAGTTTGGGGAAATTACTGGAAATTGATTTTTCCATTTTTCTCAATTTATAACTACATAGAGATTTGGAATATTGATCAACCCAGTAATTGAAGTCCAATGAACTTGAAATTTTAACTGGAGATTAATTGTATTAATAATAGGGTTGTGACCAAAATTGAGAATTTTCCAATTAGTAGGTCTGTAGGAATGAATTCTTTAAGCATTTTGCTTATCTGAATTATAGAGAAATTTCAATGGCTGTTCATACAAATCCAAGTGCACCACAGTAAAGTATTCTTCATGATGGTTCTAACAAAATTTATTTGGGAATTTTTGTATAATTCTACTGGAAGTAATGAATTTTCCAAGTTTGGATTTAATCTGCATTTATTTTTCCTATTGGAAATTTCAAATAAAGGAGCCGGTCCCACTTCATTTGAATCGGGCCAATCAGTGTTGAGCCACACCGGGATCCACAGGGTTAACCCACGCAGCAACACCAGATCCGCGTTCACAGCTGATCCTGCACGAGAGGGGCGTCATTGACAGGTGGGATCCGCACCCTTCGTCTACCTCCCGACGCGGCGGCGTCTCTAGCAGAAACTGCGGCGGCGGTTCGCCGAACTAGGTTGCGTCGACCTCCTTTCGGCCTTGCCTTTACCGCTTAACCATAAAATCGACCGCGCAAGCCGATGGTGGGTTCCAATTGAGTCGGCGATGGCCGGAGACGGCGGTGCGACGGTGACGGCGGAGCTAGTGTTTCGGCGATTGTCGAAAATGCTCGGAAATGGCGCAATAGGCTCGGGAAAAGGTCGGGAATGTTCCTGAAAGCACCAGGATGATGATTTGGGGGTTAGAATTGGGTGACATCACCGGCAAAGCTGAGTTCAACGGTGAAGTACGGTTTTTCAACAAGCGGCCGCGAATTCTCGAAATGTAAGGTGCTCGGTTGATAACTTTTAGGGTCCTTGGGCAGGGAGCTTCGTTAGGACATACAGAAGCTATCTGCTAACCAGATTAAAGGATGATTGCAGGAATGAAACGAATTCAAGCGCAAAGCCTTGCTGTTCTATTGAAAAATCATTCAGTTATCGAATAAGAACTCGAGCTACACTTCATGTCATAGGCATAGATTCTGTGAGCATAAACTACAGAGGATTGCAAACCTTTTTGCTTAAAGGATCGAGACTAGAAACGGCCTAGAACTGGAGCTCGACGTTGAGACAGTGAAGGTTCTCGGCGGCTTCCTCGACGGCGACCGGAAAACTTCAAAATATCCCAAGCAGAAGTTATGTCACGATCAATGACCAAATAGAATACGTAGAGGATGTTGTGACAAGCCTTTTATCTACTTACAGCTCGAGGAGAAATGACTTCAATCATCGATGAAAGCTCGACGAACAGAGGCGGCAGCAATGGCGCGAACCGAGGTGGAGTTCAACGGCGACGGCCAAGGGGGGTTATTTATAGGGACGGAGGGATGAGGGGAGCGTGCCACGGAGCAAGAAAGCAGGAAGCTCGGTAGTTGAATGCCGCGTCATGGTGTTGTGCGCTGCCGGTGTCGATTGGCTGGGAGAGCTGGATACAGAGCACCCCGTGGGTTGCACTCGAGTAGGTCAGGCTGACAATGGGTCCCACCTCCTCATATCCTCTTCCCCTCTCTGTAACATCAGTTCTCCTACCAAACTTGATCCAAAAATTCTAGATTTTTGTGAGGAGGCCAAAGAAAATATCTGGAATTTGATTCTGCAATTGGATTTCAAATTGGAGCAAGTTTCAATTGAATTTCAAATTTAAATTTGAAATTGGATGAAATTCAATGGTGTCACTGAATTTAATAGCAATTGAGTTCCAAAAATTGTGAAACTTTGAGGATAAGTCAAGCAAATCATGCTGACAATGTTGATATGTTCAAATCTTGATGTTCAAAAAGGTTGAACAGAATTCAAAATTTGAATTCATAATTTGGTCTGAATTTGCTAAGCGTCTCAAATAAAATAGCAAATGGAGTTCAAAATTTATGAAACTTTGCAGGAAATCTATTTGGAATTTTAGGAAGCCTTAGAAAATTTCATGGCCTCAGATTTGAATATTTTTGACAGGGCCAAATGTACAGTAGCATATTCAATTTGTAATTAATTTGAATATATATTTGGTACTGCATATTAATTTGACCTAGCATTCTCCATTCAAATAATTCCAAAATTTGAAGAGAGGTCAAAAGAATTTATCTAAGATTATTGTTGAAGTCCATTCCTCATGTTCATAAAATTTAAGCATGAGTGGAAGAAAATATTTGATAAGATCAAGTTCATAAGCATAGCTATAATTGGTCTCCATTAGGGTTTATAACCAACTTACACTGAACCTCACATGAAGGAAAATGTGGTATTTTGCATTCCTCCCCCCTTAAAAGAATCTCATCCCGAGATTACAAAAGTAAGGATAAAAGGAAAATATCTAATGAACATATGACGTTAACAAGTCTGGATAGTTGGTTCTAAGATATTCCTCGCTTTCCCACGTTGCTTCATCAGCGGTGTGGTTTCCCCACAAGACCTTGTAGAAATGCAAGGTGCGGTTTCTTGTGGTACGAGTCTTCTCATCGACTATCTGGGTTGGATGTTCGGAGTAAGTAAGATCTGGTTGGAGAGCCTCCAAATCCTCCATACGGACTTCCGATGGGGCCTTGAGACATTTTCTCAACTGTGAAATGTGAAACAAATTGTGGACCCCTGAAAGCGACGCTGGCAGCTCTAGTCGATAGGCTACATGTTCGCATTGCTCACTTATTGTGAATGGTCCGATGAAACGTGGAGCTATCTTCCCTTTTACTTCGAAGCGATGAATCCCTTTCATTGGGGATACGCGAAGGTAAACGTGATCCTCGATATCAAAGTGAAGGGGTCGACGTCGTTTGTCCGCATAGCTTTTCTGGCGAGACCGTGCAGCCTTGAGGTTTGCTTGAATAACTCGTACTCGTTCTTCGGCTTCCTATACCAAGTCTATACCATATTTCACTCTTTCACCGGATTCACACCAGTTAAAAGGTTGTGCGGCACTTCTGGCCATAAAGAGCTTCATATGGTGCCATTTGGATGTTATTTTGATAACCATTGTTGTATGAAAACTCTACCAATGGTAGATGATCATCCCAATTCTTACCATGGTGAATGGCACAGGCGCAGAGCATATCCTCTAGCACTTGGTTTACTCGTTTTGTTTGACCATTAGTTTGCGGATGGTAGGCTGAACTTCGAATAAACTTGGTACCAGAAGATACATGGAGCTGCTCCTAAAATCGAGCAACGAACAAGGTTCCACGATCTGATATGATAGTGCGGGGTACTCCGTGTAGGCATAGGATCCTAGCAATATAACATTCTGTATATTGTCGTGCCACATATTTGACATTGACTAGAATAAAGTGAGCCGACTTGGTGAGTCGGTCGACTATCACCCAAATCGAGTCATGTTTGTGAACGCTGAGAGGTAATCCAACAATGAAATCCATGCTGATGTCCTCCCATTTCCAGGCCGGTATGCTTAAAGGATGTAGTTGTCCGACTGCCTTTAGATGGTCGGCTTTCACTTGTCGACACGTATCACATTCTGATACATACTTCGCTATTTCCCTCTTCATCCGAGTCCACCAAAATATCTTCTTCAAGTCTTGGTACAATTTGTTACTCCCCGGATGAATAGAATATTTGGACAAATGAGCTTCGTCCAAAATTTTCTTTCGAAGTCCCACATTGCAGGGTACCACGATGCGGTCTTTGAACCAGATGGTACCGTCATCGTCACCTCGGAAACAGTTCATCTCCCCCCTTTTCATTATTTGGCGAATATGCGATATGCCCTTGTCCTCCTTCTGAGCCTCCACAATTTCTTCCCTTATGGTAGGAATGGGGGCTAGATTGTAGAGCGCCCTATACGGAACCAAGTAGAGAAATGTTGTTGATATGTGGCTTGCGACTTAGCGCATCTGCGACTACATTTGCCTTTCCAGGATGTTAGTGGATCTCAATTTCATATTCTTTGATTAATTCCAACCATCTTCGCTATCGCATATTCAAATCCTTCTGGGTGAAGATGTATTTCAAGCTTTCGTGATCAGTGTAGAGATGTACTAGCTTGCCCCATAGATAGTGTCTCCACATCATTAATGCTAGTACCATGGCACCGAGCTCAAGATCATGAGTCGGATAATACTGCTTATGGTTCCGAAGCTGTCGTGATCCATAAGCGATCACCCTTCTGTCTTGCATTAATACGCAGCCCAAACCAATGCCAGATGCATCACAATAAACATCAAAAGACCTAGTTGTGTCTGGTTGGGCTAATACTGGTGCTGTTGTGAGGTGTTTTACTAATGCTTGAAAACCTCCCTCACATTCCTTTGTCCATGCATATTTGTTTCCTTTCTTCAGAAGTTCCGTCATTGGTTTAGCTATCTTGGTAAAGCTTGGGATGACCCTCCGATAGTATCATGCTAAACCCAGGAAACTTCAAACTTCATGCACGAACTTAGGAGACTCCCATTTGAGTACTTGCTTAATTTTGCTTGGATCAACTGCAATCCCTACGGCAGAGATGATGTGCCCTAGAAATAGCACTTGGTTGATCCAGAACTCACATTTGCTGAACTTAGCGTACAGCTTGTGCTCCCGCAATCACTGAAGCACGATGTGCAAATGTTGTGCATGTTCTTCTTTGGATTTTGAGTACACAAGGATATCGTCGATGAAGACCACGACAAACTTGTCCAGATTCGACATGAACACCGAATTCATGAGATACATGAAATGGGCCGGTGCGTTGGTTAATCCGAAGGACAAGACAAGGTACTCATATAATCCATACCTCGTCGAGAATGCAGTCTTAGGTATATCCTCTGGTCGAATCCTGATATGATGATAACCAGAGCGAAGATCCATCTTTGAAAATACCCGAGCACCCACCAACTGATCGAACAAAATATCGATACGGGGTAGTGGATACTTGTTCTTGATCGTGACAGCATTGAGTGGACGATAGTCCACACATAGTCTCAACATTTTATCTTTCTTTTCAACGAACAATGCAAAACAGCCCCAAGTTGACAAACTTGGACAAATGAAACCCTTGTCCAAAAGTTCCTTCAATTGCTCTTTCAGTTCTGCAAGTTCCATAGGTGCCATCTTATACGACTTTCTCGAGATTGGCACTTTTTCCAGTACAAGTTCAATCTTAAACTCGACATCTCTTTCTGGTGGCATGCCAGGACGATCTTAGGGAAAAATGTCTGGATACTCACATACTACTGGAATGTCTTCGTGTTTACAGCCCTCGGTGTTATAAGTAGTTGAAGTCATGTGGATATTACTCTCAAGAGTGAGAGTTTGGGGAGAGTGGTTCGGAGAATTTATATATATCCTCCAAGGAACGATGTCAATAATAGCACCGTTGTATTGCAACCATGCCATCCCTAATATGACATCTAACTTCTGATGCATCAATATAATGAGAGAGATAGGGTATATGTTCCCACCCAGATTAAGAGGTACCCTATGGACCATCTTATCTACTCTTACCCTATGGACCACCTCCTGTGTCACCACTCTAACAACCATGGTAGCTCCAAATCCTGGTGAGCCACTTCTGCTTTACATTTTGGTAACTTATGAAGTTGTCAGCATGGTCCTGGTTGCGGAAAGACCAGAACTATCTTCGGTCCAGGAATCCAGACCCCTTCGGGAGGGTCCGTAGCTACCTGAAGTCGAGTCTGGGTCCCAGCTCTCAGAACCTGATCCTCAAGGCGAGATGCCAGAGGATCAACCTCCTTCAAATGAAGAAGTTGCTGTTGCTGAGAAACAAGATCCGGACACCTCCAGGAAGGTTCGGGTCGCTACAGAAGAAGCTTCTGGTTCCTCCAGTAGGAACCCAGAGGTCCTCGAACAAGGTCCGGACCCCTCCGGGGGGGTCCGGGATGATAAGGAGGAAGCTCTGAGCCACTTCGGGAGGGTCCGGACAGTCCAACGCCAAGTGTAAAGTACTCCATGACGCCAAAACTCGGTACCTGGAGGTGCATAAGCTGCTCTACGTAGTTCTTGTTGCTTGTAGGAAGCTCGGACACTACTTCCAAGCTCACAAGATTTCAGTGATAACTTCTTATCCACTTCATGCAATCTTGCATAAACCAACTCTACTGGGAACATTGCAAAGTGGGCGGAGGAACTGGCCGAGTTCGACCTTGAATTCGTCCCAAGACAAGTAATCAAGAGTCAAGCATTGGCAGAACTTGTGGCGGAATGGACCCCCTCTCCATCAAATCCTGGGGGCCCCAGTCAGCGGAGGCTGGAACCCAAGGTTCCGGTCTTCACCGAGCATCACTAGACTCTCTACTTTGATGGCTCCATGCAAAAGCAGGTAGCCAGAGCTAGAGTCCTTCTCCTCGCTCCGACCGGGGAGAAGGTCAAATACATGGTTCACCTTGACTTCAAGGCGACCAACAACATGGTGGAGTATGAAGCACTAATCTAAGGCCTCAAGGTGGCACTATCATATGGTGTCAAGCAGCTGTTGGTAAAGGGTGAGTCGCAGATCTTCATAAAACAAGTCAAAGGTGAATGCTGCTGCAACAACCCTCAACTAGCTGCATACCTACTTGAAGTCCAGAAGCTTCAGAAGGACTTTGACGTCCTGGATCTTTGCCATGTCCAACATCTCAACATTGCTGAAGCCGACGAACACTCGACGAAAGCTTCAACCAGGGCTCCGGCTCCCGACGGAACCATTGTTCGGAGATTTTCAAGACCAACAAATCAGCCTGCCAAACTGAGCGAAGGGGGCGAGACCAGCACCTCGAAGCTGGCGGTTCTGATGGCCCTATTACCATGGTGTCCATCAAGGGTCATAGGTGTTGTAGGAAGCTCCGAGCAACCCAGCACGCAAGACTCAAATCCTCAAGTTAGCTCCGATGCATGGATCTCAGAGATCTGGAGCTACATGAAAGACAATTTCCTTCTTGAAGATAATGTATCCACTGACCGGATAGTCAGATTGGCTAAAAGATACACACTTGTAGAAGCGGATCTCTACCGGCGTGGTGCCAATGGCGTCCTAATGCGGTGCATTACAAGGGAAGAAGGATGCGAGCTCCTCGTAGAAATCCATGGAGGCGAGTGTGGAAACCACATGTCTTCCCGCACGCTGGTCTGTAAAGCCTTCTGACATGGTTTTTACTGGCCTACAGCGCTCCAGGATGCAACTGAGCTAGTGAAGAAATGCGAAGCATGCCAGTTCCATGCAAAGAAAATTCACATACCAGCTCAACCTCTGCAAATGATACCTCCTACATGGCCATTCGCTGTGTGGGGGATGGATATCTTGGGACCTTTCCCGAGAGCCGTCAGAGGTTACAAGTTCCTGTATGTTGCCATTGACAAGTTCGCCAAATGCCCGGGAGCAACTCCAGTTGTGACAATAAACAAGCAATCAGCTATCAACTTCTTGGAGTCCATTGTATGCAGATTTGGAGTCCCAAACAAGATCATAATTGATAATGGGACCCAATTCACAAGCTCTGCATTCCATGGATATTGCGAAGACCTCGGCATTTAGGTCAGCTACGCTTCTGTAGCTCACCCGCAAGCAATGGCCAATAAGAGAGAGCGAATGCTGAAATCCTAAAGGGACTCAAGACGCGCACGTATGAGCGCCTGAAAAAACATGGAGCCAACTGGATCGAAGAGCTTCCACCCACACTGTGGGCCAACAGGACAACTCCAAACCGGTCAACTGGAGAGACACCCTTCTTCCTAGTATAATGAGCTAAAGCAGTCCTTCCTCCGAAAATCACCTTGGGGTCGCTCCGTGTCCGGACCTTCGACGATGCCATGCAGGACCAGCTCTGGCGTGAAGACCTTGACCTCCTTGAAGAGGGAAGGTGCCGAGCAGCTGTTCGGAATGTCCGATACCGCCAAGCTCTTCGGCACTATCACCAAAGGCATGTTCACAGCCAACAGCTCGAGGAAGGCGATCTGGTGCTACGGAGAATACAAACTCGAGAAGGGTTAAACAAACTCTCCCATAGTTGGGAAGGACCCTTCCGAGTGATCAAAGTATCCCGTTCTGGATGCGTTCGCTTGGCAATTGAGGATGGGACACCTCTCCATAATCCTTGGAACATTGAGAACCTCCGTAAGTTCTATGCTTAATATCACGGAGGTGAGTCTGTAGTTTCATGTGGTGTATGTTATAGAGTCATTGTACAAAGTCGGGCAGCTCCTTCGGGAGAACAGCCGGACTTTCCCCGGAAGGTCCGCAAAGTTCAGGCAACACATGTCACAGTCTCAGAACTAAAAGTGTAGCTAGCTACATTGGGTCAAACGAGAAATGCAACACATATAGTCTGGTTTCGTACCCTAATAGTGTACTTGTTTCCCCTCTACCCCGGGCCTATAATGAAAGACATCATTGTGGGAAAACAGACTCCACGTGCATTTATTTTGTACAGGCTCAATATTTTTTATTTTCTCTTTCTTGTCTATAACAAAGTTGTGCAATTCTTAAGAAACTTTAGCTCGACCAATTCATACATAATTCAAGTTGCGTTGTCAATTCTTCCAGTTCTAAACATTGTTAATGGTCTACTCGTCTGAATGCCACCAAGCCAATCTAGGTCCGGAGTGTGCTATCGACTTAGCCTGGTCCTGCACCCTAAGTACGCCACTCTACCTACACCCCGGCAGGCCAATGTATGGCGAGTCCAGAAACAATCGGACCTGGAGAAAACAAGCCAGTGCACTTGATTGTATGTAGAGTTGCGTTCGACATAAAAATTTTTTCCGGGATTAGTAAGCCGCAAACAAGTTATAGATAGGAAATGGATTTTACTATTTTTCTTGACTTCAGTGTGCAGGAAAAATAAAGATCTCATGATGATGGTGAATGAAGTCAGAGCTATCAAAGCTCCGACACCCCTAAGATTGTCTACAGTCGATGTTTCAAACATTGATAGTAGACATCGCCGAAGCTACAAAGTTCTGGCAAATCCAGGGGGCCAGCTGTCAACGAGAAGAAAAGATGGTGGGAAGACTCCCAAGTGGGGTCTGCTGTCAACGCACCGCATGTTGATAGTGGTCACTGCCGGAGCTATCAAGCTCCAACAACCCCATAGGACTAACCGTCAATGCTCTACGTGTTGGCAACCTCAGGGGGCCCCTACTATCGGCGACTTTGGACCTATAAACTACAAGTTCGAAGCATGCAAGTCTTCAACAAAATGTTACATCCTCTTTGTACATGTTCACAATCAAATTGTGTACATCTACCATGGGGCCAAGTGGGACAAAGGTGTTGAAGACAAAAAATGAAATTCATAAAATTCTTGGATTTCATTAGTCTGGAGGCAAGAGATTACAAAATTGGAGAAAAAGAAGAGAAGATACAAGCAGGAGCTACAAAGAGAGAGTCCTAGACCCTATGGAAGAACGAGGCGACCTTCTGGGCAACCTCTGACACGCTGGCTTTGGTGGCTTCTCCCTCTCCGTTGATGGGGCCTTCAAGCACCGGGTCCAGTGGGAAGTGAGGGTCCCGGCTTGTGTAGCACGTCAGCATGAACTATGCGACGTTCTTCACCAAGTATTGTCCCTCGGTTTCCAGCTGGTCTGCGATGACATCGCCCATCTTGGTGAGCATGTTGCCCGCCGAGCTCAACGCCTACAACGCCTGGTCCAGCTTCGGCTCTGGATCATCCGGACGCACGGGACTAAAAACCATCGGCGTCAGCCCGTCATTGGCTTTGACCAAGAAGTCCCAAACTTGTTTGGACTCTGCAGCCCTTGAGCCTCGCATCTCTTCCAAAAATCTCTTGGACGCTGCAAGCTCCGAATTCTCCCGCGCAAGGCGCTCGACCTCTTTGGCATTCTGCTGAATCTTTTCAGCAACCTGCCTTTCGAGTTTACCGAGCTCCTCCTCCCGAAGGTGGATCTTGTTCTGGCAATTGACTAGGTCCTTCTCCCGGCCCCGCACCTTCTTCCCGGCAGCAATTTCATTCTCCCTCTTGTGGAGGTCCTGTCCTCGCTGCCAGGCCTTCTTATCATCTTTCTCGCAGCGCTCCTCAAACTTCTTAGTGTACTCCGCGAGACTCTTGTCACCCAGAGTCAGCCTCTGAGTAAGCTCATCCTCCCTCTTCACGAAGTCATCCCGCAGCTCCAGGAGTTTTTGCTCTTCATCTTCGAGCTTTTTCTCCCGCTCCTCAAGAGCCTCCCGGTGCTTGACGAGGCTGTCGTGGATGGCGCTGAGCTTCTCTTGGTGCTCATTTGCTGCTTCATTAGCAGCCAGAACCTGTTCATTGATGGCCCGGGACTGGTCGTCAAGGGATCACGTCATGCTTTCCCTCTCATCCAGCAGCCGACCCCAGTACTCCAACCGGACCTTCTCCCTTTTCACCCACTCCTTATCGTCGTCCAGCCTCGTCTGTGCCAGCTTGGTCTCGAATTGGAGTCGGTTGCGCCACCTCCTAAGGTTTTGACGCTCCTCCTCGAGAGCCTTGCCGTTGTGGTAAAAGGCCAGCTGGACCTGACGAAGACTAGGGCAGGCGTTGTCAATAGATAGTGACAAAGGGATTGGCTCCAGACCTTCTGGGGTCCTCTCTGCTGGCTCCAGCGGGTTCTCCATTACAAAAATCGGGTCCCACTCTACAAGAGAGGTTCCCTAGGCTTCCACGACACTAGGTCTGCCCTCCGGGATAGCCTCAGTCGCCGCCAAGGAAGGTCCTGCAACAGAAGGTACTACCTCCGGAGTCGGCTCCGAAGGTCCTGCTGCCTGGTCATCAGCAACTGGTCCCTCAGGCAGGGGACCGGCAGCTTCATCTTGGCACCCTGGCTCATGCGCGGGCACTTCCGGAACCACCACCTCCGGGGCAGGCGTTGAAGGTTTGACCGGAGCTGAAGCCACTTCCGACTCCGATGTTGGCGCCTCCTCCACCGTCGGTTCAGGCGCTGGTGCTTCGACCGCCATTGGCTCAGGCACCAGCACTTCTTCAACAACCGGCTCAGGCGCCGGAACTTCATCAAGACCGGGCTCCGCCGCCGTAACTTCATCAACCACCGGCTCTACCGTCGGGGCTTCATCAACCACTGGCTCCACTGTCGGGGCTTCAACAACATCTGGCTCTAGGGCCAGAACCGCAGCTACCTCCGGCTCTGAGGTCGGGGAGTCCATCATCTCAGCATCCAAACCCGGAGCTTCAACCTCCGGGGTTGGTGCCACTGGTACATCTTCATTCTTGTGGTCTCGCGCTACCACGGGAGCTTCAGGAGATGACTCGAGGACAAGGACCATGACAGCTAGCGCCGAAGCTACCACAGCCTCAGCCACCTCTTGGGGCAGTGCTGGAACTGGAGCTAGAGCCTCAGTCTGCACAACATCAGTTGCTGCTGCAGGAACCGGAGCTTCAGCCCCTTTCTTGGGCACTCTGTGGATGAAGGAAGAAGAAACTCAAAACATAGTTACAACAAAAAACATTGAACTGAGGTAAAAAATTAAACTTACCTCGAAAGGCTTCCACTGCAGCTAGCGCAGAACCTCTTCACTGGACGCTCGGGGCCGGACCCTGACGCAATTGGCATAGTAGCCCCGGAAGGCTCCCCGAAACTTGCTTCTACCATCGGGGTCGCCTAGATTGAGGCCCCCCTCAACTGAGATGGACCCCCGAACCTAGAGCCCTCAGCTGGCCCTGGTACTGGAGCCACATGGCCAGAGCTAGAGTCCCGAGGAGACGCCGAAGCTGGAGTGGTTGCCGCCGTTGAAGACCTCCCCCGCCCCCCCCCCCCCCCCGGGGAGAAGGAGCTGCTGCGGAAGGAGCAGGTCTGACAGATCTCCCGTCAGAGTGCTTCAACTTCCTCTTATGGATCGAGGGCTCGACCTATTCTTTGCCCTTGCCCACGACATCAATTATTTGTCTCGGGGCGGAGGGGGGACCACCCTCGGAAGCTTCGGGGATCGCCAATCCGGTGGTCGAATGCCTCTCAACTTCGCCGAGGTCGTCAAGCATTGGCATCTTCCGCCAGAGCTCCCAGCTCAACTCTGCCTCCATGTTCAGAGGGAGGAAAGCCGCCGGTGGAGTCAAGTCGTCAACCACGACATCGATGCCGTGCTGGAACTTCTTGAGGTGAAGCTCCAAAGCTGCGCCTTCCAGGTTGGACTTCAAACTGGTCTGGATTCGGTCGTCGTCCATCACGATGTTGAGGGCCCAGGCGCGCTTCTCCCTCTTCTTCAGCGGAGCCCACCTGTTGACCAGGAAGTTGCAGAATACCGCCTGGGGAGTCACCCCTCCTTCCACACATTGGCGGATCCTAGTTAGAGCAGGGTTGAAGGCATCCGATAGCACTGGAACTTCGCTCCAAGCTTCAGTGTCGACGTTGGGGAGGCCCTCGGGCAGCTCTAGCTTCTCATGCTCCTCTGCCCTGATGACAATCCAATCCTTCTTCCAGTCGTCCCACATGCCAGAAGGGAACGACCTCAAGTACTTGTACGAGCACTTCTTGCGCTTCACAAAATAATAGAAGCCAAGGTACTCGTCACTCTTGCCGCTAGTGTGGATGGTGAAGAAGGTGGGGAAGAGCTCGACGTGGGGGGGAATACCCACCAACATCTCACGGAAGTGGACAAAGGTCGACACCAGAAGAATGGAGTGAGGACCGAGGTGATACAGCTGCAGACCATAGAAGTCTAGCAGCATCAAGAGAAAAGTGGAGAAGGGTGGTATCAGTCCCACCATGGCGTACGCGGAGAAGTACACCATGTCGCCGGCGTGCTCCTTCTTGAACGGAAGCTTGCCGGCGCGCACCAGGTGGTTGAAGGAGTCACTAGACCAAGGAATGTGAGAAGGGTTTTCAAGAATTGGTAAAACACCTCACAACAGCACTAGTATTAGCCCAACCATACACAACAAGATCCTTTGATGTTTATTTTGATGCATCTGGAATTGGTCTGGGTTGCGTATTAATGCAAGACAGAAGGGTGATCGCTTATGGATCCGGGCAGCTTCGAAACCATGAGCAGCATTATCCGACTCATGATCTTGAACTCGCTGCCGTATTACTAGCATTAAAGATGTGGAGACACTATCTATGGGGCAACCTAGTACATCTCTACACTGATCACAAAAGCTTGAAGTACATCTTCAGCCAGAAAGAATTGAATATGCGACAACGAAGATGGTTGGAGTTAATCAAAGACTATGAGATTGAGATCCACTACCATCCCAGAAAGGCAAATGTAGTTGCACATGCACTAAGTCGCAAGTCCCATATCAATAACCTTTCTATCACCTTGATAGAGGAAGAAGAATCGAGTCTCTACTTGGTTCCGTATGGGGCGCTCTACAACCTAGCCCTCATTCCTACCATAAGGGAGGAAATTATGGAGGCTCAGAAGGAGAACAAGGGCATATCCCATTTTCATCATCGAATGAAAAAGGGGGAAATGAAGTGTTTCTGAGGTGACGATGACAGTGCCATCTGGTTCAAAGACCGCATCATGGTACCCCACAATGTGGCACTTCGGAAGAAAATATTGGACGAGGCTCATTTGTCCAAATATTCTATTCACCCGGGGAGTAACAAACTGTACCAAGACTTGAACAAGAAATTTTGTTGGACTCGGATGAAGAGGGAAATAGCGAAGTATGTATCCGAATGTGATACATGTCGACGAGTGAAAGCCGACCATCTGAAAGCAGCCGGACAATTACAATCATTAAGCATACCTGCCTGGAAATGGGAGGACATCAGCATGGATTTCATTGTTGGATTACCCCTCACTTTTCGCAAACATGACTCGATTTGGGTGATAGTCAACCGATTCACCAAGTCGGCTCACTTTATTCCAGTCAAGGTCAAGTATGTCGCACCGCAATATGCAGAGCTGTATATTGCCAGGATCTTATGCTTACACGGGGTACCCTGCACTATCATATCAGATCATGGAACCATGTTTGTTGCTCAATTTTGGGAGCAACTCCACGCATCCTTGGGTACCAAGTTGATTCGAAGCTCAACATACCACCCAAAAACTGATGGTCAAATGAAACGAGTAAACCAAGTGCTAGAGGATATGCTCCGCACCTGTGCCATCCACCATGGTAAGAACTGCGATGATCATCTACCATCGGCGGAGTTTTCATAAAACAATGGTTATCAGACTAGCATTCGAATGGCACCATGTGAAGCTCTTTATGGCCGGAAGTGCTGCACACCGTTGAACTGGCATGAATCTGGTGAATGAGTAACATATGGTATAGACTTGGTAAAGGAAGCCGAAGATAGAGTACGAGTTATTCAAGCCAACCTCAAGGCTGCTCAGTCTCGCCAAAAAGCTATGCGGACAAACGACGTTGACCGCTTCATTTTGATATCGGGGATCACATTTATCTTCGTGTATCTCCAATGACAGAGATTCATCACTTCAGAGTAAAAGGGAAGCTAGCTCCACGTTTGATCGAACCATTTGCAATAACTGAGCAATGCAGACCTATAGCCTATCAGCTAGAGCTGCCAGCATCGCTGTCAGGGGTCCACAATGTGTTCCACATTTCACAATTGAGAAAATGTCTCAAGGCCCCAGCGGAGTCCGTATGGAGACTTGGAAGCTCTCCAACTAGATCTTACTTACTCCGAACATCCAACCCAGATAATTGACGAGAAGACTCGTAACACAAGAAACTGCACATTGCATCAAGATCTTATGGGGAAACTACACCGCTGATGAGGCAACGTGGGAAAGCGAGGAATATCTTAAAGCCAATTATCCGGACTTGTTAACATCATATGTTCATTAGGTCTTTTCCTTTTATCCTTCCTTTTTGTAATATCGGGACGAGATTCTTTTAAGGGGGAGGAATGTAAAATCCCACATTTTCCTTCATATAAGGCTCAGTTGTAAATTGGTTGTTAACCCTAATGGAGACCAATTATAGCCATGTTTATAAACTTGATCTCATCAAATCTTTTCTTCTACTCATGCTTAAATTTATTAACATAGGAATGAACTTCACCAATAAACTTAGATTAATTCTTTCGATCTCTCTTCAAAGTTTGGAATTATTGGAAGAATGATTGCTAGGCCAATTTAATATGCAGTACCAATTAGACATTCAAATTAATATAAATTGAATATATACTACTATATATTTGGCCCTGACAAAATTATTCAATTCAGAGGCCATAAAATTTTCTATGGTTTTCTAATATTCCAAATGGACTTCCTGCAAAGTTTCATAAATTTTGAACTCCATTTGCTATTTTAATTTAGACGCTTAGCAAATTCAAACCATGTTTTGATTCAAATTTTGAATTTTGTTCAACCAGCTTGAAAATCAAGATTTGAACACACACTCATGGTCAGCATAACTTGCTTGACTTATTCCCATAGTTCCACAATTTTTGGAACTCGATTGCTATTTATAACAGTGGCACCATTGAATTTCATTCAAATTCAAATTTGAATTTGAAATTCAATTGAAACTTACTCCAAATCAAAATCCAATTGTAGAATCGAATTCTAGATATTTATTTGAGCCTCACCACAAAATCTAGAATTTTTGGACAAAATTTGGTAGGAGAATTGAAGTTACAGAGAAGGGGAGTAGATAAGAGGAGGTGGGGCCCACTGTCAGCCAAAGCACTCGAGTGAAACCCACGGGGGGTGCCCTGTCTCCAGCTCGCCCCGCCGTTCGATGCCGGCAGCGTGCGACACCACGATGCGCATGCATCCACGAGCTGCTTGCCTGCTTGACGCAGTGGCGCGCTCCCCTCCCCCCTTAGTCCCTAAAAATACCCCTTGGTCGTCGCCGTTGGACACCATCCCGGTTCACGCCCTTTTCGCCGCCCCTGTTTGACCGAGCTCTTGCCGACGATTGCAGCCATTTCTTCCCGAGCTGTAAGTAGATAAAAGGCGTGTCACAAACTCTTCTACGTATTCCATTTGGTCATTGATCGTGACATAGCTTCTGCTTGGCATATTTTGAAGTTTCCCAGTCGCCACCGAGGAAGCCGCCGAGAAACCTTCACTATCTCACCGTCGAACACCAGTTCCAGACCATCTACAGCCTCGATCCTTTTAGAAAAAAGGTTCGCAATACTCTCTAGTTCATGCTCACAGAATCTAAGCTTATGACTGAAGTATAACTTGAGTTCTTGTTCGAGAACCGATCGGTTTCTCAATAGAACAGAAAAGCTTCACGCTTAAATTCATTTCATTCTTGCAATCATCCTTAAATCTAGTTAGCAGATAGTTTCTATGTGTCCTAAGAAAGCTCCATGCCCAAAAACCCTAAAAGTTATAAAACAAGTATCTTAGATTTCAAGTTTTCAAGGCTGCCGATTGAAAAACCGCACTTCACCATCGAACTCAACCTTGCCAGCGATTTCACCCCAATCTGACCCCCAAATCATACTCCTGGTGCTTCTAGGAACCTCCTCGACCTTTTCCCGAGCCTATTGAGCCATTCCCGAGCATTTCTGACGAAGGCCGAAACCCGAGCTCTGCCGTCACCGTCGCGCCGCCGTCTTCGGCCATCGCCGGCGTGATTGGACACCACCATCGGCTTATGTGGTCGATTTTAGGTTTGAGTGGTCACGGCGAGGCCAAACGGAGGTCAACGCACCTATGTCCGTTGAAGTACTGCCACGGTTCTAGCGAGGAGCACCGTCGCGTCGCGAGGTAGACGAAGGCCTATGGGCCCCACTTGTAAGCGCCTATTCGAACGCCCGGGATCAGCTGCGACACTAGATCCAGTGCGGCTACGCGGTTGAACTCTGTGGCCCCCCGGTGTGGCCCAGATGCGATTGGCGCATTCAAATGAAGTGGGACCAGCCCCTTTTATTTGAAATTTCCAATAGGAAAATAAATCCAGATTCAATCCCAACTTAGAAAATCCATAACTTCCAGTAGAATTATCCAAAAATTCCCAAATAAATTTTGTTAGTACCAGCATGAAGAATACTGTCCAGTGGTGCACTTGGATTTGTATGAAAATACATAGAAATTTCTCCATAATTTAGATAAAGAAAATGCTTAAAGAATTCATTCCTACAGTTCTGTTAATTGGAAAATTCCCAATTTTGGTCAAAACCCTATAGATAACACATTTGATCTCCAGTAAAATTTTCAAGCTCTTTGGAATTAAAATACTTAGTTGACCAATGTTTCAAACCTCTATGTAGTTATAAATTGAGAAAAATGGAAAATCAATTTCCAGAAATTTATCCGAACTTGAAAAATCAAATTCTCCCTGCAGGAAGCTCGGAAAATTGTGAAACAAATTTTCCTAGAACCATTGAGACCCCCTCTAGATGATACAACCCTTGGTAGCCATAATACATATCCAAAAATTTCAACCAAAATTTAGAGAAAATTATTGCTTACCATAATTGTTAAGAATAACAAACATCCTTTATCATCTCCTGTTCTTTGCAAGAGTCTTCTCTATAATCTCTAAGTATCCACCGTAAAAGTCCCAAAGTCAATTAAGACAATTATCTTATTTTATCTTAATATACTCACCCAACCTTAAGCATATTAATTATTCACAAAATCATTTATACCTAGTATATGCATATCGTGTAGTAGCTAAAGTCGAGGAGCAGCCAGAAGCCTTGGAGGTCCAGCTGCCAGAAACTAACATAGACTCAGACTTGCATTCATGCAAGCCCCGGTTTGCATTTAAGTTCCTTACAATGTTTTGCAGTTTTATTTCACCTTACGTCTTCAGATGATTGTGCATTACGTTTATGGTGTTTCACATCCACTTGCATGGCCCACAAATCCTATGGAGTCTTGGGTAGGTCTACGACCCGTTGAGTAGACACTGATATGCTTATGCTCATAGGAATTCGGTAGAAGTCGAGTAGTTGGAATCTGCTCGCGAGATAGGAATTTTATCACACGGGAGATTCTGGACCAAGAAAATGGTTTATGAAGATGAAATTGAGACTGAGCAGTGGATAGGATGCAGTGAGATGTGGTATCACGTGCGTAGCCCTGCTTGTGTCGATTGAGGACCTTTTCATGTGCGGTCCTGCTGGACAAGCTTGAATTGTACCGGCGACATACTGGAGGAATGGGCTCCAGTAAAATGACATAGCTTGATACTGGTTTGTCGAGGCATTCCATTCCGTTTTATAGGCGTGGGTTGAGGGTAGCAAGGTGTAAATCAGTTGGTGGGCACGTCAGAGTACGCCCCACGCAGTGACCTCCTGCTCGTGACGGATCGACCGGTTCGACATTCGAGTGTTTAGTGAAAGGTGGCCATATACGACTAGTACTGAATTGTTATGTAGGTACTATTGTAAGTACTCGTTGGCATTTCCGAAAGTGCATATGTGTCGTGTTGTTCCGGGTAAATCCTGATTGCAATCACCGTCCCTCGCGTTAATAGAGTACCACTTGTTCACTGCGCTATGATGTAGTAAATACTAAAGAGGTCAGGAGAATATGATATATTGGTTTATAAATTGCTTGGACAACCTAGTTTGGCTTAGAGATAGTACAATTAAAAGTTTACAATTTCCCCATACTTTACCTGTAATAGCATTATGTGCTTTGTGCACGTCATATCATCAACAAAGCGTTTCTTGTTTGATTGTGGAGTCTATGATGTGTCGTGCCTGAAGAATGTCATGTGCTAAATAAAACATGACTATAAGGATCCACTTGTAGGTGAGTCCTTATGCTTTACTTACCTATGTTTAGTATTCATCATTGCATATGTCTAGTGAGACGGGTTAGTCTTGCTGAGCCTTATGCTCACGTTTGTAGTTAACGAGTTTTTGCAGATTATACAACTGATTGCGGGTTTAATGACGAGGCTGCACCCCCTCCAGGGTTTACAGCCAAGTGGGAACCCTGCACACCGCAATGAATTGTGTGTTGCTAGTGCAAAGTATCCAGGGCATGGATGACTTTGCTTTTGCATAGCTAGTGCTGAGAGCATAGCTATGATGTATAGTTCTCTTTCCTTCCGTTAGTACTTTTAAACTTCCGCTATGCTTGTCAATAAAGACTTGGTATTGTAAATTTGTTCTCATTCTATTCTTGTATACTGTTGGGTGTCGCATCGCACAACACCACACAATGAGATCCTTGGAGGTCGATATTCCAGTCCCCATAATACCCTTGGGAATACTCATGCGTGAAATACTGCAATAGTATCTTCCGTGCACTTGCGGACCTCATCTCTTACTAGTGATGTTCTGTGTTGTTAAGAACCGTCAACAGCCACCTAGGTCCACTGGTTGTTGCTGCTGCAGTGACGAGGCCACCGATGAGTGGCTTATCCTTGCCATCGACCTTGTTCTTGTTCTTCTTGCCATTGCCCTAGGGAGCAGCGCCTGCACAAGACTGGCCGGCCTTTCCTGCCTCAAAGGTGGGTTGCGAGTGCCAGTCACGACCTTCAACAGCCCTAGCGCATTTGTCCGCGATGGAGAAGAACCCGGGGACGTCTTGCACGTTGTGCATGGCTAACTTCTCGAGCATCTTCCTATCCCACTAACCCTGGTGGAATGCAACTTTGATAGAAGCATTCGAGATGTGAGTGATGGTGTTGCGTACCTGGGAGAAATGCTGGATGAACGATCGCAGTGTCTCTCCGTAATGCTGTCGCACGACATGGTGGTCGAGCTTAGTGTGGGGACGCGTGTAGGAGCTGTCAAAGTTTGAGGTGAACTGTCAGCACAACTCCGCCCAGGAGGTCAGGGACCCTTGGGCCAAGTTCATGAGCAATGATCAAGCTGGACCGACTAGGGCGATGGGGAAGTAGTTAGCCATGATGGCCTCGTCTCCTCCTGCAGCTAGGATGGAGGTGGTGTAGATCTGCTGGAACTCGGCGTGGTTGATGCTCCCGTACTTCTCTGGCAGGTGTGGCCTAAACTTGCGTGTCCATACAACAAAGTGAAGTTGTGGAGCCAGGGCTGCACACCCTCCGCTTGCCCCCACCGGTGCAGAATTCTGGCAGCGTATATCTAGGGCGCAAGGTGTGCCACATATGCTCGAGGCATTGGCTACTCGACGTACGGCCGCAGTGCGGGTTGCATAGCGTACGGCTAAGGTGCAGGTCACGCAACGTATGGCTAAGGCACAGATTGTGCTTCGTACTGCTGAGGTGCAGGCTGCGCGGCGTATGCCTTGGGTCTGAGCTGTGCAGAGTACTCTTGCAGTGCAGGCTGCGCAGGGTCCACCTGGGATGCAGGCTGCGCAAGATACGCCTAGGGCGCGGCTTGGGTAGCATATATCTGAGGCACGTGTTGCGTTGGGTACTCTTGAGTCAGAACCTGTGCAACGGACACCTGGGGCTCAGCGTCTGGAGTGTTGAAGCCAAACTTGAGGTTGTAGCGCCTCTCGCACTGATGCTCGATGGTCACGCGGTTGTCCTCCGCCGCAGCATGGCGGCTGTTGAGCTCAGCGCTATGGTCAGTGTTGATGGCTGTTATATGCCAATTTCACCCGTCAATATAACTCAATTATGTGAAGGAAAGATCAACTACTATTTACTACTGTGTCACAGCATAGTGAACACGCGGTACTCAGTCCATAACCTTGAGGGACGATGATTGCAATCAATAATAGCCGGATTGCACGACATGCACACCCGTAAGTAACAAGCATGTAGTGCTCCTCATGACGTCATATGCAACCACCTTTCGCAAGAAACTCAAACGCTGAGCCCGTCCCAATATTGCGGGCAGAAGGTCCGCACGCGGAGCATGTCTGGGCCTGCCGGCAGATTTACACCTCGCTGCCCTCAATCCACCCCTACCGGCCAAGGCATGATGTGGTCACAAGTGATGCCTCACCCATCGGGCTGAGAGCACCCTCATAACAACTAACCTACATAAATCCCCATCCACATCTCATATTAAGGAGTGAACTTTATAGTAACCTCTTGTGAGTAGGTTTTCCTCACTCGGCTTCTCTCGCAAGTAGAATTCAACTACTTGACTTGTGGTTGATAAAATATGACTGGTCTCATGAGTAGTATCAAACATACTCGACTTCTACGGATCTTCTAACTAAACTTTAAGCATAGCAATATAATTCAAATGAGTGTTATTCTACCCATCCACTCCAAGGATTATTTGGTCATGCATGTGGAGTATTCAATCAACATAGACCTAATGCACATATCAAGTATACTCAATGAATTGTGTAAAGCAAAACTTTAGAAAAGCTCTTAAATGCAAATTCGAGCTTGCCTTAGTTGACCACTAAATAAAATTCAATAAGTCGAATCTTCCCGTCAGATTTCTACTCCTCTTTTCTTGCTGCTGCCTCATCCATCTTCTACTCCTCTACCATAAGTCGAATCTTTTCTTGATGTCGAATTGCTTCTCCTCTATGTGATACCCCTCATCCATCTTCATCGCCATGTGAGCTATCAATATGACATGCATGTATAAAGGAATGCAAGGAGACAATCTTAAGTTGTATTAAAGGAAGAGTGCATGGGCTAGGTAGGAACTCCTATAGTTCTCTGCTGGTTTCTCTTAGGCTGGTAAAGGATCAAGTTGAGTTCAAATGGTTCTAGACATAGGGCTCTAAGCATTGGCATAGACCTTAGCAAAATGAGAATCACAAAGGAATACTCAAGATCAAGTTCTGAACAGGGGCTTAGATGATGTTCTCTGAGGTATTCAGTTTCTGGTGGCCAGAATAGAGTTTAACAAAGTGGAGATGGGAGCAAAGGAATTATGACCCTCCATACCATTCAGGTAAATAAAACATAATAATGACATAGTCTGATAAACACCAAATAGAATAAAACTGGGATTTTTAGAGTAGTCTATAGAGGTCATGGGAAAGGTTATAGCACTGTTTCAGCTACGGGTATGGCCTACTGTGGACTACAAAATTCCATGAACCATTATAATTCACTGAATGTTCTTGGAAATATTGGAGCTTTGTAGTGCCTCAAAGTTGGTTTTTGTTAGAGGAGGTCAACATAAGTGGATTCTGTAAATAACCTGAGATTAATCTCCAGAATTAACCCCCTTAATAAAGTTAATGAGGCTGAAATTTGTATTGGGATTCAAGGGTACTATTAAGACTATTCTGGTAAAGTTTGGAAATTTTCAAATGACATTTGCTTTTGAAATAGATTTCTAAGTGATTTAGAGAAAGGTAATTATTCATAAAAATAGAATAAGTTTCATAATGGTTGAATTGCTCCAATGCAAAGTACTGAAATGAGTCCAGGGAAATTTATTTGAGATTTTTAGGAATTTTCTACTAATTCTAGTGATTTTTAGAAGAATGGGTATTTTTTGGAATTTTCATGGAACGGGAATTGGGGAAAATAAGTTAACATAATGACTGGTGGGCCGTATGGTTTAAATTGACCAATAGAATCGACGCACCAAATGGGCCACAGGATTCAGCCTGCAGCCACATGGGATCATGCCCCACAGTCTGATCCGGGAGGAGAAAACAGAGGCCGACATGTGGGCCAGCCCGGAGCTTCTTCAAGCTTGGGACTGGTGCGGCGCTCCCACCGGAGCGCGGCGGTGCAGTCGCCGGCATTGGGCGCCAGCGAAATGGAGGACACGGCACTTGCCGCCAGAGGAGAACACGGCATGAGCAGCACTCTGGTGCAGCTGGTTATAGCCGGAGATGGCCGAAAGACCCTCCACGACGATGACGGTGGACGGCAAAGGTCCGGTGAGCTCGCCCGGAGTGGAGAACGCACCAAAATACTTGCGATTTCACTGTACATCACCAGGGTGACACGTAGAACATGATTATGGATACAAATCATAAAGAAAACGGTTGGGAATCAAATTTCAACCGTGACCTAGGTCCAACTCGCTGCCGATAGGAAAACTGGGTTTTTAGTGTGTGCTGGACGAAAAACGTTGCCGTTTGATCGAGAAAGTCCATAGGGATATGTTAAAACTATTGTATTAATAAATTGAAGAGTTTTAATTTGAGGTACACGAATTGCTATGAAGATTACTCCCAGTTCTATGAAGGCAACGGTGCAACTTTGCAATACTGCTTGGACATGGGCTGGCTCAGGGAGAGAGGTTGAGGGAAGGCAAGAAGGTGCATAAGAGAACCTTTTTGGCGTGCTGCAAGCGCTTGGAGCAAGCCTCAAACAGTGGTGCGCTGAGGTTGCACCGTGGCGGCCGAAAATGAAGAGGAGAAAGAACTTGTGTCGGGCACCGTCGGTAGAGGAAGAAGGCCACGGGGTAGCAGCTCAGGAAGGTTGAGGACTCGACGGCACTTTGCTCTGGGACCTTTGCTGGGGCTGGAACGCAGCTCAGCAGCAGGGCGCCGTCGTTCCTTACGTTACAGCTTGGGCTCCAGAAAAACAGAGGCCTGCCGCTGCTTCGGTGACCAAAACAGTTGAAGGGAGCTGTGTTGGCGAGGAGGACGAGTCCTAAGTGTTGTTTTGCTGGTTTCCACTGATGGAAAGGCATACAGGAGGTGTCCATGCATGTGCCTCGGCGGCACTAGGGAAGAGGACAGAGGAAAACGCCTGCTCTGCTGTGTTGTGCCGTGGCTGCCATGTGGGCGCCACAGCTCTCTCCCCCTTATCCCCTCTTCTTCTCAATCCAAATATCTCCAGTAGAACAGCTGTAAATTGGTGAGAATTTGACATGGATACAATGTTGAATATGAGATAGATTATAGAATCCTGTATTTGAATATGTCGCATATAGCAAATTCAATTTGACTTCGGATTTTACTCATTTTGCAATTGTATTATTGTTCTTCTTATTCTCCAACAATTAACATAGAATCTAATTTCAATGCAAAGAACTCATTGATGGTTCTAACTATTACATTTTCTGAATAAGATTTGAACACTATTTGAGTTTGAAATGTTAGCTCTAATTATTTAAATGATTTGAACCATCACAGGTGCTAATTCTAATTTCCTTAATTTTTAATTAAATTCGTAGAGATTATTGCACATTCTTCTTTTGTGCTGTTACCTTTACTTTTATTTGAATGAACTTTGAAACTGGCTTTGTACGTGGCTTGGTATTTTGAATTATATTTGGACTTTTCTATCAATAATCATTATCTTAAATGCAATCACGCACTCACAAGTTCTCATCTGGTTTGAATTTTTAATATGTCACAAATTTGTTTTAACCTCATTTATTAACTCACTTAAAAATCTTCAAGTTCACATTTCTGCAACTTCGTCTTGTTTTTCAACTGTGGGCTTTTACAAATTGTAGACTAGACATCAGGCTGCGATTTACTGTGCTTTCTAGATGCTTATTCCGGTCTCCATCCAATACCAAAATCTAGATAGGATGAAGAGCATACCGTTTTTTTCACAGTAGATGGCCTTTATTGTTATGCCTCCATGCCTTATAGTCTTAGGAATGCTCTCTCTTCTTTTATACGTGTCATGCATAAAACATTTGGAGACCCATTCGGAACCTAGTAGAAGTGTATGTCGATGACATTGTTGTCAAAATACAGACGCATACATCCTTCCTGGACAACCTCGCCCTAGTCTTTGACAAGTGTTTTTCAAGTAGTATAGTTTTCTCAAGAAATCGGGCTCCGCTCCACGAGCAGAAAGCTCAACCCTATCAAGTGCGTGTCCAGGGTCTCTGTCGGGAAGCTCCTAGGTTTCTTGGTCTCACACCAAGGTATCAAAGCTAAACTATAGAAGATCAAGGCAATCGAGCTGATGCAGCCCCCGGTCCGCATCAAGGACGTGCAGAAGCTCACAGGCTGCCTAGCAACGCTCGGTCAGTTTATCTCTAGACTAGATGAGAGGGCTCTCCCATTCTTCAAGCTGTTGCACAAGTCCAAACCCTTTGTCTAGACTGAAGAGGCAGAGGAGATGTTCCTAGAGCTGAAGCAACACCTCACGTCGCTGCCTATGATGGTGGTTCCGGAGCCCGTCGAGCCTCTTTTCCTCTACATCGCCTCGCAACCGAAGTGGTGAGCATGGTCCTGGTTGCGAAAGTGTCAGGACCCAAGCTGCCTGAAGAGACATTCGAGGCCCCTACCATCGGCTCTAAGCTCCAGGACTCTGATCATGTAGGGGGCCCCAACAACCAAGATGCCTCCAGGTCCCAGCCCTTGAAATGCGCCCATGTCCCCTCAGAGGGCCCGGATGATCAAGATGCCTCTAGGTCTAAGACCCCATAGGCTGACCCGGATCTCGGGTGCCAGGAGCCCCAGGGTCTGGAGCCGGTTGAAGAGGATGCACCGGATCCACCAAGGAGAGTCCAGACAATATAACGCTCAGTCTACTTCATCAGCAAAGTCCTCCACAATGCCAAGACAAGGTACCTCAAGGTACAAAATCTATTGTATGCAGTGCTTATCGCATCAAGGAAGCTTTGCACTACTTCCAAACACACATGGTCTCAGTGTGACCTTGTTCTCACTGGGAACTGCGCTCTGCAGCCCCAACGCGACTAGCAACATTACTAAGTGGGCCGTAGAGCTAGCATAATTGGAGCTTGACTTCTTGCCACGACATGCGGTCAATAGTGAGGCACTGGCAGACTTCGTAGCTGAGTGGACACCTTCCGCAAGCAACCCAGAGGGCCCCAACATTGGAGAAATGGAGCCCAAGGCCCTGATCCTCATCGGGCCCCACTAGGAACTCTTCTTTGATTGCTCCTTACAAAAGTAGAGTGCTACAACAGGAGCTCTGCTTCTCTCGTCGATGGGGGAGCAGCTCAAGTACATGGTGCGCCTAAAATTCAAGGCAACCAACAACATGGCAGAGTACAAGCTATCATCTATGGGTTGAATGCTTTGCTGGGTCTTGACGTTTGCCAGATGTTGGTCAAAGGAGACTCCCAGGTGATCATCAAGCAAGTCTGGGGAGAGTGCCACTCCAACGACCCTCAGTTGGCAGCCTACCTCCAGCACGTGCAAAAGCTGGAGAAGACTTTGAAGCCCTGGACCAGTGCCATGTACCCCGCGCCAATGACCTGTCAAAGAAGGCATCCACTACGGCCCTAGTGCCAGAGGGTGTCTTCGAAAAGAAGTTGTTGCGACCTACCAACAGGTTCGCCGAGCCTAGCGAAGGGGACGAGACCAGCACCTCAAAGCTGGTGTTCCCAGCGGCCCTGCAGCCATGGTTCCCGCCAAGGATCTCATGTGTCGCTGGGGACTCCGTGCAACCCGCACACCAAGATCCAAAAGCTCAAGTTGGTCCTAATGCCTGGATCACAATGATCAAGGACTACTTGAAGGATGACATCCTTCCTAAAAAATATGCATCCGTTGAATGGATCATTAGGGTGGCTAGGAGATACATGCTAGTAGAGGGACATCTCTACTTGATTAGCGCCAACGGTATCCTATTGCGGTGCATAACTCGGGAGGAGGGCTGCGACCTGCTCATAGAGATCCATGGAGGTGAGTGCGGGAACCACACTTAGTCCCGCATGCTGGTCGGTAAAGCCTTTCGGCATGGCTTTTACTGGCCGACAGCTCTCCGGGATGCCGTCAAGCTAGCAAGAGATGCATGGCTGCAGATGATCCCGCCCCTATGGCCGTTCGTGGTCTGGGGGCTGGATATCTTGGGGCCTATATCCAGGGCCATCAGAGAGTACTGGTTCCTCTACGTCGTGGTAGGCAAGTGCACCGAGTGTTTAGAAGCAGCCCCTGTGGTCACCATCAACAAGGAGTCCGCAGTCAAATCATAATGTCGATCATTTGCAGGTTCAGGGTCCCGAACAGGATCATCACCGACAATGAGACCTAGTTGTGACACCCGGTTCCGAAAATGAACCAAGTGCACGCATATGTGCGCCCAGGACGTTGAACACACATACACGAGTGCATTCACAAAAAGATATACTGAAATTACCACAAAACAAGCTTAATATACCACTTTTATTACAGAATTCATAATATCCTCGAATACAAGCTCTAATGATTATAAATGTCAAGTTCGAGCTAATGCAAACAAAAATAAACTTATTATCCAACCAAGCAAACTAAGCAGATAGGGTAGTGTGGCTACAAGCAACACCACAGGCAAGCTGACGGTAGACACAGCCTAGAACTCCGCATTATCACCGATATAATCGCAATCGGCACCTGCAACTGTTGTTGGGGAATTGCAAGGGTGAGTACAAGTCGTACTCAACAAGTGTGGAAAGTATGACATGTAGCTGATTCAAATGATGAATGTAATAAAGGCTAAGTGCTAAAAAGTACATTAAAACATTTGAAAAAAAAGCAGTATATTATATGTATGTGAAGGAAACTCATCATAAACAATAATGATTAACAGTACAAGTTCATATTTGTGACGCCCGGTTCCGAAAAATGAACCAAGTTAACGCATATGTGTGCCCAGGATGTTCATCACACATACACGAGTGCAATCACAAAAGAGTATACAGAAAATTACCACAGAACAAGATTAACTAACCAAATTTTATTACACAAACCAGATTATCCTCGAATACAAGCTCTAATCAATATTCATAATAAGTTCAACTAATGTAGCGGAAATAAACTAATTAAGCAAACTAAACAACTAGGCAGCATAAGCAATAGGGTATAGCGCAGCTCCAATAACACCACAGGCAAAACCAACGGTAGACATGGCCTAGAACTCCGCATTATCACCATTAAACTCCCAATCCTGACCTGCAACTGTTGGGGGGGAATTGCAAGAGTGAGTACATGTCATACTCAGCAAGTGTGGAAAGTATGACATGTGGCTTATTCAAATGTCGACAATAATAATGGTTAAGTGTTGAAAAGTACATTAAAACATTTGAAAAGCAATATATTATATGTATGTGAAGTAAACCCATCATAATCATAAGTAATACCATAATACCAGTCCACAATTCACCATCCTCATCAATAATTCCAGATTTCACCATTTGCCAATAACCATATTACATACTAGAAATAAATCCATAACCATCCATAACCATTAACAAACAATAACCATCCCAAATTCCAATTTCCCTATAATCATGGAATTTGTCCAGGTGCTCATAACCGGGAGCACGGCTATCATGATAGTTTTATTTAACTCTACAGAGTTTGTACCACTTTACCCATATGTTTGTGATTTCATCACCTTTCAGTGACTACGAACCTCTATTATGCCGTCTCACACTTCTGTTGGTGTGTGGCCAAGAGACCACAAATTAGCATTTACAAGGGGATTACTAGCATGTTTAGACCCCACTGAGGTTTCACCGGTGGCGATGTCTCCTACAGAGCACATCTTCAACCAAGGGCCCCCTCTTGAGCCATTCGGATCACAGGGTAGTCCCACCAATCATCAACAAACCTCAATCCGACTACCCCTTCCCCGAGCATCCATAATGGTCCAAATAGCACTGGCAAAGCCCTAATTAATCAGCTACGCCGCACCCATACTCGGCCTCGTGGTGGCACTGTAATCCTGGCTTATTCTCGTATGAACCGGTCCTTAGATCTAAAGCAAGCAAACCACCATAACATCCAACCCATCCACATACCAGGCTTGCTTAGATCACCCATTACCAAACTGTATTGACCAGTTCACATTAACCAGAATATCATTAATGCATAATTAAATTGAGTGGTATAGTTGTTTCCCATCCCAGTTGATTAAGCGAAGGAAAAGGTAAAAAGCCCTCCACGACTCTCTACCATGTATTCCAGGCGACAAGGGTGGTTTAGCAAATCTAGTAAACTTCCTACCATAGGATTCCCATCAATTTGACACAAGCATGCAGTTTTGCAAACAAAACATTTATTTTAAAACAGGGTTAATATGCTTCAAGGACACTTGCCTTGCTCTTGGTTGATTAGGATCAAAGCCTTCAAACTCTTGGTGCTGTAGATCCTCCGCGGCACTTTCTAGTGCCAATCTGTCTAATCCACACAATAAACATAAAAGACAAGAAACACAATCAAAGAGTGCATAAATATTACTCAATATGACATGACATGCATGATTGATGCAAATGCAAGGTAGAACTTGTTACTAGATTGGTTTTAATGATCACTAAATAGTTCTAATAGCTTTTAACAAGTTTATACAGGTTTGGATTCGATTAGATCAAATTTTAGAATTAATTCAACACAATTTAACCAGTCCGCTAGGGACCGGACAAGTCTGCACTCTGCGAGATCAGCAGATTAGGGTTTTCTAGATCGACGTGAATTTTGAGATTAGGGGTTGAATTCTCGTAAGGAAAAGATAATAGAAGGTATAACAGGTGTTTAGAACTCCAATGAATCAAGAAACTTGGAGGTAACACTTAGATCTTGATGTTCTAGGGTTGGTGATGAACTTGGGGATGAATTGGTGGTGAAGAACGAAACTTGGTGGAGATCTTGGTCCTCTTTGGTTTCCTCCTCTTCTTCTTCTTGCTTGGGATTTTCTCCTCCCTCCTTGATGGTGGCTCCCCACGAACTAGGGTTTGGGTGGGTGGAAAAGTGGCAAATAGATGTCAATCCAAGGGGTGGGGCTGTTTATATTGAGGTGGAGGCTAGGGTTAGATGGATTTCGAGTTTTGGGATGAGTAGAGGCCGGTTTAGAGTCCCACATGGGCTCTAAAAGAGTTAGGCACGATGTACCTAGGCCCACTTAACATGAAACCCAAGAAACAAGTCGTAAAACAAAAGATCAACTCGGAGTCGCGAAATATCGGACAAGTCCGAAAAGGACCGGACTAGTCCGAAGTCATCCAGAGAGAAAATCGGACAAGTCTGGCCAAACATCGGACAAGTCCGACTTTAAACAGAGAGAAAATCGGACAAGTCCGCTGGAACACCGGACTAGTATGGAAAAGTCCAAGGACTTAGCAAATTTTCAAGGATTCTTGGAATATCGAACTAGTGCACACAAAATCGGACAATTCCAAAAGTTTCCAGTGCCAAAAATCGGACTAGTCTGCAGCAAAAATAGATAAGTCCATTTTTAGCCAGAGAGAAATCAGACTAGTCCTCAGCAAAATCGGACTAGTCCGCACTTTCCTGCATTTTAAGTGTGGTTTTGTTCCAAATCAATTTTAAACTCATTCCTCTTTATGTGGGTTAATGTTAAACATGTATATGAGTGTATATAGGGCATGATGCATGAAAATTAGGGTGTTACAAACCTACCCTCTTAAAATGAATCTCGCCCTCGAGATTTGACGCAGAAGAGAAGAGATAGGGAAATTCCTTCTTGAGATCATTCTCCAATTCCCACGGTACTTCTTTTTCTGTGTGGTGCTTCCATTGAACTTTACACCATCTAATAACCTTGCTCCTTGTGACTCTCTCCTTGGTTTCCAAGATTTTGATTGGTTGCTCGGCATAAGTCAAATCTTCCTCTAGCTCTAATCCTTCTATTGGCACTTGTTCTTCCGGTACTCTCAAGCACGTCTTGAGCTGGGAAACATGAAAGACATCATGTACGTCTGAAAGATGAGCTGGCATCTCCAACTTATACGCTACTTCTCCTCTTTTGTCCAAAATCTTAAATGGTCCAATATAACGAGGTGCTAGCTTTCCTCTTATGTTAAACCTCTTATGACCCCTCATTGGTGACACCTTGAGGTAAACAAAATCTCCCACTTCAAAGGCTAGTTTCCTTCTCCTATTGTCCGCATAGCCTTTTCGCCTTGATTGGGCAACCCTCAAGTTTTCACGAATTATTTGGACTTGCTTTTCGGCTTCTTGCAACACATCCGGACCAAATACTTGAGTTTCTCCTGCCTCATTCCAGAATAAAGGTGTCCTACACTTCCTCCCATAAAGCGCTTCATACGGTGACATTCTCAAGCTTGCTTGGTAACTATTGTTGTATGAAAATTCTGCGTATGGTAAGATTTTGTCCCAACTCTTCCCATGCTTCAAAGCACAAGCTCTTAACATGTCCTCCAAAATCTGATTGGTCCTCTCGGTTTGTCCATCCGTTTGAGGATGATATGCTGAACTAAAATTCAACATCGTTCCCAAAGCTTCATGCAATTTTTGCCAAAATCTGGAGGTAAATTGAGAACCTCTATCCGAGACTATCTTCTTAGGGACTCCATGTCGACACACAATATGCTCCACGTATATTTCGGCCAATCGTGCAGCTGTATATTTGGTCTTCACAAAGACAAAATGAGCTGACTTGGTTAAGCGATCCACAATTACCCAAATTGAGTCATACCCGGACTGAGTACGTGGTAACCCAACTATGAAGTCCATTCCAATTTCTTCCCACTTCCATTCCGGAATCTTCAACGGTTGCAATAATCCGGCTGGCCTTTGATGTTCTGCCTTGACTCGTTGGCACACATCACACAATGCTACGTATTCAGCTATGTCCTTCTTCATGCTATCCCACCAATAGCAAGTCTTCAAGTCTTTGTACATCTTTGTACAACCAGGGTGAATTGAGTAAGGCGAGTCATGTGCCTCCTTTAATATTGTCTCCCGAATATGCTTTACATTAGGCACAACGATCCTCTTTCCAAGCCATAAGGTACCATGTTCGTCTTCATCAAATCTGAATTCTCTCCCTTCCTCGATCCTTTCCTTGATTTCCTTGATCTCCTCATCTGCGATTTGTGCCTCTCGAATTTCTTGCTCCAAGGTTGGGTTTAACTCCATCATCTCCATCTCATTTACAAACCCGACGTTCAACCGTTCAAACTCCTTGCATAACTCGGATGGTAACCCTCGAACTGTGAGTTGGTGACTTAATCCCTTTCTACTCAAAGCATCGGCCACTACATTGGCCTTTCCCGGATGATAGTTGACCCCGAAATCATAATCTTTGATGAGCTCCAACCATCTTCGTTTCCTCAAGTTCAGATCCGTTTGTGTGAAAATATACTTCAAACTCTTATGATCCATATAAATTTCACACCTATGTCCAAGAATATAGTGCCTCCAAATCTTCAATGCATGTACCACGGCTGCAAGTTCTAAATCATGTGTTGGGTAATTCTGCTCATGTTTCTTCAATTGTCTTGATGCATAGGCAACCACTTGACCTTCTTGCATCAATACACATCCAAGTCCTTGTCTTGATGCGTCGCAATAAATGTCAAAACTCTTGCTTAAATTCGGCAATACCAAATCTGGGGTTGTTGTCAACCTCTTCTTTAACTCCTCAAAACTATTCTGACAAGCTTCAGTCCATTGGAACGCCTTTCCCTTCATTAGCAACTCCATCATAGGCTTGGCTATCTTGGAAAAGTCCTTGATAAATCTACGGTAATATCCATCCATCCCAAGAAAACACCTTATTTCCTTGACATTTTGCGGCGGTTCCCACTTCAACACGTCTCTCACTTTTTCGGGGTCAACCGATACTCCTCCTCCTAAAATTATATCACCCAAAAACGACACCTCTCTCAACCAAACTGACACTTGTTGAACTTGGCATACAATTGATGCTCCCTCAATTTCTGCAACGTAAGCCTCAAGTGTTCCTCATGTTCTTTCTCATCCTTCGAGTACATCGTAATATCATCAATAAACACCATGCCGAACTTGTCCAAGTACTCCATGAAGACCTTATTCATGAGGTACATAAAGTAGGTAGGCGCATTTGTCAATCCAAAAGACATCACGGTGTACTCATAAGATCCATACCGTGTCCTAAAAGCTGTCTTGGGTATGTCCGATGGGCTATTCTTCATTTGAAAATATCCCGACCTCAAGTCAATCTTAGAGAAGACACAAGCACCCTTCATCTGATCAAACAAGTCTTCTATGCGTGGCAAGGTGTACTTGTTCTTGATTGTTACCTCGTTGAGAGCTCGTTAATCCACACACATCCTTTGGGATTTATCGTTCTTGTCCACAAATAGAATGGGCGCCCCCCAAGGCGAAGAGCTTGGGCGAATGAAACCCTTTTCTAATTGCTCTTGAATCTGCTTCTTGAGCTCCGCCAATTCCATAGGAGGCATCCTATACGGCCTCTTAGCTATAGGTGCAGTTCCAGGTATCAAATAAATAACAAACTCAATGTCTCAATTGGGTGCCATACCTGGCAACTCGTCTGGAAAAACATCAAAAAATTCACACACCGTCGGAATCTCCTCAATTGCAACACCATCCATATGATTCAACTCCAATTGCTTCGGTGCGGTTTGAGATGCTTCAAATTCTACGGTGATCCCTTCTTCGTTGGTCAACTTCACCGTCTTCGTGGCACACTCAATAACTCCATTGTGCTTCCTCAACCAGTCCATACCAAGTATAATGTCCAACCCTTGAGAATCCAAAACAATGAGGTTGGTGGAGAAGTCTACACCCCTTATTCTAAGGCCTACTTTTGGACATACTATATTTGTCCTCATCACTCCTCCAGGAGACTTAACCAATAGAGTAAACTTCATATGAGAGATCGACAAGCTATACTTGGCGACATACTTCAATGCAATGAATGAATGCGATGCTCCAGAATCAAATAACATAGTCGCGGGGTTGGAGTTGGCGAGAAACATACCAATGACCACGTCATTCACTTGCTGAGCATCCTCCGTAGAGACATGGTTCACGTTGCCACGAGCAAAATTCTGCTGTCTGCGGTTCCCTTGTGGTTGTCCTCCATTGGGTCTTGGGGTTTGCCTCGTGCATTGCTTCCATGACCAAGGCCTTACTTAGGACATTGATGCGCAAAGTGTCCAGCTTCTCCACAAGTATAACACTTCTTAACTCCACCAGAATTATTGGGACGAGCTTGGTTTTGAACATTTGCAGCAGGAGAATTAGCACGAGGTGCATAAGGCATTGGAGGCCTAGGGGCTTGCATAACAGGGCGCTGCTGCACAAACTGAGTTGGGCGTGGTGCATAACCAGGGCGCTGAGCAGGAATAGAGGAGCTGTAGTAGGGCGCATTGGGTGGTGCAAGGCGAGGGCGCACATTACTTCCTTGTTGATGTCCTTGATACGGCGCCTTCCTCTTGATTTCTTGCTCCATCTCACAGATCTTGTTCTCAACCACAAATGCTTTGTCCACGAGCTTCTGAAAATCGGCATAATCGCAGTTGAGTAGTTGCACTTGGATCTCATTGTTCAAGCCCCTCGTGAACAAGTATTGCTTCCAGCTGTCCCGTCTAACATCCTCAGACGCATACCTCGAGAGTTGAGTGAATTTATTGAGATATTCACTCACGCTTGATCTTCCTTGCCTTAAATTCCCAAATTCTTGCCTCTTCAAGATCATAACACCCTCGGGCACATAATGAGAACGAAAATTCTCCTTGAATTCGGCCCAAGTAATTCTCTCTTAGTACTCATGAGCATTGCAATAAGCATCCCACCAATCTGTAGCTGCTCCAACTAGTTGATGAGAAGCAAACAAGACCCTCTCCCAGTCACTGCATTGGACAATAGCTAGCTTCTTCTCCACGAACTTGAGCCAATCATCCGCATCCATAGGGTCGGCAGCTTGAGCAAAGGTCGGCGGCCTAGTCCTCATAAACTCTCCCAATCGGTTATGAGGAGGCGGGGGTGGCGGTGGAGGCATGTGGGGCTGATTTTTGATGTTGCCAGCCTGCAGCTGTCCCATAGTCTGTATCATGGTCTGCATGAGCTGGTTTTGCATAGCCAAAAGCTGCTCAATGTTGATAGCTCCATGAGCAGGACCTTGCCCATTGTTGTTCTGAGGTACTCCATTCTTCTTCTCCTCATCATTGCCATCCCTCTGGTTGCGAGTCCTCACCATCTGAAGAAAAGCAATAGGTAAGAATTAGAAAACGTCCCCAACTATATGCATCAAGGGATATGAAGCTAACCAACTAGCTATACTAGCCTAGGTGGACATGGCAATGCTAAGGCATCCCAAAATCCTCTATTAAGCACACAAGCGAACAATATATAGCAAACAACACACCAACCAAAAACACATCGATTCCTGAGTGCTCCTATTGCTCTAAAGTGTCCATTCTATATAGGCTGCATCCTACGGTCATCATGTGGCTTTGATACCAATCTGTGACGCCCGGTTCCGAAAATTGAACCAAGCTAACGCATATGTGTACCCAGGATGTTCATCACACATACACGAGTGCAATCACAAAAGAGTATATAGAAAGTTACCACAGAACAAGATTAATTAACCAAATTTTATTACATAAACCAGATTATCCTCGAATACAAGATCTAATGAATATTTATAACAAGTTCAACTAATGCAGCGAAAATAAACTAATTAAGCAAACTAAACAGCTAGGCAGCATAAGCAATAGGGTATAGCGCGGCTCCAATAACACCACACGCAAAGCTGACGGTAGACACGGCCTAGAACTCCGCATTATCACCATTAAACTCCCAATCCTGACCTGCAAGTGTTGGGGGGGGGGGGGGCGAATTGCAAGAGTGAGTACATGTCGTACACAGTAAGTGTGGAAAGTATGACATGTGGCTTATTCAAATGTCGACAATAATAATGGTTAAGTGCTGAAAAGTACATTAAAATGTTTGAAAAGCAATTTATTATGTATGTGAAGTAAACCCATCATAATCATAAGTAATACCATAATACCAGTCCACAATTCACCATCCTCATCAATAATTCCAGATTTCACCATTTGCCAATAACCATATTCAATACAAGAAATAAATCCATAACCATCCATAACCATTAACAAACTATAACCATCCTAAATTCCAATTTCCCTCTAATCATGGAAGTTGTCTAGGTGCTCATAACCGGGAGCATGGCTATCATGATAGTTTTATTTAACTCTGCAGAGTTTGTACCACATTACCCACGTGTTTGTGATTCCATCACCTTTTAGTGACTAAGAACCTCTATTATGCCGTCTCACACTTCCATTGGTGTGTGGCCAAGAGATCACAAAATAGCCTTTACAAAGGTATTACTAGTCTGTTTAGACCCCACTGAGGTTTCACTGGTGGCGATGTCTCCTATAGAGCACATCTTCATCCAAGGGCCCCCTCTTGAGCCATTCGGATCCAATGGTAGTCCGACCAATCATCAACAAACCCAATCCGACAACCCCTTCCCCGAGCATCCTTAATGGTCCAAATAGCACTGGCAAAGCCCTAATTAATCAGCTATGCCGCACCCATACTTGGCCTCGTGGTGGCACTGTAATCCTGGCTTATACTCGAATGAACCGGTCCTTAGATCTAAAGCAAGCAAACCACCATAACATCCAACCCATCCACATACCAGGCTTGCTTAGATCACCCATTACCACACCGTATTGACCAATTCACATTAACCAAAATAACATTAATGCATAATTAAATTGAGTGGTATAGTTGTTTCCCATCCCAGTTGATTAAGCGAAGCAAAAGGTAAAAAGCCCTCCCCGACTCTCTACCATGTACTCCAGTCGACAAGGGTGGTTTAGCAAATCTAGTAAACTTCCTACCATAGGATTCCCATCAATTTGACACAAGCATGCAGTTTTGCAAACAAAACATTTATTTTGAAACAGGGTCAATATGCTTCAAGGACACTTGCCTTGCTCTTGCTGTTGATTAGGATCAAATCCTTCAAACTCTTGGTGCTGTAGATCCTCCGCGGCACATTCTAGCGCAAATCCGTTTAATCCACACAATAAACATACAAGACAAGAAACACAATCAAAGAGTGCACCAATATTACTTAATATGACATGACATGCATGATTGATGCAAATGCAAGGTAGAACTTGTTACTAGATTGCTTTTAATGATCACTAACTAGTTCTAATAGCTTTTAACAAGTTTATACAGGTTTGGATACGATTAGATCAAATTTTACAATTAATTCAACACAATTTAACCAGAAAGATCGGACTAGTCCGCTAGGGACCGGACAAGCCTGCACTCCGCGAGATCATCAGATTAGGGTTTTCTAGATCGACGTGAATTTGGAGATAAGGGGTTGAATTCTTGTAAGGAAAAGATAATAGAAGGTATACCAGGTGTTTAGAACTACAATGAATCAAAAAACTTGGAGGTAACACTTAGATCTTGATGATCTAGGGTTGGTGATGAACTTGGGGATGAATTGGTGGTGAAGAACAAAACTTGGTGGAGATCTTGGTCCTCTTTAGTTTTCTCCTCTTCTTCTTCTTGCTTGGGATCTTCTCCTCCCTCCTTGATGGTGGCTCCCCACGAACTAGGGTTTGGGTGGGTGGAAAAGTGGCAAATAGATGTCAATCCAAGGGGTGGGGCTATTTATATAGAGGTGGAGACTAGGGTTAGATGGATTTCAAGTTTTGGGATGAGTAGAGGCCGGTTTAGAGTCCCAAATGGGCTCTAAAAGAGTTAGGCACGACGTCCTTAGGCCCACTTAACGTGAAACCCAAGAAACAAGTCGTAAAACAAAAGATCAACTTGGAGTCGCGAAATATCGGACAAGTCCGAAAAAGGACCGGACTGGTCCGAAGTCGTCCAGAGAGAAAATCAGCCAAGTCTAGCCAAACATCGGACAAGTTTGACTTTAAATAGAGAGGAAATCGGACAAGTCCGCTGGAACACCGGACTAGTCCGGAAAAGTCCAAGGACTTAGCAAATTTTCAAGGATTCTTGGAATATCGGACTAGTCCGCACAAAATCGGACAAGTCCGAAAGTTTCCAGTGCCAAAAATCGGACTAGTCCGCAGCAAAAAACGGTCAAGTCCGTTTTTAGACAGAGAGAAATCGGACTAGTCCTCAGCAAAATCGAACTAGTCTGCACTTTCCTGCATTTTAAGTGCGGTTTTGTTCCAAATCAAGTTTAAATGCTCCGAATCAATTTTAAACTCATTCCTCTTTATGTGGGTTAATGTTAAACATGTATATGAGTGTATGTAGGGCATTATGCATGAAAATTAGGGTGTTACAATATCCCATATCCATCACCATTATTCCAGATTTCACCATTACCATTAACCATATCCATTGCCATGAACCATAACACCATCCCACGACCAGTACCAACCATATTATCAATCATAACCATATTACCAACCATAACCATCCCAAATCCCAAGTTTCCTTCTAATCATGTAAGTTGGGCAGGTGCTCAAAACCGGGAGCACGACTATCATGATAGTTTTAATACTCTGCAGAGTGTGTATCACTTTACCCACTTGTTTGTGATTTTGTCACACGTTGATGACTAAAGAAAACCTCCATTATGCCAAAACACTACCATAAGTGTGTGGCCAAGAGATCACAAAATAGCCTTTACAAAGGGACTACTGGAATGTATGGGCCCACTGAGGTTTCATCGGCGGATGTCTCCAACTGAGCACATCTTCAACCAAGGGCTCCCTCTTGTGCCATTCAGATCCCAGAGAGTCCTACCAACCATATTCAAACCCAATCTGACTCCCCTTTCCTGATGCGCCAAATGATCAATGCAATACTAGCAATGCCCTAATTAATCATCTACGCTGCACCCATACTTGGCCTCATGGTGGCACTGTTGTCCTAGCCTATTCTCGCATGAACCGGTACTTAGATCTAAAGCAAGCGAACCACCATAGCATCCAACCCAATCCACATACCACGCATGCTTAGATCACCTATTACCATATCATATTGACCAGTTCATACTAAACATGATCTCATTAATGCATAATTGAATGGCATAGTTGTTTTCCCATCCCAATTAATTTAGCGAAGCAAAAAGGTAAAAAGCCCTTCCTGACTCTCTACCATGAATTCCAGGTGACAAGGATGGTTAAACAAAGCTAGTAAACTTCCTATCATAGGATTTCCCATCAAAATTGACACAAGCATGCAATTTTGCAAACAAAACATTTATTGTAAAAACTAGATCAATATGTTCAAGGACACTTGTTTGCTCTTGGGCTTGATTAGGATCAAAGACATCAAACTCGTGGTATTGGAGATCCTCCGCAGCACTCTCTAGTGCAAATTCGTCTAAACGGCACAACGAACATACATGACAAGAAACACAATCAATAAGTGCACATATATTACTCCATATGTCATGATATGCATGATTAATGCAAATGCAAAGAAAAACTAGTTAATGAGTTGTTAATGATGTTTACTAACTAGTTATAATAGCTTTTAACAAGCTTATATAGGTTTGGAATTGATTCTAACCAATTTAGATATAATGCAGCAAGAAACAAATCACAAAACTGGACTAGTCGCTAGGGACCAGAGTATTTTGCCCTTTGCAGGAACAGCGAACTAGGGTTTTCTAGATCGACGTGAATTTGGAGAGTTGGGGTTGAATTCACGTAAGAAAAAGGAAGTAGAAGGTATACCAGGTGTTTAGGACTCCAAAGAATCAAGAGTTCTGGAGGCAACAATTGGATGTTGGCGATCTAGGGTTGATGAGGAACTTGATGGTTGATTGCGATGAAGAACAAAAACATGATGGAGATCTTGATCCTCTTTTGTTTCCTTATCTTCTTTTTCTTGCTCGGGATCTCCTTCTCACTCCTTGATTGTGGCTCTCCACGAACTAGGGTTTGGGTGGACTTTCAATTGAGGCAAAAGGATGTAAAGTCAAGGGGTGGGGTTGTTTATATAGAGGTGGAGGCTAGGGTTTCAATGAATTCGAGTTTGGGGTGGGTGGACGCCGGTGTGGCATCTCACATGGGCTCCGAAAAGAGTTAGACACGACGTCCTTAGGCCCATTTAAGGTAAAACCCAAAAACAAGTCATGAAACAAAAGATCAACTCGGAATCGCGATTTACCGGACAAGTCCCTAAACAGCCGGACTAGTCCGAACATTGACAGAGGAAAAAATGGAGAAGTCCGGACAACATCGGACAAGTCCGAACTTGGTTAGAGGAAAATCAGACAAGTTTGGCCAAAATCGGACAAGTCCAATTTTAATCAGAGGGAAAACGGACAAGTCCGCTGGAATACCGGACAATTCTAGGGACTTGGCAAAATTTTCAAGGTTGGGATGACCGGACTAGTCCACACTGGGCCGGACAAGTCCAAAAATGGTACAGAGCGAAAAACAGACTAGTCCGCACGAAGAAAGGACAAGACCGAAGAAGGTCAGAGAGTAATCGGACTAGTCCACACTTCCCATAATTCTTAAATGCGGTTTTGCTCTAAGTTCATTTTAAACTTGCCCATTTTTATATGGATTAATGTTAAACATGTATATGAACTTATGTAATGAATGATGCATGAAAATGAGGGTGTTACAATCCTACCACCTTAAAATGAATCTCGCCCTCGAGATTCGACGCAAAAGAGAAGAGATAGGGAAATTCCTTCTTGAGATCATCCTCCAACTCCCAAGTTGCTTCAAAATCTGTATGATGCTTCCATTGCACTTTACACCATCTTATAATCTTGTTCCTTGTGACCCTCTCCTTGGTTTCTAAGATCTTGACCGGTTGCTCGACATAAGTCAAATCTGCCTCTAGTTCTAATTCTTCCATTGGCACTTGTTCTTCCGGCACTCTCAAGCACTTCTTGAGCTGGAAAACATGAAAAACATCATGAACATTCGCTAAGTGATCTGTCATCTCAAACTTATATGCTACTTCTTCTCTTTTGTCTAAAATCTTGAATGGCCCAATGTATCGAGGTGCTAGCTTGCCTCTTATGTTAAACCTCTTATGGCCTCTCATCGGTGACACCTTGAGGTAGACAAAATCTCCCACTTCAAAGGCCTGTTTCCTTCTCCTATTGTCCGCATAGCCTTTTTGCCTTGATTGAGCAGCCCTCAAGTTTTCGCAAATAATCTGAACTTGCTTTTCAGCTTCTAGTAACACATCCAGTCCAAATACTTGAGTCTCTCCCGTCTCATTCTAGAACAAAGGTATCCTACACTTCCTCCGTAAAGTGCTTCATACGGTGACATCATCAAAATTTCTTGGTAACTATTGTTGTATGAGAATTACGCATATGGCAAGCTCTTGTCCCAACCCTTCCCATGCTTCAAAGCACAAGCTCTTAGAATAGCCTCATAAATCTGATTGGTTCTCTCAGTTTGTCCATCTATTTGAAGGTGATATGCTGAGCTGAAATTCAACCTTGTTCCCATAGCTTCATGCAATTTGTATTGAGAACATCTATCCGAAACCTAGAGGTAAATTGGGAACATCTATCCGAAACTATACTCTTTGGAACTCCATGTCGGCACACAATATGTTGAATATATAGGTCTGCTAGTTGTATTGCAGTATACTCGGTCTTGACAGGGATGAAGTGAGCTGACTTGGTCAAACGATCCACATTAACCCAAATTGAGTCATAACCGGACTGGGTACACGGTAAACCAACTATAAAATTTATACCAATTTCTTCCCACTTCCATTCCGGATTCTTCAATGGCTGCAATAATTCAGCTGGTCTTTGATGTTCTGCCTTCACTCGTTGGCACACATCACACAAAGCTACATATTCAGCTATGTCCTTTTTCATACTAGCCCACCAATAACATGTCTTCAAATCCTTGTACATCTTCGTACAACCTAGATGAATTGAGTATAGCAAGTCATGTGCTTCCTTTTGTTTTGTCTCCCGATATGCTTCACATTAGGCACGACAATCCTCTTCCCAAGCCATAAGGTACCATGGTCATCCTCATCTAATCTGAATTCCCTCCCCCCTTGGGTCCTTTCCTTGATCTCTTTAATTTCTTCATCCTTTGTCTGACCCTCTCGAATTTCTTGATCCAAGGTCGGATTTAACTCCATTATCCCCATTTCATTCACAAATCCAAGATTCAACCGTTCAAACTCGTTACATAACTCAGATGGTAGCTCTCAAACTGTGAGTTGGTGACTTACTCCTTTCCTACTTAAAGCATCGGCCACTACATTAGCCTTTCTTGGATGATAATTGATTCCCACATCATAATCCTTGATGAGCTCCAACCATCTTCGTTGCCTCAAATTAAGATCTGTTGGTGTGAAAATGTATCTGAGACTCTTGTGGTCCGTATAAATTTCACACCTATGTCCAAGGATATAATGTCTCCAAATCTTCAATGCATGTACCACAACTGCAAGTTCCAAATCATGTGTTGGATAATTCTGCTCATGTTTCTTCAATTATTTCGATGCATATGCAACCACTTGACCTTCTTGCATGAGCACACATCTAAGTCCTTGTCTTGACGCATTGCAATAAATATCGAAACCTTTGCTTACATCCAGCAAAACTAACACGGGCGCAGTGGTTAACCTCTTATTCAACTCCTAAAAAATTTCTTGACAAGCTTGAGTCCATTGGAAAGCCTTCCCCTTCATCAACAATTCCGTCATTGGCTTGGCTATCTTGGAGAAATCCTTGATGAACCTACGGTAATATCCAGCCACTCCAAGAAAACTCCGGATCTCCTTTACATTCTGCAGGGGTTCCCATTTCAACACGTCCTTCACTTTTCTGGGGTCAACTGATACTCCTTCTCCTGAGATGATATGACCCAAAAACGACACCTCCCTTAAACAAAATTGACACTTGTTGAACTTGGCATTGCTCCCCCAATTTATGCAACATAAGCCTCAAGTGTTCCTCATGCTCTTTCTCATTCTTCGACTAGATCATAATGTCATCAATGAACACCATAACGAACTTATCCAAGTACTCCATAAACACCTTATTCATGAGGTACATAAAATAGGTGGGTGCATTTGTCAATCCAAAGGACATCACGGTGTACTCATAAGAACCATATCGTGTCTGAAAAGCTGTCTTGGATATGTCCGATGGTCTAATCTTGATTTGGAAGTATCCCGACCTCAAATCAATCTTAAAGAAGACACAAACACCCTTCATCTGGTTGAATAAATCTTTTATGCGTGGCAAGGTATACTTGTTCTTGATGGTCACTTCATTGAGAGCTCGGTAATCCACACACATCCTTTTGGATCCACCTTTCTTGTCCACAAAAAGTACGGGCGCTCCCCAAGGTGAAGAGCTGGGGCCAATAAAACCCTTCTCTAGTTGCTCTTGAATCTACTTTTGAGCTTCGCTAACTCCTTAGGAAACATCCTATATGGCCTCTTAGCTATAGGTGCAGTTCCAGGTATTAAATCAATAAAAAACTCAATGTCTCGATCAGGCGACATACCTGAAAACTCGTCCGAAAACACATCCAAGAATTCACACACCACTGGAATCTCCTCAATTGTGGCACCATACATGTGATTCCGCTCCACTTGCCTCGGTGCGTGTTGATATTCTTCGAATTCTATGGTGATCCTTTCCTCATTGGTCAACATCATCGTCTTCTTGGAGCATTCAATAACTCCATTGTGCTTCCTCAACCAGTCCATACCAAGTATAATGTCCAATACTTGAGAATCCAAAACAATGAGGTTGGCAAATAAGTCTACCCCCCTTATTCTAAGGCTTACTTTTGGACATACTATATTTGTCCTCATCTCTCCTTCAGGAGACTTAACCAATAGAGTAAACTTCATATGATAGATAGGAAAACTATACTTGGCAACATATTTCGATGCAATAACTTAATGTGATGCTCCAGAATCAAATAACATAGTCGCTGGGTTGGAGTTTGTGAGAAACATACCAATAACCACGTCATCCGCTTGTTGAGAATCCACCGTAGAGACATGGTTCATGTTGCCATGAGAAATATTTTTCTGTCCATGGTTCCCTTGCGGCTGTCCTTCATTCGATCTTGGGTTATGTCTTTGCGCATTGCTTCCTTGACCAAGGCCCAACTTAGGACATTGATGTGCAAAATGTCCAGCTTCTCCACATGTATAGCACTTCCTAACTGCACCAGAATTTGGACCGACATGATTTTGAACATTTGCACAAGGAAAGTTGGTACGAGGTGCAAAAGTCATTGGGGGCCTAGGTACTTGCATGACAGGGCGTTGCTGCACAAACTGACCTAGGTGTGGTGCATAATCAAGGGCGTTGAGCAGGAGCAGAAGAGTTGTAGTAAGGCGCATTGGGTGGTGCAAATCGAGGGTGCACATTACTTCCTTGTTGCTATCCTTGATATGTCGTATTTCTCTTGTTATCTAGCTCCATCTCACATACCTTGTTCTCAACAACAATTGCTTTGTCCACGAGCATCTGAAAATTGGCATAATCACTTTTCGGCAATTGCACTTGGATCTCATTGTTCAAGCCCCTCATGAACAAGTATTGCTTCCGGCTGTCCCGGCTCACATCCTCAGGCGCATATCTTGAGAGTTGAGTGAATTTATTGAGATATTCTCCCACACTCGATCTTCCTTGCCTCAAATTTTCAAACTCTTGCTTCTTCATCATCATAACACCTTCCGGCACATATTGAGAACGGATGTTCTCCTTGAACTCAGCCCAAGTAATCCTCTCTTGATTTTCATGGGCGTGCACAGCTAATCCCACCAATCGAACAACTGCTCCAAGAAGTTGATGAGATCTGAATAGCACCTTCTCCCTATCACTGCATTGAACTATTGCAGGTTTCTTCTCCACGAACTTGAGCCAATCATCAGCATCCATAGGGTTAGCAGCTTGAGCAAAGGTTGGTGGCCTAGTCCTCATGAAATCTCCCAATCTGATATGAGGCGGTGGGGTGGTGGTGGAGGCAGGTGAGGCTGATTGTTGTTCTTGCCAGCCCGCGGCTATCCCATAGTTTGTATCATGGTCTTCATGAGCTGGTTTTACATAGCCAACAACTGCTCAAGGTTGATAGCCCCCTGGGCAGGTCCTTGTCCATTGTTATTCTGAGGTGCTTCATTGTTCTCCTCCTCATCATTGCTACCCCTCTGGTTGCAAGTCCTCACCATCTGAAGAAAAGCAACAGATAAGAATTTAGAAACGTCCCCAGCCATATACATCAAGGGATATGAAACTAAGCAACTACCTGTACTAGCCTATGTGGACATGGCAATGCTAAAGCATCCCGAAATCCTCTACTAAGCACACAAACACACAAGCAAGCAGCACACCAAGCAAAAACACATCGCTTCCTGAGTGTTCATATGTGCTTTAAAGTGTCCATTCTATCTAGGCTACGTCCTACAGTCAACATGTGGCTCTGATACCAATTTGTGACACCCGGTTCTGAAAATGAACCAAGTGAATGCATATTTGTGCCCAGGACGTTGAACACACATACATGAGTGCATTCACAAATAGATATACAGAAAATTATCACTGAACAAGATTAATATACCACTTTTATTACAGAATTCATAATATCCTCGAATATAAGCTCCAATGATTATAAATGTCAAGTTTGAACTAATGCAGCAGAAATAAACTAATTAAGCAACTATGCAAACTAAGCAGATAGGGTAGCGTGGCTCTAAGCAACACCACATGCAAGCTGACGGTAGAAACAGCCTAGAACTCCACATTATCATCGATATACTCCCAATCCTGACCTGCAACTATTGATGGGGGAATTACAAGGGTGAGTACATGTCGTACTCAGCAAGTGTGGAAAGTATGACATGTAGCTGATTCAAATGACGAATGTAATAAAGACTAAGTTCTGAAAAGTATATTAAAACATTTGAAAAAGGCAGTATATTATATGTATGTAAAGTAAATCCATCATAAACCATCATGATTAACAAAGTACAAGTCCATATCCCATATCCATCATCATTATACCAGATTTCACCATTACCATTAACCATATCCATTGCCATACACCATAATACCATACCATAACCAGTACCAACCATATTATAAATCATAACAATATTAACAACCATAACCATCCCAAATCCCAAGTTTCCTTCTAATCATGGAAGTTGTCCAGGTGCTCATAACCGGGAACACCACTATCATGATAGTTTTAATACTCTACAGAGTTTGTACCACTTTACCCACGTGTTTGTGATTTTGTCACCTGTCAGCGTCTAAAGAAAACCTCCATTATGCAAAAACACTACAATAGGTGTATGGCCAAGAGATCACAAAATAGCCTTTACAAAGGGGCTACTACCATGTACGGACCCAATGAGGTTTCACTGGTGGTGATGTCTCCAACTGAGCACGTCTTCAACCAAGGGCCCCCTCTTGTTCCATTCGTATACCAGGGAGTCCCGCCAATCATATCCAAACCCTATCCGACTCCCCTTCCTCGGTGCACCAAATAATCTATGCAATACTAGCAATATCCTAATTAATCAGCTACGTTGCACCCATACTTGGCCTCGTGGTGGCACTGTTGTCCTAGCCTATTCTCGCATAAACCGGTACATAGATCTAAAGCAAGCGAACCACCATAACATCCAACCCAATCCACATACCATGCTTGCTTAGATTACCCATTACCATATCATATTGACCAGTTCATATTAACCATGATCTCATTAATGCATAATTGAATGTCATAGTTGTTTTCCCATCCTAATTAATTAAGCGAAGCAAAAAGGTAAAAAGACCTTCCCTACTCTCTACCATGAATTCGAGGTGACATGGGTGGTTAAACAAAGCTAGTAAACTTCCTATAATAGGATTTCCCATAAAATTGACACAAGCATGAAGTTTTGCAAACCAAACTTTTATTGTAAAAACTGGATCAATATGTTCAAGGACACTTGCCTTGCTCTTGGGCTTGATTAGGATCAAATACTTCAAACTCCTGGTCCTGGAGATCCTCCGCAGCACTCTCTAGTGCAAATCCGTCTAAATCGCTCAACGAACATATAAGACTAGAAACACAATCAATAAGTGCACATATATTACTCAATATGTCATGATATGCATGAGTAATGCAAAAGCAAAGCAAACTAAATAATGAGTTGTTAATGATGTTTACTAACTAGTTCTAATAGCTTTTAACAATTTTATACAGGTTTGGAATTGATTTGAACCGATTTAGATTTAATTCAGCAGGAAACAGATCTCAAAATCGGGCTAGTCCGCTAGAGACCGTACTAGTCCGCCCTTCGCAGGAACAACGAACTAGGGTTTTCTAGATCGATGTGAATTTGGAGAATTTGGGTTGAATTCATGAGAGAAAAAGAAAGTAGAAGGTATACCAGGTGTTTAGGACTCCAAAGAATTAAGAGTTTATGAGGCAACACTTGGATCTTGGCGATCTAGGGTTGATGAAGAACTTGATGGTGGATTGGTGATGAAGAACGAAAACTTGATGGAGATCTAGATCCTCTTTCGTTTCCTTCTCTTCTTTTTCTTCTCGGGGTATCCTTCTCCCTCCTTGATGGCGGCTCTCCACGAACATGGGTTTGGGTGGACTTTCAATTGAGGCAAAAAGATGGAAAGTCAAGGGGTAGGGTTGTTTATATAGAGGTGGAGACTAGGGTTTCAATGAATTTGAGTTTGCGGTGGGTAGAGGCCGGTGTGGGGTCCCACATGGGCTCCAAAAAGAGTTAGACACGGCGTCTTTAGGACAACTTAAGGTATAACCCAAAAACAAGTCGTGAAACAAAAGATCAACTCGTAATCCCAGACAAGTCTGAAAACGGCCAGACTAGTCCGAAGTCTGACAGAGGCAAAAAAGGACAAGTCCGAACTTGGTCAGAAGAAAATAAGACAAGTTTGGCCAAAATCGGACAAGTCCGATTTTAGTTAGAGGGAAAACGGACATGTCCGCTGGAATACCGGACAAGTTCGGACAAGTGTAGGGACTTGGGAAAATTTTCAAGGTTGGGATGACCGGACTAGTTTGCACTGGGCCAGACAAGTCCGAAAACGGTAAAGAGAGAAAAATGGACTAGTCCGCAGGAAGAAAGGACAAGTCCAAAGAACGTCAGAGAGAGATCGGACTAGTCTACACAAAAAATGTACTAGTTTGCACTTCCCATAATTCTTAAGTTTGATTTTGCTCTAAGTTCATTTTAAACTTACTCATTTTTATATGGATTAATGTTAAACATGTATATGAACTTATGCAATGCATGATGCAAGAAAATGAGGGTGTTACACTAGTTCACCAGCGCGACTTTCCTAGAGTATTGTGAAGACCCTGGCATCCAAGTTTGCTATGCATCAGTCGCTCATCCAAGGAGCAACAGACAGGTTGAGAGGGCCAATGTTGTGATCCTCAAGGGCCTCAAGACATGCACTTATGCAAGCTTGGAGAAGGATGGTGCCAAGTGGGTTGACGAGCTTTTGTGCGTAATGTGGGCTTGCCGAACATCACCCAGCCGGGCTACGGGGGAAACACCCTTCTTCCTGGTGTACAGGGTTGAGGTCGTCCTTCCCCAGAGATCACCATGGGATCTCCCCCCCCCCCCCCCCCCCCCCGTGTCCGGGCTTTCAACAAAGCCACGTAGAACCAGCTCCGGCGCGAAGATATCGACCTCATCAACGAGGGAAAGTGGCAAGTGGCACTTCGAAATGCGCGATGCCGACAGGCACTCCAGCGTTACCAGGAATGGTTCACGCAGATTAGAGAGTTTAAGAAAGGTGACATGGTGCTGCAGCACATACATTCTCGCAAAGGGGTAAACAAACTCTCTCCCAGCTGGGAGGGTCCCTTTCGAGTGACACAAGTATGTCATCCCAGGTGCGTCCGCCTGGCTATGGAGGAAGGAGTGCCACACTCCAACCCTTGGAACATAGAGCACCTCCGTAAGTTCTACTCCTAGCATAGTGGTAAGAAAGTCCAAAGGGTGTCATAGTGTCAGGGAGCTGCGCTCAGAACAACTAAGCTATGGGGGTCCAGTCCAGAGTGTACAACATGCTTAGCCTGGTCCCGCACTCTAAGCGTGGACACTCTGCCACCCTTGTCATTTGGAGCAGGTCGTTGCCTTCTTGTAAAGCCTGCCTCCTCCTATGAATACCAAATGAAAGAATCACTATCTTACCTTGTGTCTCATCATGTTCATTTAATTACACATTTATTTTATGATCATCAAATCACGCTCGTTCTCGCATGTTGCCCGTCACATGCTTGGTTACTCTCTCTTGTCTTTCTCCTAGAAGAGTTATGCAATCTTGCTGCAGGCGGTCCCGCTTGAGTTACCTGCAATGTGTCTAGGGTCTCTCAGCCGCCCCTTTGTTCGGGGTCTTGTGGTGCCGGACGGTCACCCCCACAAAAGGCCAACGCGGATCCTGAGGTCCAGGGTGTGCAACCTACTTGGCCGGGCTCCGTACACTAAGCATGCGCACTCTGCCTCCCAGCGCTACAGCTCAGTACTGTGGGCCAGATAGCTTACACCCTAAGTAAGGCGAGAACTGGGCTTCGAATGTTAACACACTGAATTCCCAAGCCCTGCATACTAGCCCAGGACCGTAAGGTGTAACAAACTAAAGAGCAGGGAGGGGTGATCGTCGAGCAAAATTACTCCTTCTTTGTTGTGTGTGCAGACCATACAGGGGAGTTTGTCTCAAGAGCCACCATGCAGCACCCTGGCAGGTTTTACACCTCCCAGGGGGCCCGCCATTGACGGTCAATGAGTTCATGGTGGGCGCTGCCGGACCTTCAGCTCGAGCGCCTCCCAGGGGGCCAGTCCTCAACGTTCTTGAATGTAGCCTAGATGGGGAGGGGGTGAATAGGCTTTTTGAATTTTTATCGATCCCTGAAACACTTAGCAAAGATATCAAATACAGGGAGGTCGGACTAGTCCGTTATGGTGCGTACTAGTCCGATATGTGCGCACTTGAATGTCAAAGCAAAACTTTAATTCTTCTTATAGTATTCTATGCAGTGGAAAGCAATTGACAACTTATGTCTATTATGACGATGATGTATGAGATTGCATCTATCAAGTTTAATACAATGATTCAACAAAAATTAAACAAGAATTTGCAAACCCTAGAAATATGATCAAAACATAGAACAAGAACATGCGAGACAAGATTTTATTCCTAGGTTCGATTCCACAAAAGAATCTACATCCCCGTTGAGGAGTCCACGGAGGACCGGGTCTTCACTAACCCTTCCCTTATTGAATCACCACGAAGGTTAATTCTTATCACTAACCACGCAAGGGGTAAATACCTTGATCAAGGGGCCTTCTCACAAGTTCAGGGCTCCCCAAAGATTACAATGAGTGAACACCAACAAACACACTCAAAAGATGTACAATAATCAATGAAGGTGTGCAAGAGATCAAACCCAAGAGCTCAAGATCATGAAGAACGGATTCTCTCCTTTATCCAATCCCTAATCCTTAAAGATTTGGTCCTTTTTGGTTTAGAATGAGTAGAGAGAGAGGTGTTTTTGTGCTCTTGGAAGGTGTGACGGCGTAGGGGTTCAGGAGTTAGGGTTACGTGATCATGCACCTCCTTTTATACAAGGGTTTGCAAATGTTACTGTTAGGTTTCACAAAGTGCAAACTAGTTCGTTGTTGGACACCATACTAGTCCAGTGTGCGTGTGTGAAAAACCCTAAGTGTTGAGTGTACTAGACTAGTCTATTAAGATGCGGATTAGTCCGTTTTTGTCTCAGAGAGTTTCCAGACTAGCCCGGTTGATATCGGACTTGTTCGCTCTGGTGCAATGTGAAGAACTGAGGACAAGTCCGCACTTGGAGGACTAGTCTGTTTTCTATCCAGAGAATTTTCGGACTAGCCTGGTCAATATCGGACTAGTTCACTCTTGTGCAAAACTTCAAGAGCTGTGGACAAGTCCGCACCCGTAGGACTTGTTTGTTTTCTATCTAGAGAATTTTCGGACTAGTCTGTTATTTCTGAAGTTTGTGCAGTGAGTGTGATCTCGTCACTTGAGCTCTTAGGATGTGTTTCTCCAACACAGATGACTTTCATAAAGTGTGCACATATGAGTTTTGAGAAAACTTGTGAATGTAGAAGTACTACTCATATGTGCACTCTTTATGATGGGGTGCAAACCTATGCGTGTGTGAGTAAGAATTTTGATGTGAATGAGGTGAAAAGCATAATCATAACATCATAAATATTGCAAATAGATCATAGAGAACACAAATTACATGTCCAAGTGCATAATAGGAGTATTACATGACCAAATGCATAAAAGAGTCTTAAAAGAAGTAGAGCATAAAGACATAAGCTAAGACCTAGGACTCCCTCTTAATCTAAGCAAAGACCTTGGACTCCCCCTCGATCTCTCCCCCTTTGGCATCAAGGCACAAAAATGTGGACAAGGAGGGATCCACCCATTGTTGTCTGCTCCACCCTCGCTTTAGGTCCTTTCGGCAGTTTCTTCTTCATCATGCTGATGAGGAGGAGGAGAAGAACCACTCATCATGCCCCCACGGCCAAAGTAAGCGAGTTCAGAGTTGGTGTGAGGAGGGAGCTCAAAGAAGTCAGATCTGTAGTCTTCTGAGATGACACAAGACCCCACAAGCTCAATTTCTAGTTTTTGACAAAAGGCCTTGACGTTTTATTCCATGTATTTCGTTTGCTCTTTTCTTGCCTTGTTGATCTTATGAAGCTTCACCTATGATTTGCAGCAAGAACCAAAGATCGCAGCAAGATACTTCATTATCCCACTAGCGGCCCCTTGTGAGATGGAGGGGCCCTAGAGCCTGAGGGAGCCCTTGCTTCTTCTTGGGCTCTCTTTGGGAGCTCTTCACTTGACGCAAGAGAGGGAGCTGTTGGGAGAGCAGCTTGAGGCGGCTTCTGAGGCCTCAAGGCAGTGTGCTCTACATCCTTCACAAACTCGATTCCTGTGACATTCTCAATCATGAACATAATCTATGGAACATAGAAACAGGAGCGGTTGGGAGTGCAAGAGATGTTCACCATGTCATTCTAGATATAGTTGAACACATCAAACCTTCTACTTCTACTTATGACCTTCATCAAGGTTCTCAAGTACCCTTGGACACTGCTCGCATCCCCATCCTTAGGAGCAATGGTCTTTTGAAGCACTCGATTGAGAACAATGAAGAATGGCTTCATGTTCTTGGTTGATGGGGGATAGTAAGGAAGACAAGTGTCATAGAGGAACTTCATCTTTTCCTTCTCCAGATGGCTATCATTGTGGATCACGATCTCATAGTTCCCAGTATCCTCTAGATGTAACAACTTTTGAGATAGAAAATAGGTGATAGAGTAGATTGATCCATGAGTCATCCAGGTTACTCTTTCTTCACCCATTTCGGCAAAGTGGCAAGTGGCATAGAATTGGGCTATCACTTCATCATTCCAGTTTTATCTAAAGGATAACAGATCCTTTAGACCATGCCTCTCTGCAGCGGCCACTACCTCATCAAATGCAGCACAACTCTTTCTTCCAATGTAGTTCTAGTCTATCCATTGACTTTGTACCACTGGGGTCTTCATGTTGAGGTAGACGATGCTGTAGTAATACGAGTGGAAATAAATTCAAAACCTTGGATCAACAACTACCTTCCCACCGCTGTAAGCGTCGACTTTCCAGAATTTCCAGGCAACATCGCTGGCCCTACCAGTGAATCTCTCCCCTGAGGAACTCTTATTTCTTTGTCTGGGAGGTGCTATCTTCAGATGACCAATCAGGCCAGAGGCAATCCCTTTTCCTTTTCCCTTAGCTTGGCCTGGAGCCACCGAGCTAGATCCAACCACTTCTTTATCCTTTGCAGGTGGTTTCTCTACTGGGATCTTTCACCGCACACAAGGTGCAGCGGGTTAAGAGTCAGCAGCACGATCTTTCCTTTTCTTGATACGATCCTCCGTAGCACGAGGCGATATCTCATGATCCATTTCGGCCTCATAGTTGGAGATATTCTTGTTTGAGGAGGTTGACATTTTTCCTGATAGAGGAGAGATACATTCCATTGATAAGAATCGGTGACAAGAAATGCATTGAGAGAGGATAAGCTAGGGATTTAATCAGCAACACACTGGACTTGTCCTTACCTCATGTGTGGACTAGTCTGGATGACCGGACTTGTCCGCACAGATAACTGACTCGTCTGATGTGCGGTTGTTGAAACCCTAGCTAAACAAGTTTCGGAGTTTCTCAATACAAGAGTGTGATAGTGACATCGTGTAGTTGGAATGCATCAAGGAATCATGTGTGGACAATAGGAATCAAACTTATTGTGCAATACCAAGGAAAATCAAAAAGTTAGGTTTGGTGAGAAAATTACAAAATCCATCGATCCAAAGGGTTTGGAGAGTTTTCGATGCAGATTAGTCGGTGTCTTCGATCCCCTTGCAACGGAGATTGATTTCCATGGGAAAATGTGAAGATTTGATGGAGAACTCGCAAAATCACCTTGGGAGCACTTGAGTGAGGAGAGAGAATATGAGGGAAACTGTGAGGAGTAAGAAGAAGAATTTGCACCTTCCTAAGGGGTTAAGGTGTCGGAATACCGGACTAGACCGTGGTCACCACGGACTAGTTCGTGGTCACCTGGACTTGTCTGCATTGTGCGGACTAGTCCGGGTTACCACGGACTAGTTCGTGGTCACCTGGACAGTAAAGTCTATATTTATATGAACCTTGCGTATATATATATGAAGTTCTCTAATAGAGATCTTTTAGACAAAGATTCACAAATATTCTTGATGAATATGATCAGTAAACACTCAACAATCAAGCTATGACCATAATTCATTGAGATCTAATAATTAACATAGTTTTTAGGAAAAAACAAGGAAAGATGAGTTTTATTCGAAAATCTTGATTTTGAAGAAGTTAGCATTCATATATGCAAGGTTTCAAGCCACATTCCGAGCATCAAGGATATTTAGTTCATTTCAAAACTCACAAAAGCATTTTTCATCAAGTGGATTGGTGAAGATATCGGCTAGTTGTTTCTAAGTTTTGAGATGGGAAATGGCTATGTCTTCTTTGATTGAATGGTCTCTCAAAAAATGTTGTCGGATATCAATGTGTTTGGTCCTAGAGTGCCCAATAGGGTTATGTGCAATTTTAATCTCCCTCTCGTTATCACAAAGGAGCGCATTCCGGTCCACATTGTAATCGTGGCCTCTTAGAGTTTTTCGCATCCTAAGGAGTTGTGCACAACAACTCCCGGTTGCAACATACTCCACTTTGGCTCTGGACAAGGCAATGGAATTCTATTTCTTGGAGGACTAAGAAACTAGAGACTACCCAAGAATTGGCAAGTTCCTGAAGTACTTTTTCTATCCACCTTGCACCGGCATAATCCGCGTCGGAGTATCCAATGAGATTGAATTTTGAACCTTTACGATACCAAAGGCCTAGGTTGGGTGTATGAACTAAATATTGCAAGATCCTTTTTGCGGCTGTCAAATGACATTCCTTAGGATTGGCTTGAAATCTTGCACACATACATATACTCAACATGACATCAGTCCTAGATGCACATAAATAAATAAAGAGCCAGTCATGGAGAAGTATACCTTTTGATCCACGATATGTCCATCTTCATTAAGGTCTAAGTGTCCATTTGTCGCCATGGGAGTCTTTATGGGCTTCACTTTTTCCATGCCACATTTCTTTATAATGTCTTGGGTATACTTTGTTTGGCTTATGAATGTTCTTTCCTTTAGATGTTTCACTTGGAATCCCAAAAAGTATCACAACTCTCCCATCATGGACTTCTCAAATCTATCTGTCATGATTTTACTAAACTCTTGAGAAAAAGATTTATTAGTTGAACCAAATATGATATCATCAGCATAGATTTGAAAAATGAATAGATCATCATCAAAGTGCTTGGTAAATAGGGTGTACTCAGCTTTACCAATTTTGAAGCCATTTTCAACTAGAAAATCTCTAAGGCATTCATACAAAGCTCTAGGAGCTTTTTTGAGGCCATAGAGAGCCTTACGCAGTTCGAATACATGGTCAGGGTACTCTTGATCTTCAAACCCAGGGGGTTGCTCCACGTACAACTCCTCCTTGATTGGTCCATTGAGGAAGGCACTTTTGACGTCCATTTGATACAGCTTGAAATCATGGTGAGTAGCATATGCAAGCAATATACAAATTGATTCAAGCATAGCTATGGGAGCAAAAGTCTCGCTAGAATCCAAACCTTTGACTTGTGAGTAACATTTGGCCACATGTCGTTCCTTGTTTCTTGTTACCACTCCGTGTTCGTCTTGTTTATTACGGAAGACCCATTTAGTATCGATGATGTTGGACTTGGGTCTTTCAACAAGTTCCCATACTTCGTTTCCCTTGAAGTTGTTCAATTCTTCTTGCATCGCCATCATCCAGTCAGGACCTCATAGTGCATCTTCAACCCTTTATGGTACTAAAGAGGACACAAAAGAATAGTATTCACAAAAATTAGCTATACAAGATCAAGTTGTCACTCTCTTTTGGATGTCACCAATTATGTTGTTGATGGGGTGATCTCTTTGTGTGCTTTTGTGTACATCACTACCTTTCTTCGGTTGTTTTATCATAACTCGAGTTTTACAGATCCGAATGACATGATTCTTTTTGAGTTGTATTCACAACTTGATTTTATATCATCTGTGAAAATTACGCAGTCATTGGATTTGTATTTTTGGATGTACATGAGTTTCTTTGCAGTATTCCAGAACTGTTTTTCTTGGGTAAAACAGATTGACCTTTGTTTGATCCTTTGATCGTAACTTGAGTTTTTCTCGACAGATTTTCGTGATTCTTGTTGGGAAGTCTTCGTGACTTGATTCTCCACAATATATACTTGTTTAGTTACAATTGATCACCTTTATATTAGTCGCACACACGATTTTTTCAATAGATCGTTTTTCTATTGAGGGGGTTTTCATTGCTTCCGCTGAAAAGTTTTAATCTAGCATTCACCCCCTCTGGTAGCTTTACACGTTCTCTTCAATGTTACAATTGGTATCAAAGCAACGGTGCTCTAATCTTTGTGTTTCGCACGTGTTTTTGACTCATCCTCATGGAGAAATACTCGGCAAAACATTGTGTGTTTGTTGGTATTGATTTTTAGGTTTGGAAGGCATGCATGGAAGCTTTTATCTAGGCGCAAGGCTTTGCGATATGGGAAAGTGTACAAGACTTATGACATGCTGCCGAATGATCAAGTCATGGCTACAAACTTAAGAGATGTCGACAACAACAACAAAGCTTGCAACTTGATAATCCAAGGACTAACTCAGAGCGACTTCGACCATGTTGCACACCTCGGATAGGTGTACGATGTGTGGAGGGCACTTTGTGACTACCACGAAGGATCCAATACGATCAGGGAGGTAAAGCAGGATATGTTCAAAAAAGAATATATGCGGTTCGAGATGCAACCCGGTGAGTCCACTGATGACCTTTTTGCTCATTTTCAAATGCTAAAAATGCTAGGCAATTGTTAAGTGCATTAGACATGTCAATTTGAGAGATAAAAGTCACATCTATTCGTGAATCTACTGTCATGAGTACACTTACATTAGATGTGCTATATTCAAAATTGAAAACTCATGAAATTGACATAATCTCACCTAAGAATCCCAACAAGTCTCTTGCATTTGTTTCCCTACGTGATATGCCTATCTTCGACCAATATTCATGTAGCAATACACTTGCCTTGCTGTCTTCACTAACCCTGGAACAGACTAAAGAATTTCCAGAACAAGAGCTAGCGCTCATCTCTACTCGGTTCTCAAAAGCATTGCAAAATGTGAGAACTAGAGGGAGAGGAAGCTCCGGACCTAAATGATGCTTTCAATGTGATAAGACAGTACACTTTCATATAGATTGCCCAAACCTTTCAGGTCCTTCTACCTGTGATGAAAAGAAGAATATGGTCAAGTCCTCTTCTGTCAATACCAAAAAGAAGAAGAAGGATTTTACAAGACGCAAACTGATAAACAGTTTCATCACCGCAATTTAAGAACATGGCTTAAGTGATGTAGACATCGGAAGTGATGAAGATGAAGATGACCTGGCAAACTTATGCTTCATGGCGGGCAAATCAAGATCAAGTATGGATGATGCAGAACACAACAGTGACAATGAAGAGGTATGTCCTACTTGTGATGAAATATGTGATGCTATTTCCCGTGCAACTGTTATTGTTAATAAAAAGGATAAAAAGCTTAGGGACAATGCTGTTAAAATTGAGTCAGTAGAATCTAAAATTAATCTTTGAAAATCTTGATTCCTAGTGATGATTCTCGTTCCTCATGCGATTTAATATATGAACAATTGTCCTCCTTAAGAAATGCACACTCCTCCACTCTTGATAAACTTGAGTTAGAGTTTGAATAGAATAAAAATATTGCTGCACTTAATGATAGAAAATTAAAAGATGCTTCTTGTTCTACAATTGATTTGCATTGTTCTACCTGTAATGATCCTGAAAAGAAACTAAAAGATGCTATGAATGAAATTTCAATAGTGAACAATGCTTTACGTGCTCATGATTTTAAATATTGTTCTAATTGCAAATTGAAAGGAAAAACTTCATGTGAAAACTGCCTAGAATTTGTCTAATAAACTTGATGACATGAATAGGACACTAGAGAAGTTTTGTGTTGGGAACAAAAATCTAAACTTGTATTGAATTCATCCAAATCTTGCAATGATAAACTTGTTTAGGTTTTGATTCTCATGCTCATGCTAAAGCACATCCACCTAAAATTGTAAAGTCATTAGGAAGTGGTTTGATTAAAACAGTTCCTAAACCAAAAGAGGTGGCATTTAAATCTGCAGGAGTGTTGTCACATTAGGGTTCAAATAAACATACTACATGCTCATCTAGACATGAACACGAAGTTAAATTTCATTGTACCTATTGTGGTAGAGGTGTTCATGTCATAGATTTTTATTATAGACTAGCTAAACAACATAAAAAGGAAAAAAAATGCAAGCTAGATATTATAACTCTCATGCAAAATTTGCTGCACATACTAAACCAAATGTCAGAAACATGCAACCTGCTGTTATGAGACAAAAACACTCAAAGTTTACCTTCAGAGATTCAGTTTTTACCTTCGAACCTTCTGTTGTTATCTCCGGACCTTCTATTTTTGCCTCCAGAGCTACTGATTTTCGTGTACACAAGTAACACCTTAGAGGTCAGTAGTTAAGAACAAAAAATCTCGAACTTCGACTCATAAAACTATTGTTTTATCTCAGGTATCACGTGTTGTTCCTACTGGACGTCGTGTGACTCAGTACTGTATTCCCAAATGCCTATTGACTAACTCCAGTGTTGAGTCATCGACGTATTGTGCTTCTATGTAGGTTACACGCTTGAGGAAGGAGAACATTTGGATTGTGGATTCAGGTTGCTCACACCACATGACCGGTAACAAAGAATGGTTCTCCTCCCTCTCTTTTGTGTCATGTGTAGAGAATGTTACTTTTGCCGATAATTCTTCAACTCCTATAATTGCTAAGGGTTCAATTATGGTAAATGATCACTACACTTTGAAAGATGTGGCACTTGTCAAAAAATTGAAATACAACTTGCTTTTCGTTTCACAATTGCTAGATGAAAATTTGGAAATTATTTTCAATAAAAATTGCTGCAAAGTTGTACATTCAAATAGTTAGCTTATTTTTAACATGTCTCGCTTTGGAAGAGTTTTTAAAGCTGATTTTGATATGTCTTCTTCTAAGCATAGTTGTCTAGTTACAAATAATTCCAAAGACTTATATTTCTGGCATTGTAGACTTGGTCAAGTAGGCTTTGAACATCTTACGCGTGTTAGTGCTCTTGATCGCATACATGGGCTGCCTAAGCTGAAAAGGGACAAAGAATTTGGGTGCTGTTCTTGTAGACATGTTATGATGGTTGCAGGTTCAAATACTCATCTCACAATGATCATGACAACTGAACCGGGTCAAGTTTTGCACCTTGACACCATGGGACCTTCACGTGTTTAACCGTTTGGAGGTAAATGGCATGTTCTTGTGATTGTTGATCATTATTCTAGAAACTCTTGGGTTTACTTTATGGCATCTAGGATTGAAGCTTTTAGTCACTTTAGAACATTATTTCTTGTGATTGTTGATCACCTAGGATCTTTAAAAGCAATTAGAAGTGATAACGGAACGGAATTTTAAAATCAATCTTTTGATCACTTCTACGCTGAAAAGGGAATAGATAATCAATTTTCTTCACCATATGTACCTCAACAAAACAGTGTTTTAGAAAGAAAGAACATAACCTTAGTTGAGATGGCTAGGACTATGCTTGATGAATATCAAACTCCTAGAAAATTTTGGACTGAGGCAATTTCAACTGCTTGTTATGTCTCAAATCGTGTTTTCTTGCGTGCTAAGCTAGGTAAAACACCATATGAGCTTCGGTTTGGACATAGGCCTAGTATTACACACTTTCGGGTCTTGATGGCATGTTAAGAAACATGGTAATCTTGATAAATTTGAACCTAGATCCATTGATGGCATGTTTCTTGGTTATCCATCTCATTCTAGAGGCTACCGTGTTCTTTTACTTGACACTAACAAAATTGTGGAGACTTGTGAGGTGTCATTTGATGAAGCTAGCCCAGGTACTAGCTCAAATATTGCAGGTCCAGATCCATATCCGCAGGGAGAGAACATTTTCATTGAAGATGAGGAAGAAGTGGAACTGCTGCCAAAAAATTCAGCAGCTAATGACTTTGGTTCAGCTCCGGATGTTGATTCTCAACCAGCACCGACAACCATCACTGCTGATCCAGATCGTCCTCAAGTCACAAGCTCATCGATTTGTGATGAACATGAAGAAGAAGAAGTTTGTGAAGTGTCTACTCCCCTCTAGATTCTCAAAAGTCATCCTCCACAACAAATGATTGAAAGCTAGCACGAACGAGTCACACGGTCCAGGTTTTGTGATCCAAACTCTCACGCTCATTCTGCTTTTGTTGCTTCTTTTGAACCCAAAGATATATCACACACACTCACTAATGAATCTTGGATTATTGCCATGCAAGAAGAGTTAGAAAATTTTGAAAGAAATAATGTTTGGAAACTTGTACCTCCACCTCAAGGTCACACTTTAATTGGAACTAAATGGGTTTTTAAAAATAAACAAAGTGAGAATGGGGTTGTGGTTAGGAATAAGGCTAGGTTTGTTGCTCAAGGTTTCACACAAATTGAAGGTCTAGATTTTGATGAAAGTTTTGCTCCTGTTGCTAGATTAGAATCCATAAGAATTGATGAGGACATCCCAATAGTGGAGACGTACATTGAACTGCAAGGACCAATCACAAGAGCACGAGCACGGTTAATAACTCAGCAGGTGAATTCATTCCTAACTTCCTTTGCATGTGAGTTTGGGAATAGATTGCTATGTGATGATTTAATTATTATTAGGAACAATGGAGAAGATCAACAAGTGATGGAAGAGGCCTTGGGAACATGGAGAACCTGCTAGGACGTCCACAAGTTGATGGAATCAGTTTACAACTCGAACTTGAGTTCAACTTGGAGTCCAAGAGCAGTCCACCTTAAAACGGATGCCCAAGATGCATAAGGACTCCGTTTTCGATGTTCCACATATGAATGGAAATAGGAGAATATAAACTTTTCAATGGCTCTGGTCCCACCTCAGAATTCCTTCGGAGTCATTAAATATCATCGAAACAAGTAGAGTCTAGATTTCTGTCCGTTGTTGCGCCACCGAATAGGGCCTTTGGGCATGTATCCCATATGAGTCCATTAGGAACGTGTCTAATCATGTTTTGGCCAAACCCTAGCCTTTAAATACTGCAGCTGCTGGTCATATTCGGTGGGTTTTGCTTAGAATAACAATCTCGCCGTTCTACGGTTCTTGCTTGTGTTCTCGGTTCACTTGCAGGGATTAGCCTTCTTGACGAGGTCAAGTGTGTTCCACACGGTTGATAACCAACGGAGTAGTGGTGTAGTGATTGCAGGGGTATTCGAACTGCTCGAGTGCCGCAGATCATCAACGTCGAGTTCTCCACCCCAATCGACTTACCTTTCAGAAGATCGGGCCTAAACCTACTCATCAATTGGTATCAGATTTGCATCTTGCCCGTGAGGTATCTTTGTTTTACTTCTGTTAGATTGATTTTTTTTCGTACCTACAGTCCACAAAAAAGCCACAAAAAGAATTAGATCGTTTTTACCGTTCCTAGACTATAGTGCCTGCAGTTTCATTTTTCAGTGTGCATTGTTCAGTTTGCATTCGTGTGGTCGAGTCTTGTTGCTGGTTTAGCTTTGTGTTTTGGGTCTTAGTTATCGTATTTCATCCTTGTTTTATTGCTGTGGACACCTATTCCATAATCCCTAAAGAACAAACCGATCCACTACATTCATCGGTTTGCCCTAGCTAGCCGCCTTGCGCGAACTCCAGCATCGTCAGCCCTATATTAGGTGACAAACCTTTGTGCCACTCATCCTTGAATCATCACACACCATCCTATTAGTTGCTGTGCAAATTTCCGATCGTTTTCATATCCGATTGTGAGTTCTGTTCTCAAACCGAGTTGGAATCAACATCCAAAAATTGTAACTCGGACAACCTACCTTAAAACGGCCATAACGTTCGCATACGAACTCGAAATCTGGCAAGTTTTTTTTTCAAATTCATCTACAAAAAATTTTGCATCTGACTTTTTACCGCGTAGCCGTGTTCGGCAAAATTATAATGTCCAATTTCCCCACTGAGGATAGGCTATCCGGCCTCTGAAGTTTCAGCACAAATTTTAAAGAATCTTATTGATTTTCTATAGGATGCATATTACATCCAATTGAGCTGCAAATTTGTGTGCTTCCTATCTCCGTGCTCCTGAGTAAAGAAAAAATATTACAAAGAAAAAAATAGTGAAGAGTACGCATATTAAAGCAATTGGCCTATACCACTTGGTGCTGTTTTGTTGGCTATATCATTTTGTCTTTGTTTTGCGTTGATACTTCCTTGTGTTGTGCTAGGCCCTTGGCCACTTGGTTGACCAGCAACAGTTTCCTACATTGAATACTTATTCAACTTTGTTTAGCTGTTAACGATTTTCTACTTATTAGCCACCATATTGTGCCATCCAAGCTCCACCTTTAGCATAATAGGTACCTTTGCAATCACCCCACGCTTCATTGGTTCATCTCACCGTTCACACCACCTGCTGTGTCGGTAAGAACACTTGTAAGAGCGTGATAAGACGCTTGAGCGAGAGAGATTGTTTTCTTCCACTTTTCACATTGTCACTGTAGTTGATAGGGATAACAAATTTTTGTTGTCTTTTGTTTCCCACTAACAATGGCAGGAGAAGACAATGATGACAAATGTGTTCAACATGCTGAGTTAAGTGATATGATGAAGACCATGACAGATATCTTCGCCAAATACAACGCATCAACAGAGGAGTCATTGGTGAACTTGACTCGCCAACTTGATGACCTTGCTCTTCGGATGAATATTTTTGAGGCTCGGTTGCCTCTCGCTGAAAGACATGAAGACAATCCTTATGATGATATGGAAGATCACAACAATCAGCCAAGACTGCCACTTTATCGTCGAGGTATGGGAGGTAATAATCATAACAATTATAATCGTCCTCCTGGTAATCCTTTTGCTAAAGTGAAATTTGTTATACCCTCTTTTTCTGGTACTTATGATGCTGAGGCTTATCTTGATTGGGAGATGACAGTAGAGCAAAAATTTAATGCCCATCTTGTTCCTCAACAACATAGAGTTTGTCAAGCAACTAGTGAGTTTAAGGACTTTGCTATCATATGATGGAATGAACTTGTTAAAACTAGAACTAATCCTCCAACATGGGATAGATTAAAGGAAGATATGCATGTTCGATTTGTTCCTCCATCTTTTTAGTGGGACCTTCGCAAAAAATTGCAGCGCTTAGACAAAGGTAACATGTTCGTAGAGGAGTATTGCAAATTCAGGACATTGTTGATTACAAGGAATATGATACTGTTAATAGATTGTTTCAGCTTGCTATGTTGGCAGAAAAAATTGCAGGGACGACAACAACATCAACAACGCACAAGGAGCAACTTCACGTCGCGTTCGACACCCGCAACATCAAAAACAGCACCATCTTTGACCCCCCCCCCCCCCCCCCCCCCCCCCCCCGTGCAGCAACTACACCATCCAATGGCGGCCAACGAACTATACCTGCTGCTCAACGTTCTCGCGTGGCAGAGGGAAGCAAGGCGACATCATTCAAGCCATCGTTGTCCACTCCTTCTATGAGTCGTACTTCCGACATTAAGTGTCACCGCTGATAGCAACTTGGTCATATGATGAGAGATTGCCCGAGCAAACGAGCATACATAGGACGCGATGGTGGCGGGTATGATAGTACTTTGGATGTTGAAGATGAATATTCTTTTGATACTGACTTTAAAGATCCAAATGATGAACACACCGAATATGAGGTACTTAGTACAGCGGCAACAGAGAACTATAGGAGCATCATTGTGCAGCGTGCCTTGAGCTCCAAAGTGGAGACCGACGACAAGCTACAATGACACAACCTCCTCCACATGTTTCTCGTCGTCAAGGACACCTGTGTACACGCTATAATTGAAGGAGGTAGCTGCAATAACATGGTGAACACGGACGTCATCAAGAAACTTGGTTTGACAACAAAAGCACACCCTCATCCATACCACATTGAATGGTTCAACAACAGCGGTAAGGTTCGGGTAACACAAATAGCGAGAATATATTTTTCAATTTGTTCAAACCATAATTTCGCTGATTTTGATGTCGTTCCTATGGATGCTTGTTCTCTTTTATTGGGTCGTCCTTGGGAATTTGATACAGATGCTATTCATCATGGTAGAACTAATAAATATACTCTCATGCATAAGGGAAAGAAAATCACTTTGCTCCCCATGACTCCTGCTGAAATTGTTTATTTTGAGAAGAGTAAAATTTGTGATGGCAGGCAACAAAACTAGAATCTGAAAAACTGCAAGTCATTAAGTTAAAATCACCATCATTTCTTGCAACTAAATCTGACCTTGCTGATTTATTCGATGCTAAGGGGATGTGCTATGCTTTAGTATGCAAATAAGCCATGTTTTCACTTCATGAATTGTCTATTGCATTGCCCACTGCTGTTGCCAACCTTTTGCACGAGTTTGAGGATGTGTTTCCCTCCGAGATACCCCCTAGTTTACCACCGATGAGAGGCATTGAACACAAGATCGATTTGATTCCAAGAGCAAGTTTGCCAAATCGTGCAGCATACAGGGCGAATTCAAAGGAAACTAAGGAAATTCAGCGACAAGTCAAAGATCTTTTGGACCGCGGTTACATTCGTGAAAGCCTTAGCCCTTGTTCCGTGCCTGTTCTTTTGGTTCCTAAGAAAGATGGTAGTTGGCGCATGTGTGTTGATTGTCGAGCGATTAATAACATCACCATTAGATATAGTTATCCTATTCCTCGTTTAGATGACATGCTTGATGAAATGAGTGGTACTATCATCTTGACAAAAATTGACCTGCGTAGTGGTTACCACCAAATTAGAATGGCACTAGGAGATAAATGGAAAACTGCATTTAAAACCAAGTTTGGACTTTATGAGTGGTTAGTCATGCCTTTTGGATTAACTAATGCACCCAACACCTTTATGCGATTAATGAACGAGGTTTTACGTGCATCCATTGGACAATTTGTAGTGGTTTATTTCGATGATATCCTCATTTACAAGTCATATGATGAACATCTTGATCATTTACGTGATGTTTTTACTGTTTTGAGAGATGCACATTTGTTTGGTAACCTCTTAAAGTGCGTCTTTTGCACCAATCGAGTCTCGTTTCTTGGCTATGTTGTTTTCTCGCATGGAATTGAGATGGATGGGTCAAAAATTGAAGCAATACCCAGCTGGCCAGCCCCAACAAGCGTCATGCAGGTTCGTAGTTTTCTTGGTCTTGTAGGTTTTTATCGCCATTTTGTGCGGGATTTCAGCACTATTGCAGCACCTCTACATGAGCTAACGAAGAACGAAGTGCCGTTTCGATGGGGCGAACAGCAGCAACAAGCTTTTGATGCTCTCAAATCGAAGCTTACACAAGCACCATTGCTACAACTTCCTGATTTTGACAAGACCTTTGAGCTAGAATGTGATGCAAGCGGCATTGGTATTGGAGGTGTTCTCATACAAGGAGGTAAACCCGTTGCTTTCTTTAGTGAAAAACTTCATGGTCCTTCTATGAATTATTCCACTTATGATAAGAAATTGTATGCCTTAGTGCGAATATTACAAACTTGGCAACATTATCTTTGGTCTAAGGAGTTTGTCATACATTCCTATCATGAATCATTGAAGTATCTTAAGTGTCAAACCAACCTGAATAAACGACATGCTAAATGCATTGAGTTCATAGAGTCGTTTCCATACATCATTAAGCATAATAAAGGGAAGGAAAATGTCATTGCCGATGCATTATCTAGGCGTTATACCATGCTGTCCCAACTTGATCATAAAATCTTTGGTTTGGAAACAATAAAAGCATTATATCCTACTGATTTGGACTTCAACGATGCTTTTGACAATTGTAGAGAAAGAAAGACTTCGAATAGATATGTGCTGCGAGAGGGTCTCCTCTATCATGCTAACAAGGTATGTGTTCGAGCTAGCTCCGTTCGCCTATTACTTTTGCAGGAACCACATGGAGGAGGTTTGATGGGACATCTTGGAGTGAAGAAAACTGAAGATGTGTTGTCCACACACTTCTTTTGGCCGAAGATGAGGCGTGATGTCAAGCGTTACGTGCCACGATGCACTACTTGCAATAAAGCTAAGTCTCGCCTTAACCCACATGGTCTTTATATGCCTCTTTCTGTTTCTAGTGTACCTTGGGAGGATATTTCTATGGACATTATTTTGGGATTGCCTAGGACTAAGAGGGGGTGGGATAGTATTTTTGTAGTTGTTGATCGTTTCTTCAAAATGGCGCACTTTATACATTGTCATAAGAATGATAATGCCTCACACATTGCTGATTTATTTATGAGGAAAATTGTTCGTTTACATGGTGTGCCAAATACCATTGTTTCTGATCGTGATGCAAAATTTTTAAGTCATTTTTGGAGAACTTTGTGGTATCAATTGGGAACCAAGTTGCTGTTTTGAACTACATGTCACCCTCAAACGGATGGACAAACTGAGGTAGTTAATCATACTTTATCCACTATGTGGTAGGCTGTCTTGAAAACAAATTTGAAGTTGTGGGAGGAGTGTTTACCACATATAGAATTTTCTTACAACAGATCTGTTCACTCCACGACAAAGGTAAGTCCATTTCAGGTAGTGTATGGTTTCAATCCCCGTGCTCCTATTGATTTACTACCTTTGCCTCCTTCTGAAACTATACATTTGGATGCTACACAACGATCTGAATTCATTCTTAAGATGCATGAAACTACAAAGAAAAATATTGAAAAGATGAATGAGAAGTATGGGATTGCAGGTAGTAAAGGTAGAAAGGAATTATAACTTGAACCGGGTGATTTGGTTTGGTTACATTTGAGAAAAGAGCAATTCCCTGACTTGAAAATCTAAGCTTATGCCACGAGCTGTTGGACCTTTTAAGATTGTTGAAATGATTAATGATAATGCATATATCCTTGAATTGGCTCCCAATTTTTGGGTAGTGCTACATTAACATTTCATATTTGCGACCATACCTGGGAGAAGAAGATGAACATGAGTCGAGGATGACTCCAATTCAAAAGGGGAGGATGATGAGGACATCACAACAGCGGAGGCGCACATTGAACTGCAAGGATCAATCAGCAGGTGAATTCGTTCCTAACTTTCTTTGCATGTGAGTTTGAGAGTAGATTGCTATATGATGATTTAATTGTTATTAGGAACAATGGATAAGATCAACAAGTGAAGGGAAGAGGCCTTGGGAACATGGAGAACCTGCTGGGATGTCCACTAGTTGATGGAATTAGTTTATAACTCGGACTTGAGTTCAACTCGGAGTCCAGTAGTAGTCCACCTTAAAAATGACGCCCAAAATGTATACAGACTCCGTTTTCGATGTTCCACATATTCAAGGAAAGAGGATAACACATACTTTCCAATGGCTCTGGCCCCACCTCAAAATTCCTCCGCAGTCATTGGGAATCATCAAAACAAGTCGAGTCCAGATTTCTATCTGGTGCTGCGCCACCGAATCGGGCTGAGGTCTTGTATCCCATATGAGTCAATTAGGGACGCGTCTAATCTTGTTTTGGCTGAACCCTAGCCTTTAAATACTGCCAGCCGCCAGTAATATTCGGTGGGTTTTTCTTAGAATAACAATTTTGCCGTTCTACAATTTGTGAGACCCCAACTTGTCAATTTCAGATCGCGTCTTCTATGTTCTTGCTTGTGTTCTCAGTTCACTTGCAGGGATTAGCCTTCTTGGCAAGGTAAATTGTGTGTGCACGGTTGATAACCAACGATGCAGTGGTGTAGGGATTGCAGGGGTATTCGAACTGCTCGAGTGCCGCAGATCATCAACGTCGAGTTCTCCACCCCAATCGACTTACCTTTCGGAAGATCGGGCCTAAACCTACTCATCAAGAATTTTGTTAGCTTTTGCTGCATCTAAAGGTTTCAAGTTATATCAAATGGATGTTAAAAGTGCTTTTCTTAATGGCTATATAGATGAGGACGTTTATGTCAAGCAACCACCAGGTTTTGAAAATCCAGATTTTTCTAATCATGTTTACAAACTGTCCAAAGCCTTTTACGGTCTCAAACAAGCCCTTAGACCATGGTATGATAGGTTAAAAACATTCTTACTTGAAAAGGGGTTTACCATGGGCAAAGTTGATAAAACTCTTTTTGAGCTTAAGCATGGCAATGACTCATTATTCGTTCAAGTGTATGTGAATGATATTATCTTTGGTTGTGCTTCTCATGATCTCGTGTCCGAGTTTTTAGCTATGATGAGTTCAGAATTTGAGATGAGTATGATGGGAGAACTCATGTACTTTTTGGGGCTGCAAATCAAGCAAACTAAGGAAGGAACATTTGTGCATCAAACGAAGTATACAAGAGACCTTCTTAAGCGCTTCAACAAGGACAAAAGCAAGCCTCTTCGGACACCAATGGGAGCAGCAACGACACTTGAACTTGATGAAGATGGTGAACCCGTGGATCAAAAAGAATATAGAAGCATGATCGGATCATTTTTGTACCTCACAACATCAAGACCGGACCTACAATTTAGCATATGTCTTTGTGCACGGTTTCAAGCTTCCCCACGTGCTTCACATTGTCAAGGCATCAAAAGGATTCTCAGGTACTTACATGGAACTCATGAATTTGGCGTTTTTCTTCCTTCTTCCTCAACCGTTAGTTTGAAAGCTTTTTTGGATATTGATTTTGGGGGTTGTAGGATTGATAGGAAAAGTACTTATGGTTCTTGTCATTTTATTGGTAAATCACTTGTTGTTGGGTCCTCTAGAAAACAAAACTCTGTTGCACAATCCACAGCTGGATCTGAATATGTAGCTGCTGCTAGTGCTTGCTCACAAATTATTTAGATTTTTCAAACACTTAAGGACTATGGGGTTGATCTAGATAGCGTTCCATTATTTTGTGATAACACTAGTTCCATTTGCATTGCTAAAAACCCCGTGCAACATTCTAGAACTAAGCACATTGACATTAGATATCACTTTCTCCGTGATAATCTTGAAAAAGGAAACATTGTGCTTCACCATGTAGATACTGAACAACAGTTGGCTGACATTTTTACAAAACCTTTGGGTTTTACTGGTTTTTTTACATTCGTAGTGAAATAGGGGTTATGCATCCTCATGGCTTAAATTGAAGGGGGAGTTTTGAAACTTCAGAACTTTATGTGTGAATCTGAATTTAAAATAACATGAGCATAGTATTTCATACATATATGACTTTGTGATTCCTTTTAAATGTTGAAAGTTCTTACTACATTACTCATGTTATACATTTTGTAGTTTTTGTCATGACTAGTAATTGGAATAATTACTTATACTAAATCTGGTCATGATCAAAATTTCTTGCTGTTTTGAACTTGTTGCATGCTCATAAGTTCTTTTAATAATGAAAAAACAATCAATCAACTATCCACATGTTGAGATTTTATGTTCAAATAAAAAAGGAGAAAATATCAAGAAATATGCATGCATCGCACTTCTTCTTTTGAGATGGCTTATCATTGCACTTAGATATGAACTTGGAAGAAGTTGTGTAAGACTAAAACCATGTCCTTAAGCTTCTTATTGTCAAATAACATAGGCTTGGCTTGGTTGGTTAGAATAAGGCAGATGCGCATATAATCTCTTGCAAATATCATATGATCTAAATTTGTGCTTTGAAAAATAATAAAATACAGCAACAAGTGTCATGCTTTCAAGTTTTCAAATAGTTAAGTTTGTGATATCATGACTTGCTAAAATTGAAATTTACATTTGATCTCTAGCATGGCTTACACTACTTTATATATCTCATTGTTGTGATAGTGTAAGTTACTCGATAGTATGACTTGGATTACCTTTTTTTTATATGTATATGTTATAATGTGCTCATAACAAATTAAAATTTCTCTTTTGTACCCTGCTGAATACATTCTCAAAGGGGGAGAAGTATGCAAGGGGGAGAAATATTTCTATCTCATTTGATTTTTGAAAAGGGGGAGAAATTGTTTCCAAAACTTTTCATGCCATTGTTCGGATTTTAAGTGGTGTTGCCAATGCATTCATCAAGGGGGAGATTATGAGACCTATGTGTGCTGAATACATTGGCTATGGTGATAAAAGTTTTGAATACTACCAAAACACTTTTATCATCTAGGTCCGAGCTCCAGTAAGGTCTGACGATAAATCTGACTTGTTTTGGTTAGCTCCGGCTCTAGGTCCGACTAGCTCTGGTAAGCTCCGCCGCTAGGTTTGACTAGCTTTGGTAAGCTCTGACACTAGGTTCGACTAGCTTTGGTTAGCTCCGGTGCTAGGTTCGACTAGCTTTGTTAAGCTCCGACGCTAGGTCTGACTTGCTTTGGTAAGTTCCGGCGCTAGGTCTGACGAGTTTTGGTAAGTTCCGGAGTTAAGTCTTGCTAGCTTTGGTAAGCTCTGGTTCAAGGTCCGGTAAGCTTTAGCAAGGTTCGGAGCTTGATCGCAGTGGTTCTGATTTTAATTTGCAATGTTTCGAACTTGCTCTACATTGATGGAAAGTTTTCTTAGTATTCATTTACTAAATTTTTGGTTTGTTTTGGCTGATCATGGTTGATATCATTTTTCTATGGTTTGCAACATGCTTATGTGAGGTTCTCACGTAAGGTGTTGTGGTTTCGGAACTAACGAGTCGAGTCGTGGACTTGTGCTCAGAAGTATTGGTTGTTTATTCATGTTTAGGTGTTGCTTGAGTTCAAGACATGGCTGGTGACGGGATCCATTGAACTAGTCTTAGAAAGAAGATGAGGTTCAACAACCAAGTTTGGGAAGAATTGTGGTTGAGGCAGCATGTTTGAATCAAGAACAATGCTTATGAAGTTATCATGGACGTCGTTGGAAGATGTTTGCACGTGTGCAAGGAGTGCATGGATGTGAATACATAGTTTCGAGGCGTGATGAAGAGATGTGGACGTAATGAATTGGTCGGAAAGGTCCAATTGACTAGGTTATGGACTAAGGCTGCGGTTGAGTCGTGTTTGACTCAAATATGGAAAGTTTTGAGTCGGTTATGATAGGATATCGTATGGGTCACGAATTTGAGTTGTTTTAGGAATGTGAGATACGTTCCTAAGGTGTTTGGAAGTCTTAAGATTGTATCTATCTGCGTATAGAAGAGTCTTGTGCAGTTATGGAATGTTTTAGTTCGTGAATTGAGTAGGATTGGAATCTTAGTTAGGTTTGAGTTGGCCTAAGGGCTGGTTATATAAGAAAGGGAAGCGAGAGCTCGTGGTGCAACGACTTTGGGGATGTTTCTTTTGTGTTTTGATCAATAAAATTTGTAGTTTAAAGGAAGTTTTGTGCCTTGTTCGTCCGACTTGTTTTCGTCAAGCCTTTCTCGTCGAGTTTCTGTACATCACTACCTTTCTTCAGTGGTTTTATCATAACTCTAGTTTTACAGATCCGATTGATGTGATTGTTTTTTAGTTGTCTTCAGAACTTGACTTTCTATCATCTGTGAAAATTTCAGAGTCATTGGATTTGTGTTTTTGGATCTACACGAGTTTCTTTGCAGTATTCCGAAACTTATTTTCTTGGGTAAAACAGATTGACATTTGTTTGATCTTTTGATCGTAACTTGAGTTTTTCTCAACGGATTTTCATGATTCTTGTTGTGAAGTCTTCACGACTTGATTCTCCACAATCTATACTTTATTAGTTACAGTTGATCACCTTTAGATTAGTCGCACACAAAATTTCTTCAACAGATCAATTTTTCGTTGAGGGGTTTTTCATTGCTTCTGATGAAAAGTTGTAATCTACCATTCACCCCCCTTTGGTAGCTTCACACGTGCTCTTCGATCCTACAGATCATTTTCCTCCGTTTGTGGTTCATTTTATTCACTCAGATTTTGAGGTAATGCTTGTGGTCGAATATCACCAAGTGCCATTCTTCTCAATGCTTGACATGGAGCTTCTTCTTGATCTAGCACACACTCATCAACTTTCTCTACTTGAGAGCCATTAGTTTCATCGAAAAACACGTCACGAGGGAAACAGGAGTCGCGATGGGCATTGCGGCGGAGAGGTATGCGTAGTGAACTGGGTCTTTTAGGGTTCCTTAAAGGGCCGCTCGGCCCATATACTTTAACCCTAACCGTTTACTCCTCAAGAGTCACGACTCATGCCTCACGACTTCGACCCGACGGCGCGGCGGCGCCCATCTCCCCTTCGCCCGACCACTCGGCCATCAGCCCGGCCGGCTGCTGCCGCCTCACCTCGACCTTCTTCCCTCCTCCGGCGGTGCCCACCTCTGATTCTTCCTGTACCTCCGCTCATCCGTCCGCCCCGGCCCTATAATTCTATGCTCGCCTGGACGTCGCCTAGGTGCCCACCTAGGCGCCTAGCCGTCCCGGTGGCCGTTGGGCGCGTAGGTGTCCAGGCGGGATTTTAAAACACTGCTCATACCAACATGTGCTAGTCGTCTATACTATAGCCAACCCATGTTAATCTTTGCAATCAAGCATGTGTCAATTTTGACTTTATCTTTGTTGAAATCAACTAGATAAAGTTTTCCCTTTAACACACCCTTTAATGCAATAGAGTTATCACTCCTTCTAGAGACGATCACACCCTCATTAGCAATTAAACAATTATAACCTTTATCACATAGTTGAGATATGGACAAGAGGTTATAATATAAGGAATCAACATGTAAAACATGAGAATGTGTATGTTGTGATGAAATTGCTATTTTACCGGTACCTAGCACCCTTCCTTGACAATTATAACCAAAATAGATGCCTTCACTTGAGTCTTCATTTTGTTCGTACTCCACAAACATTTTTCTTTCTCCAGTCATGTGATTTGTGCATCCACTATCTAGCACCCATTTTGCTCCACCAAATGCATATGCCTACAAAAAGAAGTTATGCTTTGATCTTAGGTACCCAAGCTTGCTTGGGTCCTTTGAAGTTAGTGACAAGTGACTAGGGCACCCACACACGAGACTTGGTGTTCTCATGGCATGGACGAACATATCTAGCATGAACTTTTCCAAAACTATTATTCATAAGCACATATCAAGCATCAAAGGTTCTAAACAAGATTTGTTCTTCATATGAGATCACGATATTAAATTTATCAATATTACTATGTTTTCCAACTTGGGAAGAGTTTCCCTTGACAAAAACAATATGGTCCTTATCATTCTCTTGGCTTCTAGCGTTTAGCCTTTCTGTAACACCCTCATTTTTATGTGTTATCCATGGCATAACTTCATATACATGTTTAACATTAATCCAAATAAAAAGTAATGAGTTTAAAATGAATTTAAAGCAAAACCACACTCAAAAGTTCTAAGAAGTGCGGACTTATCCGTTTTTGGTGCGGACTAGTACGATTTCTCTCTGACCTTCCTCGTACATGTCCTTTTTTGCTGCAGACAAGTCGGTTTTTCTCTCTGTACAATTTTTGGACTTGTCCGGTCCATAGCGGACTAGTCTGGTATTCCAATTCCTTGAAAATTTTGCCAAGTCCTTGGACTTGTCCGGACTTGTCCGTTTTCCGTTGGACTTGTCCGTTTTCTTCTCTGACTATGTTTGGACTTGTCCGATGTCTAGTCCAGACTTGTTCGGTACCTCTCTGACTAACTTCGGACTAGTCCGGCCTTTTGCGGACTTTGTCCAGTCATCGCGATTCCGAGTTGATCTTTTGTTTCACAACGTATTTTTGGGTTTTTCCTTAAGTGGGCCTAAGGACATTGTGTCTAACTCTTTTTGGAGCTCATGTGGGACCCCACGTCGGCCTCCACCCAGCCCAAACTCAAAATCCATCAAACCCTAGCCCTCCACTCTTATATAAACAACCCCACCCCTGGACTATACTTCCTTTTGCCTCAATTGAAAGACCGTAAACCCTAGTTCATGGAGAGCTGCCATCAAGGAGGGAGAAGGAGATCCCGAGCAAGAAGAAGAAGAGGAGGAAACGAAAGAAGATCAAGTGACCAAGATCTCCATCGAGTTTTCGTTCTTCATCACCAATTCACCTTCAAGTTCCTTCATCAACCTTAGATCGTCAAGATCCAAGTGTCTCCTCTAAAACCCTTGATTCATTGGAGTTCTAAACACCTGGTATACCTTCTACTTCCTCTTTCTCAAGTGAATTCAACCCCGTTCCTCCAAATTCACATCGATCTAGAAAACCCTAGCTCGTTGTTTCTGCGAAGGGCAGACTAGTCCAGTCTTGCTGTCTGTTTTCTACTGAATTAATTCTTAATTGATTCGAATCAATTCTAAACATGTCCAAACTTGTTAAAAACTATTAGAACTAGTTAGTAAACATCATTAAAAACTCATTAACTAGTTTTGCTTTGCATTTTCATTAATCATGCATGTCATGACATATTGAGTAATATATGTGCACTTATTGATTATAATTCTTGTCTTGTATGTTTATTGCGCGATTTAGACGGATTTGCGCTAGAGAGTGCTGCGAAGGACCTCCAGTACCAGAATTTTGAAGACTTTGACCCAAACCAAGCCCAAGAGCAAGGCAAGTGTCCTTGAACATATTGATCCTGTTTTTTTACAAGAAATGTTTTGTTTTCAAAACAGCATTCCTGTGTCAATTTGATGAGAAATCTCATGATAGAAAGTTTACTAGCATTGTTTAACCACCCTTGTCACCTGGAGTACATGGTAGAGAGTCAGGAAGGGTTTTTAAACCTTTGTTTTGCTTAGTTAATTGGGATGGGAAAACAACTATATCATTTAATTATGCATTAATGAGATTATGGTTAATATGAACTGGTTAATGTGATATGGTAATAGGTGATCTAAGCAAGCTTTGTATGTAGATGGGTTGGAAGATATGGTTGTTTCTTGCTTTAGATCTAAGGACCGGTTCATGCGAGAATAGGCCAGGACAATAGTGCCACCACGAGGCCAAGTATGGGTGCGGCGTAGCCGATTAATTGGGGTATTGCTAGTATTGCATAGATCATTTGGCGCACTAGGGAAGGGGAGTCGGATTGGGTTTGGATTTGAGGCGGGACTCCCTGGAGTTTGAATGGCACAACAAGGGTTCCTTGGTTGAAGATGTGCTTAGTTGGAGACATCGCCACCAGTGAAACCTCAGTGGGTCCGTACATGCTAGTAGCGCCTTTGTAAAGGCTATTTTGTGATCTCTTGGCCACACACATACGGAACTGCGAGACGGCGCAATAGAGGTTCTAGTCACCAAAAGGTGATGAAATCACAAACATGTGGGTAAAGCCGTACAACCTCTGCATGGTGTTAAAAACTATCATGATGGTCGTGCTCCCAGTTAAGAGCACCTGCACAACTTCCATGATTAGAGGGAAACCTGGGATCCGGATGGTTTGGTACTGGTTATGGGATGGTATTATGGCTTGAGGCAATGGATATGGCTAATGGTAATGAGAAATTTGGTATATGGATGATGGCAATGAAATATGCATTGGTATTATGGTAACTACATGGTTTATGATGGTTTTACTTTACATACATATAATATACTGCTTTTCAAATGTTTTAATGCACTTTTTAGCACTTAGCCATTATTATATTCGTCATTCGAATCAGCTACATGTCATACTTTCGACACTTGCTGAGTACGACATGTTCTCACCCTTGCAATTCCCCCACAGGTCAGATTTGGGAGTATAACGATGATAATGCGGAGTTCTAGGCCGTGTCTGCCGTCAGCTTGCCTGTGGATTGGTTGGAGCTGCCATATACCCTTTTGTTAGCTGCATAGTTTCTTTATTTAAATGATTTCCACTGCATTAGTTCGAACTTGTCATTATTATTCATTAGATCCTGTATTCGAGGATATTCTGAATTTTGTAATAAAAGTGTTTAATTAATCTTGTTCTATGGTAATTTTCTATATATCCTTTTGTGAATGCACTCGTGTATGTGTGTTGAACATCCTAGGCACACATATGTGTTCACTTGGTTCATTTTCAGAACCAGGTGTCACACTTTCACTATGAGAATACCCAATGCCATGTTTAACTTTAGGAGGTCTTGTGACCAAGTATGCACTGCGTGCATACTAGACCTTCTCCTTGTCAAACATGCCACTTTGGGAGGGATGCTTATCTTTTGTCAAGTTTGACTTTTCTTTCAAGTTAGTGTTACTTTTAGCACATGTACAAGTTATGACAGTTTTAGATTCAATATGTTGAAAAGGTGAGCTTAAAGGGGATGAAGAACAACTTTGCTTGAGTGACTCAACTTGCATCTCAAGAATCTTGTTAACTTTGGTTAATTAGCAAGTTCAACCTTGATAGTGATGTTTGGGACTTTTAAATTCAAACAAGTCTCCTTGCTTGAAGCTAACTCAAGTTCAAGTGATTTACTTCTCCTTTTCAAGCTCAAGGAGCTTTTCAATCTCAAGATATTTCTCCTTTTGGAGAATGATCATATCTTCTTGGCGATTGACTAGCTTCTCCTTATCGACAATCTCATCGATTAGATTTTTTATTTTAGCTACAATATTTTTATCTAAAACTCCAAGCATCTCTTCATCATCACTAGAATTATCAATATCACTAGTAAAGGAATGCGAGGAGGAAGATTCAACTTTAACCTTTCTTTTTCTTTCCTTGGCCATTAGGCATGTGTGGTTGGTGTCCTTCCATGCTCCCATGGTTGGGAAGAGAGTGGACTTCATGGTAGGCTTCTTGATAGCTATAGTGGCCATCTCCTCTTCTTCTTCGGATGAGGACTCATCATTGGAGTCCCACTCCTTCCCTAGATTAACTTGTCCATATTGCCTCTATTTTTTCTTGAATATTTTCTTTTGTTGAGGCTTTTTGTCTTTACTCTTCCTCTTATTGCCTTCATGTGGGCAATCCACTATGAAATGATCATATTCTCCACAATTGCAGCATGCGCATCTCATCTTGGATCTTTGCCTTTCCTTATGTCTTCCATCACATGAACTACCACCCTTTCTTCTTCTCATCATTTTCTTGATGTTTTTGATGAGCAAGATCATGTCTTCTTCATCGACATTAGTGCTTACATCATCACCATCATCTTGCTTAGGAGCTTCTCAAGTTTCTTTTGATGCGGGCTTCCATGTTGCCTTTAGAGAAACTCCTCTCTTCTTTGCCAAGGTAAGATCTGCAAGTTCCTTGACATGCCTGGCTTACTTTTCCATCATTTCAAAGTTGATGATTTTGCCAAGAACTTCGTCCGGGGTCATTTTATAAAACCCGGGACTTTCTCTAATCATGGAGCAGAGTGTCAAATTTCGAGGCATAAATGCTCTAAGAATCAATTTGACCACTTCATGATCTGTCCACTTCTTGCTACCATAGGCTCGAACTTTGTTGATGAAAGATTTCAGTCGATTGTACATCTCTTGGGTGATTCAGCTTCTTCGATAGCAAACCTTTCCAATTCACCTGCAATCATCTCAATTTTAGCTTCACGTACATGACAATCACCTTCATGTGCAGTTTTGAGAGTGTCCCAAATTTCCTTGGCAACTTCGACTCCATCAACTTCGGTGAACTCATCTTGTCTCAATGATGAGGTGATTACAGCTGCGGCTTGACCATTTCGTTGAATAGCTTGCTCTTGATTCGGAGTTAGCCCTTCATCATCATCGGGAATATCTAGCCCTGTACACACTATATTCCAAAGACTTGGGTTAAGAGATATAAGGTGCATTTTCATGTTCTGTCTCCAAATTGAATAATCATTTCCATCAAAGTATGGTGCTTTGCCTAAAGGAATTGACAAGTAATGACTATTAGAATTTAAGTGCTCATAGTTGAAAGGATATCAGGAGTAGTCTGTGTGACTACTCCCTTTTTGCTTCTTTTCTTCAATCTTCTTCCCTTTTGGGGGGGAGTTCCTTCTTCCGCATAAGATCCTTGAGTTGAAAAATCTCCTCATCATCATCCTCACAGTCTTGAATGGCATTGAGGAGTTTCTCTAGTTTTTGGTTTCCTTCATCATCACCCTTTTCATGGTTGACGCCCTTGTTTTCACCCTTGATTTCTGACATCGTCTCTTTGAGTGGGGATTCTCTTTTGAAGATTTGGCTCTGATACCAATAGATTGTAGCCTAGAGGGGGGGTGAATTGGCTTTTTGAATTTTTATCGATCCCTAAAACACTTAGCAAAGAGATCAAATATAGGGAGGCCGGATTAGTCCGTTATGGTGTGGACTAGTCTGGTATATGCGCAGTGGAATGTCAAAGTAAATCTTTAATTCTTCTTCTAGTATTTTATGCAGTGGAAAGCAATTGAAAACTTATGTATATTACGACGAGAAAGTATGAGATTGCAACTATCAAGTTTAATACAATGTTTCGATGAAAAATAAACAAGAATTTGCAAACCCTAAAATATGGTCAAAACGTAGAACAAGAACACGCGAGACAAGATTTTATCTCGAGATTCGATTCCATGGAGAAATCTACGTCCCCGTTGAGGAGTCCACGGAGGACCGAGTCTTCACTAACCCTTCCCTCGTTGAATCGACATGAAGGCCGGTGCTCAATCACTAACAATGCAAAGGGTAAATACCTCATTCAAGTGGCCTTCTCACAAGTTTAGGGCTCCCCAATGATTACAATGAATGAACACCACCAAACACACTCAAAAGATGTACAATAATCATTGAAAGTGGGCAAGAGATCTGATGAGGACATCACAACAGCGGAGACGCACATTGAACTTCAAGGACCAATCACAAGAGCGCGAGCACAATTAATAAATCAGCGGGTGAATTTGTTCCTAACTTCTTTTGCATCTGACTTTGAGAATAGATTGCTATGTGATGATTTAATTGTTATTAGGAATAATGGAGAAGATCAACAAGTGAAGGAAACAGGCCTTGGGAGCATGGAGAACCAGCTGGGACATCCACAAGTTGATGGAAACAGTTTACAACTCGGACTCGAGTTCAACTCGGAGTCCTGGAGCAGTCCACCTTAAAATGGACGCCCAGGAGGCATACGGACTCCGTTTTACATGTTATACATATTCACGAAAAGAGGAGAAGATAAAATTTCCAATGGTTCTTGTCCCATCTCAAAATTCCTCTAGAGTCATTTGGAATCATCGAAACAAGTCGAGTCCAGATTTCTGTCCGGTGCTGCGCCACCGAATCGGGCCTTTGGGCCTTGTATCCCAAAAGAGTCCATTAGGGATGCGTCTAATCGTGTTTTGGCCGAACCCTAGCCATTAAATACTGCAATCTCCGGTCATATTTGGTGGGTTTTTCTTAGTATAACAATTTCCTCGTTCTACAGTCTGTGAAACCCCAACTTATCGATTTCAGATCGTGTCTTCTACGTTCTTGCTTGTGTTCTCGGTTCACTTGCAGGGATTAGCCTTCTTGACGAGGTCAAGCGTGTGCCGCACGGTTGATAACCAACGGAGCAGTGGTGTAGTGATTGCAGGGGTATTCGATCTGCTCGAGTGTCGCGGTTCATCAACGTCGAGTTCTCCACCCCAATCGACTTACCTTTCGGAAGATCGGGCCTAAACCTACTCATCAAGATCAAACCCAAGAGCTCATGATCGTGAAGAACGAATTCTCTCCTTTATCCAATACCTAAACCTCAAAGATTTGATCCTTTTTGGTTTAGAATTAGTGGAGAGAGGTGTTTTTGTGCTCTTGGAAGGTGTGACAGCGCAGGGGTTCGAGAGGTAGGGTTACGTGGCTGTGAACCTCCTTTGATACAAGGGTTTCCAAAAGGTACCATTATGTTTCGCGGCGTGTAGACTAGTGCATTGTTGGACACCGAACTAGTCCAGTGCGTGTGTGTGAAAGACCCTAAGTGTTGAGTGTACCGAACTAGCCTGTTAATGTGCAGACTAGTCTGTTTTTGTCTCAGAGAGTTTTTTAACTAGTCCGGTTGATATCGAACTTTTCTGCTCTTGTGCAAATGTTAAGAACTAAGGACAAGTCCGCATTTGGAGGACTTGTCCGTTTTCTATCTACAGAATTTTTGGACTAATAGTTCGGTCAATATCAAACTAGTCAACTCTTGTGCAAAACTTGAAGAGCCGCAGACAAGTCCGCTCCTGGAGGACTTGTCCGTTTTTATCCAATGAGATTTCAGACTAGTCTGGTCAATATCGGACTATTCCATTATTTCTGAAGTTTGTGTAGTGAGTGCGATCTCGTCACTTGAGCTTTTGGTATGTGTTGACACACTCCTGACAAGTTGAATATGCTCTTTTCAAATCTTGGGCCCTTTTTCCTTTTGGATCCTCATTCTCCTTCCTTTTTTATACTTCTTTCTCATCTCTTGGAACCTGCTCTCATATCAACAATCTTGTTAGGATCTCATTTGTTTGTCATTAATCAACAAAAACTCACCGGGGGTGCCTAGTGCACTTTCAGTTCTATGAGTTGATGGTGGGCGCCACTGTACGCTCAGCTCTGGCGCCTCCCAAGGGGCCCACCATCAACGTTCTACGCGATGAAAATGAGCGCCAAGTGAGTATGCTTGTGTTCCATTTTTTGTTCCTAATAAGGTTTCTTTGGTCTCCAGTTCTCAGGGATCCTGCCGTCGACGTCCTAAGTGTCGATAGTGGGTGCTGCTTGTTGGTATTTCATAATACCACATATCATCTCTAGTGAGAGATGAGATCCGCAAGTGCACAGAAGATACTGTTGTAGCATTTCACCAAAGAGTATTCCCAATGGTATCGTATTTATCCCAAATGATGGCGGTGAAGTGAGGTAAACACTATTCTTATGATCAAAGTATAGGGTATTAAGTGTTTATTAGAACAGAGGTAAGATGATAATAGGGGTAGTGCGACACAAACTTAAGCAATCTACTTTGAGTGTAAGGTTATCCTACTGAAGGTTAGGCTACTAGAATGGGCTGCTCCTATTGTGCTTCAATTACTCATATACATAGCCTATTAGTGTACACATGACTATGCTAACAATTAATACTAGGCCTTAGTGGTCCAACACATCAGGCACGAGTTTATCCCTGAGAATATCAGGACAATTGTGGCCACGAGCCTGCGCTATAGCCGAACATGGGGGGTTATAAAGGACAGATAGAGCTGTCACCACCTGCAGCCTACTCCTGCAAACCATGGGTCTATGAGACATCCAACGCTACCTAACAATACAGGCATCATGCTTACATGTTAAGTAGATACCTTATGGGGTTCGGGACAATTACCACCCTAAGGCAATGACTAACCTAAACATCATTGAAACCAATGTTGGGACCAAGCACTAAATTATTCATATTAACATAATCATATTAATACCTAATTACACTATAGTGGTGGTGTATGATGTTTATGATACCATCATATCAGCATTGAGACAAGATCATAACATCATCTACACTTAACACATGCATGGACGCTACAACCAAACAAGGAACCTTTGCCCAAGCATATAAATAAGTAAAGACTAATAATAACATTATCAAAAAGCACAAAGTCACTAATAAAGGAAAAGAGACATGAGCCATAGCTTTTCCAATTTGGAAATGGGACTAGAGGCTCCTCTCTACAGCCTAACCTCCACTAAGGACCTAGGAGAACTAGTGTATACAAGAGAGAATGCTTGAGTGGTATGTGTGTGTGAAGTGAGGTCTCTCACCCCTATTTATACATGTAGTAGAGGTAGTTCTCGCCACCAAAAACGCGTGAATCAGTCTCCATCGCTATCAGCTCACCATGGGGAGTCGATACGTGGAAGTTGTGACACCAGGTTCCAAAATTGAACTAAGTGATCGCATATGTGTGCCCAGGATGTTTATGCCACATACACGACAACTTCACAATTGATATACAGAAAATTACCACGTCTCAAAAGTAAATAGGTAAATTATTACAATAACTTAATGGTTCTCGAATTACAAATTTGTAATTATTGCAGCGGAAAAATAAATTAAGCAGTATGACTCCAATCCACAGGCAATTGACGATAGCACACAACCTAGTACTCCACATGATCCTCATGCTACTCCCAAGCATCACATGTAACTGTTTCGGGGGAGGGTGAGTACATGTCGTACTCAACAAGTGTGGGAAAATATGACATGTAGCTAAAAACAAGAATGATAACAAATGGCCAATTGCATAAAAGTACATTTAAATTCACAATTTTGTAAAAGCAACCTACAATGTGTAGGTGAGATTAATTTCCATCATATCACATGTAAACATCACAATCCATATCCATCATTCTCAATTACCATCATAATTCATTTATAACCAACCAACAATTGATATCATAACATATGCAAATTTCATACCTCCTCATGACCAACCGTACCATACTCACATGACATAGCCAATTCCCTTATCGAACCATCCCAGATATTCAAGTCCAATCTAATCATGTAGGTCATTCAGGTGCTTTTAACCGGGAGCACAGCTATCATGATAGTTTTTAACACTCTGCAGAGATTGTACTGCTTTACCCACAAGTTTGTGATTTCGTCCCCTTTTGGTGACTAAAGAACTTCCATTATGCCCGTGACCCGTCAGACACATCCAACGGTATGTGGCCAAGAGATCACAAAATAGCCTTCACAAAGGGACTACCAGCATGTTTAGACCCACTAAGGTTTCACCGGAGGTGATGCCTCACAACTGAGCACATCCATCCAAGGTCCCACTCTTGTGCCGTTCGGATTCCAGGGCAGTCCTGCCAATATTGCAAACCAAACCGACTCCCATTCCCCGAGCCTTCCAAATGATTCGATCAATGCACGCAATACATATAATTAATTGGCTAAGCGGCACCCATACTTGGTCTTGTGGTGGCACTGTTGTCCTGGCTTATTCTTGCATGAAACGGTCCTTAGATCTAAGGCAAGTGAAACCACCATCTTATCTAACCCAGTCGACAACCCATGCTTGCCTAGATCACCCAAGTCCCATGTTACCAAAATGATACACCATTATTCCATCATCATTAACCCACATAATTCAAGTGCTCAATAGTTCATAATTAAGCCATTTGGTTATTTCTAATCTCAAATTAAGCAAAGCAAAGCAAAACTGGAAAACACCCTTCCCAACTCTCTACAATATATCCCAAGCGACAAGGGTGGTCATACAAGTCTAGAAAACACCTATCTTGGGTTTCCCATTAATTTGAGACAACCATGCAGTTTTGCAGACAAAATATTTGAAAACAGGATCAAAATGTTCAAGGACAATTGCCCTGCTCCTATGGCTGGTTTGGATAATAAGCTTTGAAGTTTTGGTGTCGCAGGTCCTCATAAGCACCTTCTAGAGCATTACCTTCTATTTTGCACGAGAAACGTGCGAAACAACCATTAAAATCATTAAATGCTCACATAGTACTCAATATGCCATCATATGCATGAATGATGCAATTATGTGATAATACATGTTCTCAGGTTGCTATTATTGCTTACTAACTAGTTACAATTGAGTTTTATCTGTTCGAGCAAGTTTCGAGTCATTTTGGGAAAAACTGGAAAAGTTATAGGAATTTCAGAATCGAGAGGCCAGACTAGTCGGCACACTGGGGCGGACATATCCGCGATGAACCACAAAGTTCATCGGACTGGTCCGCACTAGATCGGACAAGACCACTATGCTGAGGGTTTTGCAAACTTCCATCTAGGTCATGATTTAAATCAAGATTGGAATCAGAATTGACATGGAACATTGGATCTAGGATAGTTACCGTGAATCTATTGGTTCAATGGTCGAGGATTAAGTGTAACGCGAGATCTCAACGTCTAAATCCAAAGAAGACGAAGAATTGGTGGAGAAGAACAATGGTGATGAAGAGTTGATGAAGAGCGCAGCAGCGACGACGATCTCGCTTGATTCCTTCCTCCCCTTCTTCTTCCTTCTCTTCCCTTCAGTCTTCTCCTTCTCCCTTGCGGTGAGGGTTCTCCCTTCAAGAGCGGTGGCCACTGAAGAGAGCAGGCGCTGTGGTGTGACACTCGGTTTCTAAAATGAATCAATCGTAATGCATATGTGTGCCTAGGATGTTTAACACAAATACACAAGTGATTCAAAAACGAAAAGATAAAACCATGTCTTGAAGAATAACACTAATAATAGTGCCTTATTACAAACCAAATAGTCTTAATTACAATCTCTAAGAAACTGTGGCTTAAAAATCTAAACACTAATGACTCAAACTCCACAGGCAAGCTTGACTATAACAGGCACGCCTAGAACTCCTCAAAGACCTCCTGGTACTCCTCATTGTCGTATGTGACTGAATTTGTTTGGGGCATAGCAAGGGTGAGCACATGTCGTACTCACCAAGTATGGGAAAGTATGACATGTAGCTTAAACAAGGAATGATAATGAAATGGCTAATTGTATAAAAGTGGAAGAGTAATAGAATACGAGTAGGACTCTGAAGGTCGAGCTAGTCCGCAAGGGGACCGGACGAGTCCATTTTGGAACAAAATCTATTTTGGACAAGTCCGGTTCTATGGGCCAGACAAGTCTGGGGTATCAAAAAACCAAACTAAAAATTGGACAAGATCGGACCAGTCCGCTCAAAATTGGACAAGTCTGAAAAAACATCAAAACCTCAAACGGACTAGTCTGTGCATTGTGCCAGACAAGTACGGGCTCTGAAGAAGTCTGCAATTTCTGAATACAAGGGGGAATAAAAGACTAGTCGGGGTTGGTGGCCGGACGAGTCCGTACCCTGTCAGACTTAAATTCCTTATTAGACCTAAATTCATTTTAATCTTATTCCTTTTAAGGTTGCTTTATGTTAAACATGTATGAGGATGTATGTAGTGCATTATGCATGAAAATGAGGGTGTTACATGGGGTTAGTCTAAAGTGGGCAAAGGGGTAAAGGGTGGGTTTTGGGGTGTTTATATAGAAGGAGAGGGAAGAGGTTTGGGTGGAATACAAGTCAAAGTAAGTGGGGACAAGCAAAGGCTTTGTGCGGTCCCATGTGGGCTCCTAAGGGGTGAGGCACGGCATTCTTGGGCCCAATTAAGGCAATTACCCAATAAATCATCATGGAGGAAATTTAGAATCTGAGTCAAAACCCTAAATGTCGGACTAGTCCGTAGGAGGCCGGAAAAGTCTTTTTGGGGGTACAAAGTGCAGATCAAACAAGTCCGGTATGTTGCAGGACAAGTCCTTCCAAGGAACATAAAATTCAACGGACAAGTCCGGTACTTTGCTGGACAAGTCCGAGGGTTGCACAGTTTCCAAACCAGACTAAGTTTTGGGATCTAGCGGACGTCTCCGACGAGCTCCAGAAGCGATCATCGGACTAGTCCGTACATGATAACGGATATGTCCGGACGAGAACAAAAACAAAAACAAAACTGAATTAGTCCGTAACAATTAATGGACAGGTTCGGGGGACATCAGTAGCAAAATCGAACTAGTCCGTAGCAGGAAGCGGACAAGTCCATTGCCCTAAAGAAAATAGATTTAGGCCAAGGTTGAATGGCGTACCGGATTAGTCTGGGTACAGATCCAGACAAGTCCGTATCTCAAGAGATATTAATTGCTAGTTTGCCTCTAATTAGATTTAATCTTGTTTCTTTTTGTATTGCATTATGTTAGACATGTATAATAGTGAATGCAATGCATGATCGATGAGAATGTGGGTGTTACAAACCTACCCCCCTTAAAATGAATCTCTCCCTCAAGATTTGACAAGGAAGGAAAAAGATAGGGAAATTCTTCCTTGAGATCATCTTGATGCTCCCAAGTTGCTTTAGATTCAGTATGACGTTTCCATTGTACTTTCCACCAACAAATCACCTTGTTTCTTGTGACTCTCTCCTTGGTTTCTAAGATTTTGATAGGTTGCTCGGCAAAAGTCAAATCTTCTTCTAACTCCAATTCATCCAATGGTAGTTGTTCTTCCGATACCCTTAAGAACTTCTTAAGTTGGGAACAACAAATACATCATGAGCATCAGAAAGTGTTATTGGCATCTCCAACTTATATGCCAATTCTCCATGTTTGTCCAAAATCTTGAATGGACCTATGTAGCGAGGTGATACTTTGAGATACATGAAGTCCCCAACTTCAAAAGCCAGATTCCTTCACCGATTATCCACATAGCTTTTTTGTCGTGACTGAACAACCCTTAGGTTCTCACGTATTATTTGAAGATGCTTTCAGCATCTTGTAACACATCAGGCCCAAATACTTGGTTCTCTCCTATTTCATTCCGAAGCAAAAGGTGTCTTACACTTCCTCTTGTATAGTGCTTCATATGGTGATATTTTCAATCTCCTTGGTAACTATTGTTGTACGAGAATTCAACATACGACAAACTCTTTTCTCAACTACGTCCATGTTTCAAGGCACAAGATCTCAACATATCCTCTAATATTTGATTCGTCATCTAAGTTTGCCCATCAGTCTGTGGGTGATATGCGGAGCTGAAATTCAACCTAGTACCCATAGCTTCGTGTAGTTTCTCCCAGAACCTAGAACTGAATTCAGAACCTCGGTCAGAGACTATCCTTTTCAGAACTCCATGCCGACATACAGTATGCTCCATATATAATTATCTGAGTTTTGATGTGGTGTATGTTGTCCCGACATGAATGAAATGAGCTGATTTCATCAACCGATCCACAATAACACATACAGAGTCATAGCCGGACTGGGTACGCGACAATCTAATTATGCAGTCCATACTGATTTCTTCCCACTTCCACTTGGGTATTTCCAGTGGCTGCCATAGTCCAGTTGGCCTTTGATGTTCAACCTCCACTTGTTGACAGGTGTCACAGAATGCAACATATATAGCTATGTCCTTTTTCATGCCATCCCAAAAATAGCAAGTTTTCAAGTCTTTGTACATCTTCGTACAACCGGGTTGGATGGAACAGAGTGAGTCATGTGCCTCCTTCAATATCATCTCCCGAATATGCTTCACACTAGGCATTACAATTCGTTTCCCAAGCCAGAGTGTACCATGACATATTCATCAAACCTTAATTCTCTCCCTTCTTGGATCCTTTCCATGATCTCTTGGATCCCCACATCCTTTGCTTGGCCTTCTCGTATTTCTTGTTCTAATGTTTGGTTTACTTCCATTATTTCCATCTCATTCACGAATACAAGATGCAACCATTCAAACTCAGTACATAACTTAGATTGCAACTCCGAACCATGAGTTGGTGGCTTACTCTTTTTTGACTTAAAGCATCCACCACTACATTGGCCTTTCTTGGGTGATAGTTGATTCCCACGTCGTAATCCTTAATGAGCTCCAACCATCTTCGTTCCCTCAAATTCAGATCCTTTTGCATGAATATGTACTTGAGGCTCTTGTGATCCGTGTAAATCTCGCATCTATGACCAACGATGTTGTTCCTCCAAATCTTGAAAGCCTGCACCACAACTTCAAGTTCGAGATCATGTGTAGGATAATTCACCTCATGTTTCTTCAATTGCCTTGATGTGTAAGCTATCACTTGGACTTCTTGCATGAGCACGCATCCAAGCCCTTGTCTTGAGGCATCACAATGTATATCAAAGCTCTTGCTCACGTCTGGCAATACTAACACTAGTGTGGTTGTCAACCACTTCTTTAATTCCTCAAAGCTATCTAGACAAGCTTGAGACCATTGGAAAGCCTTTCCTTTCATTAACAACTAAGTCATCGGCTTCGCTATTTTGGAGAAATCCTTGATGAATTGGCAGTAATACCCCGCCATTCCAAGGAAACTCCGAGTTTCCTTCACATTCTGTGGCGACTTCCATTTTAACACATCTCTCACTTTCACAGGGTCGACCGATACTCCTCCTCCAGAGATTATATGGCCCAAAAATGACACTTCCAAAAACCAGAATTGACACTTGCTGAACTTGGCATACAACCAATGTTCCCGTAGTTTTTGCAATGTAAGCTTCAAGTGCTCCTCATGCTCTTTCTTGCTTCTCAAGTATATCATAATGTCATCAATGAACACCACGACAAACTTATCCAAATACTCCATTAAGACCTTATGCATGAGATACATGAAGTACACCAGCGCGTTCGTCAATCCAAAAGAAATAATAATGTACTCATAGGATCCACACAGTGTCTGAAAAGCCGTTTTGGGTATATCCGACGATATAATCATCATTTGGAAGTATCCCGATCGCAGGTCGATATTGGAGAACACCCTTCATCTGGTCGAACAAATCCTCTATGCGGGGTAGCGAGTACTTGTTCTTCATCGTCAGTTCGTTGAGAGATCTATAGTCCACACACATCCTTTGGTTTCCATCCTATTTGTCTACAAAGAGCACTGGTGCTCCCCATGGTGACAAGCTTGGGCGTATAACACCCTTCTCTAGCTGCTCTTGAATTTGCTTATTGAGTTCTGCTAATTCCTTAGGAGGCATCCTATACGACCTTTTAGCTATAGGTGCAGTTCCAGGTATTAAATTAATGATAAACTCGATGCCATGATCAGGTGGCATACCTGGCAACTCATCTGGAAATATATCTGAGAACTCGCACGCCATCGGAATTGCACCAACCATTTGATTCAGCACTACCTTCTTTGTTGTGGGTTGAGATGCTTCAAACACTATGTTGACCCCCGTCATCAATTGTCAACTGCGCCGTCTTTGTGGCACACTGAATTATGCTCTTGTGCTTCCATAACCAATCCATTCCAAGTATTATGTCGAGTCCCTGTGAATCTAGGACAATGAGGTTGGTGAGGACATATAGCTCCCTTTGTGAGACCTATGTGTGCTGAATACATTGTCTTTAACGATAAAAGTTTTGAATACTACCAAAACATCTTTTTATCAAGATTCGACGATAGGTCCGACATGTTTTGGTTAGATTTGGCAAGGTTCGGAGCTTGATTGCAATTGTTCTGCTTTTATCTTGCAATGTTTCAAACTTGCTTTACACTTATGGAAAGTTTGCTTAGTATTCTTTTACTATGTTTTTGTTGTGTTTTGGTGGCTAAGGCTGATATCATTTTGCTATGGTTTACAAAATGCTTATGTGAGGTGCTCACACAAGATGTTGTAGTTTCAGAACTAACGAGAGTCAAGTCAAAAACTTGTGCTCGGAAGTATTAGTTGTTTGTTCATGTGCTGGTGTTGCTTGAGTTCAAAACATGGCTGGTGACAGGATCCATTGAACAAGTCTTAGGGAGAAGATGAGGTTCAACAACCAAGTTCGGGAGGAATTGTGGTTGAGTTGATCAAGAGGTTGCGCAACATGTTTAAATCAAGAACAATCGATGTGAAGGTATCATGGACATCGTTGGAAGATGTTTGCACGTATGCAAGGAGTGCATGGATGTGACTACATGGTCCTGAGGCATGTTGAAGAGATGTGGATGTAATGAATTGGTCGGAAAGGTCCAACCGACTAGGTTATGGACTCCGGCTGCTGCTGAGTCGTGTTTGACTCAAATATGGAAAGTTTTGAGTTGGTTATGATATGATTTCGTGTGGGTCAACGAATGTGAGTTGTTTTAGGAATTTGGGATACGTTCCTTATGTGTTTGGAAGTCTTAATATTGCTTCTATCTGCGTATAGAAGAGTCTTGAGCAGTTATGGAATGTTTTGATTCGTGAATTGAGTAGGATTAGAGTCCTAGTTAGGTTTGGTTTGCCTAAGGGCTGGTTATATAAGTAAGGGAGGCTGTAGCTCATGGTGCACGACTTTTTGACTGTTCCTCTTGTATTATATTGAATAAAGATCGTAGTTCAAATGAACTTTTATGTCTTGTTCGTCCGACTTGTTCCAGACAAGTTTTTATCGTCGAGTTTTCTGTACAGCACTACCCTTCTTTGGTGGTTTTATCATGACTCGAGTTTTATAGATCCAATTGACGTGATTCTTTTTGGGTTGTCTTGAAAACTTGATTATCTATCATTTTTAAAAATTTCACAGTCATTGGATTTGCGGTTTTTGATCTACACGAGCTTCTTTGTTGTACTGCGATCTGTTTTTTACTCGGTAGAACAGATTGACCTTTGCTCGATCTTTCGATCGTAACTTGAGTTTCTCTCCATAGATTTGAGTCATTCTTGTTGTGTTGTCTTCGTGACTTGATTCTCTCTGATATCTATAACTTTTTTTATGGTGAAACACGTTTAGATTAGTTTCACACACGATTTCTTTAACAGACCATTTTCTACCAAGGGGTTTTCATTGCTTTCGCTGAAAAGTTTTAAATCTACCATTCACCCCCTCTGTTAGCTTTTCATGTGCTCTTCGATCCTACAAGTGGTATCAAAGACACAGTGCTCTAACCTTTGTGATTTGCACGTGTTTTGACTAATCATCATGGAGAAATACTCCGCAAAACCTTGTGTCTTTAGTAGCATTGATTTTCAGGTTTGGAAGGCACGAATGGAAGCCTTCATCCAGGCTCAAGGCTTCGCAATATGGGAGAAGGTGTACAAGCCCTACAAAGTGCCATCAAACAATCATGTTACAGCTACAAATTTGAGAGATGTCGACAACAACAATAAGGCTCGGAACTTGATCATACAAGGATTAACTCAAAGCAACTTCGACTGTGTTGCACACCTCCGTTCTGCATACGATGTGTGGAAAGCATTTTGTGACTACCACGAAGAATGCAACACGATCAAGTAGGTAAGCCAAGACATGTACAAGAAATAATACACGTGCTTCAAGATACAACCCGGTGAGTCCATTGATTATCTCTTTGCTCACTTTAATAAAATTCCCAGCAACTTACGTAGAGTCAATGTTAATTTTTCAGATGCTGAGAATGTGTGACACCCGGTTCCGAATATGAACCAAGCGTAACGCATATGTGTGCCCAGGAAGTTCATCACACGTATACGGTTGCATCACAAACGATATACAGAATTTAACCATGTCTTAACTAATAAATAAGTACTTTATTACAATAATCCAATAGTTCATGAATGATAAAACTCTAAATAATTGCAGCGGAAAATAAACTAAACAGCACGATTCCAATCCACAGGCAATTGACGGCGGTACGCAATCTAGTATTCCACGTGATCCTCAGAGTACTCCCAATTGTCTCCAGTAGCTGTTGGGGGGGGGGGTTGCAAGGGTGAGTACATGTCGTACTCAGCAAGTGTGGAAAGGATGACATGTGGCTTATTCAAATGACGAACGTAATAATGGCTAAGTGCTGAAAAGTACAGTAAAACATTTGAAAAGCATTATACTATGTCTATGTGTAACAATCCCGTCATAACCATCATATTAACAAAATATAAACCATATCCAATTATTGCCAACATCATCATTATCCATGTCCAGTTACCATAACTCAGATTCATATCCATAAACCATCCATAACCATTACCAACCCGTAACTATAAACCAACCATAACCATCCCAAATCCCAATTTCACTCTAATCATGTAGGTCATCCAGGCGCTCATAACCGGGAGCACGGCTATCATGATAATTTTTAAACATTCTGCAGAGGTTGTACCACTTTACCCACATGTTTGTGATTTTATCACCTTCCGATGACTAAGAAACCTCCATTATGCCATCTCACACTTCCGTAGGTGTGTGGCCAAGAGATCACAAAATAGCCTTTCAAAAGGGGCTACTAGTATGTACGGGCCCACTAAGGTTTAACCGGCAGGCTTGAATCTCTATTCTCCCACCCACGGGCCCCCTCGTGTGCCATGCGGATCCCAGGGCAGTCCTCCTCGACTCCCATTCCCCGCGCCATCCAATGGTCCATACAATACTAGCAGCGCTCCTAATTATTCAGCTACGCCTCACCCATACTTGGCCTTGTGGTGGCACTGTTGACCTGGCATATTCTCGCATGAACCGGTCCTTAGATCTAAAGCAAGCAAACCACCATAACATCCAACTCATCCACATACTAGGCTTGCATAGATCACCCATCGTATTGACCAGTTCACATTAACCATAATATCATTGATGCATAATTAAATGTGTAGTGTTGTTTGCCATCCCAATTAATTAAGCGAAGCAAAAAGGTAAAAACCCTTCCCGACTCTCTACCATAAATTTCAGGTCACAAGGGTGGTCAAACAAAACTAGTAAACTTCCTACCATAGGATTCTCATCAATTTGACACAAGCATGCAAGTTCGCAAACAAAAAATTTAATAAAACAGGATCAATATGCTTCAAGGACACTTGCCTTGCTCCGGCGGTTGGGGTTGCTCAAGCGCTTCAAGGTCTTGATTTTTGAAATCCTCGTATGCGGCCTCTTGAGCACGTTCCTCTACGCGTGATCATACATACAAGAGAACATATACAATCAACATGATGCACACAAAATAATCAACATGCAATGACATGTATGCATGCACGATTCAATAATTAATTAACTACGGTTGTTTATTAACTAGATGCAACTAGTTCATACGTGTTCGTATGAGTTTACGGGGGTTTTAGGGTGGATTAATGCTGCTGAAAATAAAATTATGGTGCAACTAAAATCAATTTACGCCTATTAGATTCAATATGATCGCTAAAATTCGCATCGGGAACCTGGCCTACCGTAGATGCGTTGGCTTCGATGATCGCGGGATGGGGACAATGCGTAGACGAAGTAGATGCATCCTCCGGCAGCACGACGATGGCGACGCAATGTCGACGACGATCTCCGGCGGATGGTGGGGCCCTCCTCTTTTTCTTCCTCTTCTTCCCCTTCTTTTCCTCCTTTTTCTTCCCTGGGCGCAGCTCTCTGGTCCCTGGTGCTTTTACCGGCGGCGTTTCACTATGGCGGCGGCTGGGAAAAACCCTACGAGGTTACCGTCGTATTTATAGGCGCGTGGGACACTGGATTCGCGGAGTTCGGCGCGTGGCGGGAGCGGGCGGGACTCGGGGCTGGAGCGCGTGCGAGATTCGGTCGTGGGGCCAGGGGAGTCAGGGGAGGCGGCGAAATCCGCGCGGGACGGCCGAGCGCGCGGGATCGGGGGCGGGAGCCGAGGCGCGGGACCGGGCGCGGTCGTGTCGGTCGCATCGCGGGATGGGGCCCGGGTGGCAGGGCGCGCCGGGGCAGGCCGCGGTGCTGGCGGCTGGGCCGGTCTGGCCTGGCCGGCAGTGGCCCTTTTTTTCCTTTTCTTTTTTTTTACTTTCCTTTTATTTTATTTTTTTATTCTTTTATATTATTATTATTATATACTTTATTATTTATATTTTTTATTTTACTTTTTTTTATACTTTCTTTTATTATATAATTTATTATATATATTTTTTATATATATATTATTAATCATATTATATATTTATTATTTATTATTTTTATAACATATATTATTAATAGTAATATTTTATCTATTTTTATATATTGTTATATATATTATTTATTATATATTTATATATATTTTTATTATTATTTTTATACATATTCCTTATTACAAATTTTAGGCTATTTTTTATTTCTTTTCCTCTATTAGTGTTTAATGAAAGAATATATATGCAATGCGATGCATGATGCGAAAATTTAGGGTGTTACAGACCTACCCCCCTTAAAGTGAATCTCGCCCTCGAGATTCGATAGCGTGGAGAAAAGGTGAGGGAATTCTGCCTTCAGGTCTTCTTCACGTTCCCACGTAGCTTCGGCTTCCGTATGCTGTTTCCATTGCACTTTGCACCAACGGATCCTCTTATTTCTCGTGACCCTTTCCTTTATGACCAAAATTTTGATAGGTTGCTCGACATAGGACAAAACCTCTTGAAGTTCTAACTCGTCCATCGGCACTTGTTCTTCCGGTACCCTGAGACACTTCTTGAGTTGAGAGACGTGAAATACGTCATGTACATCGAAGAGATACATCGGCAGCTCAGGTCGATATGCCACTTCTCCTCGTTTGTCCAAAATCTTGAACGGTCCGATGTAACGTGGTGCCAGTTTTCCTTTGACGTTAAATCGTCGCTGACCTCTGATAGGTGACACTTTGAGGTATACAAAATCTCCAACTTCAAAAGTCAAACTCCTTCGCCTATTATTAGCATAACCTCTCTGTCGAGACTGGGCAGCCTTTAAGTTTTCCCGTATTATTTGGACTTGCCTTTCAACATCTTGTAACACATCGGGACCAAACACTTGATTCTCTCCGGTTTCATTCCAAAACAAGGGAGTCCTACACTTCCTTCCGTATAGTGCTTCATACGGTGACATTTTCAAACTTGCTCGGTAACTATTGTTGTACGAGAATTCAGCATACGGCAAACTTTTATCCCAACTTTTCCCATGCTTTAAAGCACAAGCTCTTAACATGTCTTCCAAAATTTGGTCGGTCCTCTCGGTTTGTCCATCTGTTTGAGGGTGATACGCCGAACTGAAGTTCAACCTTGTTCCCATTGCTTCATGCAATTTCTGCCAAAATCTGGAGGTAAATTGAGAACCTCTATCCGAGACTATCTTCTTCGGTACTCCATGTCGACACACAATATGCTCCACATACAATTCTGCTAGCTTCGCGGTGGTATATGTGGTATTGACAGGGATGAAGTGAGCTGATTTTGTCAATCGATCCACAATAACCCATATTGAATCATAGCCATACTGAGTTCGCGGTAATCCAACTATAAAGTCCATACCAATCTCTTCCCATTTCCACTCCGGGATCTTTAATGGTTGTAACAATCCAGCTGGCTTTTGATGTTCAGCTTTCACTCGTTGGCACACATCGCAAAGTGCAACATATTCGGCTATGTCCTTTTTCATGCTGGCCCACCAATAGCATGTCTTTAAGTCCTTGTACATCTTCGTACAGCCAGGATGAATTGAGTAAGGCGAGTCATGTGCCTCCTTCAATATTGCTTCCCGAATATGCCTAACATTAGGTACCACAATCCTCTTTCCAAGCCATAAGGTACCCTGTTCGTCTTCATCAAATCTGAATTCTCTTCCTTCTTGGGTCTTTTCCTTGATTTCCTGTATTTCCTTGTCCTTTGTCTGTCCTTCCCGTATTTCCTGCTCTAATGTTGGGTTGACTTCCATCGTTCCCATCTCATTTATGAACCCAAGGTTCAACCGTTCAAACTCCTTGTATAACTCGGATGGTAGCTCTCGTATTGTGAGTTGATGACTTACTCCTTTTCGGCTCAAAGCATCGGCCACTACATTGGCCTTCCCTGGGTGATAGTTGATTCCCATGTCATAATCCTTAATGAGCTCCAACCATCGGCGTTGCCTCAGATTTAGATCCGTTTGCGTAAATATGTACTTGAGACTCTTGTGATCCGTATAAATCTCACATCGGTGACCAAAAACATAGTGTCTCCATATCTTCAAGGCGTGTACCACGGCTGCGAGTTCAAGGTTGTGTGTAGGATAATTCAACTCATGCTTCTTTAGTTGCCTCGATGCATAAGCTACCACTTGGCCTTCTTGCATGAGCACACATCCTAATCCTTGTCTTGATGCATCACAATATATATCAAAACTCTTGCTCACGTCCGGTAACACTAACACCGGCACGGTTGTCAACCTTTTCTTTAACTCCCCAAAGCTGTCCTGACAAGCTTGAGTCCATCGGAATGCCTTCCCTTTCATGAGTAATTCGGTCATAGGATTGGCTATTTTGGAGAAATCCTTGATGAATTGGCGGTAATATCCAGCCATTCTAAGGAAACTCCGAATTTCCTTGACATTCTGTGGCGGTTCCCATTTAAGCACATCTCTCACCTTCCCTGGTTCAACTGATACTCCTCCTCTGGAAATAATATGGCCTAAGAAAGAAACTTCCCGTAACCAAAATTGACATTTGCTGAACTTGGCATACAATTGATGCTCCCTCAATTTCTGCAGCGTAAGCCTCAAGTGTTCCTTGTGTTCCTTCTCATCCTTCGAGTAGATCATAATATCATCGATGAACACTACAACCAACTTATCCAGATATTCCATGAAGACCTTATTCATGAGATACATAAAGTACGCAGGCGCGTTTGTCAATCCAAAATACATGATGGTGTACTCATAAGATCCATATCGTGTCCGAAATGCTGTCTTGGGTATATCCGATGGTCTAATCTTCATTTGGAAGTATCCTGACCGCAAGTCGATCTTGGAGAAGATACAGGCACTCTTCATTTGGTCGAACAAATCCTCTATACGGGGCAGTGAGTACTTGTTCTTAATTGTCACTTCGTTGAGAGACCTATAGTCCACACACATCCTCTGGGTTCCATCCTTCTTATCTACGAAGTGCACTGGGGCTCCCCACGGGGATGAACTTGGGCGTATAAAACCCTTCTCTAGCTGCTCTTGAATTTGCTTCTTGAGCTCTGCTAATTCCTTAGGAGGCATCCTATACGGCCTCTTAGCTATAGGTGTAGTTCCGGGTATCAACTCAATGGCGAATTCTATGCCACGATCAGGTGGCATACCTGGCAACTCATCTGGAAACACATCCGGGTACTCGCGAACGATCGAAATGCTTTCCAATGTCACTTCTTCCACGTGATTCAGCATCGCTTTCTCTCGTGCAGGTTGGGCTGCCTCAACTTTGATGCGTGTACCATGTTCACTCGTCAACTGCACAATCCTCTCGGCACATTGAATAACTCCATTATACTTGCTCAACCAGTCCATTCCAAGTATTATGTCTATTCCTTGGGAGTCCAAGACTATGAGGTTTGCGAGAAAGTCTACCCCCCTTATTTTAATGCTTACTTTCGGACATACTATATCTGTCCTCATCTCTCCGCCAGGAGAACTTACTAGCATAGTTTGCTTCATATGAGATATAGGCAAATTGTACTTGGCAACATACATTGACGAGATGAATGAATGAGATGCTCCTGAATCAAATAAAACAGTCGCGGGGTTGGAGTTGGCGAGAAACATACCAATCACGACGTCATCAGCTTGCTGGGCTTCCTCAGTAGAGACATGATTCACATTGCCACGAGCAAAATTCTGCTGTCCACGGTTGCCTTGTGGTGCTCCTCCATTTGGTCACAGGTTATTTGGCCTTGGTGCATTGTTCATAGGTCCATAGTTTCTCTTGGGGCATTGACTTGCAAAGTGTCCGGATTCTCCACACACATAGCATGTCTTACCACCCGTAGCATTAGGGAAGTTTGGGCGCAAACTGGTTTTGAGCATTTGCCGCCATGTTAGGACGCGACGCAGGTGGCACAGGATAGCGAGGCGCTTGCATGGTGGGGCATTGCTGCGGTGGCTGATTTGGGCGGGGTGGATAAGCAGTGCGGTATGCAGGAGCAGATAGGTTGTATTGTGGTGCAGTAGGTGGTGCATAACGTGGGCGAACATTGCTTCCTTGCTGCAGTCCATGATGTGGCATCTTCCTCTTGTTGTCCTGCTCCATCTCACGAATCTTGTTCTCAACCACAATAGCATTGTCAACCAGCTTTTGGATGTTAGGATAATCAGTATTGAGCAACTGGACTTGAATTTCATTGTTGAGACCCCTCATAAACAAATACTGCTTCCTACTATCAGTTTTGATGTCTTCTGGAGCATATCTTGATAATTGAGTGAATTTGTTGAGATACTCACTCACGCTCATCCTTCCTTGCCTGAGATTTTCAAAATCTTGTCTTCTCAGTGTCATAACTCCTTCAGGTACATAGTGGGAACGGAAACTCTGCTTAAACTCAGCCCAAGTAATTGCCTCCTGATTATCATGAGCATTGCAAAGAGCTTCCCACCAGTCAACGGCTGCTCCAACTGGTTGATGTGATGCAAAGGGAACCTTCTCCCTATCAGTGCACTGGACAATAGCTAGCTTCTTCTCCACGGACTTCAGCCAATCATCAGCTTCCATTGGGTCTGTGGCTTGTGCAAAGGTGGGCGTTCTGGTCCTCATGAACTCTCCCAAACGGTTGTGATGTGGCGGGGGTGGCAGTGGAGGCAGGTGGGGCTGATTGTTGTTGCCAGCTTGCAGCTGTCCCATGGTCTGTATCATGGTCTGCATGAGCTGGTTCTGCATAGCTAACAGTTGTTCAATATTGATAGCTCCATGAGCATGTCCCTGGTTGTTCTGAGGTACTTCATTGCGCTCCTCCTCATCTTTGGCATCCCTCTGGTTACGAGTTCTCACCATCTGTTGGTGAAAGAAAGGCGGGGACAGAAGGATTTAGAATTTGGAAAGAAACGTCCCAACTATATGCATCAAGGTATGTGACACTAAATAATTCTTTATTAATATAGAACTATATTATGAGGATGTGGACAAGTGCCGAAGCATTCCACAACTCTCTACTAAGCACACAAGCACTCAAACAAGCACAAAACCTAAAAGAAGTAACACAACTCAAGGTCGCACAAGTATATCTACGTCGCTCTTATTTAACTAATGGGGGTGTGCCTATCCTTGAGTCGTGGCATAGGTCGAGGACTACTCGTCATCGAGCGGGAACTCATCCGGGTCCTCGTCGTCGTCGGGGTCCTCGGGGTCCTCGGGGTCCTGTGGTGGTGAGGCAGCAGGCGGCGGTGGTGCGGTAGACGCCACACTGGAAGGCTCCTCGTTAGAGGACTCCTCAGAAGACGACTCACGCTGACCGTTGCGACGGTCTGGAGAGGCTGGGGTCCACGTCGGGGTGTCGGACGCGTAGTCGTCCGGGTCCTCGTCGGTGATCCGACGATACCTCCTGATTATCGCCTCGTGGCGCTGGGCGAGGTCACGTCCATCCTGAATCTCCTGTTTCGCCCTCTGAAGTCGGGCACTGAGCTGGGCCACATCGTCAACAGTCTGACGAGACTGCGGGAGGTCCAGTGGTCCCTCCACGTGCCTGGAGACGAAGCGCGCAGTACCACTGGGACGCTGCGGAACGAAGGCGTGCACCGTGTCCTCCAGACGGAAACGGCGGGCGTGGCTCCAAAAGGTGGCTGCTTCCCAGCTAGCATCCTGCTCCGCAGATCGGCGGGAGCTCCTCCAAGCAGGACAGCTGTGGGTCTTCACCAACTCATCACCATAGTAGATATAGATCTTGCAGCTCCACTCCTTCCTGCCGGGGCGCTGCACTCCAGTGGTGTGGTAGGAGAGCGAGAGGTTGTGGTGACGGTAGCCAGCCTCATGGAGTAGGGCACGGAGACGGTGTCGCAGTTGTCCTACGGCCCTGCCGTCAGAACGGATCATCATGGGGTGACGGGGGTTGATGGCTGGAGAGCGACTGGCCAACCTACGCGGGGGCACAAGTCCACCGGTCGACTTACGGGGGGTTGTCTTGGTGTGGGCCATCTACAGAAAACAAGAATACATTAGAAAATAATGAAAAACAAATCTGAAAATTTCAGCAGTTAAAATGGCGGAAAAAGAGCGGTGCAGTGGTTCCAAAAGAACGAAAAAAATAGAGAGAAAAATACAGCAACCAACACAATAATATTACCCACACATAACAGCAGCAAAACACACCTTTTTCGCGAAAATTTACGCAGCAAAACAGCAGCACTTATTATTGCTCACATCTGAAAATTTTTATCAAAAACGCAGCAGTGATCAATACTTTTTGCAGCTGAAAATAAGGGAAAACAAAACAGCAGCAAAAATTTTCGAAAATAGCAGATTAGAAGAGTGTTCCTAAGTGCTCTAGAGTGTCCATTCTACCTAGGCTTGCGTCCTATGGTCAACCTCGCTCTGATACCAATTTGTGACACCCGGTTCCGAATATGAACCAAGCGTAACGCATATGTGTGCCCAGGAAGTTCATCACACATATACGGTTGCATCACAAACGATATACAGAATTTAACCACGTCTTAACTAATAAATAAATACTTTATTACAATAATCCAATAGTTCACGAATGATAAAACTCTAAATAATTGCAGCGGAAAATAAACTAAACAGCACGACTCCAATCCATAGGCAATTGACGGCGGTACGCAATCTAGTATTCCACGTGATCCTCAGAGTACTTCCAATTGTCTCCAGTAGCTGTTGGGGGGATTGCAAGGGTGAGTACATGTCGTACTCAGCAAGTGTGGAAAGTATGACATGTGGCTTATTCAAATGACGAACGTAATAATGGCTAAGTGCTGAAAAGTACAGTAAAACATTTGAAAAGCATTATACTATGTATATGTGTAACAATCCCGTCATAACCATCATAATAACAAAATATAAACCATATCCAATTATTGCCAACATCATCATTATCCATGTCCAGTTACCATAACTCAGATTCATATCCATAAACCATCCATAACCATTACCAACCCGTAACTATAAACCAACCATAACCATCCCAAATCCCAATTTCACTCTAATCATGTAGGTCATCTAGGCGCTCATAACCGGGAGCACGGCTATCATGATCGTTTTTAAACACTCTGCAGAGGTTGTACCACTTTACCCACATGTTTGTGATTTCATCACCTTTCGATGACTAAGAAACCTCCATTATGCCATCCCACACTTCCGTAAGTGTGTGGCCAAGAGATCACAAAATAGCCTTTCAAAAAAGACTACTAGTATGTACGGGCCCACTAAGGTTTCACCGGCAGGCTTGAATCTCTATTCTCCCACCCACGGGCCCCCTCGTGTGCCATGCGGATCCCAGGGCAGTCCTCCTCGACTCCCATTCCCCGCGCCATCCAATGGTCCATACAATACTAGCAGCGCTCCTAATTATTCAGCTACGCCGCACCCATACTTGGCCTTGTGGTGGCACTCCTTAAATCTAAAGCAAGCAAACCACCATAACATCCAACTCATCCACATACCAGGCTTGCTTGGATCACCCATCGTATTGACCAGTTCACATTAACCATAATATCATTGATGCATAATTAAATGTGTAGTGTTGTTTGCCATCCCAATTAATTAAGCGAAGCAAAAAGGTAAAAACCCTTCCCGACTCTCTACCATAAATTTCAGGTGACAAAGGTGGTCAAACAAAACTAGTAAACTTCCTATCATAGGATTCCCATCAATTTGACACAAGCATGCAAGTTCGCAAACAAAACATTTAATAAAACAAGATCAATATGCTTCAAGGACACTTGCCTTGCTCCGGCGGTTGGGGTTGCTCAAGCGCTTCAAGGTCTTGATTTTGGAAATCCTCTTATGCGGCCTCTTGAGCACGTTCCTCTACGCGTGATCATACATACAAGAGAACATATACAATCAACATGATGCACACAAAATAATCAACATGCAATGACATGTATGCATGCACAATTCAATAATTAATTAACTACGGTTGTTTATTAATTAGATGCAACTAGTTCATACGTGTTCGTATGAGTTTAAGGGGGTTTTAGGGTGGATTAATGCTGCTGAAAATAAAATTATGGTGCAACTAAAATCAATTTACGCCTATTAGATTCAATATGATCGCTAAAATTCGCATCGGGAACCTGGCCTACCGTAGATGCGATGGCTTCGATGATCGCGGGATGGGGACAATGCGTATACGAAGTAGATGCATCCTCCGGCGGCACGACGACGGCGGCGCGATGTCGACGACGATCTCCGACGGACGGTGGGGCCCTCCTCTTTTTCTTCCTCTTCTTCCCCTTCTTTTCCTCCTTTTTCTTCCCTGGGCGCAGCTCTCTGGTCCCTGGTGCTTTTACCGGCGGTGTTTCTCTATGGCGGTGGCTGGGAAAAACCCTACGAGGTTACCGTCGTATTTATAGGCGCGTGGGACGCTGGATTCACGGAGTTCGGCGCGTGGCGGGAGCGGGCGGGACTCGGGGCTGGAGCGCGTGCGAGATTCGGTCGTGGGGCCAGGGGAGTCGGGGAAGGCGGCGAAATCCCCGCGGGACGGCCGAGCGCGCGGGATCGGGGGCGGGAGCCGAGGCGCAGGACCGGGCGCGGTCGCGTCGGTCGCATCGCGGGATGGGGCCTGGGTGGCGGGGCGCGCCGGGGCTGGCCGCGGTGCTGGCGGCTGGGCCGGTCTGGCCTGGCCGGCAGTGGCCCTTTTTTTCTTTTTCTTTTTTTTTTCTTTTTTTACTTTCCTTTTCTTTTATTTTTTTATTCTTTTATATTATTATTATTATATATTTTATTATTTATATTTTTTTATTTTACTTTTTTTATACTTTCTTTTATTATATAATTTATTATTATATATTTATATATATATATATATTATTATTCATATTATATATTTATTATTTATTATTTATTATTTTTATAACATATATTATTAATACTAATATTTTATCTATTTTTATATATTGTTATATATATTATTTATCATATATTTATATATATTTTTATTATTATTTTTATACTTATTCCTTATTACAAATTTTAGGCTATTTTTTATTTCTTTTCCTCTATTAATGTTTAATGAAAGAATATATATGCAATGCGATGCATGATGCGAAAATTTAGGGTGTTACAGAATGCTAGGCAATTACTAAGTGCATTAGACATGTCAATTTGGGAGATGAAGGTCACATCTACTCTTGAATCTACTAACATGAGTACACTTATTTTAGATGTACTATATTCTAAATTGAAAACTCATAAAATTGACATAATCTGATGTAAGAACCCCAACACGTCTCTTGCATTTGTTTCTCAATGTGATATGCCTAGCTCCGACCAATCTTCATCTAGTGGTACACTTGCTTTGTTGTCCTCTCTAACCCTTGAACAGATTGAGGAGTTTCCACAGGAGGAGCTAGTACTTGTCTCTACTAGGTTCTTGAAAGCATTTCAAAATGTGAGAACTGGAAGGAGAGGAAGCTCCGGACCTCAATGATGTTTCAAATGTGGTAAGACAGGATATTTTCGTTCAGATTGCCCTAAACTTTCAGGTCCTACTTCTCGGGATGAAAAGCAAACAAGGACGAAGCACTCCTCTGCAAAAAATACAAAGAAAAAGAAGGGTTTTACAGGACATCAATTGGTGAGCAGTTTTATCTCTGCACTTCAAGAACTTGGCCCAAGCAATGTGGACATTGGAAGTGACGAAGATGAAGGTGATTTGGCAAACTTGTGCTTCATTACGGGCAAGTCAAGATCAAGTATGGAGGAGGCTGAACACAACAGCAACAATGAAGAGGTATGTCCTACTTGCAAAGAAATGTGTGATGCTATTTCTTGTGCCACTGTTATAGTTGAGAAAAAAGGACAAAAAGCTTAGGGACAATGCTATTAAAATTGAGTCACTAGAATCTCAAAATAAATCGTTTGAAATCCTTGGTTCCTAGTGATGATTCTTGTTCCTCATGTGATTTAATATACGAACAATTGTCCACATAAAGAAGTGCACACACCTCCACACTTGATAAACTTGAATTAGAAATTAAAAAGAACAGAGAGCTTGCTGCACTTAATGATAAAAACTTGAAAGATGCTAGCTGTTATAAAATTGATTTGCATTGTTCTACTTGTGATGATCTTGATAAGAAACTACAAGATGCTATGAATGAAATTTCTATATTGAACATTTCTTTACGTTCTCATGAAGTTAAATATTTTTCCAATTGCAAATTAAATGAAAAAACTTCATGTGAAAATTGTCTTGATCTGTCCAATAAACTTGATGACATGCATAGGACATTAGATGGGTTTTGTAGTGGGAATAAGAACCTAAACTTGCTGTTGAATTCTTCCAAGTCTTGCAATGATAAAACTGGTTTAGGTTTTGATTATCATGCTCATGCTAAGGAACATCGACCTAAAATTGTAAAGTCATTGGGAAGTGGTTTGATTCAAACAGTCCTAAACAAAAAGAAGTGATTTTCAAATCTGCAGGAGTGTTGTCTCATTCAGTTTCAAATAAAAATGTTGCTTGCTCATCTAGATATGAACACAAAGTTAAATTTCATTGTACCTATTGTGGTAGAGATGGTCATGTCATAGATTTTTGTTATAGACTAGCTAAACAACAGAAAAAGGAAAGAATGATTGCTAGATCTCATAACTTTCATGCAAAATTTGCTGCACATGCTAAACCGAATGATACGAACATGCAACCTGTTGTTATGAGTCGAAAACATACAAAGTTTGCTCCCAAATATACTGATTTTCGTGCTACACATGCAATACCTCGTAGGTCAGTAGTTGGGTACAAAAATCCTCAAGCTTTGGCTCATAAACCTGCTGTTTTGTCTCAGCTTTCGTGTGTTTTTCGTGCTGCACATCGTGTGACTCAGTACTGGAATCCTACATGCCTTTTGACTAACCTCAGTATTGAGTCATCGACGTATTGTGCTTCTATGTAGGTTACACGCTTGAGAAAGAAGAACATTTGGATTGTGGATTCAGGTTGCTCAAGCCACATGACTGATTCACATACTCCTCTCACAATGATCATGACAACAGAACTGGATCAACTTTTGCACCTTGACACTGTAGGACCTTCACGTGTTCAATCCTTCGGAGGTAAGTGGTATGTCCTTGTGATTGTTGATGATTATTCTAGATACTCTTGGGTTTACTTTATGGCATCTAATAATGAAGCTTTTAGTCACTTTAGAACTTTATTTCATAGATAATCAATTGATCACCCAGGATCTTTAAAAGCAATTAGAAGTGATAACGGAACCGAATTTAAAAATCAGTCTTTTAATCACTTTTGTGCTAAAAATGGAATAGATCATCATTTTTATTCATCATATGTACCTCAACAAAATGTTGTTGTAGAAAGAAAGAACAGAGCCTTAGTTGAAATGGCTAGGACTATGCTGGATGAATACGAAAACGCCTAGGAAATTTTAGGCTGATGCGATTGCAACTGCTTGTTATGTCTCAAATCGTATTTTCTTGCATGCTAAGCTAGGTAAAACACACAATGAGCTCCGGTTTGGACATAGGCCTAGTGTTACACACTTTCAGGTCTTTGATTGCAAATTCTTTGTTAAGAAACATGGTAATATTTGTAAATTTGAACCTAGATCCATTGATGGCATGTTACTTGGTTATCCATCTCATAACAGAGGCTACTGTGTGCTTTTACTTGACACTGACAAAATTGTGGAGACTTGTGAGATGTCTTTTGATGAAGCTAGCACAGGTACTAGCTCAAAAATTGAAGGTCCGGATCCATATCTGCAGGGGGAGAGCATTTTCGTTGAAGATGAGGAAGAAGTGGTGCTGCTGCCCGAAAATTCAACAGCTAATGACATTGTTCCAGCTCTTGATTTTGATTCACAGCCAGCACCGACAACCACCATTGCTGGTCCAGATCCTCCTCAAGTCACAAGCTCATCGATTTCTGATGAACATGAAGAAGAAGAAGCTTGTGAAGTGTCCACTCCCCTCCGGGTTCTCAAAAGTCATCCTCCACAACAAATTATTGGAAGCTTGCACGAACGAGTCAAACGGTTCAGGTTTTGCGATCCAAACTCTCATGATCATTCTGCTTTTTGTTGCTTCTTTTGAACCCAAAGATATATCACATGCACTCACTAATGAATCTTGGATTATTCCCATGCAAGAAGAGTTAGAAATTTTTGAAAGAAATAAATTTTGGAAACTTGTACCTCCACCTCATGGTCACACTTTAATTGGAACTAAATGGGTGTTTAAAAAAGAAAGTGAGGATGGGGTTGTGATTAGGAATAAGGCTAGGTCGGTTGTTCAAGGTTTCACTAAAGTTGAAGGTCTAGATTTTGATGAAAGTTTTGCTCCTGTTGCTCAATTAGAAGCCATAAGAATTTTGTTAGCTTTTGCTGCATGTAAAGGTTTTAAGTTATATCAAATGGATATTAAAAGTGCTTTTCTTAATGGCTACATAGATGAGGAGGTTTATGTTAAACAATCACCGGGTTTGAAAATCCAAATTTTCCTAATCATGTTTACAAACTGTCCAAAGCCTTGTACGGTCTCAAACAAGCCCCTAGAGCATGGTATGATAGGTTAAAAACATTCTTACTTGAAAAGGGGTTTACCATAGGCAAGGTTGATAAAACACTTTTTGTGCTTAAGCATGGCAATGACTCATTATTCGTTCAACTATATGTGGATGATATTATCTTTGGTTGTGCTTCTCATGATCTTGTGTCCAATTTTTCAGCTTTGATGAATTCAAAATTTGAGATGACTATGATGGGAGAACTGACGTACTTTTTGGGGCTGCAAATCAAGCAAACCAAGGAGGGTACCTATGTGCATCAAATGAAGTATACAAAAGACCTCCTAAAGCGCTTTAACATGGACAAAAGCAAGCCTCTTCGTGCACCAATGGGAATAGCAACAACACTTGAACTTGATGAAGATGGTGAACCCGTGGATCAAAAAGAATATAGATCATATCACTTTTGTACCTCACGACATCAAGACCAGACATACAATTAAGCGTATGTCTTTGTGCACGGTTTCAAGCCTTCCCACGTGCTTCACATCGTCAATCCCTCAAAAAAATTCTCAGGTACTTATATGGAACTCAAGAATTTGGCATTTTTCTTCCTTCTTCCTCAACCGTTACATTGAAATCTTTTTCGGATGCTTATTTTGGGGGTTGTAGGATTGATAGGAAAAGTACTTCCGGTGCTTGTCATTTTTTTGGTAATTCACTTGTTGATTGGTCCTCTAGAAAACAAAACTCAATTGCACAATCCACAGCTAAATCTGAATATATAGCTGCTGCTAGTGCTTGCTCACAAATTCTTTGGATTGTTCAAACACTTAAGGACTATGGGGTTGATTTAGATAGTGTTCCACTGTTTTGTGATAACACTAGTGCCATTTGCATTGCTAAAAACCCCGTGCAACTTTCTAGAACTAAGCACATTGACATTAGGTATCCGTGTTAATCTTGAAAACGAAAACATTGTGCTTCACCATGTAGATATCGAACAATAATTGGCTGACATTTTTACAAAACTTTTGGATTTCACTCGTTTTTGTTTCATTCGTAGTGAAATAGGGGTTTTGCTTCCTCATGGCTTACATTGAGGGGGAGTTTTGAAACTTGAGAAGTCTATATGTGAATCTGAAATTAAAATAATATGAGCATAGTATTTCCTACATATATGACTTTATGATTCTTTTTACATGCTGAATGTTCTTACAACATTACTCGTGTTATACATTTTATAGTTTTTGCCATGTCTAGTAATTGGAATAATCAATTACACTAAATCTGGTCATGGTCGAACTTTCTTGCTTTTTTGAACTTGTTGCATGCTCACAAGTACTTTTAATCAAAGAATTAATCAAGTAATCAACTCACATGTTGAGTTTTATGAACAAATATAAATTGAGAAAATATCAAGAGAATATGCATGCATCACATTTCTTCTTTTGAGATGGCTTATCATTGCACTTAGATATGAACTTGGAAGAAGTTGTGTATGACTAAAATCATGCCCTTAAGCTTCTGATTGTCAAATGATATAGGCTTGGCTTGGTTGGTTAGAATAAGACAGATGCGGCATATAATATCTTGCAAATGTCATATGCTAAATTTGTGCTTTAATGAAAAAAAATTGTAGCAACAAGTGTCATGCTTTCAGGTCTTGAAATAGTTAACTTTGTGAGATCATGACTTGCTTAAATTGAAAATTACATTTGATCTCTAGCATGGCTTTTACTACATTATGTATCTCATTGTTATGATAGTGTAAGTTACTTGATAGTATGACTTGGATGAGCTTTCTTTTATATGTATATGTTATAATATGCTCATAAAAATTAAAATTTCTCTTTCGTACCTTGCTGAATACATTGTCAAAGGGGGAGAAATTGATCACACGTTGCACATATTCACAAGTGTTTTTGGCACGATTGCACGATTCTTCTTAGGGGAGAAGTATGTAAGGGGGAGAAATATGTATAAAGGAGAGAAATTTTTTCTATCTCATTTGGTTTTCAAAAGGAGAGAAATTTTTTTCAAAACTTTTCATGTGGATAAGCCAAATGTTCGGGATTTTAAATGATGTTGCCAATGCATTCATCAAGGGTGGGGGGTTGTGAGAGCTATGTGTGCTGAATACATTGGCTTTGATGATAAAAGTTTTGAATACTATCAAAACATCTTTTTATCATGATTCGATGATAGGTCCGGCATGTTTTGGTTAGCTTTGGCAAGGTTCGGAGCTTGATTGCAATTGTTCTGCTTTTATATTGCAATGTTTCAAACTTGCTTTACACTTATGGAATGTTTGCTTAATATTCTTTTGCTAAGTTTTTGGTGTGTTTTGGTGGCTAAGGATGATATCATTTTGCTATGTTGTACAACATGCTTATGTGAGGTGCTCACGTAAGATGTTGTAGTTTTAGAACTAATGAACATCAAATCGAGGACTTGTGCTCGGAAATATTGGTTGTTTGTTCATGTGCAGTTTTTTCTTTAGTTCAAGACATGGCTGGTGACGAGATCCATTGAACTAGTCTTAGGGAGAAGACGAGGTTCAACAACCATGTTCGGTAGGAATTGTGGTTGAGTTGATCAAGAGGTTGTGCAGCATGTTTGAATCAAGAACAATGCATATGAAGGTCTCGTGGACATCGTTGGAAGATGTTTGCACGTATGAAAGGAGTGCATAGACGTGGCTACATGGTTCTGAAGCATGATGAAGAGATCTAGATGAAAATAATTGGTCGGAAAGGTCCAACCGACTAGGTTATGGACTCAGACTGCGGCTTAGTCGTGTTTGACTCAAATATGAAAAATTTTGAGATGGTTATGATAGGATTTCGTGTGGGTCACGAATTTGAGTTGTTTTAGGAATGTGGGATACATTCCTAATGTGTTTGGAAGTTTTAAGATTGCTTCTATCTGCGTATAGAAGAGTCTTGAGCAGTTATGGAAAGTTTCGATTCGTGAATTGAGTAGGATTAGAGTCCTAGTTAGGTTTGGGTTGGCCTAAGGGCTGGTTATATAAGTAAGGGAGGCCAGAGCTCGTGGTGCACAACTTTTGGGCTGTTGCTCTTGTGTTCTATTGAATAAATATTGTAGTTTAAAGGAACTTTTGTGCCTTGTTCGTCCGACTTGTTCCAGACAAGTTTTTCTCGTTGAGTTTTCTGCACAGCTCTACCTTTCTTCGGTGGTTTTATCATAACTCGAGTTTTACAGATCCAATTGACGTGATTCTTTTTTATTTGTATTTATAACTTGATTATCTATCATGTTTCAAAATTTCACAGTCATTGGATTTGCGGTTTTTGATCTAAACGAGTTTCTTTGCAGTATTGCAGATCTGTTTTTTACTCGGTAGAACAGATTGATCCTTGTTAATGCTACGATCTGGGGAAAAAGAGTGCCTAATCACGAGGATCCTCCAGAATCTTTTCGAGCGTTCAAAGTGGAAAAGAAAGAAGACTGCCGTTGAGCCTGGAGGGGAACTTAGACTGGCACTTTAGATGGCCGTCTTTTGATCCTAAATTGAGTTTCTCTCGACGGATTGGAGTGATTCTTGTTGTGTCGTCTTCGTAACTTTATTACCTCTGATATCTATTACTTTTGTCATGGTGAAACATGTTTAGATTAGTTTCACACACGATTTCTTTAACAGATCGTTTTCTACTGAGGGGTTTTTATTGCTTCCGCTGAAAAAGTTTTAAATCTACCATTCACCCCACCCCCCTCTGGTAGCTTTTCACGTGCTCTTCGACCCTACACCCTTATTTTAAGGCTTACTTTTGGACATATCATATTTTTCCTCATCTCCCTTCCAGGAGAATTAACCAACATGGTGTACTTCATGTAAGATATAGGCAGATGATACTTGGCAATATACTTTGATGATATGAATAAATGTGATGCTCTAGAACCATATAATATAGTGGTCGGGTTGGAGTTTTATAGCAACATACCAATCACAGTGTCATCAGCTTGATGGGCCTCCTCAATAGAGACATGGGTCACCTTGCCACGAGCAAAATTCTGCGGTGCATTGTTGCCCTGTGTTGCTCCTCCATCCAGCCTTGGATTCTGCTTTGGAGCATTGTTCACTTGTCCATAGCCTGATTTCAGCATTGGGATGCAAAGTGTCCCACCTCACAACAAGTGTAGCACATCTTGTTTGTTACTGTATAGTTTGGACGATTTTGGTTTTGAGCATTAGCAGGGAAGTTGGCGTGGGGCCCATGTGACATTGGAGGGTAGGGTACTTGCTTGGTGGGGCATCGCCGCGGTAGCTGATTTGGGCGTGATTGATAAGCTGTGCGGTATGCAGGAGCAGGTGGGTTGTAGTACGATGCAGTTGGTGGTGCATAGCGGGGCAGACATTGTTTCCTTGTAGCTGTCCCTAGTATGGCATCTTCCTCTTGTTGTCTTGCACCATCTCAAAAACCATGTTCTCAACCACAATAGCCTTGTCCACAAGCTTCTGGAAGTTTGCATTATCACTATGAAGCAGCTGAACTTGAATCTCATTGTTTAGACGCATCATGAACAAGTATTACTTCCATTTGTCCGTGTTAACATCTTCTAGAGCATACCTTGAGAGTTGAGTGAATTTATTAAGGTACTCACTCACACCTGTCCTTCCTTGCCTGAGGTTTTCAAATTCTTACCTTTTTAGGATCATGACACCTTCAGGAACATAATGAGAACGAAAGCTTTCCTCGAACTAAGGCCATTTGATTCTCTCTTGATCAGCATGGGCATTGCAAAGAGCTTTCCACCAATCCACAGCTGCTCCAACTAGGTTATGTGAGGCAAAAAGGACCTTCTCCCGGTGACTACACTGGACAATAGCAAGCTTTTTCTCAATAGACTTCAGCCAGTCATCAATTTCCAAAGGATCATTGCCTTGAGCGGAAGTTGGTGGTCGGATCCTCATGAACTCTCCCAGGCGGTTATGAGATGGTGGGGTTGGCGGCGGTGGTGATGTAGGCATGTGGCGCTGGATATTGTTGTTGGCTTGTAGCTGTCCCAAGGTTTGCATTATGGTTTGCTTGAGCTGATTTGGCATAGCCAACAAGGGCTCAAGGTTGCTAGCTTCCGGTCCAAGGTGGATATTATGAGGCATGCCATTGTTCTCTTCATCACCATCGGCATTCCTTTGGTTGTGGGTCACCCTTGGCATCTGAGGAAAAAGAGAACAAGATGGAAGGATTTAGAAATGAGAGAAAACGTCTCCAACTATATGCATCAAGGGATATGAAACTAAGCAACTATATATAAGCCTATATGGAGAGGTAGACAGTGAGGAAGCACCCCACAATTCTCTACTAAGCACACAAGCACACAAGAAATCACCACATAGAATACAGCACACCAAGCTATCTATGACTATTACGGAGTGCTCCTATGTGCTCTAAAGTATCCATTCCACCTAGGTTTGCGTCCTACGGTCAACGCGGCTCTGATACCAATTTGTCACACTCGGTTCCGAAATTGAACGAAGTGAACGAGTATGTGTGTCCAGGATGTTCATCACACATACACAACAACTTCTCTATTGATATATAGAAAATAATCTCATCCCATAAGTAAAAAGGTACTTTATTACAATAACTCAATGGTTCTCAAATTACAAATCACTAATTATTGCAGCTAAAATATAAACTAAGTGGTATGACTCCAGTCCACAGGAAATTGACGATAGAACGCAACCCAGTACTCCACATGATCCTCACAATACTCCCAAGCATCACCTGTAATTGTTTTTTTTTTGGGGGGGGGGGGGGGGGGTTGCAAGGGTGAGTACATATCGTACTCAGCAAGTGTGGGAAAGTACGACATGTAGCTAAAAACAAGGATGATAATAAATGGCTAATTGCATAAAAGTACATTTAAATTCATAATTTTGTAAAAGTAGCCTACGATGTCTACGTGATATTAATTCTCATCATATCCCACGTAAACATCATAATCCATATCCATCATTCTCAATTACCATCATCATTCATTTTATAACCATCCAACAATTGATATCATCACATTTGCCAATTTCATACCTCCTCATGACCAACCATACTCACATAACATAACCAGTTCCCCTATCGAACCATCTCAGATATCCAAGTCCAATCTAATCATGTAGGTCATCCAGGTGCTCTTAACTGGGAGCATGGTTATCATGATAGTTTTTAACACTCTGCAAAGGTTGTACATCTTTACCCACAAGTTCATGATTTCGTCCCCTTTTGGTGACTAAAGAACCTCCATTATGACCATGACCCATCAGTCACATTAAACTACCAACGGTTTGTGGCCAAGAGATCACAGAATAGCCTTCACAAATGGACTACCGGCAAGTTTAGACCCACTAAGGTTTCACCAGAGCTGACGCCTCACAACTGAGAACATACATCCAAGGGACCCCTCTTGTGCCATGCGGATCCAAAGGCAGTCCCGCTACTATTGCAAACCCAACCGACTTTACTTCCCCGAGCCTTCCAAATGATTCGAACAATGCTCGCAATACACCTAATTAATTGTCTAATCCGCACCCATAATTGGCCTTGTGGTTGCACTGTATTCCTGGCTTATTCTTGCATGAACCAGTCCTTAGATCTAAGGCTAGCCACCATCTCATCCAACCCAGTCCACAACCCATGCTTGCCTTGATCACCCAAGTCCCATGTTAGCAAAATGATACACCATTATTCCATCAGCATTAACACACATAATTCAAGTGTTCAATAGTTCATAATTAAAACATTTGGTTATTTCCAATCCCATACTAAGCAAAGCGACAAACATGCAAACCAAGCATTACAATCAATAAATGCTCACATAGTACTCAATATGCCATGATATGCATGAATGATGCAATTATGTGGTAATACATGTTATCAGGTTGTATTATTGCTTACTAACTAGTTACAATTGAGTTTTACATGTTTGAGCAAGTTTTGAGTCATTTTTTGAAAAACTGGAGAAGTTACAAGAATTTTAGAATTTAGAGGCCGGACTAGTCCGCACAGTCGGCCGGACATGTCAGCTCTGGACCAGAAAGTTCATCGGACTAGTCTACACTGTACCCGACAATTCTGCTATGCATAGGATTTCGCGAACTTCCATCTAGGGCATAATTTAAATCAAGATTGGAATCATAGTTGACGTGGAAAGTTTCACTAGGATAGTTACCGTGAATCTTTTGGTTCGATAGTCGAGGATTAGGAGTAACGCGAGATATGAACGTCTAGATCCGAAGAAGACGAAGAATTGGTGGAGAAGAACATTGGTGATGAAGAGTTGATGAAGATCGCAGCAGCAACAGCAATCTCGCTTGATTCCTTCCTCTCCTTCTTCTTCCTTCTCTTCCCTTCCTTCTTCTCCTTCTCCCTTGTGGTGAGGCTTCTCCCTTCAAGAGCGGCCGCTATGAATAGAGAAGGCACTAGGGTTCGTCTAAAGTGGGCAAAGGGGTGAAGGGTAGGTGTTAGGTTGTTTATATATGAGGAGAGGGGTTAGGTTGGGGTGGAATCCAAGTCAAAGTCGGTGGGGACAAGAAAAGTCTTGGTGGGTGTGGCACCCGGTACCGAAAAATGAACCAAGCGTGATGCATATGTGTGCCCAGGATTTTTAACACACATACACATGTGATTCACAAATGATAAACAGATAATTACCACAACATAGATGATTAAATAAGTACTTTTACTACAATGTTCAAATAATCCTCAAATTATAACTCTAATGATCATTAATGATAATACTACTATCGTGGAAATAATCTAATTAAGAAGCTAAGCAAACTGAGAAAAAAGGGTAGCGTGGCTCAAGCAACACCACAGGCAAGTCGACGGCAGCGTACAACCCAGTATTCCGTATTATCCTCAGGATACTCCCAAACATCACCTGAAACTGTCGTTGGGGGAAGTGCAAGAGTGAGAACATGTCGTACTCACCAAGTGTGGGAAAATGTGACATGTAGCTTAAACAAGAAATGATAATAAACAATGGCTAATTGCATAAAAGTACATTTAAAACATGTAAAAAGCATACTAAGATGTCTATGTGAATTAATATCATCATAACCCAAATAATTTCCAATTCCGAGTTCAATACCATCAATTACCAATATGTCACATCCATCAGTAATTGTCCATCCATATGCCAAATTCTTTCCATCATCATTTACCATATTCAATTACTATAATTAAACCATATCCGTAACCAATACCAAACCATAACCCAACCATAACGATCCCAAATCCCATGTTCATTCCAATCATTTAGGTCATCTAGGTGCTCTTAACCGGGAGCACGACTATCATGATAGTTTTTTACACTCTGCAGAGGTTGTGCCGCTTTACCCGCAAGTTCGTGATTTTGTCACACGTTGGCGACTAAAGAAACCTCCCTTATGCCAATTACACTTCCTTAGGTTTATGGCCAAGAGATCACAAAATAGCTTTTACAAATGGACTACCTGCATATTCAGACCCACTAAGGTTTCACCGTTGGGGATGCCTCCAACTGAGCTCATCCAACCAAAGGCCCCTCTTGTGCCGTCCGGATCCAGGGCATTCCTACCACTATTGCAAACCCAACCGACTCCCATTCCCCGCTCCTTCAATTGATCTAAATCAATGCTGGTAATACTCCTAATTAATTTGCTAAGTCGGAGCCATAATTGACCTTGTGGTGGCACTTTTGTCCTGGCTTATTCTTGCATGAACCGGTCCTTAGATCCAAGGCAAGCAAACCACCATAGCATCCAACCCAATCCACAAACCATGCTTGCTTAGATCTCCCAAGTCCCACATTACCCATTTAGCCAAATTCATAAATTCATATCATCCATAGGGTCATTAATTCATAATTAAGCCATTTGGTTGTTTTCCCATTCCAGTTAATTAGAGCAAAGCAAAAAGGTAAAATACCCTTCCAGACTCTACATTATATCCCAAACGACAAGGATGGTCAAACAAGACTAGTAAACACCTATAAATGGGTTTCCCATCAAATCAACACAAACATGCAGTTTTGCAACCAAAACATTTAAAAAAATAGGATCAAAATGTTCAAGAACACTTGCCTTGCTCCTGAACTTGGTTACGGTCAAAAGCTTCAAAGTTCAGGTAGTGGAGGTCCTTGACAGCACCCTCTAGCACAACACATTCTATTCCGCGCAATAGACATACAAAACAACCATTACAATCAATAAATGCTCATATATTGCTCAATATGCCATGACATGCATGATTAATGAAATTATGTGGTAAAACTTATTAATAAGTTGCTATTAATGTTTACTAGCTAGTTACAACAGTTCTAACAAGTTTTCACAGGATTGGAATAAATTTATATCAAATTGGGTTCAACTCAGGAATTTTTTCAGATTCAGACACCGGACTAGTCCACTGTCAGGGCCGAACTAGTCCACCATATACAGAATCTCCAATTTAGAGTTTTGTTGATCAGCGAGAATTGGGATTGAATTCATATGGAAATGTGAAAGTAGAGGGTGTACGACGTGGTTAGAGCTCCAAGGGTCAAGAATTCGACGTGAAACTCGAATCTTGACGATTAGGGATGATGATGGGGAATTGAGGGTGAATTGGTGATGAAGAATGAAAAGTCGATGAAGATCTTACTTGGTTGATCCTCCGTCGTGTTCTCCTTTTCCTCCTTACCGCTGGATCATCTCTTGATGGTGGCTCCAATGAACTAGGGTCAAGGGTTTCTTCAATTGTGGCAAAGACGTGAAAAGTTGGGGTTGTGGGTTGTTTATATAGAGGTGGAGAGGTAGGGTTTGATGGATTTCGAGTCTAAGGTGGGTGGAGGCTGAGGTGGGGTCCCACATGGGATCCTATGTGGTTGGCCACGAAGTTCTTGGGCCCAATTAAGGCAATGATCCAAAAACCAATCGTGGAGAAATAAAAGAATTCGAGTTGGTTTCTATGGACCGAACTAGTACGCTAGGGGCCGAACTAGTCTGATATTGAACAGAGACATTTTCGGACAAGTCCGTTGTGGCTTTGGACAAGTTCGATCTAGAACAGAAACAAAATCGGACAAGTCCGGGATAATAGACCGGACAAGTCATGGATGGAAAAGAAAAAGGTTTTTCGGACTGAAATTCAACAAGGAATGGACTAGTCCGCTTGGACCACGGACAAGTTCGAACAACATCAGAGACCAAACCGGACTAGTTCGTGCAATGTGCCGAACAAGTCCGAGCTCTGAAAGAAACTGAATTCCCTAAAGAAGAATAGGGTCACCAGACTAGTTCGGGGCTTTGGCCGAACAAGTTTGCACCCTCACAGTTTTAAATTGTTGTTTTTTCCTAAATTCATTTTAATCTTGTTCCTTTTATGTTGCTTAAGGTTAAACATCTATCAGAATGTATGCAATGCATGACAAATTAAAATGAGGGTGTTACAGTGGGGTCCCACATGGGCTCCTAAGGGGTGAGGCATGACGTTCTTGGGCCTAATTAAGGTAATTCACCAATAACTCATCATGGAGGAAAATTAGAATCCAAGTCGAAACCCGAAATACCAGACTAGTCCGTAGGAGGCAGGACAAGTCCTTTCGGAGTACAGAGAGCTTATCAGACATGTTCGGTCTCTTATCGGACAAGTCCGTCCAAGGAACAGTGTGTTCAACGAATAAGTTCGGTACTATGCTGGACAAGTCCGGGGCTTGTACAGTTTCGAAACCATACTACATTTTGGGATCTACCAGACATCTCCGAAGAGTTTCAGTAGCCATCATCGGACTAGTCTGAACATTATAACGAACAAGTCCAGACGGGGACAAAAACAAAACAGGATTAGTCCGTAACAATTAACGAACAGGTCCAGGGGACATCTGTAGCAAAATTGGACTAGTCCATAACAGGTAGCGGACAAGTCCGTTGACCTGAGGAAAACTTATTTAGGCCAGGGTTGGCGGGCATATCGGATTAGTCTGGGTACAAATCCGTACAAGTCCGTATCCCAACAGATCTTAGTTGGTGGTTTGCCTCTAATTCATTTGAGTCTTGTTTCTTTTTGTGTTGCATTATGTTAGACATGTATAAGAATGAATGCAATGCATGATGGATGAGAATGAGGGTGTTATAGAAGTTGACTGTGTTTGGTGCCAGAGAAGGGTAGGTCGACCCCCCTAGCCGGCCGACTTGTTCCTAGCCCTAATTGCGGTGTACATTGTTCAAGTGGCTGACAGGTGGGTCCTCTAACCATTTTAGGGCACTATACCATTGGATGCCCTCAGATACTCTTGTAGGTGGGCCATATTATCCATGTGCTACCACATGTCGGTGTCTGATTAGCTAGAAATGTATTCTTTAGGATTCCTCCCATGAATTCACTTCAATTCTGTATAAAATTCATGTATGCACCATTTTCTCCAAGTACAAGTGGATCTAGGTTAGTTCTAACTATGATGTGTGTAAGAAATATTTATTCCCTCACCTAATTGAGCTATATTGGTGGTCGAAATTGGTATATAACGACTGTCAACAAACTCCCCCAAGATTACCCTTTGCTGATCCCAAAGAAAAGATAAAGACTTAGGTTGTTGATCAGGAGTTGGTTCAATGTCCTATTTTGCTAAAATACCAAGTGCACAATTAAATACTCTACCTCGAATTGAATAAATTGGATATGGTACCTAACCCTTTTTCCTAGTCATTATGGGGCTTATGCCTCATCTATTTTCTTGGGTGGTTGGAGGACAGAAGAGCAAAGTGAGCTTGCATCACCTAATGTTTAAGTTTCACATAAACTTCCATAGAATTTCAAATGTTTGTTTTTGAATTTAGGTTCCTCAAATGATGCACTCAATCACTCCTATGCGGGAAGTGGTATTTGTATCCTCACCAAGGCAATGTCTTCCTCGTCCTACATCTAAATAAAACTTATATATGGAGCTTGGTAGGGATCAGGATTAGGCATATTCGCAACACATATATTGCTAAGTCAAAAGAGTAATCCATAGGAGAAAACAAATCATACTTTTGATCAAGATTTGTGCAAGTATGATGGAATATTTGTGGAGTGGAAGTAGGAAGATAAATCCTTTGTATGCACTCTCTTTTTGTGAGATGAAACATGGCTACTTATTCTCTCTTTTTTTTATCATGCTCTTGTACATGAGCTTGCATTTGTTTTTCTTTTTTTTTATAGCCATGTCTTATACTCCTCTTTTCTTTTTTCAAATATTTTGGAGAGAGTATTATGCATGGAAAGACATGGAGTATCTTTTTGGTGGTGGAATGGTATGATGGAATTTTGCTAACTTCTAGTGTAGAAGTTTAGCATGTGCTCGTGCAATTTTGATCTCAAAAGCATGAAAAGATTCTCACATTGGTCTATACTAGATTGACTAGGCTCAATGTGAAGGCACATAGCATATGCATAGGGTTGGACAAATTCAAATCATTATATGGCTTTGGTAGGAATTTATATCAAATGAGATACTCCCATTTTAAATTTTCTCCGTGACACTAAGTTTGACTTTGAACTAGGGTATAGCAGCTCTTATCACTATATCATACCCCACAACAACCTAGAATTGGACTTAACTTTTGCTACCCACAAATTCAAAGTTGAAGGCAAGAATATTCTAAGCCAATGAACTCAATACTTGGAGAATACTAAGTTGTATGCAGGGGACAAGAGAAAATAAAACAGAGCAACTATTCATCATTTCAACTTGTGCAAGGTAAAAATATTCTTACCTCACATCTTTTATTTTATTAGCCTAACCCATACCACATTTTATTTTTTATAGATGCAATGGTGGTGGAAAGAAAGAAATAAAATAAAGGAATGCCAATGGGGTGTCATACAAGTTACCTAAAAAGGGGGTCCTCCCCCAAGCCTGTTCTAGGTCAAGGTCCGCGATAGGGGTTGAAGCCCTAACAGCGGAGGTAGGCCGTGAGGTTGGCCTAACCTTGTTGCAGCATAGTTTCTGCCTTGGAGGGTTTAGTGTCGACGTTGTGTTGTCTCCCATGGGTTCTATGAGTGTGGTCAAGGAGAGTGTTGCCGATGCCGTTCATCCACACCTCATGGTCTGTCATAAATCGCGTGTAATCCTTTATTCGTTGGCTATGGTCATAATAACCTCTAACCACAAAGGAATAAGGTGTACCCATCATGTGTTGGGTGTGATCCGCCATTTCTTGTCTAAGGTTCAAATAACCTGGGGTCACAAAAGGAATAACATGCACCCAACATGTGTTGGGTTTGATCTATCGTTCCTTGGATTAAGGTTAAAATAACCCTTAGCCACGGAGGAACAATGTGCATCCAATGATGGTGGCAATTCCCTTGAGCTTGAATCGGTGCTTAGAATAGTGTGAGCATATAGATCCCACTTATTCATGGCAGCCCATTGGTCGCTCATAGGGTTTCTATGTCAAACCTCTGGCCTCGTAAAGCTATGATTGGCCCTCAGGATTAAATCCTGATAAGTTTCAACCATGCTGGATTACTCATTGGCTAAGAGATGGTTAATAGGTACCTCAAAATCGACTTCTTGTATGCCTATATAGAAATACTACTCTTGCACGCTTCCCCTCTTTGATAGTGAGGGATGGTTAGCTCTTGGCACTCGTACAACTGAAACTACGGGTGGGATGACCGAATTTGATTTGTACATCCGGAGAAGAAACACAATCAAAGATATATTGGGTTCAAATTCGAGTGCATTCATAAACATTGTGTTGTGCATTCATAAACATTGTTCATCCGGCTTGTCATGTGCTACAAGGCCTGTCTTTCTCAAAGACAACATCCTTTAAACCTCGGATGTGATCGCCCATAAGGAGTTTTTGAAGATTCCTCATACCAACATGTGCTAGCCATCTATGCCACAGCCAACCCATGTTGGTCTTTGCAATCAAGCATGTGTCAAGTTCGGCTTTATCTTTGTTGAATTCAACAAGATAAAGCTTTACCTTTAACACACCCTTGAATACAACCGAGTCACCACTCCTTCTAGAGATGGTCACACCCTCATTAGTGAATGAGCAATTATAACCCCTATCACATAATTGAGATATGGACAATAGGTTATAATCTAAGGAATAGACATGTAAAACATGAGAAAGAGTGTGTTGAGATTATATTGCAATTTTACCGGTACTGAGCACCCTTCCTTGGCTGTTGTCTCCAAAATAGATGCCTTCACTTGGATCTTCATTTACTTCATACTCAACCAACATCCTTCTTTCTCCGGTCATGTGATTGGTGCATCACTATCTAGCACCCATTTTGCTCCACCGGAGGAGTAGGCCTGCAAAAACAAATTGCGCCTTGCTTTTAGGTACCCAAGCTTGCTTGGGTCCTTTGAGTTTAGCTATAAGTGATTTGGGCACCCACACATGAGACTTGGTGTTCCCATGTCATGTCCCAACATATTTAGCATAAACTCTACCAAAATTACTTTTCATGAGAACATATGATGCGTCAAAGGTTCTAAACAATAGTTGTTGTTCATATGTGTTATGTTTTTTGTACTTATCAACATTAATAGGCTTTGTAACTTGAGAGGAGTTTCCCTTGACAAAAGTGATGTGTTCCTTGTTATTCTTGTGGCTTCTAGCATTTTGCTTCTCACCATAAGAATACCCAATGCCATATTTGACATTAGGAGGTCTCGTGGCAAAGTATGCACTGCGTGCATACTTGATCTTCTTCTTGTCAAATATGCCACTACGGGAAGGATGCTTTTCCTTTGTCGAGTTCGACTTATCCTTCAAGTTAGTGTCAATTTTACCACATGCACAAGTAATAGTAGTTTCAGATTTTAGGTGTTGAGAAGGTGAGCTTGAAGAGGATGAAGGGTCACTTTGTTTGAGTGACTCAACTTGTACCTCAAGGATCTTGTTAACTTTGGTTAAATTAGCATGTTCATCGTTGATGATAACATTTGAGTCGCTTAACTTCAAGCAAGCTTCCTTGCTTGAAGCTAACTCAAGCTCTAATGACTTGCTTCGCTCCTTTTCAAGTTCAAGGAGCTTTTTGATCTTAAGATACTCCTCCTTTTGAAGTATTATCATATCTCCTTGGTGATCAACAAGCTCCTCCTTATCAATAAGTTTATCTATCAAGAATTTCATTTTTGCTGCAGTTTTCTTATCTAAGCCAACAAGCATATTTTCATTATCACTATAAGCATCACTATCGCCAGAGTAAGAATGCGAGGAGGAAGATTTAGTTGTTACCTTTCTTATACATTCCTTCACCATTAGACATGTGATGTTGTCCTTCCTTGCAGCAATAGTTGGGAAGAGCATGGATTTCTTGGTTGTCTTCTTAATGGCTATGCTAGCCATCTCCTCTTCCTCTTCGGATGAGGACTCATCATTGGACTCCCACTAATTTCCTAGGTGTGCCTGTCCAATTTGCCTTTTCTTCTTCAACATCTTCTTTGGTTGAGGCTTTGTATCCTTGGTCTTCTTCTTGTTTTATTCATAAGGACAATCAACTATAAAGTGGTCATATTCACCATAGTTATAGTAGCGCGCCTCAACTTCGGTCTTGATTTGTCTTTGTGTCTTACTGCATTTGACTTACCACCTTGTCTTATTTTCATCATCTTTTTGAATTTCTTCATAAAGAGGATCATATCCTCTTCATCTATATCACTGCTTTCGTCGTCGCTGTCCTCTTCTTGTTGTGCTTCTTGAGATTCTTTTGACATGGGCTTGCAAGTGGACTTCAACGCGACTCCTTTCTTTTCTGCCGAGATGAGGTCGGCAATATCTTTGACATGTTTTGCTTGCTTTTCCATCATCTAAAAATTTATAATCTTTCCAAGCAATTCATCTGGGGTCATTTTCTTGTACCCGGTACTTTCTCTAATCATCAAACATAGAGTCACGTTGCAAGGCATGAAGGCTCTGAGAATTAGCTTCACCACCTCGTGATCGTTCCACTTTTTGCATCCATAGGCTCGAACTTTAGTAATGAGAGTCTTCAACCGATTGTACATGTCTTGCGGTGACTCATCTTCTTCTATGGCGAATCTTCCCAATTCACCTTCGATTATTTCAATCTTGGCCTCTCGCACATGACGATCGCCTTCATATGCAGTTTGTAATTTGTCCCATATCTCTTTTGCGATTTCGAGTCCATCCACTTTGGTGAACTCGTCTCGACTTAATGATGTAGTTATGACAGCTGCAACTTGAGGGTTCCAATGGATAGCTTGTTCTTGGCTTGGTGTGAGTTCTTCATCGTCATCCGGGATATCTATCCCTGTACACACTATATGCCACAAGCGCGGGTCAAGTGATACTAAATGCATCTTCATATTTTGCCTCCACATTGAATAATCGTTGTCGTCAAAGAATGGGGTTTTTCCTAAAGGAATTGATAAACAATGGTTATTATTGGAATTCAAACGATTATAATTAAAAGGATATCGGGAGTAGTCGGTGTGACTACTCCCCTTCTTCTTCTTCTCATCATCGATATTTATCTTCCCTTTGGAGAGCGCCTTCTTCTTAGGAGCGCCTTGAGTTCAAGTGTCTCCTCATCATCATCTTCAAAGTCTTGGATGGCATTGACGAGCTTCTCCGACTTTTGATTCTTTTCATCTTCAACTTTCTCTTGGTTGAAGTTCTTGTGCACATTCTTCATGTTCGACATCTTCTCTTCAAGCGATTGGTCTCTTTTTGAAGAGTCTCGTTCTGATACCAATTGAATGCATCCTAGAGGGGGGGTGAATATGCTTTTTGAACTTTTCGCCGGAACCTAAAACACTTATCAACCTGATGAAACACAGGGAGATCGGGCTAGTGTGGTAGGGAGCAGACTAGTCCGGTGTATGCGGACTCGATTGATCAAGTTTGGTCAATGATTTCGATCAAGGTACTCTATGTAGTGGAAATTAAGTTACAAATAGAGTGTATTGCTTCAATGAAACTAGATGTGGCACAAGTTAACTTTAGTTTTGAAGCTTTAACATAAGTTTAACAAGATCGAGCAAACCCAAGATTGCAATGAATAATAAGAACAAAACAAAGGACACAATGATTTTTCTTCCGTGGTTCGATTCCACAGAGGAAATCTACGTCCACGTTGAGGAGTCTACAGAGGACAATGTCTTCACCAACCCTACCCTTGTCGAATTGCCACGGAGGCCGATTCTCTTTCACTAATCACAAAGGGGGTAAATAACCGTGTTTAAGGGGCCTTCTCACAAGTTGAGGGCTCCCCAAGATTTATAATTCACAACTCCACAAAACACACTAAAAATATGCAATAAAACAGCGAGAGTATGTGAGAGAATCAAACCCAAGAGCTCAAGACATGAATAACGTGTCTCTCCTTTGATCTATGGTCAATCCTCAAGGATTTGATCTTTCTTGCGTTGGATCTTGTGGAGAGACGTGTTTTCTAGGCTTTTGGAAGGTGTGACGGCGCAGGGGGCGTCGAGAGAGTTTGATTCAGGATCGTGCACCTCTATTTATACTAGGGTTTCCAAAGGTTACCATTAGGGTTTACAAAGTCCGGACTAGTCCGTGGTGGACTCCGGACTAGTTTGGTGTGCACCATGTGGGAAACCCTAAGTGTCCTGAATTATCGGACTTGTCCGGTAATGAACGGACTAGTCCGCTTTAGTCTCTAAAGATGTTGGGACAAGTCCGACACATATTGGACTAGTCCGGCATGGCGAAACCCTTAGTGAATTGAGGACAAGTGCGCACTTGGAGGACTTGTACGATTTTAGTTAGAGAGGATATCGGACTAGTCCGGATAAGATCGGACTAGTTCGGTGTCGTGGAATTTTGAGGGACTAAGGACAAGTCTGAAATGGGGGGAGGGACTTGTCCGATGTTAGCCAGTGGGGATTTCAGACTAGTCTTTGGAATATTGAACTTGTCCAATGTTGATCAAAAGGATTATCGGACTAGTCCGGGCTTTATCGGACTAGTCCGGCGCGGACAAGTCTACACTGGGAGGACTTGTCTGATCCTGGACTGAGAGGTTATCGGACTAGTCCGGTGATAATCATACTAGTCCGGACATGTGTAAACTTGTGTAGTGAGAGTGATTTCTTTTGCTTGAGCTCTTGGGGTGTGTTTCTCCAACACACTCCATACACAAAAAGTATTGTATTCATCTTCTTGAGCTCTTTTTAACTTAAATCTTCACTCTCCTTTCTTTTTGCGCTTTCTTCATAATTTTATTGAAAATTTTGTTCATCTCAACAATTTCGTTAGGATCTCATTTGTTTGTCATAAATCAACCAAAACCCACAGGGGATGCCTAGATGCACTTTCAGAAGTCATGTGTGGCATCTGAATCAAACAACACAAATGTTGGCTACTCCCGTAGACTGAACATACCCGCCAAAATAGGTTCTCCCACCAGAACATCCTTAATCGCGACATAATTGACATTGCACACTTTCCGTGATGTTTTCCCTTGCTGACCAAATGATTTCTTTGCCACTTGAAAATATGTGGGGCTGCTGTCCCGTTTGGTCACATGACATTCCGGTGTCAAAAGAGCCACATCACTACTAGTATCATGCGGTGTGATATCAGGATCTTCATAAGATGATGATGGAAGAGATAGTTGATGTTGTGACTGTTCTGGATGAACATTCTCCCACAATTGAATGTCAAATTGAAGTTCTGGTGCTTGACTCACAGATCGACTTCCTTGGTCGGGCTATAATAAGTACACCGTCCGATCCTCCTGAGGAACTTCACAAACAATCTCCTGTGATATGCTCCTCTTTCTCTTCTCCTCCTTATAGCGAAGAGTTGCATCTTCCTGAACAATAGCGGCGTAGACCAATTCATTATAGTTGCCGTTATTGAACAACGCTAGTTAAGCTCGAACTTTAATGTTTAACCCTCGAAAGAAGCATCCACACTTCAACTCCTCTGTATTAGCATACTCGGGCGCATATTGAGCCAAACTATTGAATGTCCTAGAGTATTCATAAGCACTCATCTCCCCTTGCTTTAACTCCACAAACTCCTCCAACTTTGTTTTAATCATCCCATAAGATATGTGACGTGCACAGAAACCATCACGGAACTCCGGCCATGTCACACAATGACCATCAGGGAGGGTGGTGGGATATTCAGCCCACCATGCTCCTGCAGCTCCATGAAGTTGTTGGGTAGTAAACAAAGACTTCTGATACTCATCACACTGGAGTAACTCAAACATGGCTTCAATCACACGGAGCCAATGAACTAACTGTTTGGAAATTTGCGGTACGCTACTCTAGCAATTCCACCGCATCACCCAGGAAACATGCGAGTACAGAGGTCATAGATCATTACCACTAGACACGCAGCGCAGCGGAATGTAGACGCGCGTCAGTGTAGGAGAAGTAGACGATCTCGTTCGTCTCCTGCTCCCCTTCTCCATAGCAGCAGTAGATGAACACATTCGTTGTAGCTGATAGGCGCAGCAGTAGCAGTAGCGCCTCCACAGAGTCCACATGTACGGAGAGGAACGCCGTGCGCCGGTGTGCTAGCACCGCGCGCGTAGCTTTGGTATCAGCGTGAGGCCTTCGAGGGGTGGCGTGTAAAAGCCCAACTTTCCAAAAATTCAAAGTTCAGTTAGGACAAAAAATTTTGAATGACAAAAAGCATTAAAAAGGAATTGAGAAAAACAAATTAATTCAAACTCGAAATGAGGAAATTCAAAAAAATAAACTTAGCTACTGTTTAAATAAAGTTTACATGAAGATTTGAATTGACCAATAGATTCCAAATAGCATCCCTTCAATGTTTCATAATTTTTGAAGCAAGTTTGCTATTTAATTAAATAGCTTCATTGAATTCAACACAAATTCAAATTCGTATTTGAATTTAAATGAAACTTTGTCAAATCAACTATGGGAGTTCAAAATTAAATTCTATATGATTAATACAGACATCCCACAAATATCTAGCAAATTTTGGAATGAATTAGGTGGCAGAATTGATGGGGCAAGGATGAAGATAAGGTGGGACCCACTTGTCATCGAAAGCAAATGTTTTGGCTCTCCAAGTGACACCACATTGCATGCGGCAGCTGCTTGCACTGTTGTGGCCAACTCCAGCTGCCCCAGCTCGACATGGACTCCTACTTATACCCCCTCCGTACCCCTGCCTTGATCTTTCTTCACCTTGTAGTCTCCAGCACCATTTTCACTTCTCTCCCGATTCCTTCTCTGTCCAGCCGATTTGCAGCAAAGGTACTCCGTGTTAAGCACTTTTCTTTGCCTCTCCTCACTCCCCAACCTCTTGCGCAGCATTGTCATCCATTTCTTGCACAGATACGCCATCCTCGAAGCTGTTAACTTTGAAACCGAGGCCGCCGGAAATCTCCCCTGTTTTGCCGCGCCTCTGCTCATCGTCGACCCGATGATACGGCCATCATCTCGCCTCGGTCCTAGAAGGAAAAATGTTCACTTACTCATGTTATAGCTGCTCGTAAAGTTTCGGCCCATGCCATGCCTCCTAGCCCCCGTATTTGCTTTTCTCCCGATGAACTTCGATTATGAGTAGAGTTGCTTCGCGTGTGAAATTCCTTCTATACAGTTAATTATTCCTTGTGCACCTGTGCTATGTTGTTCTATATGGCCAGACGCATCACCTTGAACAGGGGTCATTGAGTTTGATCGGGTATTCACACCGGAATCCTATTTTTCCCCAACCGCGGATTTTTCCCTCCTCGGTCCGTAGTCGCCGCCAGTTTCCAAGCCTTTTCTCTCCCTCTTATGGCCAGATTCATGTTCCCCATTCTTCCATGAATCTTCCCAAGGTCTTCCCGATCAGTTTCACCCACCGAAGGGCTCGACTGACATGGCCGAAACCCTAATCGCCGCCGCTGGCGTCGCGCAATCCTTTCCGGCCATTGCCGGCGTGCGCTGTCCCCACCGGCGTGCACACCACCTCAAAATAGGGTTAGGCGGCGAGTTTGGCGATGAGACATACCATGGATCGATGGGCGGCAAGAGCTCCGGCGAGGCGCCGCCGCGGTCGTGCGCCTGGCGGGAGGTAGACGACGACCCCGTGGGGCCCCATTGTCAGTGGAAGCGCAGCGCGCGCCCGGATCAGCTGCAGCTCAGGGATCTTTTGTGACCACGCGGTTAACCCAGTAACCCTACGGGTTGCCGCCCAGCAATTGGTCCATTTTAAACCCGTGGACCTCATTGGATTATTCAAACATTTCCCATTTGAAATTTATTTCAGATTTTGCCCCAGCTTGGAAAATCCATAACTCCTAGTAGAATTGTCCAACAATTCCCAAATAAATTTTGTTAGAACCATCATGAAGAATACTTTCCAGTGGTGCACTTGGATTTGTATGAAAGTGCATATGAATTTCTCCATAATTCAAATAAGCAAAATGCCTATAGAATTAATTCCTATGGTTCTGCTCTTTGGAAAAATACCAAAATTTTCAGAACCTTCATTTGAATATACTTGAACCCCAGTAAAAATTTCAGTGTCATTGGACTTCATTTACATGGTCTTATCACCTGGGTATTCTCTATGCACATAAAAAATAGTCAAATTCATTTAGAGTTTGGACAGTAACTTGTGCAAACTTCTAAACTGAATAACTCTTAGTATAAAGCGTCAAAATTTGTCAAACAAATTTTGTTGGTTTGATCTTTGTCCACACCCACCAGAACTACAACCAAATCTTCATAAAAATCTCTAGATCTTCCTGTAGAGCCCTTTAAAGCAAAATAATGTTTGATTTTTATCTGATAATTCATTTCATAGAAAACTATGAAATTTTGCCAAAATGTTATTTAGTAAGTTTCTGAATTCCTGTAAAAATTTCAGTATCATTAGACTTTAATAATCTAGTTTAATCTGGAGATTTTCTTAACAGGTCATAGAATGCCCAAAAACATCAGAACTATTTCAGAAATTTATCCAAAATTCTAAATTCAAAATCTTCCAATAGGAAGCTTATAAATTTATGAAACAAATTTTCCTAGAACCAGTTAGAAACCCTCTGTATGGTACAACCACTGGTAGCCATGATAGACCTCCAGAATTACAACCAAAATTTATAGAATGCTTTTACTTGTTGGAGTTTTATAGACAACAAGCTTCCTTGAACATCTCCTATTTTCGATCCAGATCTTCCCCGTAGTACCTAGTCTCCCCTGTAAAATTTCCAGAACCATTGGGCTTAAATTAATATACTTAACTGTCTTTCCTTTGAGCTATAACATAATACCGTTATTGATTAACTTGCATAATTCCTTGCATATCGATTATTTGCTACATGAAGTCATCCCTCTGGAGATTAACTTTGACACAGTCTCGCAACCAGGCAAGGCCCGGTTTGCATTTAAGCGCTATTACAAAATTTTTGATTTGTATCACCTATGTCTAGCGTGAGTATTGTGCATTAGGGCTAAGGTGATTGAAAATCCACTTGCATGACCAGATCAAACCATGAAGTATTTGGATAGTTGTCAAGTCATCGTGTAGACTATGCTATGCTAAATGTTGTATAGGATTTGATAGAAGTCGAGTAGTTGGAATCTACTCGCATGGCTAGGACTTTTTCACACGGGATTGGTTCAAAGAGAATGGAGTAGTAATCTGAAAATGAGACAGGGCAGGGGCGTAGGATGTAGCAAGACGTGGTCTTGGGTGCATAGCCCTGCCTGTGTTGGTTAAGGACCGATCCGTATGCCGCCCTGCTGAGCAAGTTTGAACTGTACCGGAGTCATGATGGATATATGGGGTCCAGGAAACCGATGTACCTTGGGAAGCTTTTGTTGAGACTTTTTCGATCGCCTCAGGCTTTTGGCCGCAGCACAGTAGACAGAAACTCGCTCACGACATCTTCACTGTGGAGGGGTACACCGTGATTGGGGATACTGTCCTATACGATTGTATTGATTCAACTTGGGCGGAACTTGAGAAAGGTGGCTGCGTACGACGTCCGTGGAGTGCACCAATGTGACTTCCAGTACGGGCGTACCTGTCGTGTTTTCCAGGTATCATTGATTCGAATCCCCATCCCTCGCGGTTATGAGTATCACTTGTTCACTGAGTTGTGACGTAGTAAATACTTGCACTTGGGATGAGAATTAATTGTTGCTGTTATAAACATTATATTATCATGGTATTACTATGTTGTATGTATTAGTATAGTGCTCACTAAATTTAATTTCCACCTTGGGCATGCAGCATCGAGATGAAGCGTTTCTTGTTTGATTGTGGAGTTACGATGTTGCCCCGCACAAGGATTAAGCTGCTGCTATAAATCTGAAAATAAGGACCCACATTTAGGCGAGTCCATTATGCAAATCTGCCATCCTATGTTTATGTCTTTACCCTCATGTAGAGATTCATGTTTAGGTGAGACGGTTAAGTATTGTTGAGCCTTCGTGCTCACGGTTGCTATATAAGTTGTTTCGCAGGTACTAACCTCTATGCTTATGATTATGGTTGTCCGATGAGACTCGGGACTCTCCGAGTAATATACTCATGTGGGAACCATGCCACTGCTGTTTGGTTTTCATGGCTAGTGAGGAGCATCCGTGGGCTGGATAGATTGGGTGGCTTCTCTTTTGCTTATTAGACTGGAGTACGAGAGTTGTAATCTTATCTTCCGCTGTAGTTTATTTTTATAACTATTTGTAAACTGAACATCTTTGTAAATTTCAGCAAATGATTTATGTAATACGCATTCCTTTACATGTGTGTTGTTGGGTGTCGCATCGCACGGCACCACCCAATGCGATTCCTGGAAAGTGTGGACTCCGGTCCCCAAAGACGTGGTATCAGAGCCACATTGGGAATAGCACGCTTATAATGGATCGTATTACAAGAAAAACATAGGATACAGTGAGGATACGATCCTAGGCCCACATAAGGACTATATTAGCATAAGTTATTAAGGTGGCAAAAGTAACTTATGTGTTATTATATTCTATAACGACGCTCCGACGTCAAGTAAGAGGTAAGGTACGCCAATGCAAGCGGATCAATTGCGTTAAGCTCACCATGCGAGAGGTAGCATGAAAAATCTTTCCGTGGCTTTCAACGGAAGAGTCAATATGAGTCTCTGATACTTTCGATGTTTCTGAGAACATATGACACGTGGTACACCAGCGTGCTTCAAAGTTAGTGGGAGCCCCCGTCGGGTGGGACATAACCCGATGTGCCTCCTACTGGTGCAGCACTATGCAAAGACATGGGACCCGTCGGGTGGTAGAATACCCGGTCATGTACCTTGATACGTGGTGTTACTTGAGGCGGACCGTATGGAACGATACGGGACAAATGTTTTTACTTTCCTATATATTATTGTAAACTGTTCGCCCGTGCGGGTTGTGTCGTACGACACCATATGGTTGATCAATAGTTTGTGTGTCATGACAGGTACACTGACCACATGATCGTATTGCATTTAAAAATCGTTTGCGTGTGAACGTCGTTAAGGCCACCATTGAGACGTATGCCGAAATATTGCCTTAGAATTTTTGCTTTGAGAGGCACGTAGTACCGACATATACTCCATTGATGCATTAACCAGTATTTTGTAAAATGGAACCAAGAAGATGTAAAACTACTTATATTATCTATCGAGCTCTGGGTTTGAACTAAGTTTTCAAATTTGGGGTAGATTTTGAAGTCACCAACTCAGAAACAGAGTGTTCTGTTTTCTGCCGTAAGAAGACCTGACTTTGAGAAACCATATCTCCCAATAGGAATTCCAATGAAGGTTTATAATACATGGATGGAAAGTTTAGGAAGTCCTTTAAAACTGTTATGTTCAACTCCAGAACTGAATTTCCCTCTAACCTGTTCCAAATTTCAAAGTTCCACACTCTGCCAAATCTGGACAAAAACTAGAACCCTCTCTGGACTCCTGCTTGTTTTCACCATATCTCACTCTAGAAATTCGAGTCGGGTCATGCTAGACATTTCTGGAATCCTTGTAATACTTATTACAATTTTGTAGATTGTGGCTTTTCTAAATTATGCTGTTTTATATCTGGAAATTGTGGCCCAAATTCAGCGTAAACAAAGGAGATGCTGTCAAAATTTTCCAGAAAAACTGTCAGATTTACGATACCATATCATATCAACCAGAAACAATCTGAAGGCAAACCAATACTTTTTGGAAAGGTATTGAAGTGTACTTCAACTTTGTAGCTCACCTCAAGATCTGATTCTGCCATTTACTGGGTAAAATTTGTGTTTGAGTACCTGGTCAGGTTTCAACAGAAACTTTATCGGTTTGATATAATTTGGTCTTGTTATGAATCTGGTCCTCGAATTCACTTCGAGAAGTTTCGTAGTGGATCAGTTGACAATACTCAACTATTTACCAGTGGAATTGATGGTTCGACCAACTCGGACCTCTTTTCTTTTACGGCCATGTTTGTGTCATATTGAAAATAAACGTGTGTATTCGCATGATAACGCGCACAACGCCCCGTCGCGACCAACAATAGTCGAAATGAACTTCGATCCATGGAGTTCATTATTTTGGAACTCGCTATTGTAACATTGGTCCAGGGATGATGTATTGTGTATCAAGTTTATACTTTATCAATATATGACCGTTAAGCAAATTTAGTTATGAATACACACACTATTGTTTTCATCCTAGTGTGATCTTGCAATATCACGTCTCATGTTGCATTAATGACTGTAACTGCAGAATGGTGCGCACTCGCACCACTTACGAGGTCGGTGGTTCAAATAAGGGAGGGTATGACTCCCGAGTGCCGGAACAACCGGCGCAACAGCCACCTCCATCTCCCCTTACATTGGCGGATGATATCGCAGCCATGCTGAGTTTGCGCGATGAGCGGACCGAACTGCTGCAAACCCTCGTGCAGATTACGTCCAATCAAGGGGGACGTCAAGCCGAATGCAATCATCAACCTCAGCAAGCAACATATCAAGAATTCTTGGCGACTGCACCCCCCCCCCCCCCCTCCGTATTCAGTGGTGATGGTGAACCTCTAGATGCGGTCCATTGGCTCCGCACCATTGAAGCTAAGTTTGGACTGCTGCAGTGCAGTGACCCTATGAAGGTTTTATATGCGGCACAACAACAACATAGCATCGCTGGTGCTTGGTGGGCGAACCACATCACCTCCTTGGCCGCCGGACAGCACGTCACTTGGACAGAGTTCCGGAAGGAATTACATGCCTATCATGTTCCTCCTGCCATTGTGAGAAGGAAGCTTCAAGAATTTCTTGATTTGAAGCAAGGAGAAATGAGTGCTCAAGAATACTTCAAAGTTTTTGTTAACCTAGCGCAATATGCGTCGGAGTATGTGAGTACGGAGGATCAGAAGCGAGAGTTCTATCAGGGTCTAAGCCCCATGTTGAAAGAAAAGCTTGCATTGTTCAATCATGGCTCATTCAACGCTATGCTTAATGCTGCGATTACGCAAGAGGATGCCACACATGAGCGGATCGCGGAGGAGTCCAAGAAGAGACTTGCTGTGCAGGACATCACACATTATGTTCCTCAGAAATACCGTATGGTGTACTGATCACTGTCCGGTTAGATACGGCAGCCGGCTGCACAACCGAGTTCATATCGGAGTCGGCCGTTTGAAGTATCAGATTTTCAGCCAGCATTACATCAGCAGCAAGAACCGTCCGAAATGGTTCCAGGGGCATCTATCTCACAGAGAGATGCAGGACAATTCAGGCCTCAAGTCAGCGGGCCGTTGAATCAGTATAGGTGCTCCACATGTGATCGTGTGGGGCACTATACCCAGGATTGCCCAGAGAAGATCTTGAGCAGCAGGCAAGTACTAGTACAACGGTGTATTCAGTCCCGTATTCAACCAGAGAAGAGAGCACGGCAAACCGGAAGTGTTCAACACATAGCAATCGAGAGTGTTCCGGAGGGAGCACCGGTGCTAGCGGGCATGTTTGCTATCAAAGACATACCCGTCCTCATACTCTTTGATTCTGGTGCTACCCACAATTTTATCAGTAAATCATGTGTGGATCAGCACCAATTATCCACCAATACTCCCAAGAAAAGTTATCTTATAAGCTCACCAGGTGAAAGTATCTCGGCTAGTCAGATTGTTCCCCGAGCAGCTTTATGTTTGGTGGGCAAAATATATCCAATGTCGCTGATTATATTGGATGGATAGAATATCAACAAAATATTGGAGATGTCATGGTTAAACCATTACGGTGCCATTCTTAATATCGATACCCGGACTATCCAAATTGACTCTCCGATGCACGGACAACACGAGATGTTTTTGGACAGTTTGGAGCAGGACAGTGCAGCTACATGGAACACGGAAGCAACTAAACTTGAAGATATTCCGGTGGTCCTTGAGTATCCCAATGTGTTTCCCGATGATTTACCGGGCATGCCGCCCGAACGTGACGTTGAGTTCAAGATTGAACTTGTACCAGAAACCACACCGATTTCTCGAAGTCCGTATCGAATGGCGCCTAATGAGCTAGCTGAATTAAAGGAGCATTTGAAAGGCCTTTTGGACAAGGGTTTTATTCACCCAAGCTCATCACCTTGGGGCTTCTCAGCGCTGTTTGTCAAGAAGAAGGATGAAACATTGCGGTTATGTGTGGATTATCGAATGCTCAATGCCGTGACTATAAAGAACAAGTACCTGCTGCCCCGCATCGACATTTTATTCGATCCACTTGTTGGTGCGAAGGTGTTCTCAAAGATGGATCTTTGGTCCGGAAATCATCAAATAAAAATCTGACCGGAGGATATACCGAAGACGGCATTCTCGACGAGATACGGATTATACGAGTATCTCGTCATGTCTTTTGGTCTCACCAACGCTGCGGCTCACTTCATGTATCTCATGAACTCAGTATTTATGCCGGAATTGGACAAGTTCGTCGTGGTCTTCATCGACGACATATTGGTTTATTCCAAGTCAGAGGAAGAGCATGTTGAACATTTGCATATGTGTTACAACGGTTGAGAGATCACAAGTTATACGCAGAATTCAGCAAGTATGAATTTTGGATCACCCAAGTGCCATTCTTGGGGCACATTATTTCAGCTGAAGGCATCACTGTGGACCAAAGTAAAATTGTTCAAGTACTGAAATGGTAATCTCCAAAGTCAGTACATAAAGTCCGAAGTTTCCTCGGTTTAGCGGGATATTATCGGAGGTTCATCCCGAGATATTAAAAAATCGCTAAGCCGATGACGGAGCTGCTGAAAAAGGGAACCAAATATATTTGGAGTTCAGCTTGTGAAGAAGCGTTCAAGTTATTAGTACATCACCTTACAACAACCCCGGTTCTTGCTCAGCCAGACACGACAAAACCATTTGACATTTATTGCGATGCATCCGGCATCGGACTTGGCTGTGTTCTTATTCAAGAAGGACGTGTGGTCGCATATGGATCTCGACGACTCCGAAACCACGAGCAGCACTATCCGACCCATGACCTTGAGCTCGCTGTCGTGGTATTGCCATTAAAAATGTGTAGGCATTACTTGCTTGGAAATCTTGTACACCTCTACACCGACCACAAGAGTTTGAAATACATTTTCACACAGAAGGATCTGAATATGAGACAAAGAAGGTGGTTAGAGTTGATGAAATATTACGAAATTGAAATTTACTACCAACCCGATGAAGCGAATGTGGGTGCCGACGCGCTCAGTCGGAAAGCCCATGTCCACAATATCACCATGGCTGAAACAGAAGATGAGGAACCATGTCTGTATGTGATTCCATATGGGGTTCTGAATAATCTTGCTCTCATTTCCACCATCCCAGAGGAAATTATTGAAGCCCAAAAGAAGGACAAGGGTATGTCACACATACGAGAAAGAGTGGACAGCGGGGAAGTAAAATGTTTCTGGAAAGATGACCACGATACATTATGGTTCAAGGAACGTATAGTTGTTAAGCTCCGAAAGAAAATATTGGATGAAGCTCACATGTCAAAATTTTCTATTCATCCAGGCAGCAATAAAATATATCAAGATTTAAAGACCAAGTTTTGGTGGACACAGATGAAGCGGGAAATAGCGAAGTACGTATCCGAGATTGATACGTGTCGGCGAGTGAAGGCCGACCATATGAAGAAAGCGAGACAGCTGCAACCGCTGAATATTCCGGCATGGAAATGGGAGGATGTGAGTATGGATTTCATAGTTGGATTGCCACTCAAATTCCAGAAGCATGGTTCGATTTGGGTGATAGTCGATCGACTAACCAAATCAGCACACTTCATTCCGGTAAATGTCGGATTCAATGCCAAGAAATATGCGGAGTTGTACATATCAAGAATTGTGTGCCTACACGGCATTCCTCGCACGATTATTTCAGATCGAGGCTCGCTGTTCGTTGCTCATTTCTGGGAGCAACTGCACGCCTCGTTGGGTACCAAACTGATTAGAAGCTCCGCATATCACCCCCATACCAATGGACAAACTGAAAGGGTGAACCAGGTCCTTGAAGACATGTTGCGTGCATGTGCCATCCACCACGGTAAAAATTTGGACGATCATTTGCCGTTGGCGGAATTCTCGTACAACAACGGCTATGAAGCGATTATCAAAATGGCACCATATGAAGCTCTATACGGCCGGAAATGCCGCACACCGCTGAATTAGTGTAAGTCCGTCAAGAGGGTGAAGTTCGGGATTGATCTAGTCAACGAAGCCGAGGAACAAGTTAGGATCATTCAAGCAAATCTAAGAGCGGCTCAATCTCGACAGAAGGCTTATGCGGAAAAGCGGCATCGACCGCTGCACTTTTATGTCGGGGATCACGTGTACCTCCGCGTGTCACAGATGAAAGGAATTCACCGGTTCGGAGTAAAAGGAAAGCTAGCTCCCCGGTTTACTGACCCGTTTACTATCACAGAGAAGTGCGGACCTGTGGCTTATCGATTGAAATTACCAGCATCTCTCGCTGGTGTACACGACATTTTCCACGTATCTCAGCTCCGGAAATGTCTTAAGTTCACAGCTGCAGTCCACACCAACGACATCGGCAAATTGCAACAGGATTTGACGTACTCCGAACATCCGGTTCAGATTCTCGATGAGAAGACTCGAACAACGCGGAACCACACGCTTTGGTTCTATAAAGTGTTATGGAGCAACCATACTGTTGAAGAAGCGACACGGGAATCCGAAGAATATCTCCGCTCCAACTATCCGGATTTCTTATCGTCTCATATCCGGTAATTTCTCTCCTACTTCCGTCTCTTCATTGTAACCTCGGGACGAGATTCTTTTTAAGGGGGGGGGGGGAATGTAAAAGCCCAAATTTCAAAAAATTCAAAGTTCAGTTAGGACAAAAACTTTTGAATGACAAAAAGAATTAAAAAAGGAATTGAGAAAACAAATTAATTGAAACTCCAAATGAGGAAATTCAAAAAAAAATAAACTTAGCTACTGTTTAAATAAAGTTTACATGAAGATTTGAGTTGACCACTGGATTCCAAATATTCCAAATAGCATCCCTGCAAAGTTTCATAATTTTTTAACCAAGTTTGTTTTTTAATTCAATAGCTTCATTGAATTCAACTCAAATTCAAATTCATATTTGAATTTAAATGAAACTTTGTCAAATCAACTATGGGAACTCAAAATCAAATTCTATATCTTTAATACAGACATCCCACAAATATCTAGCAAATTTTGGAATGAATTAGGTGGCAGAATTGATGGGGCAAGGATGAAGATGAGGTGGGACCCACTTGTCATCCAAATCAAAGTGCTGTTTTGGCTCTCCAAGTGACACCACATTGCATGCAAAGTCCAGGCAGCTGATTGCACTAATGTGGCCGACTCCAGCTGCCCCCAGCTCGCCCTAGCCTCCTACTTATACCCCCTCCATGCCCCTGGCTTGATCTTTCTTCACCTTGAAGTCTCCAGCACCATTTTCACTTCTCTCCTTATTCCTTCTCTGTCCAGCCGATTTGCAGCAAAGGTACTCCGTGTTAAGAACTTTTCTTTGCCTCTCCTCACTCCCCAACCTCTTGTGCAGCCTTGTCATCCATTTCTTGCACAGCTACGCCATCCCCAAAGCTGTTAACTTCGAAACCGAGGCCACCGGAAATCTCCCCTGTTTTGGCGCGCCTCTGCTCATCATCCACCAGATGATACGGCCATCATCTCGCCTCGGTCCTAGAAGGAAAAAGGTTCGCTTACTCATGTTATAGCTGCTTGTAAAGTTTCAGCCCATGCCATGCCTCCTAGCCCCCGTATTTGCTTTTCTCCCGACGAACTTCGGTTATGAGTAGAGTTGATTCGCATGTGAAATTCCTTCTATACAGTTAATTATTCCTTGTGCACCTGTGCTATGTTGTTCTATATGGTCAGGCGCATGACCTCGAACAGGAGTCATCGAGTTTCATCGGGTATTCACACCGGAATCCCATTTTTCCCCAACCGCGGACTTTTCTCTCATCGGTCCGTAGTCGCCACATGTTTCCAAGCCTTTTCTCTCCCTCTTATGGCCAGATTCTTGTTCCCCATGCTTCCATGAATCTTCCCAAGGTCTTCCTGATCAGTTTCACCCACCGTAGGGCTCGGCTGACATAGCCGAAACCCTAATCGCCGCCGCCGCCGTCGCACAAGCCTTTCCGGCCATCGCCGGCGTGCGCTGACCCCACCGGCGTGCCCAGCACCTCGAAATAGTGTTAGGCAGCCAGTTTGGCGAGGATACATAACATGGATCGATGGGTGGTGAGAGCTCCGGCGAGGCGCCGCCACGGTCGCGCGCCTGGCGGGAGGTAGACAACGACCCCGTGGGGCCCTGTCGTCAGTGGAAGCGCAGCGCGCACTCGGATCAGCTGCGGCTCGGGGATCTTTTTTGACCACGCGGTTAACCCTGTAACCCTCCATGTTGCCACCCAGCGATTGGTCCATTTTAAACCCGTTGACCCCATTGGATTATTCAAACATTTCCCAGTTGAAATTTATTTCAGATTTTGCCCCAACTTGGAAAATCCATAACTTCTAGTAGAATTGTCCAAAAATTCCCAAATAAATTTTTTTAGAACCAGCATGAAGAATAATTTCGAGTGGTGCACTTGGATTTGTATGAAAGTCCATATGAATTTCTTCATAATTCAAATAAGCAAAATTTTAATACAATTAATTCCTATAGTTCTGCTCTTTGGAAAAATACCAAAATTTTCCAGAACCTTAATTTTAATATTCTTGAACCCCAGTAAGAATTTCAGAGTCATTACACTTCATTTACATGGTCTTATCACCTGGGTATTCTCTATGCACATAAAAATAGTCAAATTCATTTAGTGTTTGGATAGAAACTTGTGCAAACCTCTAAATTGAATAACTCTCAGTATAAAGCGTCAAAATTTGTCAAACAAATTTTGTTGGTTTGATCTTTGTCCAAACTCACCTGAACTAAAACCCAATCTTTATAAAAATCCCTAGATTTTCCTGTAGAGCACTTTAAAGCAAAATCATGTTTGATTTTTATCTGATAATTCACTTCATAGAAAACTATGAAAAATTGTCAAAATGTTCTTTAGTAAGTTTCGGTATTCCTGTAAAAATTTCAGTATCATTGGAATTTAATAACCTAGTTCAATGTGGAGATTTTCCTAACAGGTCATGAATGCCCAAAAACATCAGAACTATTTCAGAAATTTATCCAAAATTCTAAATTCAATATCTCCTAATAGGAAGCTTAGAAATTTATGAAACAAATTTTCCTAGAACCAGTGAGAAACCCTCTATATGGTACCACCACTGGTAGCAATGATAGACCTCCATATTTACAACCAAAATTCAGAGAAAGCTTTTACTTGTTGGAGTTTTATAGACAACAATCTTCCTTGAACATCTCCTATTTTTGGTCCAGATCTTCCCCATAGCACCTAGTCTCCCCTGTAAAACTTCCAGAACCATTGGGCTTAATTAATATACTAAATTGTCTTTCCTTTGAGCTATAACATAATACCGTTATTGATTAACTTGCATAATTCCTTGCATATCGATTAGTTGCCGAGCTCAAGAGGAACCCAGAGCTACTTGAAGTCATCCATCTGGAGATTAACTTTGACACCTTCTCGCAACCAGGCAAGCCCCGGTTTGCATTTAAGCGCTATAATAAAATTTTGATTTGTATCACCTATGTCTAGGGTGAGTATTGTGCATTAGGGCTATGGTGATTGAAAATCCACTTGCATGACCAGATCAACCCATGGATTATTTGGATAGTTGTCAAGTCATCGTGTAGACTATGCTATGCTAAATGTTGTATAGGATTCGGTAGAAGTCGAGTAGTTGGAATCTACTCGCATGGCTAGGACTTTTTCAAACGAGATTGGTTCAAAGAGAATGAAGTAGTAATATGAAACTGAGACCGGGCAGCGGCGTAGGATGCAGCAAGACGTGGTGTTGGGTGCGTAGCCTGCCTGTGTCGGTTAAGGACCGATCCGTATGCCGCCCTACTGAGCAAGTTTGAACTGTACCGGAGTCAGACTAGATATATGGGGTCCAGGAGACCGATGTACCTTGAGAAGCTTTTGTTGAGACTATTTCGATCGCCTCAGGATTTCGGCCGCAACACAGTAGACAGAAACTCGCTCACGACATCTTCACTGCGGAAGGGTGCACTGTGAGTGGGGATACTGTCCTAGACGATTGAATCGATTCAACTTGGGCGGAACTTGAGAAAGGTGGCTGCGTACGACGTCCGTGGAGTGCACCGATGTGACTTCCAGTACGGGCGTACGTCGTGTTTTCCGGGTATCATTCATTCGAATCACCATCCCTCGCGGTTATGAGTACCACTTGTTCACTGAGTTGTGACGTAGTTAAGTACTTGCACTTGGGATGAGAATTAATTGCTGCTGTTATAAACATTATATTATCATGGTATTGCTATGTTGTATGTATTAGTATAGTGCTGACTAAATTTAATTTCCAACTTGGGCATGCAGCATCGTGATGAAGCATTTCTTGTTTGATTGTGGAGTTACAATGTTGTCCAGCACAAGGTTTCAGCTGCTGCTATAAATCTGAAAATAAGGCCCTACATTTAGGCGAGTCCATTATGCAAATCTGCCATCCTATGTTTATGTCTTTACCCTCATGTATAGATTCATGTTTAGGTGAGACGGTTAAGTCTTGCTAAGCCTTCATGCTCACAGTTGCTATATAAGTTGTTTTGCAAGTACTAATCTCTATGCTCATGATTATGGTTGTCCGATGAGACTCGGGACTCTCCGAGTAATATACTCATGTGGGAACCATGCCGCTGCTGTTTGGTTTTCATGGCTAGTGAGGAGCGTCCGTGGGCTGGACGGCTTTTCTTTTGCTTATTAGACTGGAGTACGAGAGTTGTAATCTTATCTTCCGCTATAGTTTATTTTTATAAACTATTTGTGAACTGAATATCTTTGTAAATTTCAGCAAATGATTTATATAATACGCATTCCATTACATGCGTGCTGTTGGGTGTCGCATCGCACGGCACCATCCAATGCGATTCCTGGAAAGTGTGGAATTCGGTCCCCACAGACGCGGTTAGGCTGTCACGTGGCGGAGTGATTAGCCCCTAACCCTACCCCTCATATTTATAGGCATACTAATGGGCTTTTAGGTCGCAGACCCATTAGTACTCTAATTGCTTATGGATCAAATATCCAACAGGCCTTAACCCGAATTGTTATGATTGCCTCTTGGGCATATCACCAACACTGACTCCAATGGTTCAACCGCTTCTGTGAAGACCAGCAGTTGAGTTGCCAAGAAATCCATATATGTGCTCTGAGGGTGATCAAGTTGTCGAGCCTTATGTTGTACACCCTAGTGTACTAATGTTTGAAGAGACTCAGACATCTTTGCGGAGACTTCTGCCATTCCAGTTGGCAATGGCACTTGTGATGGAATTGAGTCATTTCCACCATGAACAGAAGCACCCAGTTCACCCTTAGAATGAGTGTGATCCATGCTGCAAGAGTGAGCAATACGGTTAAAATCCAAAGTTGCAATCTCAACTGGAATCATGACAAAGACCATAATACGCATCACTTAAACAATGGAGCAGGCAAGGTGTAAACAAAGATTAAATCTAGGTAACAGAGTTGAGGAAGTGGTAACGCTCATCAAACAGTCCCCTGGACTTATTCACCACATTCAAGTCTCAAAATAATGAACCTATCAATTGGAAGTCCATCTCGACTATCGTCGATAACAATTGAATATTAAGTGAGTTAGTGCGTACCCTCACTAGTGTAATAGACACAAGCATGTCACCTTTCGAGGTAATACTTCACTTGGGTTTCACACTTTATGTCAATCCAGCATGTCGAGTAATCACCTATGTATATGAGTAGTGACATGTGAATGTGAAACAACGATTTGAGTCGATAGCATTGCACACTGGTTCATTGTTCAGTTCCTAGTCCCGCAGACCAGCCTGTAGAGATTTAAATTTTTCTCCCAGTTAAAAGAAAAATATGATATGGAGTTTAACATAAAGTTGGAGTACACTAATAATAATTCCCATAATGTATTCCTATGACCTCATAGCATTTCTGGAGTAAAAGATATGGAAGATTGATCACAGGTTACAAGATAGTTTAAAACTGGAGTATGAAACTCAGTTCTGTTCCTGCTGACCATCCTGTATAAATTCAAAATTTTCATACAGTAAAGGTCAGTAACAGGATTTGAGTGAATACAAAAGGTTTATTTCACTTCATAAACTTTCCATATTGTACTTGCACACCTCTGGGTGAGCTCTAGATTAAAAGTTATACAGATTTGAAGTTGACTAAAATTTTCTCGAAATTTTGACAGAACCTCCCCTGTATATGTGGTTATCACCCACAGTTTATACAGGTATATCAAAACAATATATTGAGGTAATGAAAAAATAAACATATTACAACATCATGTTAATATCCTAGAAATAATATAGATCGGTCTTACAAAGTTGTTATACAGGTCAAAGCGCACAAATTCCAAACTATGCACAAATGGTTCCTGGTTCTGGACCGCCAGAACAGTGATCGCAACAAATGGAATTAGGCACTGCTATTGCAAGATTCAGTCCAAGAGTTGAATAGAAGGTTGATAGAGTAGTTCCTAATGTTTCCATAAATGTATATATATGACTATGTCACCTTTCTTGATTAAGAGTTATAACTATCTAAACTTCATAGATTGAGTAAATGGTTTCTGCCAGCAGTCCTGTAGATCTCTATATTGGACCCAGAATTTGATTTGGTTCAACGTCAAATTAGGGAACCCTTTGAATTACCAAGTTGTAGGTCTGATTCCCTCCTTTAAAAAAATGTATCATAATGGATCAGGAGATTTTTCTACAGGAAGTTAGGGCAAGAATACATTGACTTTTGCAATGGTATAGGCATCTGGAGTAGTTTTGGTAGAGTTCGAATTTCACCAGGTAATCAAGTATTTCTGTCTTAGTGGTCTACAGAAAGTTTGTAGAAGTCTTCAGGAGCTTTCCATCCATATAGCATACCCCTATGTTATCTAACAACTAACAAAGATTGCAACCTGGCGAAGTTGAGCAAACTTCTGTCAGAAACAAAGAATCTTGGTTCTACACCTTCGTCGAGTTGGAATGCAATTTATGGAGTCCAAAACATACCAGCAACTGATAGTCGGACTTTCCAAAACATAATGCATCCATACTGCCGTGGGGGTGGGTAATGTATGAAATGTGATACTGACGGTACTACGTGCATCACCAAATAATTTCTAACCAGAATATCCGGATACATTTATAGGTGGCCCTAGTATCGTTCACCTGCAAATGTATTCTAGACGGGTTGCTACAGTAGTTAGTGTACCTGCAGAAGACAAACAATCCCCTTTCACTTCTTCAGACCTGAAGGGCGGCACGGGGAAACATGAAGTCACAATAATATATATGAAAGTAAATGCATATGACTCTGGTGTGAGTCACCCTCGAGCGATGTCATGTCTCAAGATACATGGATGTACTACGTCTGTACAGCAAAGACTCCTGCACGAACTATCTTATACACGCTCAGGCATACGTGTTTCGCATGTTCCCACATAACATGGGAACATACTATCGGGTTATCCACCACCCGACGGGGGCTCCCACTAGTTTTGTGTCACGCTGGGGTACCGCGTGCCATAAGTTCTCATAAACATGAAAAGTTTCAGACTCATATTGACTTTTCGTGCCAAGCCACGGAAATAATCACATATCACATCTTGTATGGAAGAGCTTACTGAGATTGATCCGCTCTCGGTGGCATACCTTACCTCTTACCTGACGTCGGAGCATCGTTACAGAATATAATAACAAGTATGTTAACTTACCACATTTATAACTTATACTATTAATACTCCTTGCATTGGCATATAGCTAATTTCTCACTCATATACTCCTAAGTTTTTGAAAATATACTCTTTTCAAGCACACTGTTCCCAATGATGCCCTGATAACATGCTGTGGGGATCGGGGTCCCGACATCCAAGGATCTCATCAGGTGGAGTCGTGCGATGCGACACACAACATTATACATGAAAAAACGAGAATAAAATATGAACCAAGTCTTTTCTATATAAACACAACGGAAGTTTTACAATACTAAACGAAAGGAAAGAGACCTATACTTCGTAGTTACGCTCTCAGCACTAGCTATGCAAAAGCAAAGTCATCCATGCCCTAGGATGCTTCGCACTAGCAGCTCTCGCTCACAAGATCACAGCGGTGTGCAGGGCTCCCACTCGGTCGTGAACCCCAATGGGGTTACAGAATCATCGTCCTGCCCTTCATCAACGTACAACCTGCAAAAAACTCGTTAACTGCAAATGTGAGCATAAGGCTCAGCAAGACTGACCCGTCTCACTAGACATATTCAAGGTAAAGTCTAATCATAGGTAGGGAATAGCATAAGTAGACACGCCTACAAGTGGATCCTTAATGTAAGGTTTTACGTAGCACATGACATTCCTTGAGCACGGCACATCATAGACTCCACAATCAAACAAGAAATACTTTGCCGATGATATGACATGCCCAAAGCGTATAATGCTATTACAGATTAAGTGTTTGAAAACTGGAAAATTTAATTGTGCTATCTCTAATCCATACAAGGTTGCAATACAATATTACACTCATTGCAGCAAAATTTAGAACATGATAACTACTTTGGATTACTACGTCACGACAGCATTGAACAAGTGGTACTCAAAGAACCGCAAGGGACGGTGATTGCAATCAAGACACACCAGGATGCATGACACATACACCCGCGTGGATGACAATACGTACTGTCCACATTGCGTCGTATGCGGCCACCGTTCACCTGTCACTCCAATGTCGAACCAGTTCTACTGTGCCCCCAGGAGGTCACTAACGGAACCCCACGAAGTTGTTCTGCTAGCACATTCACACCCTCTGGCTCAACCCCCAAAAGACAGCGGTATAAGTTTTGACACCGCAGTGAACAAATTACATAATTTTATTGGGCTCCATTAACCCATTATGCAACTGGTACTGTTCAAACATGCCCAGTGGTACCGCATACTGTGCGGTCCTTAATCAACACATGCAGGGCTACGAACCCAATACCACGTCTCGCCGCTTCCTATCCACCCCTGCCAGTCTCAAATTCAGGTTCATATCTCGAGTGCTTGCTATGTCTACCCTGTGTGCAAAGTCCTACATCACACGTGAGTAGATTCCAACTACTCGACTTCTACCGGATTCCCTATACATTAGCATGGCAGTTACTACAGGTCGAAATGTAAACCGTTCCAATCAACCCCTAGTATTTGTGGTCATACAAGTGGATATCAAACACCTTATATATAATGCACAATATCAACTGAAGACGTAAGGTGATAAAGACTGCAAAACTCTATAAAGCTTTTAAATGCAGACCAGGGCTTGCCTTGGTTTGTGACTCTATTAAACATCAACTGTTAGTGGTCTTCCTTCAGAGACTCTGCCAATGACTTCAGGTAGACACCCTGGCCTTCTCCTCCAAGCAACACACCTCGTCGAGTTTCGACGTTGCACAATCTTTCGAAAGGTAAATGCACATATATTCAAAAGTATTTTAGAAAATGATTTAAATCTGTTGTACAGGTTAAGTAAAAATGATAAGGGAACGAGGGTGGAGTTTCCGTTATTGGAGTCTATAGGAACAGGAAAGAAAATGGATAGATAAGATTAACTCCAAGTTTGATTGAGTTTATATGTACATCGACATATAATAAAGTGATTTCTTATGCTCAAGAGGTCCAATGAAGCTGAAAATTTAACAGTAGCTTCAAGGAATTATGTGTAGACAGAAGTTTGAGTACAAACAATGTCTGCATGTGGTCACAACAATTCCATATGTGTTTCCACTTCTATGAATTTTCATTCTAATTCTGGAGCTGTATCATGGCTACCAGTGGTTGTATTGAATAGAGGAGGTTGTCCTGGTTCTACCAAAATTGGTTTCATAAATTTCTAAGTAAACTAGAGGAAGATATTAAATTTTGATGTTACTATGAATTTCTGGAAATAGTTTCTGTTGATCAATGAACAACAGAAATAAAATTGGGGTTTGGTCAAGTTATACAGGTGCAATGCTCATGAAACTTTTTCGGTAGTTCAAGAACATCTCCATAGAATTTCTGGGAACTTTTGGGATTTTCCAGTGGAAGGATCAGCTGTAAAAATTCCCTATGTGTTTATATAAATTGAATTTCCCAGAATTGAATATATCTTTTCATGACAAACCAAATGCACCACTGGAAAATAGAGAGCATCCGATTTCTAACAAAATTTGTTTGGTGATTTTTGGACACTCCTACGGAGAGTTATAAAATTTTGAAGTTGAACAATGCTGCTAAAAATTTGAAAATTTGTTGAGTGGCTGACAGTAGGGCCCACTGTCAGCACCTTCTTCAACCTCCAGTCGCGTCCTCCAGTTCGCACCCAGTGCACAGCTCGGCACGAATGACATTTGTCCGTTCCCGCTCCTAGAAGCAAGGAATGGCCAAGGTACAAAAAGTAAAAATGTTCCTTGAATCTTGGAACACACGTGACAACATGTCAAGGCCCGAAGAAGACCAGAAGGTGGCCGGTGGCGGCGGCGGCCATGAACTCGGCTCCAATGAACATAGCACGGGAGGGCCTCCATTTGATGCGGATCACGCCTAAAAGCATCCTAGACAGTCAATGAACATGATTGTGCACTCAAATCGGGTTGAACACGGCTCTAAATATGAGCTCAACGGTGGACCCGAGCTCTCTCCTATGGTGATGGGGAAAACTTCAAGATCACCCTCTCTGGTCGATTATTTTGGATGGGACTTGATCTAGTGGGTGTGCCTAGTCATCTATAAACTATTACTTAACAGAATTAAAGGATGCTTGCACATGAAAACCGAATCGAAGCGAATACCTAGCTTCAATACGATGAACTTGCTTTCAGGAATTTTAAGAATACAAACAGAATATTTAAGGAAATTGAGTGCGGTCTTCACCGTGAGCTAGAAAGGGGTGCTTGCAATTCTTTTTGCTTTTGGGAGCATGTTGCGAGGTGGCCTGTGTCGACGGTGTGGCGTCGAAGCAGAGAGGTCCGAGCTCGGCGGTACACCTCGGCTGCCACCAAATCCTCGCGTGCGATGAGAAGGGAGCTCAAACTGATCATGAAAAGGGTCAGGGGGCTGCGCAGGAATGTTTCAATGATTTCAGAATGGAAGGCAATGATCACCACTCACTAGTTTCACTAGTTTTCGCCCCGAACATCGATGAAGCTCGCTGGTGTGAGCTGCTTGCACTCGGGAGAGAGACAGACGTGGTGGTCGCCTTAGAGACTTGGGAAAAGATCAAGAGAGGATAAGGGCTTGTTATGTTGAGCTCCATGAGCTGTCTTCATGTGGCCGACGACAAGGCAGAGGCATGGCGCTCTGCACCTGACGCAGGAAACAGAGGAAGGAAAGGAATTCCTCTCTGTTCTGGCAGGTGGGTCCCACCTCACCCTCCTTATCCCCACTGCTATGGTCAATTCAATTCCCTACCAAACTTGTCCCAAAATTCTTCAAACTTGGTGGAAGAATCAACCAACATATGAGGAATTCAAATCTGAACTCAGATTCTATGTTCAACAAAATTTGAATCAGATTTAAATGAAAGTTTGCATTCAAGTGTAATTCCATTTCCTATTTATTTACATTAGTAAATGGACTTTGCAAGTGCTGAAACTTTGCACACAATGTTTCTGAATTATGCTTGAATTTATGATGTACTCAGGTCTCATGTTAAACCATTCTTGTCATGAGCTATGATTTAACCTGAACCACCCTCATGTAGTTAATTTCATCATTGCATGTGATGTGGTAACAAGTTCTTATTTCCAAAGTCATATGCACAAAAAGGATTTTTAGGGCCTTTACAGCTATCAACCTTTAGAAACTATTGCTATGCAGAATTAGCTCATGCAGACCATGATACAGACCAAGGGACAGCTGGAAGCTGGAAACAACAATCCGCCCCACATGCCTCCACCACCACCACCCCCGCCACCCCACAATCGGATGGGGGAGTTCATGTGGACCAGACCGCCTACCTTTGCTCAAGCCACAAATCCTATGGAAGCTGATGATTGGTTGAAGTCTGTTGAGACGAAACTTGCTATTGTCTAGTGTAGTGACAGAGAGAAGGTTCTTTTTGCCTCACACTAGTTGGTTGGAGCTGCTGCACACTGGTGGGAGTCCCTATGCAATGCTCATGAAAACCAAGAGAGAAACACCTAGGCCGAATTCAAGGAGATGTTTTGTTCTCACTATGTGCCAGAGGGAGTCATGATACTGAGAAGATAAGAATTTGAAAACTTCAAGCAAGGAAGGATGAATGTGAGTGAATACCTCAATAATTCACTCAGCTGTGTCGATATGCTCCAAAAGACATCGACACTGATAGCAGGAAGCAATATCTATTCATGAGGGGTCTCAACAATGAAATTCAGGTTCAGTTGCTCAACACTGACTATGCAAACTTTCAAAAGCTGGTTGACAAGGTCATTGTGGTTGAGAACAAGATCCATGACATGGAGCTATATCAAAAGAGGAAAGTGCCATATCAGGGACAGCCACAACAAAGCAATGTCCGTCCTCGCTATGCACTGTCTGCTGCACAATATTACAACCCGTCTTCCACTGCATACCGCCCTGCTTATCCACCTCGACCGCAACAGCCCATGCAGCAATACCCACCCATGCAAGCACCTCGCTTACCTATGCAGCCTGCGCCATGCCCAAATATGCCTGCCTATGCTCTAAATCAGCACCACCCAAATTTTGCTGGCGCCACTGGTGAAAAGACTTGTTATGCCTATGGTCAAGCAGGACATTTTGCAAATCATTGCCCAAGATCAGGTCACGGTCAGATGAACAATGTTCCAAGGAAGAATCCAAGGCCCAACGGAGGAGTACCTCAGGGCAACCGAGGACCACATAATTTCGCTCGTGGAAAGGTGAATCATGTATCTGCAGAAGAGGCTTAGCAAGCTGAAGATGTTGTGATTGGTACGTTCCTCACAAACTCCAACCCCGCTACTATATTGTTTTATTCTGGAGCATCCCATTCATTCATCTCATCAAAGTATGTTGCAAAGCATAGCATGCCCATATCATACATGAAGTATACTTTGTTGGTTAAATCTCCTGGAGGAGAGATGAGGACGAATATAGTATGTCCAAAAGTAAGTATTTCCATAAGGAGGTAGATTTCCTTGACAACTTTATAGTCCTGAATTCTCAAGGCTTGGACATCAAACTTGGAATGGATTGGTTAAGGAAGCATAACAGAGTGATTCAGTGTGCCACTCGGACAGTGTAATTAACAAAAGAAGGTGGGGTCAGTATAGAATTCAAGGCAGTTCAGCCGACAACCGAGAAGGCAATGGTAAATCATGCAGATGGTGCAATTTTAGAAAAAATTTCGATTGCTCGTGAGTACCCATATGTGCTTCCTGAGGAATTGCCAGGTATGACACTTGATTGTGACATCGAGTTCGTCATTGATTTAATACCTGGAACTGCACCTATAGCAAAGAGGCCTTATAGGATGCCTCCTAAGGAATTAGCGGTGCTCAAGAAGGAAATTCAAGAGCAATTAGAGAAGGGGTTTTTAAGCCCATGTTTGTCACCATGGGGAGCTCCAGTGCTTTTCGTAGATAAGAACGATGGGTCTCAAAGAATGTTTGTGGACTATCGGTCTCTCAACCACGTGACAATCAAGAATAAGTATACGCTGCCCCGCATAGAGGATATGTTCGACCAGATGAACAGAGCTAGAATATTTTCCAAGAATGATCTTCGGTCAGGATATTTCCAAATGAAGATTAGACCGTCAGACATACCTAAGATAGCTTTTAAGACACGGTATGGATCCTAAGAGTACACGGTCATGTCATTTGGATTGACTAACGCACCCGCATACTTCATGTATCTTATGAACATGGTTTTCATGGAGTATTTGGATAAGTTCGTAGTAGTGTTTATTGATGACATCATGATCTACTGGGAAAGTGAAGAGGAGCAGGAAGACCATTTAAGGTTGACATTGTCGAAATTGCGAGAGCACCAGTTGTATGCCAAGTTTAGTAAGTGCCAATTCTGGTAGAGGGAGATATCATTCTCAGGCCATGTCATATCTGGAGGAGGAGTGTCTGTTGACCGAGGAAAGGTTAGAGACGTGCTAAAGTGGGAACCGTCGCAGAATGTGAAGGAAATAAGAAGTTTTCTTGGAATGGCTGGATACTACCATCAGTTCATCAAGGACTTTTCCAAGATAGCGAAGCCCATGATAGAACTGTTAATGAAGGAGAAGCCCTTCAAGTAGACTCAAGCTTGTCAAGACAGTTTTGAAGAGCTAAATAAGAGGTTGACAACAACAACTGTGTTGGTATTGCCAGGTGTGAGCAAGATTTTTGACATCTATTGTGATGCTTCAAGACAAGGACTTGGTTGTATATTGATTCATGAAGGCCGAGTAGTAGCTATGCATCCAGGAAATTGAAGAAACATCAGCAGAACTATCCTACGCATGATCTCAAACTTGCAACTGTAGTGCATGCATTGAAGATCTGGAGAAATTATGTTCTTGGTCATAGATGTGAGATTTATACTGATCATATGAACCTCAAGTACATATTCAGGTAAACAGATCTGAATTTGAGGCAACGACTATGGTTGGAACTCATTAAGGATTATGATGTGGAAATCAACTATCATCCAGGGAAAGCCAACGTAGTGGTTGATGCTTTGAGTCAAAAGGAAGCAAACCACCAGCTCACCGTTAGGGAATTTCCACCCGAGCTATGCAAGGAGTTTGAATGGTTGAATCTTGGATTTGTGAATGAGATGGGAATAATGGAGTTAAACCCGACATTGTACAAGAAATTCGAGAAGGTAAAACGAAGGACAGAGAAATCCAAGAAATCAAGGAAAGGACCAAAGAAGGGAGAGAATTTAGATTTGATGAGGATGGCCAAGGTACACTATTGCTTGGAAAATGGATTGTTGTGCATAATGATAAGAGTCTCTGATGGTTGATATTAAAGGAGGCACATGACTCACTTTACTCTATCCATCCTGGCTGTACGAAGATGTACAAGGACCTGAAGACACGCTACTGGTGGGATGGTATAAAGAGGGACATAACTGAATATGTCACACTTTTTGATGTATGCCAACGAGTAAAAGTTAAACATCAAAGGCCAGCTGGACTATTGGATACGTCAAAGATTCTGGAATGGAAGTGGGGAGAAGATGCTATGGATTTCATAGTTGGTTTACCTTGCACTTCAGCAGGTTATAACTCAATATGGGTTATTGTGGATCGATTTACAAAATCAGCACATTTCATTGCTGTCAAGACTAACTATTCTGGAGCGAAGTTGGCCGAATTGTATTTGGGAAGAATAGTGTGCTTATACGGAGTGCCGAAGAAAATAGTGTCCGATAGAGGTTCTCAAGTTACCTAAAGGTTTTGGCAAAAGTTGCACGAGTCTATGGGAACTCAGTTGAATTTCAGTTCTGCATATCACCCTTAGACTGACGGACAAACCGAGAGGACAAATCAAATTTTGGAAGACATGCAAAGGGCTTGTGCACTAAAGTATAGAGGAAGTTGGGACAAAAGCCTGCCATATGATGAGTTTTCCTACGACGACAGTTATCAAGCAAGTTTGAAGACGTCACCATATGAAGCATTATATGGGAGAAGGTGTAGGACACCCTTGTTTTGGAATGATACAGGGGAAACTCAAGTGTTTGGACCTGATGTAATCCAGGAAGACGAGAAGCAAGTTCAGATGATTCGTGAGAATTTGAGAGCTGCTTAGTCGAGACAAAAGGGTTACGCGGATAATAGACGAAGAAGCCTGTCTTTTGAAGAGGGAGACTTCGTATATCTCAATGTGTCACCTATGCGAGGTCACAAGCGATTTAATGTCAAAGGCAAGTTGGCACCTCGCTATATTATACAATTCAAGATTTTGGACAAACGGGGAGAAGTAGCCTATAAGTTGGAAATGCATGCACATCTTTCCAATGTTCACAATGTGTTTCACATTTCTCAGCTCAAGAAGTGCTTGAGGGTTCCGGAAGAGCAAGTACTGATGGAAGAATTGGATCTTGAAGAAGATTTGACCTATGTCGAGCAATCTGTCTGTGAGGACCAGGTCCACACTTTCTAGAATCGCATTGGGTGGTGCCGTGCGATGCAGCACCCAACAGCACACATGTAAAGGAACACATATTACATACATCATTAGCTGAAATTTACAAAGATGTTCAGTTCACAAATAGTTTATATAAAAATAAACTACAGCAGAAGAAAAGATTACAACTCTCGTACTCAAGTCTAATAAGCAAAAGAGAAGTCATCCAGCCCGCGGATGCTCCTCACTAGCCACGAATATCAAACAGCAGCGGCATGGTTCTCCATGAGTATACCGCTCGGAGAGTTCCGAGTCTCATCGGACAACCATAATCATAAGTACAGAGGTTAGTACCTGCAAAACAACTTATATAGCAACCATGAGCACGAAGGCTCAGAAAGACTTCACCGTCTCACCTAAACATGAAACTCTACATGAGGGTTAAGACATAAACATAGGATGGCAGATTTGCATAATAGACTCGCCTAAATGTGGGTCCTTATTTTCAGATTTATTAGCAACTGCTTAAACCTTGTGTGGGCAACATCATAACTCCACAATCAATGAAGAAATGTTTCATCATGATGTTGCATGTCCAAGGTTGTAAAATAAATTTAGTGTGCACAATACTAATACATACAACATAGCAATACGTCACAACTCAGTGAACAAGTAGTACTCATTGTCGCGAGGGACGGTGATTGTAATCAAAGATACCCAGAATACATGACATGTACGCCCGTACTGGAAGTCACGTAGGTGCACTCCACGGACGTGGTACGCAGCCACCTTTCTCAAGTTCCGCCCAAGTTGAATCGATTCAATCGTCTAGGATAGTATTCCCACTCACGGTGCACCTTTCAACTTTGAAGATGTCGTTAGTGAGTTTCCGTCTACTGTGTTGCAACCGAAAGCCTGAGGTGATCAAAAAAGTAGAAACAAAGGCTTCCCAAGGTACATCTGTTTTGTGGACCCCATATATCCATTATGACTTCAGTACAGTTAAAACTTGCTCAGCAGGGCGGCATATGGATCGGTCCTTAACCGACACAGGCAGAGCTACGCACCCAGGACCATGTCTTGCTGCATCCTACACCCCTGACCAGTCTCATATTCAGATTACTACTCCATTTCTTTGAACCAATCCCGTGTGAAAAAGTCCTAGCCATGCGAGTAGATTCCAACTACTCGACTTCTACCAAATCCTATACAACATTTAGCATAGCATAGTCTACACGATGACTTAACAACTACCATAATACTCCATGAGGTGATCTGGTCATGCAAGTGGATTTTCAATCACCTTAGCCCTAATGCACATAACTTACCCTAGACATAGGTGATACAAATCAAAATTTTGTAATAGCGCTTAAATGCAAACCGGGACTCGTCTTAGCTTGCGACTTGATTAAATGTCAATGGTAAGTGATCTTCGTCCGGAGACTCTGACAAGGACTTCAAGTGGACACTCTGGCCTTCTCCTCCAAGGAATGCTCCTAGTCGAGATCCGACGTCACGTGAACTATCGAAATGCAAGTGCATATATAAGCATGAGATAGCATAACATTTATTCTGTTGTAACAAGTTTAGTACATAAACTAAGTGATTGAGAATGGAGTTCCTGTTGTTGTGATCTACAGGAATAAAGGAATATTGATGTGAAATGGAAAAAGATTAACGCCACATATGATTTAGAGTTTCTATGCACAGAGACATATATAAAAGGATTGCTGATGCTACAGAGGTCCAATGAAGCTGAAACTTTAACAGAAGCTTCAATGTATGATGTGTAGAAAGTTTGCAAACATTGAGTTTTATCAAAGGTTGTATGTGGTCACAACAATTTCATATGTGTTTCCACTTCTATGAATTTTCACTTAACTTCTGGAGCGGTATCATGGCTACCAGTGGTTGTATCGTAAATAGGGTGTTGTCCTTGTTCCAAGAAAATTTATATAACATTTTTGTAAGCTTTATAGAGTGATATATAAAATTTAGAAGTTTGGACAATTTGCTAATATGTTTCTAGATATTTTGGAATTTTAAGGTACATAGAGATTGGAAACAAAATTTGGATATTCAAATAAACTCATATGGACATGAAACTTTTACTGGAACTTAAGGAAATTATTTGGAATGATTTGGCCAAGTTTCCGAAGTTTTGAATGAATAATTAATTTCAATAGAATTTTGTTCATGGAACTATTGAGGACAAATTTATGACTCTCATACAGATCCCAGTGCAGCACTTTAAAGTATAGATCATCCTGTTTCTAACAAATTTTTTTTTGAGAATTCTTAGACAAAGATTCTAGGAGATATCTATTTTTAAAGTTGGAACAAAATCTGGAATTAAATTTAAATGGGAAAGTTTGAATAAAGAATGGGGGGCCCACGGGTTTGAAATGGACCAGTCGGATTTAAGCCACACGGGGCCAAACAATTTCTACCCTCAGCCACATCGGATCCCAAAGCCACAAAATATCCCAAGGAAAATCCTTCTCTGGCTGACAGCCGGGCCCCACCCCGAGTCAGCTTCTTCCTCGTGCCGGCGGCGCTCGGGTGGCGCCCGACAGTGGCAGGCAGTGGCGCCTGGCCGCAGCATGCGCTAGGGCATGGGGGGCCTCAGAACTGGCCGCCAGGGCCTAAAATCGAACGGGAAACAACTTGCTCTAGGTGGCGCCGACGATAGATGGTTGGAGAGGGAGGTGCGACGGCGGCGGGCGGAACTAGGGTTCCGGCAAGGTTAAATCCGCCAAAACCTTGCTCAAACCGCTCGGGAATCAATCTAAAATCATCCTGGGATCATGCTGAGGATGAATAGATGGTGTAAAATGGGTGGTACTGCCTGAAATTATGAGCTCGACGGTGAACCGACACGTTTTCAAAAGTGGAGGGGAAAAACTTGAAGTCCGGCTTAATTACTCGATGAAACTCGATGATTCTTCTTCGAGGTGAAGCGCCTGACTGTGTAGAAGATAAAGCCCGACGTCCACGAAGAATTGTTACACATAGAAAGCAAATATAATCAGAGACCTAGCTAAGTTCATACACGAAGCTTGCTGAAAGAAATGGAAATACGAGGGCTATGGTCCATAGCATGGGCTCAAATTTTACCATCAGCTAGTATATAAATATGCGAACCTTTTTGCTTCAAGGACCGAGGTGAGAACTTGCTTGTATCGAGGGGGCGGCGGTGCACCGATGGGCGGCACATGAAAAACAGAGGTTGGCGGCCGGAATTCTTCACGTTCCTCGTCGGAGAGGCTCCAAGTGAGCAAGAAAACGGTTAAAACAGTTGTGCGAGGTGTTTAGGAATGGTAGGCTGCAAAGAAAACCTATCAATACCGATGATCCTTGCTGGATTTCAAGTGAAAGGGGAAGAACTCACCGGGGAGCAAAATCTTGTGCCAGGGAACGAAGCAAAGGTGAAGTGCTCGACTTTGGGGCTTGGAGGGGGATAAAGAGGAGCCGTGGTCCTGCTGTATGCAGATGGGGGCAAGCAGGGAAGCAAGCAACTCTGTGGCAATTTGCATGCCGTGAGGTGTTGCCCTGGGATGAAAAGAACAGAGCACTGTAAGCATGACAGCTGGGTCCCACTTGCTCTCCCTCATCCACAACTCTGCTCATTCAATTCCAGCACCTATTTCAGTCCAAAAATTGCTAGATATTAGTGGGCAGGCCAAATTGAATGTGGATAATTTGATTCGGAAATCAAATTGTTGATTTGCCAGTTGCATTCGTATTCAAACTAGAATTTTAATTTGAGTTGAATTCATAGCTATTGAATTAAATAGCAAACTTGCTTCAAAAATTATGAAAGTTTGCAGGGATGCCATCTGAAATATTTTGAATCCAATGGTCAACTCAAATCTTCATGTTAAACTCATTTGAACAGTAGTTAAGTTTATTTTTTTTGAATTCCCTCTTTTGGAGTTTGAATTACTTTGTTTTTCTCATTTCCTTTTTATTTCTTTTTACCATTCAGAAATTTTAGTCCTTCTAAATGAAGTTTGTATTATGAAAATTAGGGCTTTTACATTCCTCCGCCCTTAAAAGAATATCATCCCGACATTACAGTGAAGAGATGAAAGTTGGAGAGAAATTACTGGATATGAGACGATAAGAAATCTGGATAGTTGGAGCGGAGATATTCTTCATATTCCCGTGTCGCTTCTTTAGCGGTATGGTTGCTCCATAACACTTTATAAAACCACAGCGTGCGGTTCTGCGTTGTTCGAGCCTTCTCATCAAGAATCTGAACCGGATGCTTGGCGTATGTGAGATCCGGTTGCAATTCGCCGATCTCATCCGTGTTGACTGCAGCTGTGAACTTGAGACCTTTCCGGAGCCGAGACAAGTGGAAAATGTCGTGTATACCAGCAAGATATGCCGGTAATTCCAATCGATAAGCCACTGGTCCGCACTTCTCCGTGATAGCAAACGGACCAACAAATCGGGGAACGAGCTTCCCTTTTACTCCAAACCGATGAATTTCTTTCATCGAAGACACTCGGAGGTATATGTGATCTTCGATATCAAAGTGCAGCGGGCGACTCCGCTTGTCCGCATAATTCTTCTGTCGAGATTGAGCCGCTCTTAGATTTGCTTGAATGATCTGAACTTGTTCCTTAGGTTCGTTGACTAGATCAATCCCGAACGTCACCCTCTTGCCGGACTCACACCAATTCAGCGGTGTGCGACATTTCCAGCTGTAGAGAGCTTTGTATAGTGCCATCTTGATACTCGCTCGATAACTGTTGTTGTACGAGAATTCCGCCAACAGTAAATGATCATCCCAATTTTTACCGTGGTGGATGCCACATGCATGCAACATGTCTTCAAGGACATGGTTCACCCTCCCAGTTTGTCCATCGGTCTGTGGGTGATATGCGGAGCTTCTAATCAGCTTAGTACCCAACGAGGCGTGCAGCTGATCCCAGAAACAAGCAACGAACAGCGCACCCCATTCTGAAATTATGGTCTTCAGAACACCATGTAAGCATAAAATTCGTACAATGTACGACTCTGCATATTGTTTAGCATAAATCCAACATTAAGCGGAATGAAGTGTGCTGATTTGGTTAATCGGTCGACTATCACCCAAATCGAATCATGCATCCGGAATGTGAGGGGTAATCCGATGATGAATTCCATTCCCACATCCTCCCATTTTCATGCCGGAATATCCAGCGGCTGTAGCTTTCCCGCTTTCCGCATATGGTCAGCCTTTACTCAACGACAGGTATCACATTCGTATACGTACTTCGCTATTTCCCGCTTCATCCGTGTCCACCAAAACTTGGTATTCAAATCTTGATACATTTTATTGCTGCTCGTATGAATAGAAAATTTTGACATGTGAGCTTCATCCAATATTTTCTTCCAAAGCTTAGCATCCCGGGGTACAATTATCCGGTCCTTGAACCATAATGTACCGTGATTATCTTTCCAGAAACATTTTACCTCCCCGCTGTCCACTCTTTGCCGTATGTGTGACATGCCCTTGTCCTTCTTTTGGGCTTCAATAATTTCCTCTCGGATGGTGGGAATGAGAGCAAGATTATTGAGAGCCGCATATGGAATCACATATAGACTTGGTTCCTCAACTTCCATTTCAGCCATGGTGATGTTGTGGACATGGGCTTTCCGACTAAGTGTGTCGGCAAACACGTTAGCTTTACCGGGATGGTAGTGAATTTCAATTTCATAATCTTTGATCAGCTCTAACCACCTTCGTTGTTTCATATTCAACTCCTTCTGCATGAAAATATATTTCAAACTCTTGTGGTCGGTGTAGAGGTGTACAAGGTTTCCAAGCAAGTACTCCACATTTTCAATGCCAATACCACGGCAGCGAGCTCAAGGTCGTGAGTCGGATAGTGCTGCTTGTGGTTTCGGAGTTGTCGAGATCCATACGTGACCACACGTCCTCCTTGCATAAGAACGCAGCCAAATCTGACGATGGATGCATCAGAATAAACGTCGAACGGTTTTGTCGTGTCTGGCTGAGAAAGAACTGGGGCTGTTGTAAGGTGCTGCACTAATGTCTTGAACGCTTCTTCACAAGCTGAACTCCAAATATATTTGGTGCCCTTTTTCAGCAGCTCGGTCATTGGTTTAGCAATTTTTGAGATGCTCGGGATGAACCTCCGATAATATCCTGCTAAACCGAGGAAACTTCTGACTTCGTGTACGGACTTAGGAGATTGCCATTTCAGCACTTGAAATTTTTTTACTTTGGTCCACGGTGATGCCCTCAGCTGAAATAATGTGTCCCAAGAATGGTACTTGGCTGATCCAAAATTCACACTTGCTGAATTTTGCATAGAGCTTATGGTCTATCAACCGTTGCAGCATAATATGCAGATGTTCAGCATGTTCTTCCTCTGACTTGCAATAAACCAATATGTCGTCGATGAAGACCACGACGAACTTGTCCAACTCCGGCATGAATACTGAGTTCATGAGATACATAAAGTGAGCCAGAGTGTTGGTGAGACCAAAATACATGACAAGATACTCGTATAATCCATATCGCGTCGAGAATGCCGTCTTCATTATATCCCTCGATCGGATTTTGATTTGATGATATCTGGACCGAAGATCCATCTTTGAGAACACTCTCACACCAACATGTTGATCGAAAAGAATGTCGATGCAGGGCAGCGGGTACTTTTTCTTTATAGTCACGACATTGAGTGGTCGATAATCCACACATAACCGCAATGTTCCATCCTTCTTCTTAACGAACAGCGCCGAGCAGCCCCAAGGTGACGAGCTTGGGAAAATAAAACCCTTGCCCAAAAGGTCATTCAAATGCTCCTTTAATTCAGCTAGCTCATTAGGCACCATTTGATACAGTCTTTGAGAGATCGTTGTGGTTCCCGGTACAAGTTCAATCTTGAACCTGACGTCACGTTCGGGCGGTATGCTCGGTAAGTCATTGAGAAACAAATCGGTATACTCACAGACCACTGGGATATCTTCAAGTTTAGTTGCTTCAGTGTTATATACAGCTGCACAGTCCTGCTCCATGCTGTCGAAAACAAGTTCGTGTTGTCCGTGCATCGGAGAGTCAATTTGGACAGTCTGGATACCAATATTAAGAACAGCACCGTGATGGTTCAACCATGACATCCCCAGTATTACGTTGATATTCTTTCCGTCCAATATAACCAGTAACATTGGATATATCTTGCCTTCCAAACTTAGAGCTGCTCGGAGAACGATCTTACTAGCAGAGATACTTCCACCCGGTGAACTAATAAGATAACTATTCTTGGAAATATTGGTAGATAATTGGTGCTGATCCACACATGATTTACTTATAAAATTGTGGGTAGCACCAGAATCCAAGAGTATGAGGACGGGTATGTCTTTGATAGCAAACATGCCCACTAACACCGGTGCTCCCTCCGGAACACCCTCGACCGCTATATGCTGAACACTTCCGGTTTGCAGTGCTGTCCTTTTTGGTTGAATACGGGGCTGAATACACCGTTGTACTACTTGCCCGCTGCTCAACATCTTCTCTGGGCAATCCTTGGTATAGTGCCCAATACGATCACATGTGAAACACTTATACTAATTCAATGTCCCGCTGATTTGAGGCTTGAATAATTCTGCAACTTGCGGTGAGACAAATGCTCGTGGAACAAATTGGGACTTTTCCTGCTGCTGCTGTACTGTTGATCGGAAACCTCATTATCCAAACTGATGAATTTGATATAAACTTGGTTGTACAGCCGGCTGCCATCTCTGACTGGACGGTGATCGGTATACCACATGATACTTTTGAGGAACATTATGTGTGCTGTCCTGCATGGCAAGTCTCTTCTATGACTCCTCAGCGACCCGCTCACGTGTGGCATCCTCTTGCATAATCGCGGCATTAAGCATAGCATTGAACGAGCCTGATTGAACAATGCAATCTTGTCTTTCAACATGGGGCTTAGACCCAGATAGTTATAGTCTCGCTTCTGATCCTACGTACTCACATACTCCGACGCATATTGTGCTAGATTAATAAAGAATTTGGAGTATTCTTGAGCACTCATTCCTCCTTGCTTCAAATCAAGAAATTTCCAAAGCTTCCTTCTCATAATGGCGGGAGGAACATGATAGGCGTGGAATGCCTCTCGGATCTCTGTCCAAGTGACATGCTGTCCGGCAGCCAAGGAGGCGATGTGGTTCGCCCACCAAGCACCAGTGATACCATGTAGTTGTTGTGCTGCATATAAAACCTTCATATTATCACTGCACTGTAGCAGTCCGAACTTAGATTCAATGGTGCGGAGCCAATGGACCGTGTCTAGAGGTTCACCATCACCACTGAACACGGGGGATGCAGTCGCTAAGAATTCCGGATATGTTACTTGCTGAGGTTGACGATTGCCTTCGGCTTGACGTCCCCCCTGACAGGATGTATTCTCCACGAGGGTTCGCAGCAGCTCGGTCCGCTCGTCGCCCGAACCCACCATGGCTGCGATATCATCCGCCAATGTAAGCGGAGACGGAGGTGGCTGTTGTGCTGGTTGTTCCAGCTCTCGGGAGTCATCCTCTCCCTGACTTGAACCACCAACCTCGTATGTTGTGCGAGTGCACACTATTCTGCAGTTACAGTCATTAATCTAACATGAGACGTGATATTGAAAGATCACACTAGGATGAAAACTATAGTGTGTGTATTGATAACCAAACTTGCATAACGGTAACATATGTCGATAAAGTATAAACATTATACACAATACATCATCCCTGGACAAATGTTACAATAGCGAGTTCCAAATAATGAACTCCATGGATTGAAGTTCATTGTGACTATTATTGGTCGTGACGGGACATTATGCGCGTTATCGTGCGAATACACTCTTTTATCTTCAATATTATACAAACATGGTCATAAAAAGAAAAGAGTTTTGAGTGGGTCGAACTATCAATTCCACTGGTAAATGGTTGAGTATCGACACCTGGTCTGTTACGACACTTCTCAAAGTGAAATCGAGGACCAGATTCATAACAAGACCAAATTATGCCAAAACAATGAAGTTTCTGAAGAAACCTGACCATCTTGTACTCAAACACAAATTTAACCCAGTAAATGGCAGAATCAGATCTTGAGGTGAACTACAAAGTTGAAGTAAAATTAAATACCTTTCCAAAAAGTATTGGTTTGCCTCCTGATCATTCCTGGTTGAGGAGATGGCATAGTAAACCAGACAGTTTTTTCTAGAAATTTTGACAGCATCTCCTTTGTTTATGATGATTTTGGGCCACAACTTCCAGATATAAAACAGAAGAGTTTACAAAAGTTACAACTTACAAATTTGTAAAACATATTACAAGAAGTTATGAAATGTCTTGTACGATCCTGTTCGGTTTTTTCTAGAGGGAGATATGGTCAAAACAATACACTACTACAATAAGCCTCATCGCAGACGGCTCCAAACATATTATCACAAACGGTTTTTAAAACCGCCTGAAATGAAGAGTCTGTGATAATCCGCAACTTCACAGGTGGAGAAGTTATACCTCCTGTGAAGAAACATTATCACATGCGGTTTTTACTAATGCTAGCCGCCTGTGAAGATAAGTTATCACAGGCGAGTGGTGCAGCATATATATCCGCCTGTGATAACTGTCTTAGCACAGGCGGGTCTTGCAGCATAACTAACCGCCTGTGATAATGGTGTTATCACAGGCGGATGTTTACCTACATCGTGAAGACCTTTTACCACAGCCGGTTTCTACCTTAACAGTTACTGCCTGTGATAATTAGGTTATCACAGATGGTTCTTTACCTGTATCTAGCCGCCTGTGATAATTGTTTTTCACAGGCATGCCTAGCCGTTGGTTAATAACCGCCTGTGATAAGGTATAACCTATGAAGTACTACTGCTGTTATTTCTAATTTCCAAGTCAATTCAATATAATCACAGAACAAACATCAACAATATCATCACAGAACAAAAGTCAACAATATTATCGTCACGGAAGTCAATTTCACTAAAACAATATACATATGTAAAAGTTACACATACAATTCATCTAATAGTTTACAAGTTTTCACTAAAAACTGTTTTTATTGGCATAGTCGCAAAGTTCTGGCACATCAGCTGCTGAACCATTCTCATCAAAGAACTTCCCTGATTTGTGCAAAATTTCGCGAAGAATGAACTGACAGAGTTCAGAAGCAATCCTGTCTGCTCCTCCATCAGGAATACTTCTACAAACCGGCCATTCTTCGTTCAGATTCTTCGTGTGCTGCAATATAACACATAACAAGGTTTAGAATGTGTTGGTTTGAACAATCTCAAAGTATAGATAAAAGTGAGTCTATACAGGAATTTAGTTGTTATTTTTGGAGTAGTTGTACTATGAGCAATTGAATTTTGAAGTTGGAATCAAAATATGAAAATAATGTTTCTAGTAATATTGAACATCAGAGAATATATGTATTAAACTATGCTAGTTACAATGAAAATGAAACTCAAAAGTAAGAAAATAACGTATCGACATTAAGGATAACTTACATCCTCACGATTCACTCTATATACGCTGGGGGTCCAAAGATGCTCGCATACATAATACCCGCATAAGACACTCCCAACAGGCTGCTTCGGACAAGGATAATACGTTTTAATGTCCAATGCATTCGTATTGGAAGGTCTCTCACTGCCAAGCTGTTCCGCGTAAAACCGCCAAGCGCTGTAATACAAGAAATGTCATATAAAACTCGTCAACACATTCTAAATGTGTGTAAATTAAAATTATTGAATAAACGTACAGTTTCAAAATGGAAAGGAAATCATTGTAACAATCTGGTGGGAAATCAGCTGAGTCCAAGACTGTCGCCTTTTCCTGCGTTGGCTTGATGAAGATCATTATGTAGTGATTACTGCAAACACACAAACACACGCGTTAACAATTACCAATAACTGCTATTTCAATGTCATGTGTCGAACTTACTCGAAGTGGTACGGAGCCTTTATGATGTCCTTGCCGTCTTTGACAAAGTTAAACATTGCATGTCCTCTGTAAGCTGCAACTTTTGTCCTTTTATCCTTCTTAAGTTTTGCGATTGCCTTTTCAAAATCTTTTTTGTTCATGTGCTTGAACTGTTTTGAGTTTCGATCTGCCTTGACGTCGAATAGCGCCTTTGCAATCCCAGTAGGGTCAAGTATACCTGTCTTGTGTGCCAACATATCATTATCCATGTATTGCATCCTATTAAAGAAGTCCAGAATTGTTATAATATCATGAAATGCATATGCGTGTAGTAAGAAAAGCAAATAAGAAATATTAGAGCACTTACGAGAACCAGACGAGCATCAGGTTGATTTTGAGCATGCCCCGATGCAAAAGGGGATGCAGCTTTTCAAATAAAATGACTCGTCTATCTTCTCTAGTGCTCCAAAATGCTTCTTTTGGAATACGAAATGTGATGCAATTAAATCATATTTTGTGCTGGCAAGGATGTACCACTCATGCATTCTTCTGAACGAGACGGGTTGTTTGCTAAGTTGTACGGATGTCATGAGCGGCTTCCCATTCTTAAATTTATAAGGAACATCCTCAAGCTTGTATATTGGAACCCCTGGTTTAACTAAAGTCGTCCGCTGATTATACATGACACCGTCTTCTTCCCACTCCTCGATATTTCCTAATTCTGGCTCATGAGAAGAACGAGATGCACTTGATTTTATAATATTTTCTTTCATAGTATCCAAATACTTTGACACTTCTGATGAAGGTTTCTTATTTTCATATGGGCTAACTTTGATAGGCAATAATGATCGAGGAGTAATCATCGGAAGTTGGACACTGGCTTGGTGAACCTGTTGTTCAACTGATTGCTCTTTACTCCCAGCAACTGGCTCTAGTACTACTTCAAGCTGTTGCTCCACTGGTTGCTCTTTACTAGCAACAGCTTGCTCTAGTACTGCTTGAAGCTGTTGTCTAACTTGTTGCTCTTGGATATCTTTACTAGCAAGGTTACTATCATCCTTGCTGAGACATAGGGGAAGAGCATCTTCCTGGACTGGGAGTGGATCTTCATGCACTTTCGCCTTAGAAGATGGGATTGCAGTATTTGGAGATGCGACAAGGCTAGAAATTGGCTCATCTTCCAACACGATATCGCGTCGGTGCCAAAGGATTAATCGGTTGACAGCCTGCCCCAGAGTCGTGATCCCCTCAGGTGTGACTTTTTCTATTTCATAATCTTCATAATCATTATCAATGATCTGAAGAACTTGCACCACAACATAATAAAACGGGAGTGGATTCCCGTTGAAGTCATGATCAGACTTTGCCATAGCAGTGACAACCTATTTGGTTTTGTTCCCTGGTCTACATATCGGGACAAGAAGACGACAAGATTTGTCGTTAGCAATATCATCAATAGGGAACTTATGGGTTGACCCTGAGCCTGGCACAGAACCAACGCTGCTAGGGTAGGCAGTTGGAGATACTAATTGCTCCTTTTGCACCGGAACCATCGTTGTACTCGGTGCCACTAATTGTACCAATTGTCTAAGTTGTTCCATTATATCTTGCATATTTTCTTTGACCTTTTGAGCAATCGTTTCATCAAGTGTTTTCTTAAACTTCTCACGTCTTCTATATGTGTCTTTATCTTTAGGGAAACCATCTAGCCAAGACATTTGAGAAGAGACCGCTCGAACCCGTCCGCTGTGTTCAGGGTTTCCCAAGATAGCGGTAAGTTGGTCATTCTCCCTCTTCGGCTTGAAGAGACCCTTCTGTTGTTTTTCAATTACTTCTATCACTTTATCCTCTACTTCATTCAGAGAGTCGGGCTTTTCAAGTTTGCCCTCATCGGTCAAACCTGACCGAGCAAAGGCCCACCGTTGAGTTTGCTCATCGCACCCTTCTAATGGGTGAGGATTGCCCTTACTGGTAATTTCGTCTAATATCTTATTCCATTTCAGGACTTTGGGGCCATATCCGGCAGACCCCAAGCGATGATGGTATTTGTTCCTTTTTGCAAGCTCTGACCTAGTTTCACTTAGAGCTTTAGCATCAGGTGTGCTCTTTTGACGAACAAACTCTTACCACTGAGCTTGTTTGATTTTTTCCATCTTCCTCAGGCTAGGCACCTTATCGGCCTTAACATAAGCATTCATTTCACTCTTCCAGCCACGAAACTTCTTGCTGCAAGAGATCAATGTTGCTTTCTTTACTGCTTCTTCTGTGCCTTTCGGGAACTTGAATTGTTTCATTACCCTTTCCCAAAACTCATTCTTGGTCTGCTTGGGTACTTTCCTCCAATTCTCGGTTGTGATCGGCACAAACTCCCTAACAAGAATACCGCATGCATTACGGTACTTGGTAACTGAATCCAGTGGTTCTTCGGGAAGCCCATCTGGACTGATCCTTGTTATGTACATGATGCGGTCCAGTGGACCCTTATTGGGACCTCATTGCCCTCATTTCCGCTTGAGTGAAGCTGGGATTCATCCATTGGAGAACCTTCTGCGGTTTTAGGAGCCGATGTAACCTCATTGTCTTCGCGATTAATCTAGGTAGAAAAAAATTATAAGACTTCGTATACTTGACAACCAACATTAACATGAACTGCTAAAGTTATGATTCGTGATCCATACCTCGTTGGCAGGATCATGTTCAGGGTCTAGATCTACTGAAGTCTTTTTAATTTTTATATTCAGAAAAGGATCTGATGGACTGTAATAGGAGCCTGAACTGCTGGAGTCAGTAAACTCCATATTGTCTTCTTTATTGTTACTACCAGGACCAGTCTTCTTAGGGCTTTCCATGCTAGATCTAATAACACAAAAAATCAAATAAATGGCATATTAACTCTAAATGAAGTGTTGCATGAAGAAAAAGATGAAAGCATTCTAGGATTTGATAAGGCATTCTAGGGTTTAAGGTGACTGACCAAAAGGTTCCTATACATTGCAAGGGTGACAAGCATGTTAAAGTTGCTCACCAGCAATGGCAATTTTATCTTCTCATTCTAAATAGGCTAGCTTCGTTCAGAGTGGCAACCACGTTCTTGAGGTTTACTATGCAGCGCCTAGCTCCGGACCTATAACTGATCAAGCAAGAGACTGATAGCAGCAGAAGCAACTAGCAATCTAACTTTACACCGACAACCCAGGGCATTCTTGTATCATAGAGATCGGCAGCATATGCTCAGACTCCATCACCACACCTAGTGGTACCTAGATATGGGCGTGAGAATGCTCCTGGCATCACAAATGAGTTGGCCAACAACTTGTTTGGCTTCAGAGCTAAATATAGCATAAATTTGGTAGCACAGATTAGCTACAATTGCTCAAATGAAGCTGATGGAGCCACAAGTGCAGACATCTTTGGTAGCACATATTAGCTACAATTGCTCAAATGAAGCTAAGACCCTGTTTGGTTTCACTTATTTTAGTCTCAATTATATGGTGAGCATGATTTCATGAAGAGCAGAGATATGACTAAGCTGATTACCGGAGAGTCCAGGTGTTTGGTAACTTGGATTATTTTGAATGGATTATCCGGAAAATGACTACTATACCCCTGAAACTAATTATAACTCATTTTTTATGTTTTTCTCTCTCTCTATTTTTGGTACTTAACGCTGCATGAACTATTGAATTTGTGCTACTAGCTGCACCCAGATCAAACGTAACATGAATCAAACATGCTCCATAAACCAAATGCAGGTCCACGCACACGTCACACCAATCAAGCATGCAGCACACCAATAAAAAACGTATTCACACTGAGCTCAAACAGATCACGTGTGTTGAGTCAAACAGATCACCGGCCGGGTGACAAGGAAGAAGTCAAGGGACGACCAACGGGCAGCTCGTCACCAGGCAACGGCCGACGGGCGCTCGTCACATTGTCTGGCGAAGGAATCGCTCGGGAGAAGAACTCGACGGCCAGCAGAAGCGCTCGGGCGCAGACGACGGGAATCGTCTTAGCCGCAACCGATGCAGAACATTTGCACAACCAATGGGAATAGATCTCAGGTGCAGCGGATGACGGGTGCAACCGACAGTTGGGCGATCCACGGCGCCAGTCAGCGCAGCTGACGAGGAGTGTCGCGATCACTCGACCCTGACGGGAGTTGTGGCGGCACCACGGCGGGGTAGCGAAGGGGTACAGGGAACAGGGGTAACCGAGGAAAACGATCCCACGATCCCAAAACGCGATGGTTGGGCCGCGACCCGAAAACGTGAACTCCCAGTTCATTTTGGGCTTTTCAACTAATCGGCTCACAAAGTAATCAAGAATTAATTAATGTGTTTGGATGGGATTTTCGCTTTTTTTCATTGATAAGCTGCTTATAAGCAGAAACAAACAGGGCCTAACTTAGTGAAATAAAAGCAAACTTAGCCAAACTTAGTCTAGCATAGCTAACTCTAAGCAAAAGTAGCCAAATATAGCTAAATATAGCATAACTTAGTCAAAATTAGTCAAGTATAACTATATCTAATGTAACTTCGCCAAAATTATCCAAATTTGCTCAACTTAACCAAATATAGCTAAATCTTGCCCCTAATAGAGAATTATGTGGCATATGCAAGGCCGATGACAGAAATAGGGAATATACTGCTGTTACTAACTACCAATTTCACAGTTTTAGACACACAGAACCAACTACCAATTTATCGTGATATAACCATCCACATAAATCTTGCCCCACCGAACCCTAACCAAAGATGCCACCGAACTTGATAGTTTTACAAATTCCACTGAACCCTAACCAAGGATGCCTACCATTTTACAATTCCTGAACCCTAACCAAGGATATGCAAGGCGGCGGCGAGGGCGGTGAGGGAGGCGGCACGGCGAAGGAAGATGGAAGGTCGAAGGGTTTAGGGTTTACCTTGAAGCTCGGCCGCTACGGCAATGGCTTCGCTCGGCGTACCTAGAAGTGACGAGGGTGAAGCTCGTCAGCGACAGCGGCGAACACTTGGCAGCAAACGACATTTTGCCAGCCTAACGATGTCTAAGTGTTTCGCCCGGGTTAGGTTTTCCTAATGGTGCCGAGGGGTATATATAGATTCCCATTTTCTCAGGCGGATTTTAAGTACCGACCGCCTGAGAAGATGGTTACCTCAGGCAGGTATTACTTACCAACCGCCTGAGAAGATAGGATTATCTCAGGCGGTTGGTAAGTAACACCCGGCTGTGAAGATATTTACTTCTTCTTAATTAATATTCTTGATTAAATGTGGGTCCTTTAAAAAGGCAAATTTCCACTTTATTGTAATATTATTGATAAGTAAAGGTTACCATTAAATTTCACTTCATAAATCCTTTGAAATTGGTCAGAACATAAAAAACATAAAACAAATGCTATTTTTCATTTTTCTATCTTGATGAATATAATGCTTTTTTCATTTATTTTTTCAGTGGACATTTTTACTCATCATACGACCCTCTATGAATTTTTTCAGATTTTTTTAAATTTTTTTAAATCAATGTGTGTTCATAATTTGATGAATGCCTCATATGTATATCAGCACTTAGTTAGAATGATGGATAATTTGAAGTTTGACATGTTGGAATGCTTTTAAAAAAATTTAACAAAATTCATACATGTATAAATGATACAAACATGTTCATACAAACAAATTTGAGTGAAGGATATTATTTTATGAGATACCCAAATGTGAATAATATGTGAGTGGAAATTAATTTGATATATATTAAAACATTACAATGTCAGCTATACAAGTTTTAAAATATTTTGCTCAGATGGTAGATGTTAATTTTATACAAATGTAGAAGAAAGAATCATCGAATTTGGACACAATTTGCAGAATCTAAACATGTTTGAGTATTTATATTGGAATCTAAATAAAAAAGAAGCAAGGGATAAGGAAACTGAAGAAAAGTATCGGGCATTATCTCAGGCGGTTGGTATGTAATACCCACCTGAGATAAACATCTTCTCAGGTGGTTGGTAAGTAAAACCCGCCTGAGAAAAATTTAAACACCGCATGTGAAAAACGGACGCCTACATAAAGACCCCTCACCTACGGACGTGTCGACGTCCGTACGCGACCTTTCTTTTCCCTGAGGCGCGACCTTGAATGCGCGGTAAACTAACCGCTCCACGCGGCCCTTATTAAAGACGCGCCATCACCCATTAGTTCTCCACGAGTGCGTCGCTCACTTTGAATCCTTTTCTTCGTCTTCCTCCGCTACGACGACCCAACACCACTATGGCCGACCTTCCACCGCCAAGCCCTCTGAGGGAGCCACCTTGCAAGAAACAATGTTGCAGCACCCCCGAGAAGATCAACACCCAGCAGGGCCTCCTCATGGCGCGAGAGGCGTACAACAATACATCTCGCGCCATGAGTACCTTGGGGCTGGGTACCCTTCCACAGTATCCTGGAATGGGTACTACCGTTGGCCACTACCTCTACGCCCTCACGGGGGTGGCTGATCGTCTCAACATTCTGTTCGCGACGATGGCCCAGGTTCTTGGCCCCGAGGGCCGCAAAACGCTGGTGGAGGCGACGACTAGCAACCTCATTCTCAGGGTTGCACCGCCGGTGCAGCCGGTGTAGCCGGTGCAATCGGCCCTGTCTCCTATTGCACTGGCGCCAGAGTCGCCGCCGGAGGACGAGGAGGAGGAGGAGCAAGAGGAGTAGGAGTAGGAGTAGGATTTAATTAGGTTTTATTTGTTGTTTTTAGTTGCTTCTGTTTTGTAAATATTGTTAATGAATGAAATCTATATTTGTTCATCTATGTGATTGAATATTACTTGTGTATCTCGTGTGTTCTTTTGTGAGATGTGTAATTGAATATTGTTAATGAATGAGTATCTTGAGTGTTCTTCAACTGTGTGAATGAATGTGTAGTGTGTTCATCGTGTTCCTCAAACTCGGGTATCATATGGTAATTATCTCAGGCGGTTGGTAAGTAATACCTGCCTGAGATAAACATCTTCTCTGACGGTTATTAAGTACCAACCGCCTGTGAAGATATTTACTTCTTCCTAATTAATATTCTTGATTAAATGTGGGTCCTTTAAAAAGGCAAAATTCCACTTTCTTGTAATATTATTGATAAGTAAAGGTTACCATTAAATTTCACTTCATGAATCATTTGAAATTGGTCAGAACATAAAAAACATACAACAAATGCTATTTTTCATTTTTTCTATCTTGATGAATATAATGCTTTTTTTCATTTATTTTTTCAGAGGACATTTTTATTCATCATACCAACCTCTATGAATTTTTTTAGATTTTTTAAAATTTTTTTGAATCAATGTGTGTTCATAATTTGATGAATGCCTCATATGTATATAAGCATTTAGTTAGAATGATGGATAAATTGAAGTTTGACATGTTGGAATGCTTTTAAAAAAAATTAACAAAATTCATACATGTATAAATGATAAAAATATGTTCATACAAACAAAATTGAGTGAATGATCTTTTTTTATGAGATACACAAATGTGAATAATATGTGAGTAGAAATTAATTTGATATTTACCAAAACATTACAATGTCAGCTATACAAGTTTTAAAATATTTTGTTCAGGTGGTAGATGTTAATTTTATACAAATGTAGAAGAAAGAATCATTGAATTTGGACACAATTTGCAGAATCTAAACATGTTTGAGTATTTATATTGGAATATAAATAAAAAAGCAGCAAGGGATAAGGAAATTGAAGAACAGTATCGGGCATTATCTCAGGCGGTTGGTAAGTAATACCCGCCTGAGATAAACATCTTCTCAGGTGGTTATTAAGTACCAACCGACTGTGAAGATATTTACTTCTTCTTAATTAATATTCTTGATTAAATGTGGGTCCTTTAAAAAGGCAAAATTCCACTTTCTTGTAATATTATTGATAAGTAAAGGTTACCATTAAATTTCACTTCATAAATCCTTTGAAATTAGTCAGAACATAAAAAACATACAACAAATGCTATTTTTCATTTTTCTATCTTGATGAATATAATGCTTTTTTAATTTATTCTTTCAGAGGACATTTTTATTCATCATACCAACCTCTATGAATTTTTCCAGATTTTTTAAATTTTTCTGAATCAATGTGTGTTCATAATTTGATGAATTCCTCATATGTATATGAGAATTTAGTTAGAATGATGGATAAATTGAAGTTTGACATGTTGGAATGCTTTTAAAAAAATTAACAAAATTCATACATGTATAAATGATACAAATATGTTCATACAAACAAATTTGAGTGAAGGATCTTTTTGTTATGAGATACACAAATGTGAATAATATGTGAGTAGAAATTAATTTGATATTTACCAAAACATTACAATGTCAGCAATACAAGTTTTAAAATATTTTGTTCAGGTGGTAGATGTTAATTTTATACAAATGTAGAAGAAAGAATCATCAAATTTGGACACAATTTGCAGAATCTAAACATGTTTGAGTATTTATATTGGAATCTAAATAAAAAAGAAGCAAGGGATAAGGAAACTGAAGAACAGTATCAGGTATTATCTCAGGCGGTTGGTAAGCAATACCCGCTTGAGATAAACATCTTCTCAACCGGTTATTGAGTACCAACCGCCTGTGAAGATATTTACTCCTTCTCAATTAATATTCTTGATTAAATGTGGGTCCTTTAAAATGGCAAAATTCCACTTTCTTGTAATATTATTGATAAGTAACGGTTACCATTAAATTTCACTTCATAAATCCTTTGAAATTGGTCAGAACATAAAAAACATACAACAAATGCTATTTTTCATTTTCTATCTTGATGAATATAATGCCTTTTTCATTTATTTTTTCAGTGGACATTTTTACTCATCATACCAACCTCTATGAATTTTTTCAGATTTTTTAAATTTTTTTGAATCAATGTGTGTTCATAATTTGATGAATGCCTCATATGTATATGAGCATTTAGTAAGAATGATGGATAACTTGAAGTTTGACATGTTGGAATGCTTTTAAAAAATTAACAAAATTCATACATGTATAAATGATACAAATATGTTCATACAAACAAATTTGAGTGAAGGATCTTTTTTTTATGAGATACACAAAAGTGAATAATATGTGAGCAGAAATTAATTTGATATTTACCAAAACATTACAATGTCAGCTATACAAGTTTTAAAATATTTTGTTCAGGTGGTAGATGTTAATTTTATACAAATGTAGAAGAAAAGAATCATCGATTTTGGACACAATTTGCAGAATCTAAACATGTTTGAGTAATTATATTGGAATATAAATAAAAAAGAAGCAAGGGATAAGGAAACTGAAGAATGGGCATTATCTCAGGCGGTTGGTATGTAATACCCGCCTGAGATAAATATCTTCTCAGGCGGATTTAAAGTACCAACTGCATGTGTCGACGTCCGTGCGCAACTGTCGGTACCCTAAAAACCGTACACCCCCTGAGATTACAAAGATCTCGAAGGAAGGCCATCTACTTGGTTTGAAGACCCTCGGAGGTCCACTTGTCAGACATGACCGGACCCGCTTCTCCAACATGGTTAATCCTTGGGTCGCCACGTGTACGACTAACCCGGAGCTACCGCCCACAAGGGAGAAGCTCCAGGCCACGTACCGAAAAGGCACCTCCGGACTTAACCCCAGACCGAGAGAAGCTCCGGACCTGACACATGTCTAATAGCCCCGGAGCTACCTGCTTCCCTCAGCAAGCTACGGAGCTGCCACGTGTCAAATCGTCGGACCTGCCAGCCTCTAACCTCCGGAAGACCTCGTAACGGCTCCAGATCTTCAAAGGAGAGCCAAGGACTTCAAGACCCGATTAAATGTCATTAATGCCATATTAATGACACTTAAACGGACGATCTTAACACCTGTAACGGCGTTGTCGGAGCCCGTTAGAGGATCATTAACAACAATTAATCGTGTATCAATACTAGTAACCGCCGGGGCCACATGTCGGGCCAGGCTAGCTTGTAACGGCCTGTCCTTGTACTAGAAAAGGACAGGCCGATGATACACTCAGGAGACAGACGTTCACAGACGTGGACAAGCGATCATACTTGACAAGATAATACAACACCAACACACCCGTGGAGTAGGGTATTACGCTCAGGCGGCCCGAACCACGTAAATCCTTGTGTCTCCTGTGTTAAACTGCAATTCACCTTCTTGAGTCTCCGCGCGCCCACACCGAACCACAAACTCCTTCAACACTTTAGCAGTGTCAGGAGATCTGCCGACTCCAACAGTCGACAGTTGGCGCGCCAGGTAGGGGCGCCTGAGATTTTCGAGAATGGTGAACTCCGCGGCTGGATCATCTAACGGCCAACCTGCTGCTCAGGCTGTTGGGGGCAATCCCTCCAACAGGCAGCCACCGGCAGGAGCCTCAGCACCAGCAGGAGCCACACTCCCACCACCATCTTCTCCGGCAAATCGTGTTGGGCAACGTGATGGTGCGCCGGCGTCACTTACTGCATCGGCAAGTCATGACAACCCGGAACACGCGCTCCATGCAGCGCGAGCTCTTCTCCAACGTCCACCACCTCCAGATGCATCTCGAGATGCAATGGAACAGTGGAGGGCTAATGTGGAGCATTTGGTCGCAGCAGCGGCCGAACGCCTCAACAACCAGGGTCCTCCTCCTTCAGGACAGGACCCGTCGCAGCGGCGGACTTTGTCAGGTAGACTTGGTCCGCACGTCTCCAACAACAGAAGACGATCTGCGTCACAACAGGTGACATCGTTGCCCTCTGGGGCACGACGCACCCATACGGTATCCAGGCTTTCGACTCATGACCTCCGGGCGGAGCTTGATCGCCGATACCGCCAGCAGGATGGCCGTGTCCATATCGAGCGTGCTCGTGAAAGACGGGAAGCTCAGGACCTTTCTACTCTGGAAGGAGTAGGAGGAGGCTGTTCAGCCCTAGCTATGCACCTGCGCATGGTTAGATGGCCACAGAAGTTCCGGCCACACCTGCCGGAAAAATTCGATGGGACTGTCAACCCCGCCGAATTCCTTCAGATATACTCCACTGCAATCTTGGCAGCTGGAGGAAACGAGGCTGTGATGGCCAATTACTTTCCAGTGGCCTTAACTGGGACCGCCAGGTCCTGGTTTATGAGCCTTCCACCCAACTCTATCAATAGTTGGGAGGAGCTGTGCCGTCAGTTCACTGCCAACTTCGGGAGTTCATACACCCGACCAGGCACTGAACTGGACCTTTTTGCGGTCGTGCAAAAAGGGGGAGAATCTTTGCGGTCCTTCATCCAGAGGTTCTCTTAGGTATGCAACACAATCCCTTCTATCTCAAGCGCTTCTGTCATTGTGGCATTCAGACAGGGCGTACGAGACAAGAAGATGTTGGAGAAGCTGGCGATCAAAGAGATCACCAGCGTCACGGAACTCTTCAGCCTAGCAGACAAATGTGCTAGAGCTACGGAGGGCCGTGAAATGCACTCCAAACCAGCCTCAGAGGATCACAAGAAATCCTCCAAAGAAGAAGCCGCTACCACCGGGGGTGGCAAGAAGAAAAAGAAGACCAACGGCAAGAAGAAGCCGTCGACCGGCACATCCAACGTTGCAGCTGCTGCAACTCCGGGTGGCCGGGGGCCACGCCCCGAGAAGCGACCTCGACCGTCTTCCAAAGACGGTGGCAAACCCAAAGTGTAGTGTCCCATTCACAAAACAGGCAGCCACAGTTTGGAAGACTGCCGAGAGGTCAAAAACCTTGCCGAGCGCTACAGCAAGCGCCGGGAAGGGTCCCCTTTCCGACAGAGGGAAGGAAAACAGAAGGTCGGCGAAGCTCCGGCTGAAGAGGAGTTAGGGTTATAGGATCCCAAAAAGGTCCTGAAGGTCGTCTACACCTCCGTCGACGATGACTCTGACGTCTCTGACAACGAGCGTCGGAAAACCATGAACACCATTTGTGGTGGATCATGGGACATCACATCCCGCCGCGTCATCAAGACTATGCATCGGGATATGGCCGCTGTAGCTCCTACAGCTAGACCGGAGTCACATCGAAAGTGGATGGACACAACCATCACTTTTGATGCTTCAGACTGTCCTCGAAGCATGGTCGGAGCTGGACAATTACCTTTGATGGTATCTCCCACCATTAATAACATCCAGCTCCATCATGTTATGGTGGATGGAGGTTCGGGGTTGAACCTCATAAGCTTTGAATCTTTTACCAAGCTTCAGCTCCGACCTTCGGATCTCCAGCCCTCTCGACCTTTCTCCGGAGTAGGTCCGGGGGCCATTACCCCACTCGGGGCTATAACTCTCCCCGTTACCTTCGGGACACGGGAGAAGTATCGCATTGAGAAGTTGGTCTTCGATGTCGCCCAAATCAACTTACCATTCAACGCCATCTTGGGTAGACCTGCCCTATACAAATTCATGGCAGCTGCTCATTATGGATACCTGGTGTTGAACATGCCAACACCATTAGGCGTTCTTCGGATCCGCGGAGATCGCACCGCCGGAGTAACTGCTCTGGAGGAGCTCCATGCACTCACCACGGTGCAAGAGGAGGAATCCAGACAGGAGCAAGCTCCGAAACCTTCGAGCATTCGTCAACGAGGCTCAACCTCTGCACCCCATGTGCAGCCAAGCGGCGACACCGACATTCCCGTCAAAGTCGTCCAAATTGGTTCTGATGCCGCTAAAACCACCTGTATATCGGGAGGGTTGAACGACAAATAGGAACTCGCGCTCATCACTTTCCTCCGGGCTAATGTTGACGTGTTTGCCTGTCAACCGTCACAAATGCCTGGGATCCCCAGGGAAGTGATTGAGCACAATCTGAAGATTTACCCCGATGCTCGGCCTGTGCATCAGAAGCCTCGGAAGCAATCCGTAGAGCGGCAGAACTTCATCCGACAAGAAGTGAAGAAGTTGCTCGAAGCCGGATTCATCCGAGAAGTCTTCCATCCAAAATGGCTGGCGAACCCAGTCGTTGTGCCCAAGGCCGGCGGGAAGCTTCGGATGTGCATCGACTACACCACACTGAATAAGGCATGTCCAAAAGATCCATTCCCACTACCTAGAATAGATCAGATAGTGGATTCCACCTCCGGGTGTGAGTTACTGTGTTCCCTAGACGCATATTCTGGGTATCATCAAATCAGGATGTCTAGGGAGGATGAAGAGCATACTTCATTCATCATAGTAGATGGATTGTACTATTACACAGCCATGCCATTTGGTCTTAAGAATGCAGCTTCAACTTTTGTACGAGCTATGTACAAAACTTTTGAAGAACTCATCAGAGACATAGTGGAAGTGTACGTCGATGACATCGTGGTCAAGGTCAAGAACAAGGAGTCCCTCTTGGACACCTTGCAGGCTGTCTTCGACAAGCTGCGGGCCACCCGCACGAAGCTAAACTCGGACAAGTGTGTCTTCGGGGTTAGCTCCGGAAAACTTCTTGGTTTCCTGGTAAGTCACCGGGGCATAGAGGCTAATCCGGCGAAGATAAAAGCCATTGAAGACATGCGGCCACCAACCTGCATCAAAGACGTCCAAAAGTGAACTGGATGTCTAGCAGCCCTCAGTCGGTTCATATCAAGACTGGTGGAACGAGCACTTCCCTTCTTCAAGTTGTTGAGGAAGTCCGGACCATTCCAATGGTCCGAAGAAGCAGAGAAGGCATTCCAGGAGCTGAAACAGTTCCTCACCACCCTACCAATTCTGGTAGCTCCGAACCCTGGTGAGCCTTTGTTGCTTTACATTTCAGCTACTGACGAAGTCGTCAGTATGGTTCTGGCTGCGGAGAGACCGGAAACTACCCCATACTCAGGAATCCAGACCCCTTCGGGAGGGTCCGGAGGTTCCTGAAAGTGAGTCTGGGTCCGAGCTCCCAGACTCAAACCCACAAGAAGTCACATAAGAAGACCCAGACCCCTCTGAGAGGGTCCAGGTCATTTCTGAAGAAGCTCTGGGTTCCTCCAGCCAGAACCCGGAGGTCCCCGAAGAGAATCTGGACTCCTCCGACAGGGTCCGGATCAATGAAGAGGAAGCTCCGGACCCCTCCGGGAGGGTCCGAACCATTCAACGCCCGGTATAATTCATCAGTGAAGTATTACATGATGCCAAGACTCGATACCTAGAGGTGCATAAGCTGCTTTATGCAGTTCTTATTGCCTCCATGAAACTTCGACACTACTTACAAGCTCACAAAGTCTCGGTGGTGACCTCCTATCCACTTCGAGCGATCTTGCATAATCCCAATTCAACTGGGAATATTGCAAAGTGGGCAGCGGAATTGGCTGAATTCGATCTCGAATTCATTCTGAGGCAAGCAATCAAGAGTCAAGCGTTGGCAGATTTCGTGGCGGAATGGACTCCCTCTCCATCAAACCCTGGGGGCCCCAGTGAACAGAAGACGGAGCATCAAGCTCCAACCTTCACCGAGCCTCACTGGACCCTCTACTTCGATGGCTCCATGCAGAAGCAGGGGGCCGGAGCTGGAATCCTTCTCCTTGCACCGACTGGGGAGAAGGTGAAATACATGGTGCACCTTGACTTCAAGGCAACCGACAACATGGCGGAGTATGAAGCACTCATCTACGGACTAAAGGTGGCACTGTCATACGGTGTCAAGCAACTGCTGGTCAAAGGAGATTCACAGCTCATCATCAAGCAGGTGAAGGGTGAATGCTCCTGCAATAATCTGCAGCTAGCTGCTTACCTCCTTGAAGTCCAGAGGCTTCAGAAGGACTTTGAAGTCCTAGACCTCCACCATGTTCAGCGTGCCCACAATGCTGAAGCTGACGAACTCTCGACCAAAGCGTCAACCGGAGCTCCGGCTCCTGACGGAATCTTTGTCCGGAGGTTGTCAAAACCCACAGTTCAGCCTGCCGAACTGAACGAAGGGGGCGAGATCAGCGTCCCGAAGCTGATGGTCCCGATGGCCCTGTTACCATGGCAGCTATCAAGGGTCGTAGGTGCTGCCGGAAGCTCCGAGCAACCCAGCATGCAAGACTCAAATGCTCAAGTCAGTTCCGATGCATGGATCTCGGAGATCCGGAACTACTTGAAAGACAACATCCTTCGTGACGATGATGTATTCGCTGACCCGGTAGTCAGATTGGCTAAAAGATACACGCTGGTAGAAGGGGATCTCTACCGGCGCGGTGCCAACGGCATCCTAATGCGGTGCATCACAAGGGAAGAAGGCTGCGAGCTCCTCGCAGAAATCCATGGAGGTGAGTGTGGGAACCACGCATCTTCCCGCACGCTGGTCGGAAAAGCCTTTCGGCATGGCTTCTACTGGCCTACAGCGCTCCAGGATGCCACTGAGCTGGTGAAGAAATGCGTAGCATGCCAATTTCATGCAAAGCAAATTCATACACCGGCTCAGCCCTTACAAATGATACCTCCTACATGGCCCTTCGTTGTGTGGGGAATGGATATCTTGGGACCCTTCCCAAGAGCCGTTGGAGGTTACAAGTTCCTGTACGTCGCCATTGACAAGTTCACCAAGTGGCCGGAAGCAACTCCAGTTGTGACGATCAACAAGCAATCTGCTATCAACTTTCTGCAATCCATTGTGAGCAGATTTGGAGTCCCAAACAAGATCATCACTGATAATGGGACTCAATTCACAAGCTCCGCATTCCAAGGATATTGCGAAGACCTCGGCATACAAGTTTGCTACGCCTCCGTAGCTCATACAGCCAGCAATGGCCAAGCCGAGAGAGCAAATGCAGAAATCCTTAAAGGACTCAAAACGCGCACCTATGAGCGCTTGAAAAAACACGGAGCCAACTGGATCGAAGAGCTTCTGCCCACTCTATGGGCCAACAAGACTTCTCCAAACCGGTCAACCGGAGAAACACCCTTCTTTCTGGTGTACGGAGCTGAAGCAATCCTTCCTCCGGAAATTACCTTGAGTTCGCTCCGGGTCCGGACCTTCGACGAAACCGCGCAGGACCAGCTCCGGCGTGAAGACCTAGACCTCCTCGAGGAGGGAAGGTGCCAAGCAGCTCCAAGCTCTACGGCGTTATCACCAGCGGCATGTACACAACCGACAGCTCGAGGAAGGTGATCTGGTGCTACGGAGAATACTATCCAGAGAAGGGTTAAACAAACTCTCCCCCGGCTGGGAGGGGCCCTTCCGAGTGATCAAAGTATCCCGTCCCAGAAGCGTTCGCTTGGCTACCAAGGATGGGACACCTCTCCCAAATCCTTGGAACATCGAGCACCTCCGTAAGTTCTACACTTAATTCCACGGAGGTGAGTCTTAAGTAACTTGAGATGTATGTTATAGAGTCATTGTACAGAGTCGGGTAGTTCCTCCGGGAGAGCAGCCGGACCTTTCCCGAAAGGTCTGCAAAGCTCATGCAGCACTTGTCACAGTCTCCGGACTAAAAGTGTGGCTAACTACCCTGGGTCAAACGAGAAACCAAACACACTTAGCCTGGTTCCGTACCCTAAGAGTGTACTTGTTTCCCCTGTACCCCGGACCTATAATGAAAGACATCTTCATGTGAAATAGACTCCACGTGCATTCATTTTGTGCAGGCTCGACATTTTTATTTTTCTCTTTCTTGTCTATAATAGAGACGTGCAATTCTTAAGAAATTTTAGTTTGACCGGTTTATATACGATTCGAGTTGCATTGTCAGATCTTTTGGATTTAAATATCATTTGTGGCCAACTCGCCTGAAAGCCGCCAAGCCAATCTAGGGTCGGAGTGTGCTATCGACATAGCCTGGTCAAGCACCCTAAGTACGCCACTCTACCTACACCCCGACAGGCCGAAGTAAGGCGGGTCCATGGACAATTGGATCTAAGAGAAAAGACAACGCATCCGGTTGTATTTAAAATCGCGTTCAACTTAAAATTTCTTGAGAATCGTAAGGCGCGACGAAATTATAGACAAGGAACGAATTTTACCATTTTTCTTGGCTTAAGTGTGCAGGAAAAATAAACTCTACGTTGATGGAGAAAAGCCGGAGCTAACCAAGCTCTAACTCCCTCAAGGGTGTCAACCGTCGACGATGAGTAAAAGATGGTGAGAAGACCCCTTAAATGGAGTCTGCTGCCAACAAACCAAGTGTTGGCAAAGGTCACTGCCGGAGCTACTAAGCTCCGACACCTCGGAGGACTAACTATCGATGCTCTACGTGTTGATAGAGGCTATTGCCGGAGCTACCAAGCTCCAGCGATGGACAATGCCGGAGCTTCTAAGCTCCGACAACCTCAGGGGACCTTCACTATCGAAGACTTCGGACCTAAATTCTACAAGTTCGGAGCAAATGCGTCTTCAAAAAAACTCAATATCCTTTTGGTACATGTTCACAATCAAATTGTGTACATCTACTAGGGGGCCAAGTGAAGATAAAGATGTTGAAGACAAAAAATGAAATTCGCAAAAATTTGGGGATTTCATTCATTTGGAGACAGAAGATTACATATGGAGACAAGGGATTACAAAATTGAGGAAGAAGAAGAGAAAATACAAGTGAGAGCTAAAAGAGATGGTCCTAGACCCTATGGAAGAACTCGGCGACCTTCTGGGCGACCTCTGATACGCTGGCTCGGGTAGCTTCGCCTCCTCCTTCGACGGGGCCTTCAAGCACCAGGTCCAGGGGAAATTGAGGGTTCCGGCTGGTGTAGCACGTCAACACATATTCTGTGACGTTCCTCGCCAGGGATTGCCCCTCGACCTCCAGTTGGTCCGCGATGACGTCGCCCATCTTGGAGAGCTTGCTACCAGCTGCGCTCAGCGCTTGCAGCGCAAGGTCCGGCTCCGGCTCCGGATCATCCGGGCGCGCGGGGCTAAAACCCATCGGCGTCAGCGCGTCGTTGGCCTTGCCCAGGAACTCCCAAATATGCAGGGAGTCCGCCGTCCTCAGGCTCTTCACCTCTTCCAGGGATCTCTTGGCCGCCCTCAGTTCGGAATTCTCACGGGCGAGGCGCTCAACTTCTTTGGCGTTTTGCTGAATCTTTGCAGCAACCCGCCTCTCAAGTCTTCCGAGCTCCTCCTCCCGGAGGTGGATCTTGTTCCGATGATCGACCAGGTCCTTCTCCCTAGACTCCACTTTCTTCTCCCGGGCAACAAGGGTACACTCGTATTCGTAGAGTTCCTGCCCCCGCACCCAGGTCTTCTCCTCTTCCTCGAGGCAACGCTCTTCCAACTTCTTAGTGCGCTCCTCGAGGCCCTTGTCAGCCAGAGCTACTTTCTCGGCGAGCTCCTCTTCCCTCCTCAGGACGTCATCCCGCAGCTCCAGGAGTTTCTGCTCTTCGTCCTCAAGCCGTCTCTCCCTCCCTTCAAGTGCCTCTCGGCGCTTGATGAGTGCGGCGATGATGGCCTCAAGCTGTTCGTGCCGAGCATTGGCCGCGTCGTTGGCAGCCTTGGCCTGAGCGTCGAGGGCATGAGTCATGCTCTCCCTGTCATCCAGCAGCTTGTCCCAGTACTCCAGGCGGAGCTTCTCCCGCTTGATCCACTCCTTGTCGTCCGCTAGCCTCGACTGCGCCAGCTTAGTCTCGAAGTGGAGCCGATTGTGCCACCGCCTAAGGGTTTGGCGCTCCTCTTCGAGAGCCTTGCTGTCGTGGAAGAAGGCCAGTTGGACCTGACATAGACTGGAGCAGGTGTTGTCGATAGACATCGACAGCGGGATGGGCTCCGGACCTGCTGGGGTCTCCTCCGCTGTTTCCAGCGGGTCTTCACATACAAAAATTGGGTCCCACTCTACGGGAGTGGAACCCTAAGTTTCCAAGGCACTAGGGCCGTCCTCCGGGATGGCCTCAGTCGCCAACGAAGAAGGCCCCGCTGCCAAGTATTCATTCGCCTCCTCGGGCAGGGGGCCAGCGACTTCGTTTAGGCACTCCGGCTCGGCCGCAGGTACCATCGACGTCGTCGCCTCCGGAGCAGGAGCTACTACTGGCTCCGGCCGGGACACCTCTTCCGAGGGAGGCTCGAGCTCCCTCGCCTCTTCAACCACCGGCTCTGTGACCGGTGCTCCAATAATAACTGGCTCAGCGACCGGTGCTTCAGAGGTAACCGGCTCAACTGCCAGAACTACCTCGACTTCTGGCTCGCATGACGGAGCTTTAGTCACCTCCGGCTCAATCGCCGGGGCTTCGACAAGTTCCGGCTCCGAGGCCGGGACTACTACTTCCTCCGGCTCTACAGCCGGAGCTTCCACCACTGCAGCACCAGGACCCGGAGCTTCAACCTCCAAGACAAGTGCCGCTGGCGTGTCTTCACTCCCGTGGTCCGGCGCTACCATGGGAAATTCTGGGGACGAGTCGAGGTTCATGACCACGACAGCCGGCGCCGGAGCTGTCGCAGCCTCAGCCACCACCTGGGGCGGCACCGGGAAAGGAGCAGAAGCTCCCCCGGCCTCAGACATCGTGGCCGAGGGTGAAGCTTCACTCCCCTTCTTGGGGACGCTGCAGAGGATGGATAAAGAAAATTAACAAACAATCACTACAATTAAAAAGTTAACCAAGGTAAAGATCAAAAATTACCTTGGAAGGCTTCCGCACCAGCTTGCGCGGAACCTTTTTCCCGGACGTTCCGGGCTGACCATGGTCGGCGTAGGAGCTCCGGGAGGCCCCTCAGAACTTGTCGCAGCCACGGGCGTTTCCCGGGTCGAGGCTCTCCTCGATCGGGAGGAACCCCTGGACCTGGAGGCTCCCACTGTCCCAGATGCCGGAGTCGTGCGCCCGGGGCTAGCACCCCAGGAGGGCTCCACCACGGGGACAGACGCGCTCCGGGAGGATCCCACTGCAGGAACAGTATCATTCCGGAAGGACCCCACTACGGGGACAGTCGCCACGGTGGCAGAAGATCTTCCCCCCTAGGGAGAAGGAACCGAGGCGGAAGTAGCGGGCCCGACGGACCTTCCGTCGGCATGTCGCAGCTTCCTCTTCCGACTCTCCGGCTCCTCCACCAGCTCCTTGCCCTTGCCGACGACCTCAACCCTCGGTTGTGGGACAGGGGCGGAGCCGTCTTCGGGCACCCCGGGGATTGCCACCCGGGTGGTTGATCTTCTCTCGACGACACCAAGGTCGTCAAGCGCGGGCATCGTCCGCCGGAGCTCCCTGCTGAACTCCACTTCCACGTTCAGAGGGAGAAAGGCCGATGGCGGAGTCAAGTCATCTCCGTCGATGTCGATGCCGTGCTGGAATTTCTTGAGGTGGAACTCCAAGGTCTTCCCCACCATGTTGGACTTCAACCCGGTCTCAACCCGGTCCTCGTCCATCACGCTGTTGAGGGCCCAGGCGAGCTTCTCCCTCCTCTTCAGCGGCGCCCAACTGTTGGCCAGGAAGTTGCAGAACACCGCCTGGGGAGTCAATCCTCCCTCCACCGGATCCTGGTTAAGGCGGGGTCGAAAGCTTTCGCCAGCACCGGAACCTCACTCCAGACCGTCGTGTCAATGCCGGGCAGACCGTCTGGCAGCTCCAACCGCTCATGCTCCTCCACCCTGACGACTATCCAATCTTTCTTCCAGTCATCCCACTTCCCGGAAGGGAATGACCGGAGGTACTTGAATGGGCACTTCTTGCGCTTCACGAAGTAGTAGAAGCCAAGGTACTCATTGCTCCGGCCGGTGGTGTGAACGGTGAAGAAGGTTCGGAAAAGCTCGACGCAGGGGGGGATGCCCACCCACATCTCGCAAAAGTGGACAAAGATAGACACGAGGAGAATGGAGTGAGGGCCAAGGTGGTATAGCTGCAGACCATAGAAGTCTAGCAGCATCAAGAAGAAAGAAGAAAAAGGTGGGATCAACCCCACCATGGCGTACGAAGAAAAGTACACCATCTCGCCAGCGCACTCCTTCTCAAAGGGGAGCTCCCCACCGGCACGGACCAAGGGGTTGAAGAAGTCCGAGGACCACCCCATGAGGGCCCGGACCTTCTTCAAATCGTTGTCGGTCTTCAGGCGACTCTCACGCAGACCCAACTCCATCGCGGCACAGCTAGGCAAGAGAAGAGGAGCAAAGTACGAGTCGGGAGTTTGAGCGCAAGATCAGATGAGAGGCGTAAAGAACTCCCGACGGTGCGCGCTTTCCTTCTTAAGTAAGCCCTCGCAACGCTTGGATGGAAACCGCAGGGAAGTCGAAGATACTACTCAAGAATTCAACCCAGCCAATGACAAGAGGGCTCGGGACCACCCCGATGATCAAGTCGAGGCTCTTACCTAGGCGAACAGTTGTCATCACGAGGCGGGAAACCCTAAGGCGGCGGCCTGACAGGGCGCGCGGAACCGATACGGTTTTTGTATTGGGAACCGGCGACCTTCAATTGCGTGAGATCCGCACATCAAAGATTTCATCTGCCGCCTGAGGTACACCGCGCGGCGGGATCTAACCGTAAAACCCTGCCAACGGCACCTCCGAAGACCCTTGAAGACCCAGTTCAAGAGTCGCAAGGATGGAACCACCACCGACGGAATGACTTCACCTCAGTGATCTTCCTCGGAGGTAGGTCCAAGGGGCCACTGTCGGTACCCTAAAAACCGTACACCCCCTGAGGTTACAAAGATCTCGAAGGAAGGCCATCTACATTGTTTGAAGACCCTCGGAGGTCCACTTGTCAGACATGACCGGACCCGCTTCTCCAACATGGTTAATCCCTGGGTCGCCACGTGTACGACTAACCCGGAGCTACCGCCCACAAGGGGGAAGCTCTGGGCCACGTACCGAAACGGCACCTCCGGACTTAACCCCAGACCGAGAGAAGCTCCGAACCTGACACGTGCCTAATAGCCCCGGAGCTACCTGCTTCCCTCAGCAAGCTCCGGAGCTGCCACGTGTCAAATCGTCGGACCTGCCAGCCTCTAACCTCCGGAAGACCTCGTAACGGCTCCGGATCTTCAAAGGAGAGCCAAGGACTTCAAGACCCGATTAAATGTCATTAATGCCATATTAATGACACTTAAACGGACGATCTTAACACCTGTAACAGCGCTGTCGGAGCCCGTTACAGGATCATTAACAACAATTAATCGTGTATCAATACTAGTAACCGCCGGGGCCACATGTCGGGCCAGGCTAACTTGTAACGGCCTGTCCTTGTACTATAAAAGGATAGGCCGACGATACACTCAGGGGACGGACGTTCACAGACGTGGACAAGCGATCATACTTGACAAGCTAATACAACACCAACACACCCGTGGAGTAGGGTATTACGCTCAGGCGGCCCGAACCACGTAAATCCTTGTGTCTCCTGTGTTAAACTGCAATTCACCTTCTTGAGTCTCCGCGCGCCCACACCGAACCACAAACTCCTTCAACACTTTAGCAGTGTCAGGAGATCTGCCGACTCCAACAGTCGACAGCGACCTTTCATTTCCCCGACGCATGACCTTTCAAATCGTGGTTGTTAGATATTTAATTCTTCTTAGTTAATATTCATGATTAAATATCTTATCAGGCGGTTGGTAAGTAAAACCCGCCTGATATAAAGTTAAAAACCGCCTGTGAAAAACCGACGCCTATATAAGGACCCCTCACCACACTCAAAATGCAACCCTGGAGAATTTATATCTACGCCACAAGGCTGTTGAATTTCCCCTGCGTCGCGCCACCGCTCTGCTGCTCCGCCGCCCAGCCCATACTACCGCACCACTGCTCAACCCCGTACCGCCACTTCTCCACCCAGCCGGCCCACCGTGCTGACACCTCCCCACCGTGCTGACGCCTCTGCAAGGTAAATGCAGTTTCCTTACTTTTTCTTTGTATATTTTAATTAGCTGATAAGCTATTAGTTTTGTGTGTTCTGGTATATGGATTCTGTCCTTTTGCATGTGTAAGGACTTTATGGATTGTGTTCTGATATATTGATGTATGGACTATATGGATTGTTTCCTTTTTGTGTGTTCTGCTAGTTTGGTCTTTTATATATTGATGTATGGACTATATGGATTGTTTCCTTTTTATGTGTTCTGCTAGTTTGGTCTTTTATATATTGATGTATGGACTATATTTTATTAAGCTTATTGTAGTTTGTACCTATTATGTGACATGAATATGATGTTTAATTAACATATGCTATTGTAATATATATAAGATGCATGAAGTTTACCCGAACTTGTAATTGTAGTTTTATGTGTTTTCCTTTTCATTATGCTACTTGTGTGTGCGTACCTCCTGCTTGCATATATTTCGAAGGAGTGTTAGGGTTAGCTTTCTAGGGAGATGGTTTTATAACTCACCCATTTAGTTACCATCGTTGGATGGGATCCGATGTCAAGATATAACGGACCGGATCCCACCCAAACCTAGCCCATGCTGCTGGGCCTGTTTGCCCCATGACTTCAATCTTTCACCCTCGATTGCTGCTCCCGACGCCTTCGACTCCGTCCACCTCAAGCTACAGTAGGGTTGGGCATTGGCGACCATACCTTCTCTTTGCTAGGTGACATCAATGGTGGCAGGGTGCAGAAGCCAGCGACAGGGCCATCTGCAAGCGGCAGCGAGATCGGGAAATGGCACCGGGGGTGGAAGGCGGCACCGGGGCCAGGTGCAGGTGGCAACAAGGACGGAGACGATGTTGGAGGCACCGGAGGAAGCTGTCGGTGGCGGCGAGACCGAAGGATGGAGGTGATGGCCGAAGCCGCGGGCGACAGCGCGCGGTGGTCGGTGGAAAGTCGACGACAGTCACCGAAGTGGCGAAGTGGAGCCGTGCCACGCTCCAGCAGTGCGCCTCTCCATCGCGTCAGGTCACGAGCAATGATATTCGTTACAGTGCATGATTATCTCGGACTGTTTACATTATCGGGACAAATGAAAGGGAAGAAAGGTTGTGTTAGGTGCGTGGATAGAACTGAATTTCTATACCTCACTTCATCTAGAAAGACAGTGTACATGAGACACCAACGGTTCTTGACAGATACACAAAAGTATAGCAAGATGAAAGAATAATTTGATAACAAAATCGAAAAAGATACTGCACCAAAACCTTACAGTGGAAAACTTGTGTTTGAAATGGTCAAGAACATTCATATTGCTTTCGGTAAGGGCAAAAATAGTAAAGGAGTTAAGAGAAATAAAAGTACATCTTCAGATGATACAACTGACATGGCTTTCAAGAAACAATCAATTTTTTGCAAGTATCTTCCGTATTGGAAGAATATGGAATTTTTCCATAGTATTGATTTGATGCACGTTACAAAGAATGTATTTGACAGCATCATTGGGACCTTGCTGGACATGCCAAGGAAAACAAAGGACGGACTAGATTCACGTATGGACCTAGTAAATCTTGATTTGAGACCAGAGCTTCATCAGTAGAAAAGGCGAACGGGAAGCATTACCTTCCCCCAACCATCTGCAACTTGACGCTAGAAGAGAAAAAAGCAATTTGCGAATGCTTGCGTGGGATCAAAGTGCCCACGAGTTTCACATCCAATATCCGCGAACTAGTCTCGATGAAAGACTTGACTTTATTCGGTTATAATTCTCATGACTGTCACATGATGATGACAGTTTTCCTTGCCATTGCAATAAGAGTCATCAAACCTGAGCATATAAAGGTTGTCATCACACGTTTGTGTTACTTCTTCAATGCAGTATCGCAAAAGATGATAGCACGTGAAGATTTAGACTATCTGAAAACATACATCGTCGAGACAAAGTGCAAGCTTGAGATGTGTTTCCCACCATCCTTTTTCGATATGCTAGTACACCTAATCATACGTCTTGTTGATCAGATAAAAGCATTGGGGCCAGTATATTTACATCATATGTTTTCGTTGGAGAGATATTTAGGAGTATTAAAGGTTATGTGCGGAACCGTGCTCACCCAGAGGGTTCAATTATAGAAGGATACACCACTGAAGAAGTCATTGAGGGTTGCTCTGATTACATCAAAGATGGAAAATCGATAGGTGTGCCTATACCGGTACATGAGAGTAGACTACATGGGATAGGCAAAGTGGGTAAGAAAACTTTTATAGTTCAAGATTACAAGAATGTACACCGCGCACATTTTGTTGTACTACAACCGCTCGCAGTTGCTGAGTCGTACATAGAGGAACACCAAATTGAGCTTCGTGATAAAAACCAAGACCGCACAGAGGACTGGATCATGAAAGAGCACAGAAGATGTTTCACAAAATGGTTAATGGACAAAAATATATCATACGGAAACACTATAGAAGAGGCAACAATGAAGAAGTTAGCTTCTGGCCCACCACAGGAATCCCGACGATTTGCGACGGCCAAGGCCGTCGCAAATAAGCCATATGCCGTCGCAAATAAGCCATTTGCGACAGCTTTCCTTATTTGCGACGGTTTTTAGCCGTCGCAACTAATTCGTCACAATTAAGCTTATTTGCGATGGCCACCGTCGCAAATAAGATTAATTGCGACAGCTAGGACTGGCCGTCGCAAGTTATTGCCGCGGGACGGTAGGCCCCGCAAAATTATTTGCGACGGCCGGGCTGTCGCAATTAAAGCTTATTTGCGACGGCCGGGCCGTCGCAATTAAGTGCTTCTTTTTGCGACGGCCAGGCCGTCGCAAATATGTTAAGTGGGCACGGCCCACATGTCCTCCTCCGGGACCCACTCTGCTATTTGCGACGGCCGGGCCGTCGCAATTTAAACTTATTTGCGACGGCCAGGCCGTCGCAAATAGCAGTGGCTTATTTGCGACGGCTTTGTACCTTATTTGTGACGGTACTGTATAATAAGCCGTCGTAAATAAGGTTTTTTATTTAAAAAAAAACAGAAAACACTAACCGGCTCGATGGCCAGATTCACAGAACAGATTCACAGAACACATCACATCAAAACATTTTCAAAACACATCGTACAAACATCGCATCAACATCAACAAACTAAACATGGGCTCACTCGCCGGTTTGACCTCCATATCCTCCTCCGTAGCCACCTCCGGAGCTACCTCCGAAGTCAAAGTCCTCGTCGCGCCTCATTCCAGGCGGCGGTAGCGACGACGTTTGTGCAGCCGTCGCGGATCCCTGCACTTAATGAAACTTAGAGTTAGAATATAAATGCATCAACATCTCTCTCCCTCCCTTCCTCCCTCTATCTTCATCTAAATCCCCCTCTCTTCTTCTCTTTTCATTTCTCTCTTTGTCTCTCACTCGATCTTTCTTTCTCACTCTATCTCTCTATTGCTATCCTTTTCCCTCTATCTTCCTCCCTCTATCTCCATCTACATCTCCCTCCCTCTATCTTCCCCTCTCTCTATCTCCATCTACATCTTACTCTCTCTCTTCATTCCCATCCTACTCTACCTATCTTTCACTCTTTCTTCTGTATCCCTTTCTTCTATCTCTATCTTTCTTCTATCTCAATCATTTTCTTCTATCTAACTATCTCTCTCTTTCATCTATCTCGATCTTATTACGCTGGAGAAGAAGGATTACATAGAAACTTACCTGACCTGCTGAAGAAGGATCGCCTGGAAGGACCGATGGTAGTACCGGTAGCTGGATTCCCAGACCTTGCGCCCGAGCGATGACCTGTCATTGCAAACATTAAATGCTACCTATTAGTAAGTCATTTACACTGAATTAATGAGAATTTTAGTTTTATTTTGTTACCTCCATTGCTTCCCGCATCTGCGCCAACGCTGCTGCCTGGGTTTGGATCGTGGCCTCCATCGCGATCCTTTGGCGTTCCGCCTCCCTCCTTTCCTCCTCATGTCGCCTTTCGTTTTCTTCTACAGTTTCTCGGAGGGACTGCATCTCAATGTCCCTCTGCGATACGCAGCGACCTCCCGTGCCTGAAGCCTGCGTGGAGCTGCCTCTCGCAGGTCTCCCCGCCCTCGAGTCGACAACTCCGTAAATATGGCGAGCCTATAAAAAAGAGAGTCAGTAATATGAAATTGAAATATCCTGAATACTTTGAATTGAAAACTATAAAATGACTTGTAAACTCACCTTCCGTGTGCTTTTCCACCACCGGTTGCATACGCGGCTTGAGGATCGATCGGTTGACGTTCCCAATCGAAGTCCTCGCCGTGTATCTTCCTAGCCTCCTCCCCGTACTTAGCCTGCAAAACAATAAAACCGTGTAAGTTGAACAATCTATATAGTTATATTTAATATGAATGATTTCTAAACTTACCAACCGCTCGGCTACAGCCTGACTGCACCCCTTCGGCTGAGAAGGGTCCCTGTGACCTCTCTTCCAGACCTCAGCAGGGGTGGGTGGCACCCCCGTCTCGCGCTCCTATCAATATGTGTTAGTACGAACAATATATTACTAATATATAAAGATAAGTTACACACACTTACCATGCATTTAGCTAAACGCAAGTGGTTATCTTGCCCGTGCCTGCTCTTCCCCTCCACCCCTCTGCAGTCTCGAGCCTTCTCAGACTTAGCTTTAAACTCGTCGCTAGCCCAGTAGCGACAAAGGGCCCGAAATGCATCGTTCCGACCCTGCAACCAGCTCACGTGGTCCTGCACATAGTTGGAAGTCGTTAAAAGTACCATCGAGGAAATTATCAGAAAAAAATACTTACTACACTACACGTACCTGCGCGTACTCCTCCTCCGTCAGGTGCCTCTCGCTCTCTTGCCGGAAGTGTAACACGTGCTGCTAGTTCGCCTTCAAGTGCTCATTAATAATTTGAACACGGGTGTTCGACAGAGCTTGTCGAAGCGCCTTGGCAGCGTTGAAGTGAAACACTCGCCTCGCATCCTCAAACATGCGACGGTCGTTCGGGTCCTCTAAAGTATATCTTGCCTGCGATAAAGAATATATTGAAGAGATCTTCACTAAAAGAGTTTAAGAGTTGTAACTTAGATACTTTTTTAACATACTTACCATAAAATCGGCCCATACGGCCTCCTGAAGGTTGCCGTGCTCCTGGTGATGGACGCGTGCGTAGTCCTCCCACGAAAGAGCAGGCACCCTGTCAATGACCCCGGGATAGTGCAAACGCACTATGGACCCGAGGACACCGTTCACCGGTCTGTGGTGTCTCTCACCGGTGAAAGACAAGTCGTCCCAAGCCCTGTAAGATATTTATTCATTCATTCATTACTTAAGTAATCAAACAAAACTAAAATTGAAAACTATAATTTTTATTACCTGTCTCCGACTGGACGAATCACGATCCTCTGTGAAGCGACCGCGGGAGGACTGACAAAGTGAGTCCTCCTCGTCCTCCGCGTCTGCTGGGGCGCCACGTCAGGTGACCCAGACGGTTCCTCACCAGCCGAGTCAAAGGCCTCAGGAACAAAATCATCGCCAGCCGGGGGCTGGCTGGCCGAGGGCTGGCTCGCCGAGGGCTCACTCGCTGAGGGCTGCCTCGCCGAGGGCTGGCTGGCCGAGGGCTGCCTCACCGAGGGCTGGCTCACCGAAGGCGCCGCAACCTCTGAGTCAGCCGGTGAGGACTACAACATTCAAATGATTCATAAGTAAGTTTAGTGTGAATTTGAATTTAAAGAATTTGTCAAAAACAAATGACATTTACCTGTGACGAAGCTCTAGAGCTGGTCTGAACGTGCCCCAGCAGCTGAGAGCGTCTGCTGCCAGTCGACGAGGCACCAACGAAAGCGTCCTCGGGTCTAGAGGGGTAGAACCCCCTCGTCGGCGGCACCTTCTTACCCTTCTTTGACGCCATCCTATTGTAATTAGATAATTAGTAAATATGAAAATAAAATATATAAAATTCATGTTACTATCTTCAAGAAAACATTACTTGTAGTCACTTTCAAAATTCATCAACATCATTGTCATGTGCCTGTGCCCTACTCCTTAAACCAGCCCAACGATCTTCCATCGTGGCCTGTTCTAATTTTCGTTTTCGCGTATCATCTGCCTCTACATCTTCAACGTCTTCAACATCTCCAACTAATTGATCGAGTCCTGCACCAAGCTCGACGATAAAAGTGTCTAGCAACTCTTCTTCTTGGTACACTTCTTCAATGTCTTTGCTATCATGGTAACCATCATCCCCAGGAGTATATAGCCGCTCACGAGGATTCACCTTATATACCACCCACCAAGCACTGAGCTTCGTGCATGGATAAGGTAGATAATACACTTGTTCAACTTGATGCGCAAGAACAAATGTATCGTAACCTCGTAGTCGGTCCTTATGTTTCACTTCCACCATTCCAAATTGGTTTTCTCGAGTTCCATGAGTACGATCAAACCAATCACTGTCAAAGAAGACAACTCGAAGGGTCTTATTTCCGGTAAAAGTAAATTCAAGGATTTTGTTAATGATTCCATAATAATCGGTTAAATTCGCTTGAGTGTCCATTGCTCTCGTCACAACACCGGAATTTGATGTTGCCGCGAGAGGACGATGAGCTTCAAAATGAGTTGTACGGAATCGGAAGCCATTTACGTCATATCGACCATAGCTTCTAACATTCACCAATCCATAAGATAGCTGCCGCAAATCTTCATGGACATTGTGAGTCCGACACTGTTATAAAAGACGAGAGAATATTACATAATACTTCTTTAATAATAGTAATTTATAATACATAGAAGACGAGAGAATATTACATATTCTCAAAACCAAGATAGAAAACTCTGCCCCCCATTTATTCCTTCCTTTCGCATCGCTTCTACTTGTTTGGCCGTAGGTTGATGCCTATGTGGCCAATATTGTCTGTGGAACTCGCTGAACATGAAAAAACATCTTTTAGAGTACATGTGTAGCAAAATATGTAGATTAGCATAAACATAGGCGAAACACTTACTCGAAGTATTCCTGATTGCCTTCTATATTTGCGTACATGTAGAGTAAAGCAACAGTCCTTTCCTGTTCGGATAGCTTGTAGGTCGTGTAGCTACCAACGGTGGCGCCTCTCGTTTGAAAAATGGAAAGGTCGCTTAGAGGGGGTGTTTCGTCCACATTGTACTGCATCACCGAAGTATTAATATTGTTTTCTTCCGCAAAGTAGACACTTGAAAAGTATCCAACTTCCTTAAGAGCATATGCTTTAGCGATGCACCCTTCCACCCTTGCCCTGTTGCCAACCATTGGTTTCAGATATCGTAGCGCTCTTTCAATGTGATACATCCACCTATATTGCACAGGACCGCCAACTTTAGCTTCGAATGGAAGACGGATAAGCAGATGTTGCATTGGATTGAAGAAACCCGGTGGAAAAAAAATTTCCATCTTACATAAAAGTATGGGTATCTCCTTCTCTAACTTATCCATCATCCCGATCTTGATTTCTTTAGCACAAAGCTGTCTATAGAAATAGATGAGATCGGCTAAAACCTTCCACACCACATCATCTAGATAGCCTCGGAACATAACATGTAGGAGCCTTTCCATTATAATGTGATAATCATGACTCTTCAACCCAGTGAGGTTTCCTGTGTTAACATTTACGGCTCGTTTCAGGCTAGCTGCGTAACCATCTAGGAATTTCAAAGTTTTCATCCATTTCATAACTTCTTTCTTTTCTTTCGATTGAAGACAGAAAGAAGCACGTGGCTTTCCACCACTTTCAGAGATTTCAAGAGTTGGACGGTGACAAATGTCTGCCAAATCTAGTCTAGCTTTATAATTGTCTTTCGTTTTGCCAGGCATATCCATGCAAGTGCTTATGATACTTTCGCTCATATTACGCTCCTGATGCATGACATCAATGTTGTGCATTAGAATCAACGACTTCACATATGGTAGCTCCCAAAGTCCACATATGTGAGTCCAATTGTGTTCCTCTCCATAACCTACGAAATATCCAGGACGACCTTCATCAGGCACCAGTTTGTCCAACATATCAGAAATTTCTGACCCATTGAGACGCTTCGGTGGTCCTTTAGTGACAACAGTGTTCTTTCGAAAGACATGCCTCTGCTGCCTAAATATATGATTCAAGGGCAGCCAACGTCTGTGACAATCGAAGTAAGATATTTTGCCTCCACGAGTTAGTCGAAAGCAATCTGTGTCTGAAGCACATATCGGACACGTCAGACGACCGTGAGTGCTCCATCCGGAAAACATGCCGTATGCCGGCAAATCATGGACGGGCCACAAATAAGCAGCTCGAAGGTTGAATTTCTGCTTCTTGTAACTGTCGTACGCTTCGACTCCTGTCCACAAGACTTTCAATTCTTCGATCAGCGGTTTTAACATCATGTTGAGACGTGACCCGGGATGATCAGGTCCATGTACAATGAGGCCGAGAAACATGAACTCGTTCTTCGTACATAAAGCAGGTGGCAGGTTGTACGGAATGACAAAGACAGGCCAACATGAGTATGGCGTGGCATTCGTACTGAACGGTGAGAATTCGTCTGTCGCTAATCCGATGCGAACATTCCTCGCATCATGAGAAAAGTCTGGATCGAAACGGTCTAGCGCCTTCCATGCATCACCGTCGGACGGATGCGTCAAGAATTCTTTGTTCTCACGTTTACCTTCTTTGTGCCATCTCATGTGTCTTGCGGTTCTTTTTGAAAGAAACATCCGCTTCAACCGAGGTTTCATAGGCAAGTAACGAAGCTGCTTATGTGCGACATCTGTCATCACATTATCGCCATCGTCATTAACAACTTCGACATACCTCGATTTACCACATTTCAAGCACATCTTCTCATTGGCGTGCTCTTTCCAGAATAGCATGCAGTTGTCTGGGCACACATCAATTTTCTCATACTTCATACCGAGACCAGATATCTTGATCTTTGACTGATACATATCTGGTGGCGCTTTGTGAGGTTGTGGAAGGATATCGCAGATCAATTTCATGAGATCATTGTAGCAGTTGATGGAAAAAAGTACTTGGACTTAATTGCCATAAATCTGGTCAAGAAAGCAAGTACGGTCACAGCCGTGTGTTCATGCAATAGCTCTTGTGATTTCTTCAGCTCCTCGAAGAACTTCTCTGCCTCATTTGTAAGAGGATCCTCCGCTTCAAGAGCTTCTAACATCTCGTCCATCCTATCAACCTCTGTTATATCATCATCCTCATCCACTTCGGCTATGACTCGAGAATTAGTCTCGCCGTGGAAGGTCCACACTTCATATTGTGGAGTGAAACCGTTTCGACATAAGTGAAACGAAAGCTCCAATCTTCTCAAAAACTTAGTGTTCCGGCATTTTGTACATGGGCACCGCACCATATCTTCCGTTGACAATGAAAATGCTCGATCCAAAAATTGATCCAACTTGATAAACCACTCATCGGAGTGACCACCATTTCTGCTCTTCCAGCCAGTATACATCCAACTGCGGTCTTCACCCATGTTTGACTCTACAGTTTAATGCGAAAGAAATTTTCGTTAATGTATTGTTGTGTTATGTCACGGCCCTACAACCTAGGCAGATAGATCCTAAACCCACCCAAGAGTGACCGAGCGGAGCGTGCTCATGACGAGACGCGTGATCCAGATTTGAACGAAATTTCGGCAGCATAACCCCGCTGTTCTCCACTGCACGCCCGAAAATGGTGCAGCAGAGAACAACATGGTTACGCCACCGAAATCTCGTCCAAATCCGGACCCGCGTCTCGTCACAAGCCACGCCCCCTCGGTCACTCCGAGGCTGTCCAAAAAAGGGACAATTCCGAACCTGCACGTCTCACATGCCAATGGCATGTGAGACGTGCCAATCCGAAACGGGTAATACATTGCTATAGGTTACGTTGCTCATTTTCATTTTCAGGTCATTTAAGAGAGAGGAAAGAACTAGAGAAAGAGTGAGAGGAAAGTTGGTCTCAGATGACAATTCCACGACGGCTTTAGGGTTAGCTGCCGTAGATCAGAGATGAAACCACTTCGTCGGAGTACGCCATCCACGCGCAGGTGCTTGCCATCCTCACCGTCGTTGTCGCCTTCGTGCCCGTCTACACGCATACTTTACCTTACCACTAAATGGGCCTTGTCGGGCCTTGTCAAGCTGATCCAAAGCCCATTTATGTATATATAGTACTTGAACACTCAAACAATCAAAATTAAGCAATTCAACGACCCTTCAAATAAACCTAAGCATAATTCAAAAAACTAAGCAATTCAAATAAACCTAAACATAACAATTATCCATTGTAATTCATTAATTTATAAACTCAATTCTAACATAAGCAATTCAATTCAAATGAGAGCAATTCAATTCAAATGAGAGCAATTCAACTCAAATGAGAGCAATTCAATTCAAATGAGAGCAATTCAATAAACCTAAACATAACCATAATTCAAATGAGAGCAATTCAATAAACCTAAACATAACCATAATTCAAATGAGAGCAATAATACAAATCTTAAACATTATTAAATTAAACCTAAGCATATATAGTAACATTAAGATCCAATTAACAACTAATTAACAATTAACTAATAATTAATTAGAATGGTCAACTATTAACAACTAACTAACAATTAATTGTAATTCAAACCTAATTAGCAACTGCTAAAAATTAATGAGAATTAACAACTAATTAACAACAACCTAACAATTATTTTGCATAACAATTAACAACTAAATAGCATAACAACTAATCATCAATTAACAACTAATTATCTAGAAATTAACAACTAATGCCTACTTTACTTGTGCGGCGTGGAGCAACGGGCCGACGGCTTCGGACGGACGGTGGAGGCGTTGGAGTAGGCCGGCGGCGCTGCTGTCCGGGGCCGGGGGCGGCAGGGGCACGTCGACGTCAGGCGCGGGGGGCACGGCGGGGCCGTAAGCGCAAGGGGGCCGGGGAGGCGGGGTCGGGGGCGGCGAGGGGCCAGGGGCGGCGGGGGGACAGGGGCGCAGGAGCTGGGGGCGCAGGGGTCGAGGGCGGCGGGGGGCTGGGGGCGGCAGGGGCGTGGCGGGCTGGTGGCGGCGGCGCGGCTAGCGGCGGGGCCGGCGGGCCGGGGGCGCAGGGGCGGCGGGGGTGCAAGGGCTGCGGGGGGCCGGGGGCGGTGGGCGCGCTGGGGGCAGCGGTGTCGGGGCGCGGCGGGCCGATGACGAGGGTGCGGCGGGGCCGGGGGCGCAGGGGCGGCGGGGGGGGCGGGGGCGGTGGGCGCGCTGGGGGCGGCGGTGTCGGGGCGCGGCGGCGGTGGGGAATTGTGAATGAAGAGTCGGGGCCGGAGGGTCCCGATATTATACTTAGTTTGCGACGGCCTATTACATGGCATCGTTCCCATACATACACACACTCAAGTTCTTTCGCCGTATGCATAAAACTGCACTAGCAAATGCCCTTTTTATTACATCTTCAGCCATGTCCTCTTCTATAACTCAGTTTCATAACTCTTCTATAATTAAGTGATTCAATCCTTAAATAAACTATACAAGCTATTCTAAGCTACTATAACTAATTGCTGCTACCTCTTAACAAAATTGCTAGCTAGATCTGAAAAAAAGAACCTAAAATCGGGGGGAGTAGCACTGACCTCAGAGCAGCGGAGGCATCGGGGGTCGGGGGCGCAGCGGAGGCGTCGGGGGCCGGGGGCGCAGCAGGGGGCGCGGCGGTTCAGTCGGGGGCGCGGCGGTCCGGGCCGGCGGCGGCAACGCCGGTGGCGTGGCGGGCCGGGGGCGGAGGCAGGCGGCGGTTGGGGCGCGGAGTAGCGCCTGGAGCCGGGGGCGGGCCGCCGGTGGGGGCCACAGGCAGGGCCGAGGGCGGCGGGCCGGCGGTGGAGCCGGGGGCGCGGCGGCGGGGGCGCGGCAGGGCGGCGGCAACGCGGCAGGGTGGCGGGGGCGCGGCAGCGGCGGCGGAAGGCTGAAGTGAATGAAGAGTCGGGGCCGGAGCGTCTCGATATTAGCCCTAATTTGCGACGGCAGCTTTAATTGCGACGGCCTCAACTTACGGCCGTCACAATTAAAGCCTGTTTGCGACGGCCGTCTGACAGGCCGTCGCAAATAAGTGTTTATTTGCGACGGCTCCTTTATTTGCGATGGTCCTAGGGTTGGCCGTCGCAAATAACCACTTATTCGCGACGGCTAGTCCAAAAGCCGTCGCAAATAACCACTTATTCGCGACGGCCATCTTATTTGCGACGGCCAGAGGCGGGCCGTCGCAATTTAAGCTATTTGCGACGGCTGGCCGTCGCAAATAAAACCAGCCATCGCAAATGATCGCTTTTCCTGTAGTGGCCCATCTGATTTGGTGACATCATGGCAAGCATATGACATCAATGGTTACACATTTTACACTAATGAAAAAGATGGTAAGAGTGTTGCACAAAATATTGGTGTTCGTATTGAGACTTATGATTCACTAGGGTAGAAGACCACATACTTCGGGTTCATTGAGGAAATATGGGAACTCGATTATGGCGAAAGAATGGTAATGCCCGTATTTAAGTGCCAATGGGTCAAACATCCTGATGGTGTGAAAGTGGACAATTACGGGCTGACACTGGTAGACTTGAATAAAGTGGGTTATAAAGATGACCCGTGGGTTCTCGCCGATAATGTTGCACAAGTTTTTTATGTTCAAGATCCAGAAACTGAGAAGATGCACGTAGTTGTTTCTGGAAAGCAAAATATTGTTGTGGTTGAGAATGTGGGAGATAATGAAGAGAAATATAATCAGTATGAAGAGATGCACCTTTTCACCGAACCAGAAAACATCAAGCGCATAGAGAGAAGCATTAAAAAGAATTTGAAACCCTATATGCGAGAAGATGTCAATGTTGGAAAAAAATGTATATAGCAATGCGAGATGATATATATTGTATATATTTGTATCTTCTGAAATCAACTTATAACAATGTTCTATTTCAGCTTTAGATAGCATGTTTCGAACATTATTAAATTCAGCTTCTGTTTCGAGCTCCTGTCAAGCTAATCCCTTCACAGCAATCTCTTGTAGATGCAAGTAACACCCGAGACTCATCATTTGGATTGTTAAAAGCTTCAATTGAAGTCTGACGATACTTCCCCTCCATTTGAGGGCTTGTTTGGATAGGAGTACACCCAAACAAGCCCTGCAAGATTTCTTTCTCTTCTCTCCATTTTGATAACTTACGAAGATGCTACTTTATCAGTTCTAATGGCTGAATATATTGACTACAAATCAGTACCATCTCTCTTAGTGCTTTACACAAGCGACGAAACGTACAACTTCAATGACAAATCTTGTTTGTATCATTTTCATAGGAATTTGACCTTAATCTTTCAAACATAGATTATCAATAATTGAAGCTTCCTCATCAGACATGTTAATGACAGTTACAAGGGAAGGGTGTGTCGAAGCTAACGAAATCTCAATGGGACTGAAGACAAAGAGATGCTGCATATGATTGACAATGTCCAGGTTAGACAACATAAAGCTATGATGACAGCCTTCAATAACATGAAACGTGATGCCAAGGTTATGCTTGCATCAACCAAGACATGTTGTAAGGGTATAACACTTGTTGAGGCAAGCATAACCTTGGTGAAAATTAGAAATCATGCCACCGTTGATTACTCTGAAGGCGCCATTGATTACTCTAAAGTTTACCAAGTACGCACGGAGAAAACTTCAGAGTAATCCATGGCGGCTTTAGAGTAATCCACGGTGGCGTGATTTCTGATTTTGGCCAAGGTTATGCTTGCCCCAACAAGTGTTATACCCTCACAACATGCCTTGGTTGATGCAAGTATAACTTTGTCATAACTTTTCATGTTGTTGAAGGTGTCATCATATCATAGATTCACGCCATTAGGATCTCTTTATCTTCAGTCCGAGTCAGATTTCGTTATCTTCGACACATTCTTCACTTATAACTGCCATTAACATGTGTGATAAGGAAGCTTCACTTATTTGATAAATCTATGCTTGAAAGATTAAGATTAAATCCCTATGAAAGTGTAAAAACAAGATTTGTGATTGAAGTTGTTGGCTTACTCGCTTGTGTGAAGTACTAAGAAAGTGGGTACTAATTTTTAGTCAATATATTTAGGCATTAAAACTGATAAAGGACCATCTTCCTAAGTTTTCAAATGAACAGGAGGGAAAGCAATTGTTCAAATGGATGGGAAAATCCTTCCAAGGATCGTCGGGCTTCCAATTGATGCTTTCAACAATTCAAATGATGAGCCACGGGTGTTACTTGCATCTACAATAGCTTGTTGTGCAGGGATTAGCTTGACCGGAGCTTAGCAGCATCAGAGGCAGTTATTAAGTACCAACCGCCTGTGAAAAATTTAAAAACCGCCTATGAAAAACTGATGCCTATATAAAGAACCCGCGGAGGCACGCCCCTGCCCAGTTCCACATCGCGCCACGAGGTACCTCCTTACTATGCATTGCATGCTACCTTTTTTTGTATATTTTCATAAGCTGCCAGTTTTGTGTGTTGGTATATGGACTGTGTCCCTTTGCATTTGTATACATATGCGTTTGGACTCAATAATTTGGAAGTTTGGAAGTTTGGTCTTTCAAATAATGATGTCTCGGGTGTGTAGTCGATTGAAGGAGGAGCGCTTGGCGTGGCGCAAGAACCATCCTCATGTATGTACATATGGCACACCGGTCGTATGGTTGTATATACATATGTATCTGTAATGGACTGATGAACTTAACTGTAGTTTGTTTTTCCGTCTTGTTTGTTTTTGGTATTTTCAATTTCTCTGCATATGGTTTCTCTGTGAAGCCTGAATCGGGAGATTTATTGAAGTGGTAGTGCATCGTCTCCAGTAAAGAAGGGGTAAGTCATGAAGAACAAGCACGATATGAGTTTAACCATCGTCCTCCTATTAATAGATTTCTTTTGCAGACTGAATGGGAAGATGGTTACTACCCCCTGACAATCTCCTTCTTTGAGGACTATCCCTTGGTGCCTCCAAGATGCGACTTTCCAAGTGGGTTCTTCCACCCAAATGTCCATCGTTCGGGAGCACTCTGCATTGGGATTCTTGATCAAGAGACTGTAAGATAGACCTATTTTGCTCATGTAATTAATACTTAATTGTTGTCAAACTTATTTGAACTGGTTTCTTATATTGCTTAAATTATATTTCGTAGGGGTGGTGCAGTGCTTTTACAATCAAAACTATACTACTTGAATTTCAGCGTTTGCTGCATCAGCCAAATGTGCCCGATGTTGAAAATGATTGCTAAAATCTATTTATCAAGGTTAGATGACACTTTGACTTAGTGACCAATGTAGGTTATTCATTCCTCCTTCGACATTTGTTAATTTAAATAATGTCAATATTTTAAGGATCCAGCGGAATATAAGAGACGTGTTCGGGAGCAAGCAGGACGGTACAATTTAGATTGATCGATGGGAGCTTCAGGAATAAGTTTAAATTCGAATTTAGTTTAGAGGGCACGCAATGTATGATCTATGGAATTCATCGAGTTGTGAATTACCTCTGAATTGCAATGTCATTTGCGTTTATTTATCTTTGTATTCCAATTAAATCACTTAATTGCAATGTCATTGCGTTTGTTTATCCCTGCAACGGACGCTCACGGTCTAGGGCACTCTGGCGTTTCCGGGGACACAAAATAAGTGGAAACAATGACTTTCCCTAGGCGGTTCTTCAATGAAAACCGCTTGTGATAATTGAACAACTACAGACGGTTCTTACACAATGACCGCCGGTGAAAATACATGATCTTCTCGGGCTGTTGTTAATTAAGAACTGCCTGTGAAGTTCATTACATTACAGGCGGTTCATAATTAATAACCGCTTGAGAAGATCATGTATTTACCCAGGTGGTTATTTCTTAAAATCCGCCTGTGATGTTTATTTTATTGCAAGCGGTTTTTAAGTAATAACCGCCTGAGAAGATCGAGTATTTACCCAGGCGGTTGTTCTTTAAAATCCGTCTGTGTTGTTCTTTCATCACAAGCGGTTATTATATCATTCATCATCACAGTCACATAGTTTTAAGGACTGCCTGTGTTTGAAAAATTGAGGCGCCTGTAAAAATTATTTTTGTAGTAGTGGTAAGGAGTCCAGAGAGGGTTCATGTTTCTGTCCAGTTTGGCAGATTTTGGAATTTTGAAATTTGGAATAGGATAGAGGGGAATTCAGCTCTGGAGTTGAACATAAAAGTTTTAAAGGACTTCCCAAACTTTTCATCCATGTTATATACATATTCATTTGAGTTTTTTTTTGGGAGATATGGTTTCTCAAAGTCAGGTCTTTTTTCTGGCAGAAAACATAACACTCTGTTTTTTAATCGGTGTCTTCAAAACCTACTCCAAATTTGAAAACTTAGTTAAAAATCAGAACTCGATAGCTAATATAAGTATCTTTACATCTTCTCAGTTCCATTTTACAGAAAGGTGGTTAATGCAACAGTGGAATACATGTCGATACTACGTGCCTCACAAAAGTGAAAATTCTAAGCCGGTATTCCGGCATACGTCTCAACGGTGGTCTTAATGACGTTCACTCGCGAACGATTTCTAAGCGCAATATGATCACGTGGTCAGTGCTGAATAAGAGACACAATTTACAGAACACTTATTATGGTGCCGTACGGCACAACCCACATGGGCGACCATTTCAGGCAGTCACAATAGTAAATATGAAAGTAAAAACATTTGTCCCATATCATTCCATATGGGCCGCCCCGAGCTAAGCGACATCTCGAGGTACATGACCGGGTTTTCTACCATCCGATAGGGTCCCACGTCTTTGCATAATGCTGCACCAGTAGGAGGCGCATCGGGTTATGTCCCACCCGACAGGGGCTCCTACTAATTTTGAAGCACGCTGGAGTACCGCGTGTCATATGTTCTCAGAAACATGGAGAGTTTCAGAGACTCATATTGACTTTCCATGCTAAGCCATGGAAACAATCCCATGCTACCTCTCGCATGGTGAGCTTACCGCAATTGATGCACTTGCGGTGACGTACCTTACCTCTTACCTGACGTCGGAGCGTTGTTACAAAATATAATAACACATAAGTTAGCTTTGCCACCTTAGTAACTTATGCTAATATAGTCCTTATGTGGGCCTAGTACCGTATCCTCACCGTGTCCTATGTTTTCTCATAATATGATCCTTATTTAGGGCCTGTTTGGAACCCCTAAAACTAATAGTTAGCAACTAAAATTAGTTCTAGAGATTCCAAACCCCCCAGCTAATAGCAGGACTAAAAATTAGCTAACCCCCCAGCTAATAGTTATTTCATTAGCTCCCAACCCAAGCTAACCCCAGCTAATAGTTGATTAAAGTCCAAAATACCCCGTCCCTCCCTCATCTGCCCCTCTCCTCTCTCTCCATCTACCCTCGAAGGAGTCTCCCCGTACGGACTAGTCACCCCGCCAGCCCCATCGCCCCGCCAGCCCCGTCGCTCCACCGCCCTGTCGCCCCGTCGGCCCCGTCGCTCCGCCGCCCCATCGCCCCCGTCCGGTCAGGTACTTCGCGCATCTTCGATTTGCCTTGCCCGGGGCCGAACGATAGATGTGGAGCTGGATTCCGAGATTTATTTGTGTTTCCTTTAATGACTGCAGGTCCTAGCAAGGTTTAGTTAAGGGGTACAACAATCTTTTAGTGTCTAGAACAAAATTAGTTTTAGTAGTTCCAAACAACCAGCAACTAATAATTAGGTAGCTAATAATTAGTTGGCATAATTCAACTAATAGATTATTAGCTCGCTAACAATTAGTTTTAGAGGTTTCAAACATGCCATTAGTGTTCTATTCGCAATGCGGCTCTGATAGCAGGCTGTGTGGATCGGGTCCATACTTTACAGGAATCACATTGGGTGGTGTCGTGCGATGCGGCAGCCAACAACACACATGTAAAGGAACACATATTACATAAATCATTTGCTAAAAATTAGAAAGGTGTTCAGTTCATAAATAGTTTATATAAAAATAAACTACAGCGGAAGATAAGATTACAACTCTCGTACTCAAGTCTAATAAGCAAAAGAGAAGTCGGCCAGCCCACAGATGCTCCTCACTAGCCAAGAATATCAAACAACAGCGGCATGGTTCCCTATGAGTGTACCGCTCGAAGAGTTCCAAGTCTCATCGGACAACCATAATCATAAGCATAGAGGTTAGTACCTGCAAAACAACTTATATAGCAACCGTGAGTACGAAGGCTCAGCAAGACATAACCGTCTCACCTAAGCATGACACTCTACATGACGGTAAAGACATAAACATAGAATGGCAGATTTGCATAATGGACCCACCTAAATGTGGGTCTTTATTTTCAGATTTATTAGCAATAGCTTAAACCTTGTGCGGGCAACATTGTAACTCCACAATCAAACAAGAAACACTTCATCATGATGCTGCATGCCCAAGGTGGAAAAATAAATTTAGTGTGCACAATACTAATACATACCACATAGCAATACAATGAAAACATAATGTTCATAACAACATTAATTAATTCTCATCTCAAGTGCAAGTTTTAACTACGTCACAACTCAGCGAACAAGTGGTACTCATAGCTGCGAGGGACGATGATTCGAGTCAAAGATACTCAGAATGCACAACACGTACGGCCATATAAAATATCTTTTCATCTAATGGGTTGGTGAAAATGTCTGCAAGTCGTTTTTCAGTCCTAAAATGTGAGATTACAATGTCACCTTTTAATGAAAGATCTCTTAATAAATAATGACGAATACCTATGTGCTTAGTTCTTGAGTGCTCTACTGGGTTGTGTGCAATTTTTATAGCACTCTTATTATCACATAGGAGTGGAATGTGGTTCAGATTGTAACCATAATCCCTTAGAGTTTGTCGCTAAAAGTGCATCTAGGCATCCCCGGTGGGTTTTGGTTGATTAATGACAAACAAATGAGATCCTAACAAAATTGTTGAGATGAGAGCAGGTTTCAAGAGATTAGAAAGAAATCACAAAAAGGAAGAAGAATGAGGATCCAAAAGAAAAAGGGCTCAAGATTTGAAAAGAGTATATTTGATTTGTTAGGAGTGTGTTGGAGAAACACAACCCAAGAGCTCAAGGGACGAGATCGCACTCACTGCACAAACATCAGAAATAACGAACTAGTCCGATATTGACTGGACTAGTCCGAAATATCTCTGGATAAAGATGGACAAGTCCTCCAGGTGAGGACTTGACCGCAACTCTTCAAGTTTTGCATAAGAGCGGACTAGTCCGATATTGACCGGACTAGTCTAGAAATTCTCTGGATAGAAAACGGACAAGTCCTCCATGTGCGGACTTGTCCTCAGTTCTTCATATTTGCACCAGAGCGGACAAGTCTGATATTAACAGGACAAGTCTGAAAAATCTTTAAAAAAAATGAACTAGTCCGCACATTAACAAACTAGTCCGGTACACTCAACACTTACGATTTTTCACACACGCAAACCGGACTAGTCTGGTGTCCAACAACGGACTAGTCCGCACTCCACGAAACCTAACGGTAACTTTTGGAAACCCTTGTATAGAAGGAGGTGCACGGCCACGTAACCCTATCTGTCGAAAACTTGCATCGTCACAGCCTCCAAGAGCACAAAAAACCTCTCTACACTCATTCTAAACCAAAAAAGATCAAATATTTGAGGATTAGGGATTGGATAAAGGAGAGAATTCGTTCTTCATGATCTTGAGCTCTTGGGTTTGATCTCTTGCACACTCTCATTGATTATTGAACATCTTTTAAGTGTGCTTGGTGGTGTTCATTCATTGTAATCCTTGGCGAGCTCTCAACTTGTGAGAAAGCCCCTTGAACGAGGTATTTACCCCTTGTGTGGTCAGTGATTGAGAATCGACCTTCATGGCGATTCAACGAGGGAAGGGTTATTGAAGACCTGGTCCTCTGTGAACTCCTCAAAGGGGATGTAGATTCCTCTGAATCGAACATCGGGATAAAATCTTGTCTCGCGTATTCTTGTTCTACGTTTTGATCATATTTTATGGTTTGCAAATTCTTGTTTAATTTTTCATTGAAATATTGTATTAAACTTGATAGTTGCAATCTCATGCTTCATCGTCATAATATACTTAAGTTGTCAATTGCTTTCCGCTGCATAGAATACTAGAAGAAGATTTAAAGATTTACTTTGACATTCAAGTGCGCATATACCGGACTAGTCTGCAGCATAACGTACTAGTCTGTCCTCCCTATATTTGATTTCTTTGCTAAGTGTTTCAGGGATCGATAAAAAATCAAAAAGCCTTTTCACCCCCCTATAGGCTACATTCAATTGGTATAAGAGCCAAACTCTTCAAATGAGAATCACCGCTCGAAGAGACGATGTTGGAAATCAAGGGTGAAAACAAGGTCCACAACCATGAAAAGGGTGATGATGAAGGAAACCAAAACAAGAGAAACTACTCAATGCCATTCAAGACTGTGAGGATATGATGAGGATATGCTTCAATCCAAGGCTCTTGTGCAGAAGATGGTACTCTCTCCAAAAGGGAAGAAGATTGAAGAAAAGAAGCAAAAAGGGAGTAGTCACACAGACTACTCCCGATATCCTTTTAGCTATGAGAGCTTAAATTCTAATAGTCATTACTTGTCAATTCATTTAGGCAAAGCACCATACTTTTACGGGAATGATTATTCAATGCGGAGACAAAACATGAAAATGCACCTTATATCTCTTAACCCAAGTCTTTGGCATATAGTGTGTACAGGGCTAGATATTCCCGATGATGATGAATAGCTAACTCTTCGTCAAGAGCAAGCTATTCATCGAAATGTTCAAGCCGCGGATGAGATCACCAAGGTGGATGGACTCGAAGTTGCCAAGGAAATTTGGGACACTCTCAAAACCGTAATGAAGGTGATCGTCATGTACGTGAATCTAAAATTGTGATGATTGGAGGTGAATTGGCAAGGTTTGCTACAGAAGAAGGTGAATCGCCCCAAGAGATGTAAAATCGGCTGAAATCTCTCATGAAAAAAGTCCAAGCCTATGGTAGCAAGAAGTGGAGAGATCATGAAGTGGTCAAATTGATTCTTAGAGCATTTATGCCTCGAAATTTGACACTCTGCTCCATGATTAGAGAAAGTCACGGGTTTCACAAAATGACCCTGGACAAACTTCTTGGCAAAATCATCAACATTCAAATGATGGAGAAGGAAGCCAAGCATGTCAAGGAACTTGCCGACCTTACTTTGGCAGAGAAAAGAGAAGTTGCTCTAAAGGCAACATGTAAGCCCGCATAAAAAAAGAACTCGAGAAGCTCCTGAGCCAGATGATGGTGATGATGAAAGCACTGATGTCAATGAAGAAGACATGATCTTGCTCATCAAAAACTTCAAGAAAATGATGAGAATAAGAAAGGGTGGCAATTCAAGTGAAGGAAGACATAAGGAAAAGCAAATATCAAAGATGAGACGCACATGCTACAATTGTGAAAAATATGATCATTTCACAGTGGATTGCCCACATGTAGACAATAAGAGGAAGAGTAAATACAACCTACCTCAACAAAAGAAAATATTCAAGAAAAAGAAGCAATATGGGCAGGCACATCTAGGGAAGGAGTGGGACTCCAATGATGAGTCCTCATCTAAAGAAGAAGAATAGAAGATGGCCACTATAGCTATCAAGAAGCCTACCATGAAGTCCACTCTCTTCCCAACCATGGGAGCATGGAAGGACACCAACCCCACATGCCTAATGGCCAAGGAAAGAAAAAGAAAGGTTAAAGTTGAATCTTCCTCCTTGCATTCCTTTAATAGTGATATTGATAATTCTAGTGATGATGAAGAGATGCTTAGAGGTTTAGATTAAAATATTCTAGCAACAATAAAAATTCTAATGGATGAGATTGTTGATAAGGAGGTTCTAGTCAATCGCCAAGAAGATATGATCATTCTCCAAAAAGAAGAAATATCTTGAGATTGAAAAGCTTCTTGAGCTTGAAAAGGAGCGAAGTAAATCACATGAACTTGAGTTAGCTTCAAGCAAGGTGACTTATTTGAAGTTAAAAGACTCAAACATTGGTATCAAGGATGAACTTGATAACTTAAACAAAGTTACCATAATTCTTGAGATGCATGTTAAGTCACTCAAGCAATGTGGTTCTTCATCCTCTTTAAGCTCACCTTCTCAACACATTGAATCTAAAACTGTCATAACTTATACATGTGCTAAAAGTAACACTATCTTGAAAGAAAAGTCAAACTTGACAAAAGACAAGCATCCCTCCCAAAGTGGCATGTTTTACAAGGAGGAGGTCAAGCATGCACGCAGTGTCACAAGACCTCCTAATGTTAAACATGGCATTGGGTATTCTCATGGTGAAAGGCAAAACGCTAGAATCCACGAGAATGACAAGGATTGTATTGTTTTTGCAAGGGAAACTCTCCCCAAGTTGGAAAACATAATAATATTGATAAATTTAACATCGTGAGCTCATATAAACCACAAATCATGTTTAGAACCCTTGATGTTTCATATGTGCTTATCAAGAATAGTTTTGGAAAATTCATGCTAAATATGTTGGGCCTCGCTATGAGAACACCAAGTCCCGTGTGTGGGTTCCCAAGTCACTTGTCACTAACCTCAAAGGACCCAACCTTGGGTACCTAAGATCAAAGCATAAGTTCTTTTTGTAGGCATATGCATTTGGTGGAGCAAAATGGGTGCTAGAGAGTGGAAGCACAAATCACATGACCGGAGAAAGAAAAATGTTCATGGAGTACGAATAAAATGAAGACTCAAGTGAAGGCATATATTTTGGTGATAATAGTCAAGGAAGGGTGCTAGGTACCGGTAAAATAGCAATTTCAACACAACACACACTTTCTCATATTTTACATGTTGATTCCTTAGATTATAACCTCTTGTCCATATCTCAACTATGTGAAAAAGGTTATAATTGTTTATTCACTAATGAGGGTGTGACCGTCTCTAGAAGGAGTGATAACTCTATTGCATTCAAGGGTGTGTTAAAGGGAAAACTTTATCTAGTTTATTTTAACAAATATAAAGCCAAACTTGACACATGCTTGATTGCAAATACTAACATGGGTTGGCTGTGGCATAGACGGCTAGAACCTGTTGGTACGAGGAATCTACAAAAACTTCTAAAAGGGGATCACATCCGAGGTTTGAGGATGTTGTTTCAGAGAAAGACAGGCCTTCTAGCGCGTGCCAAGCCGGGAAGGAAGTAGGAGCACCCCACCCCGCGAAGAATGTCATGACTACAAAAGGACCGCTTGAGCTCCTCCACATGGACCTATTCGATCCAATTGCTTACATAAGCATCGACGGTAATAAATATGGTTTAGTCATTGTCGATGATTTTTCACGCTTCACGTGGATTTTATTTTTGCATGATAAGACAGAAACTCAAGGAACACTCAAGAAGTTTCTCAGGCAAGCTTAAAATGAATTATCATTGATGATCGAGAACATACGAAGTGAAAATGAAACAGAGTTCAAGAATACTCAAGTTGAGAAGTATCTAGATAAAGAAGGAATAAAGCATGAATTTTCAGCACCCTACTCTCCTCAACAAAATGGGGTAGACGAAAGGAAGAACTGAACACTCATTGAGATGGCGAGGACAATGCTAGATGAATACAAGACTTCGAACCGGTTTTGGGCTGAAGCGGCTAACACAGCTTGTCACGCCATAAACTGACTATACCTTCATCGTTTACTCAAGAAAACCTCATATGAACTAATCACCGGTAACAAACCAAATATTTCATACTTTCCATTTTTCGGTTCAAAATGTTATATTCCATTTTTCATCATATTTGTGTAATCTCAATTGGTTATCATCAATCACCAAAAAGGGGTAGATTGAAAGTGCATCTAGGCATCCCTGGTGGGTTTTGGTTGATTAATGACAAACAAATGAGATCCTAACAAAATTGTTGATATGAGAGCAGGTTTCAAGAGAGGAGAAAGAAATCACAAAAAGGAAGGAGAATGGGGATCCAAAAGAAAAAGGGCTCAAGATTTGAAAATATTAGATTTAATTTGTTAGGAGTGTGTTGGAGATACACACCCTAAAAGCTCAAGAGACGAGATCGCACTCACTGCACAAACTTCAGAAATAACGGACTAGTCCGATATTGACCGGACTAGTCCGAATTCTCTCAGGAACAAAACGGACAAGTCCTCAAGATGCGGACTTGTCCGCAACTCTTCAAGTTTTGCACAAGAGCGGACTAGTCAGATATTGACATGACTAGTCCAATAATTCTCTCGATAGAAAACGGACATGTCCTCCAAGTGCAGACTTGTCCTCTGTTCTTCACATTTGCACCAGAGCGCACAAGTCCGATATTAACCGGACTTGTCCGAAAACTGGCTAAGACAAAAACAGACTAGTCCCCACCTTAACAGACTAGTCCAGTACACTCAACACTTAGTGTTTTTCACCGACTAGTCTATACTTCGCGAAGCCTAATGGAAACTTTTGGAAACCCTTGTATAAAAGGAGGTGCACGACCTTGTAATACTATCTCTCAAACCCCTGCGCCGTCACACCCTCCAAGAGCACAAAAACATCTCTCTCCACTCATTCAAAACCAAAAATAGTCAAATCTTTGAGGATTAGGGATTGTATAAAGGAGAGAATTTGTTCTTCACGATCTTGAGCTCTTGGGTTTGATCTCTTGCACACTCTCATTGATTATTGTACATTTTTATTAGTGTGTTTGGTGGTGTTCATTGATTGTAATCCTTGGGGAGCCCTCTGTAAGGATCGAATGCCCAAGAGGGGGGGGGGTGAATTGGGCTTCTTTTCAAAAATAAAGCAATAAAACTTAATTACTAAAGTACCAATTCCCTATGCAAACAACCTATGCATTCAAGTGAATAGTAACTTTGCGGTATAAGAAATGCATAAGTGTAAGGGGAGAGGAAGAAAGCGGAAACTCCCGAGGAGACACAAAGACACGAAGTTTTATCCCGTGGTTCGGCAAGATCGTCAAGATCTTCCTACATCCACGTTGTGGCACCCACCAAAGGGTATAGCCACTCCCAAGTCACCGAGACCAGGGATCTTCACTATACTTCTCCGTTCGCCAACCTCGGCAAGGTGGAGCTCAAGCCTTGTACAAGTTGGATCCTCCGGGCTTGCACAACCGTCTTGGCAAGCTCCGGAAGGTTCTCTCCAATACAATCACCAAGGGACACTCCCTTATAGCTCCCACTACAAAAGAGACTCCAATCACTAAGAATGGAAGCACACAAGCACTATCTCTAGCAAGTTCTAGCCTATCTCTTGGTGTGTAAATTGTGTAGATGATGTAGAAGTGTTAGCTCAACGTCTTGAATGCTTGAGAATGTGTAGAGTAGCTCTAGTTGTCAAGACTTGTCGAATAGACTGGTTGAAGGGGTATAAATAGCCAGCCTCCACGAAATAGCCATTGGAATAGTAGGCTGACATCACTGTTCTGCGAACACCGGATGATCCGATGTTCACCCTTCAGTTATCATCGGTCAAATCCAAATTAGCTAATGTCACTTTGTCAGATATGACCATTGTTAGACCGATGTTACACTTGCCTTCTCATTGGATGATCTGGTGGCACTTCATCCAGAATTGGTTCAGAATTGATGCTTACTGGAGTGATTGACCGATGTGTTTATAGTTGTACATCGGATGGTCCGGTGGTACACTTGGTCCAAAGAGATTGCTCACTGTACTGATGGAACGATGTAACATTCCCTTCATCATCGGATGATCTGGTGAGTACTTAGTCCTGAGGTCTTCTTCTTATGCTGAACCAACTCGACCGATGTGTTGTTTTCTGGAAACATCGGTTGATCCAGTGAGTTGATTTTGTTTGCTTCGAGTTGTTCTAAGTGATTCTTTTGGAATTTGCTCGATTGACCTCTTAGACATTGGATGGAAATATTCTTATGATGATTATCAAGCATTGAGTGCTGTTAATTTTGGTTGAATAATTTTCACATATGAGGTTTTACTTCTAATCTCCATAAAAATCGATTGACCTCATAGAATGATTGTTTAGGGGTCTCCAATTATATCCAATGAGCAGTAGATGATATTCATATAGATTTCATTTGATTATGATGAGTGATATGGGAGACCTTGCATCCATAGATTTATTAGTAAAATCCAATGGTTGTCATTAATCACCAAAACCATACCTCACGGGGCCTAGATGCTTTCAATGTCCCCCTTTTGGTGATTGATGACAACACAACATGTAAAGCATAATAGTAATGAATTTGAGAATACGATACCCAAGAGGATATGCAATAAGTACAAAGTTTAGCACACTTAAACTTTAAGGCTCAAAAATGATCAATAACTCGAAAGCTCAATCGATCAATAACTCAAGAGAATAAGTGGCACACTAATACACAGAGAATAGCAAAAGAGTAGCAAATCTCCAAATTACAAAAGAACTCAAAAGATAGACTCCCCCTACAGCTTGGACTCCCCCTTAGACTAAGCTATCTACCCCCTGACTCTTCTCCCCCTTTGGCATCAAGACACCAAAAAGGAAGTAGAGTGCCTAAGGATCCAGACCGCTCGGGGCGATGACGAACTGGTCACCGTCGGGGGTGCTATCGTTGGAGATGCTGCTTGCTGCTGCCGAAGCTGGAGTGGAGGAGACGGGGGCTGCGGGAGCTGCTGTGGGTTCCTGCTGAGACTGGACTGCACGTAGAGGGGAACTGACAACAGATGCCGGCGTCTACTGGAAAAGCGTCATAGCCGGCAGGGGAGAGTGGATAGGAGCACCTAGAGCAAGCAGTGAGGACATACTGATCGTTGGGATCGGCGTAGTCGGCACTGGTGTTGAGGCTGGTGCCAACACAGGCGGACCTGGAGCTAGGCCCAAAAGCTACGACGGGAGGGCAATCCCGGTCTACGTGTAGGGGTTGGTGAGCAACCCCAGGATGCCTATCATCGCCTGCTGCGTCTGCTGCTGCTGGTCGAGAGAGCACTAGTGCATCTGATCAATCAGCCCAGTCAGCCTATCAGTGTCCTCTCGCCTCTCACGGGCTATCTGTTGATGCATCTCTTGCTGCTGCTGCTGGAGCTCCAAGAGACGTGCAGCCTGCTCAGCTCGGGCCTGCTCAGCTGCAAGCCGGTCCAGGCGCTGCTGCTCAACCATCTGCTGGAGTAGGGAGGTAAGCTCAGATGGCTGAGAGACCTGTGCCTCTGACACTGGAGGTGGAGTAGGAGGTGGCACAGTCGAGCCTCCAGCCTCCGCGTCGTGCTGCATGGGTGAGGGAGGAGGTGGGAAGTAATCCTCGACACTATTGATGGTGTCAATCTCGGACCAAATATGCTGTTGATCCTCACCCTGAGCCTCTGCCTGTGCTAGTCTCTCGTCTTCCTTCTACAGGTCTGACCAGTCTTCCTCTGAGAGACGGGCACAGACCTGACGCTCAACTGGACGGCCAAGGCGGTGGTCTCCAGGAGCTGGAGCACGATAGTGGCCGAACCGTGTGACGCTCTCGTCGGTGAGACTGTCACGCACGGCGGACCCCTCTGGAGCTACCATGTAGAGCAAGTAACTGATCCAATGACCAAACACGAGGTGCCTCATCATCCTGACTCCATCAGTGATTACGTCCTCCATCTCACAAATCAGGATGTCCACAATATCGAACTCCATCCCGTTCATGACATAGAACAGGAGAGTGTGCTGTAAGCTGGTGAACCCCTCAAGGTATCCAAACCTCGGCAAAAGTGTGTGGCGCAAGGCAAGGTGCACAGTGCGCACAGCTGGAGTGAGTAGTGTTGGTACCCTCGGCTGGTCTGGAGAGAAGGGCTGAGCAAATAGTAAGCTTATCGCCTCAAGTGGTGGTGCCACTCCTCCGGTGAGCGGCCTCCTCGGTGGGTCAGCCTGTCCATACACCCTCTCGTGTAGGCAAGTGTCATGGATATCCACTCCTAGCAGCTGTCCCAAAGTCTGCCTGGTCAAGTGATGATACTGGCCCATGAACATGAAATCAATAGATCTGTGGCCCTCAGAGACGTAGAGTGTGGCATAGAATACTCAGACCCCGTCCTCCACGTAGGCACTCCTCTCGTAATACATCGGCTCCACTAGCCATCTATACCTCTCAAAGTAAGGGCGTATCTCTGTCCCGGCTGCCAGTGCAAGCTGATCCCAATCTAGGAAATTGTGCTGGAAGAGCTTATGGCCCCGACGTCTGTAGGTCTCGTACAGTGACGCCTGTGTCATGGTCCAAAAGCGGCTGTCCACAAGTGCCTCTCTAGGCTGCGGGAACCACTCCTCAAGTAGAATACTCCATCTGAGCTTCCTGAGCTGCTTGGCCTTCATCTTCCTGTAGTCTGTCAGCCGAACAACCTCACCAACACAAACGTTGGTGTCCATCTCATAGACGGCTCTTTGGGCCACCCTGTCCTATCGAAGGTTAGCTACTGACGGTCTCGGTCTCAGGGTTGCAGCTAGATGACCTCCACGGGTCCTGGCTGAGCGCCGGCGAACAAGCGGCACTTCGGGCTCCTCTTCTTCCTCTGACTTCTCTGGCACGGGAGGCTGCCTTTGTCGGGCCTCGCGGATCCTCAACGATCCTCCTCGGCCATGCTCTCACTCCTCAGCGGCGCGAGCGGCCATTAGAGCTTTCTTCGCCTCCTTCGACAACTTCTGCTTTTTGGCGGCCGGCTCCTCGATAGCCTTTCCCTTTCCCTTCTTGTCACGGCCCATGACGACGACGGAGGTGAGCATGCGGGACAACGAGCTCGAGCGCAAGGTATGGCGACGCAAAGGTCGTCGCGGCTGGGGAACCCTAACGGTGAAGCACGGCGACCGAAAGGAGGGAACCACGGCGGCGCAGAGGGCGGCGGTGCGGCGTGCAGCGGTGGCTGTGCTTGGGGCACAGTGGCGGTAGCGCTTAGCTGCGGTGGCGATGAAGGGGCGCAGGGTGGCGGCTATGAGCAGCGGTGGCGGCGGCTCTGAGGGCGGCGGCTGGAGGGCAGCAGCGTCCGGACGGTGGAGCAGGGCGAAGGGCGGAGCGGCGGCGATGGAGCAGCAGGTCGGGGAGAGAGAAGGTGAAAAGGTGAGGGGGCGCGCTAAATAGGTGGGGCCCGAACCCTAGCTCAAATTTTAACACCGGATGAACCGACGTTAGATGATAGGAGCATCAGTCGAATGGTATAGTAAGGGTATTCCAGAGGCACCATTGACACCTGATGGTCCGACGTGGAAAGGATTTGCATCGGTGGAATTTAGCACAACTCCAGAAATGTGAACATCGGACGCACCGATGTTTCTCAGAATGAACTCGTCGGTTGATTTGTCTTACTAATTGAACTGACCCTTGGCATTTGAACACAAACTGATCCAATGAGCTTCTGGCCTATGCATCGGATAATCCGATGACTACAAAACAGCAACATCCCATATATGTCCTTTGACTTAAACACACAACGAGAAACACAAGTCTTAGGACCTTTTGGCCAACCCCTTACCCCTCAAAAATACTAGTTTCCAATAACTTGGCTAAGCCCTAAAGCAAATAGAACACCGAAGAAAATAAGGAATAAATCCATATAAAATGTAAGGCCCATGCTTTGTGAGCTAGAGGATGAAGACTTCTATCTCTTTAACGCATGTTCCTTTAGGCATTAACGCACCTAACATTTTCTTCTTTCCACATCATATGAGTTGAGATATTGCATTTCAAACAAGTCTCTTTCTCATGAAGTGGGTTCCCTTTGTGACAATCTACCGTATGCAATGCCAAACAATTTATAATGCAAGAAATTTAAACGTGAGTGCAAGTGTATATTACAGGCATCAAGCAAGAAATAAATTAAATCTATCTTGCCAAATTTGAACCTTTCAAAGGCTTCTTCAGGGAGAGCCACTCTACAAGACTTGGGGAAACCCAAAAGAACCTCCATCGCAAGCTAACCCTTGCTCACCCCTATCCTTTGAAAGTTAGACAAGACCTATATGAGATGCATTCTTACATGATCATGGCAACTGACATGACGTTCGATGCATCTAGCACATTTAATTCACTTCTTAGTCTAGAAAAAGTTTTCTCATCAAGTGGTTTAGTGAAGATATCCGCCAATTGTTCTTCGGACCTAACACCTCGCAAGGAGATGTCTCCCTTAGCTTCATGGTCCCTTAAGAAATGATGGCGAATATCAATGTGCTTAGTGCGGGAGTGTTAAACGGGGTTTTTAGCTATCTTAACCGCACTTTCATTGTCACAAAGGAGAGGCACACAACCAAGTTTAATACCAAAGTCCAAAAGGGTTTGCTTCATACAAAGAATTTGGGCACAACATGCACCGACCGCAATATATTCCGCCGTGGGGAAGGCAACGAAATTTTGCTTCTTGCTGGACCAAGATACTAGGGAATGCCCAAGAAAGTGGCACCCACCGGAGGTACTCTTGTGATCCACACGGCATCCGGCAAAGTCCGAATCCGAGTAACCTAAGAGATGGAATTTTGCACCTTTAGGGTACCACAGGCCTACACTTGGGGTATGCTTGAGATACCGAAGCATCCTAAAGACCGCCTTTCGATGCGATTCTTTAGGTGCCGCTTGAAAGCGAGCACACAAGCATACACTAAACATGATATTGGGCCTAGATGCGGTAAGATAAGGCAATGAACCAATCATAGAACGATAATTAGATTGGTCAATAGGTTTACCGTCCTTATCCGCGTCGAGATGACAATTTGTTGCCATTGGAGTACTTCTTGAGCTACAATCTCCCATATCAAATTTCTTCAAGAGGTCCTTGGTATACTTTTCTTGATAGATGAAGGTCCCCTCTCAAAGTTGCTTGATTTGAAATCCAAGGAAGAAGTTGAGCTCTCCAATCATCGACATCTCGAATTCCCTAGACATCATTTTGCCAAATTCATGGCTAAGAGCTTCATTAGTTGAACCAAAAATAATATCATCGACATAAATTTGACAAATGAATAATTCTCCGTCGATGTCTTTGGTGAAGAGTGTAGTGTCCACCCTCCCGATTTTGAATCCTTGCAAGATCAAGAAATCTCGTAGTCGTTCATACCACGCCCTAGGTGCTTGCTTGAGCCCGTAGAGCGCCTTGTGCAACCTAAACACATGATTAGGATTCCTCGGATCTTCAAACCCGTGAGGATGTTCAACATAGACAAGCTCATTAATATAACCATTAAGAAAGGCACTTTTCACATCCATTTGATAAAGCTTTATGTTATGATGTGATGCAAAGGCAAGAAGTATACGGATGGCTTCTAGTCAGGCGACCAGAGCAAATGTCTCCCCAAACTCTAGTCCTTCAACTTGCGAGAAACCCTTGGCCACAAGTCTTGCCTTGTTGCGGACCACAACGCCGTTCTCATCTTGTTTGTTGCGGTGCACCCACTTTGTTCTGATGACGTTCTTGTCCTTTGGTCGCTCCTCCAACACCCAAACTTCATTGCGGATGAAGTTGTTGAGTTCTTCTTGCATGGCCATCACACAATTTGGATATTGGAGTGCTTCCTCAATGTGAGTGGGTTCTACACATGAAACAAACAAGTAGTGCTCACAAAACGTAGCGAAATGGCGAGAACGTGTACTTACTCCCCTTGACGGACTTCCGATGATTTGGTCAATCGGATGCGCCTTGGAGATGCGTCCATGCCTCATGAGTGGTTGTGAAGCACTTTGCGGTGGTGATGCATGTTGCTCTTCTTGTGGTTGGACTTGATCATGGACTTGTGCTTCTTCTTGATGTTGTGTGGCTTGTGAATCTTGTGTCGACAATGGATCATCTTACTCTTCTTTGTCAACTTGAGGCGCCATAGACGTGTTGATGTTGGAACTTGAAGCTCCCCCTTGATCATGGCTCTCCTCAACTTTCGGCTTGATGTCACCAATGTTCATGTTCTTCATAGCTTCTCGTAGAAGCTCGTCATCAATTTCATCGTGACCAAAACTCTCCTCTTGGGAGCCATTAGTTCACGAAACTCAACATCAAAACTTTCCTCAACTAAACCAGAGGTTTGGTTGAATACTCGATATGCTTTTGAGTTTGATGCATAACCAAGAAATATACCAACATCACGTCTTCTTTCAAACTTACCGAGCCTTTTCTTGCGGTAGATGTAGCACTTGCACACGAAGACTCGGAAATAGGAGATGTTGGGATTTCTCCTAATGAGAAGTTTGTATGGGGTCTTTTGAAGTAGTCGATGTAGGTAGACCCTATTTGCGGCATGGCACTCCGTGTTGATTGCTTCGGCCCAAAACTTCTCGGACGTGCCATAGTCATCAAGCATTGCTCGTGCAAGAGTGATGAGAGTCTTGTTCTTCCTTTCAACGACACCATTTTGTTGAGGAGTGTATGTGGACGAAAACTCATGCTTCACACCATCACGGTCACACCACTCCCCAATGTTGTAGTTCTTGAATTCGGTGCCATTGTCACTCCGGACCTTGATGATGGGAAGTTGAAATTCCCTTTGAGCACGGTTAGCGAAGGTCTTGAACACTTTCGGAGTTTCACTCTTGTCACCTAGAAACAAAGTCCAAGCATAGCAAGAGTAGTCATCAACTATAACAAGACAATAGAGATTACCGCCAAGACTTTGATATGTGGACGGTCCGAAGAGGTCCATGTGGAGTAACTCAAGTGGCTTGGAGGTTGACACCATTGTCTTCATCGGGTGGTGTGAAGAAACTTGCTTCCCGGCTTGACAAGCGCTACAAAGCTTGTTCTTCTCAAATGTGACATCCTTCATGCCGGTCACCATCCCAAGCTTGAATGACTTCTTGAGCTTGCTCATTCCAATGTGCGCTATGCGTCGATGCCATAGCCAACCCAAACTTGTCTTAGTGAAAAGACAAGTGGTCAAGCCAGCATCCTTGTTGGTGAAGTCTACTAGGTAGAGATGTCCATGCCAAAATCCTTTGAAGATTTGTTCTTGGCTTGTTTCACTTGTCACAACAACATCATTTTTGCTAAAGGTGCACGTTAGTCCAAGATCACATAGTTGTGCAATAGAAAGCAAATTGAAAGTAAGTGACTTAACATACAATACATTGGAAATAGGTACATCATTTGAAATTGCAATCTTACCTAAACCAATTACCTTCCCCTTCGAGTTATCACCAAAGGTTACTTGTTCATGATTGCCGGGGTTTTCTATGGTGGTGAACATACCATCGTTGCCGGTCATATGTTGAGTGCACTCGCTATCGAGTACCCAATGTTTTCCTCCGGCTTTGTAGTTCACCTACACACATGAATTCAATTTTTTACTTTGGCACCCAAGCCGACTTAGGTCCTTGTATGTGTGATACAAGTGTTTTTGGGACCCAAAGTTGCTTGGGGAGCTTCCCCTTCATGCCCTTTATGTCCTTGCCAATGAACCCTGCCTTCACCTTGCCATCTAGTTTACTCAAGAGATAATAATGATCATTGAAAGTAGACTTGTATTTAGTAGGCAATTTTGGAGAAGGCCGGCTAGGAAGAGGACACTCCCTTGTATGGTGACCGGTGACCTCACAATGTTGGCAATAGGAACCAAATTCCTTGATGAAGCTCGTTCTAAGCTCCGGTGAGGGCACCTTTCCTTTGTTAGGCACCGGGAAGGATCCAAGTCCTCTCTTGTTGAAGGCCTTTGCTTGTTTGAAGAGGATTTCCTTGTGCTTGACTTCTCCTTTAGATATCTTGCCACACTAGTGCGGAGACTTTCAATTTCTTCCAACAATTCCTTCTCCCTAGCATTCTCTTTCAAAGGCAAAGACTTATGCAAGACATTAGTGGCATGAGAATTAATAGATAACTTATCATTAAGAGTTTGTTTCTTTATATTTTTCAATTCTTGATCAAGAGCTTCATAAGCAAGGTTAAGTACTTGATGCTCTTGGATTAACTCATTGTGCTTTCCCAAGAGTGCTTGGTGGGCTAATTCAAGCTCATGATGATCTAGCTTGATTTGAGCCTTATCCTGCTCAATTTGATTGACATGAGATTGGAGCGTGTCATGCTCCTTAAGTATGCTTTCATACTTGCAAGCAAATCAAGGTTAGCACTCTCAAGCTTAGCACGAGTTTCTTCAAGGGCCTTGACCTTACTCTTTACCCTCTTAATGATAGTGTGGTATTCATTTATTAATGAAGTTAAATCATCGGGGGAAAGCTCATCATCGCTAGAGTCATCACATACCTTGGTGTTACCTTTAGCCATGAGGCACATGGGAGGTCGATGTAGAGGTGAGTCATCATTGTTGGCAATGGCAAGGCGGACCAAACTTTCTTCTTCCGCTTCACTCTCTTCATCACTTGATTCTTCGTCGGTGATCCATTCATTTGCCTCACACATGAACACCTTTTGTGGACCTTTCCTCTTCTTTGGGAAGAGTTTTGGACAATCATAGGAGATGTGGCCTTGATCACCACAATTGTAGGAAGTCTTGTTATCATCTCTCCTTGGTAGAAAAGCTTTCTTCTTGGGATTAAAGGTGTATCCCTTCTTGGCAATTTTGGAGTTCAAGCGAGAGAAATTTCTCATCATCAAAGCAAGCTCATCATCGTCATCTTCACTTGATGCTTGCTCTTCTTCTTGAGCTGGGATCAACCACTTTCTTTTTCATGAGACTTGTTTTCTTCGTGGAGGCCTCTAGAGCAATTGTCTTTGAAGATGATTGCTCCATCATCCCAAGTACACTCATCTCATGAGCGTGAATCTCTCCAATATGTTCTGAAACTTCAATGTGGTCAAGAGATTCTTTTTGAAGCATGGAGTTGATGATGTTGTACTTTGGCTTGGGAAGGAGCATAAGAATCTTGCGGTTGATGAGTCCCTTGCCAAGAGAAGCAATGTCAAGTGCATTAATTTCCTCGATAAGCACATTCAAGCGAGAAAACATTTCATTGACATTTTCATGAGGTAGCATTTTGAACTCATCATATTTGGCTTTAAGCATATGATATTTTAGTTCTTTGACGCGAGAAGAACCCTCATGAATTTTAATCAAGCAAGCCCAAATTTCACATGCTTTTTCATTGCTAGCAATCCTAGCAAACACATCTTTGCTAATGCATTCATAAATGGCATTTGTAGCTTTAGCATCCTACTGGATTTGATCACCAACATAGTTATGCTCACCAAACCCCGCATGGGTTGCTTCCCATACCTCGGGAGCAATAGCCTCTAGATAAGCACGCATGCGTGCTTTCCAATAGGCAAAGTTCTTGCCCTCGAAAATAGGAACCGAACCCCCATTCTTGGCCATTTTAGCTCTCTAGTGGTGAAGCTAGAATGATCCAATGAGAAACCTTGCTATGATACCAATTGTAAGGATCGAATGCCCAAGAGGGGGGGTGAATTGGGCTTCTTTTCAAACATTATAGCAATAAAACTTAATTACTAAAAGCCCAATTCCCTATGCAAACAACCTATGCATTCAAGTGAATAGTAACTTTGCGGTATAAGAAATGCATAAGTGTAAGGGGAGAGGAAGAAAGCGCAAACTCTCGAGGAGACAGGAAGACACAGAGATTTATCCCGTGGTTCACCAAGATCGTCAAGATCTTCCTACATCCACGTTGTGGCACCCACCAAAGGGTATAGCCACTCCCAAGTCACCGAGACCAGGGATCTTCACTATACTTCTCCATTCGCCAACCTCGGCAAGGTGGAGCTCAAGACTTGTACAAGTTGGATCCTCCGGGCTTCCACAACCATCTTGGCAAGCTCCAGAAGGTTCTCTCCAATACAATCACCAAGGGACACTCCCTTACAGCTCTCACTACACTCGAGACTCCAATCACCAAGAATGGAAGCACACAAGCACTATCTCTAGCAAGTTCTAGCCTATCTCTTGGTGTGTAAATGGTGTAGATGATGTAGAAGGGTTAGCTCAATGTCTTGAATGCTTGAGAATGTGTAGAGGAGCTATGGTTGTCAAGACTTGTCAAATAGACTGGTTGAAGGGGTATAAATAGCCAGCCTCCACGAAATAGCCGTTGGAAAAGTAGGCTGACATCACTGTTCTGCAAACACCAGATGATCCGATGTTCACCCTTCAGTTATCATCGGTCAAATCCAAATTAGTTGATTTCACTGTGTCAGATATGACCGTTGTTAGATCGATATTACACTTTCCTTCTCATCGGATAATCCGGTGGCACTTCATCCAGAATTGGTTTAGAATTGATGCTTACTGGAGCGATTGACCGATGTGTTTATAGTTTTACATCGGATGGTACAGTGGCACACTTGGTCCCAAGAGATTGCTCACTGTACTGATGGACCGACGTAACATTCCCTTCATCATCGGATGATCCAGTGAGTACTTAGTTTTGAGGTCTTCTTCTTCTGCTAAACCAACTCGACCGATGTGTTGTTTTCTGGAAACATCAGTTGATCCGGTGAGTTGATTTTGTTTGCTTCGAGTTTTTATAAGTGTTTCTTTTGGAATTTGCTCGATTGACCTCTTAGACATTGGTTGGAGATATTCTTATGATGATTATCAAGCACTGAGTGCTGTCAATTTTGGTTGAATAATTTTCACATATGAGCTTTTACTTCTAATCTTCATAAAAATCGATTGACCTCATAGAATGATTGTTTAGGGGTCTCCAATTATATCCAATGAGCAGTAGATGATATTCATATAGATTTCATTTGATGGTGATGAGTGATATGGGAGACCTTGCATCCACAAATTCATTAGTAAAATCCAAAGATTGTCACTAATTACCGAAACCATACCTCACGGGGCCTAGATGCTTTCACCCTCAACTTGTGAGAGGGCCCCTTGAATGAGGTATTTACCCTTGTGTGGTTAGTGATTGAGAATTGGCCTTCGTGGCGATTCAACGAGGGAAGGGTTAGCAAAGATCCAGTTCTCCATGGACACCTCAATTGGGACGTCGATTCCTCTATGGAATGAACCTCAAGATAAAATCTTGTCTCGCGTGTTCTTGTTCTACGTTTTGATCATATTTAGGGTTTTCAAATTCTTTTTTAATTTTTCATCGAAACATTGTATTAAACTTGATAGTTGCAATCTCATACTTCATTGTCATAATATAATTAAGTTGTCAATTGCTTTCTGCTACATAGAATACTAGTAGAAGAATTAAAGATTTACTTTAACATTCAAGTGCGCATATACCGGACAAGTCTGCACCATAACAGACTAGTCCAACCTCCCTGTATTTGATCTCCTTGCTAAGTATTTCAAGGATCGATAAAAAATCAAAAAGCCTATTCACCCCCCCCCCCCTCGGCTACATTCAGTTGCATCCAAATTAGTTGTGCACAACAACTACTAGCTGCAACATACTCCGCTTCAGCTGTGGAAAGAGCAATGGTGTTTTGATATTTAGATGACCATGAAACTAAGGATCTGCCAAGAAATTGGCAAGGCCCCGACGTGCTCTTTCTATCGACTTTGCATCCTGCATAGTCGGCATCGGAATATCCTATCATGTTAATCTTGGATCCTTTGGGATACCAAAGGCCTAAGTTGGGTGTGTGCACAAGGTATCTTAAAATTCTTTTTACAGCTTTTAAATGTCACTCTTTAGGTGCGGCTTGAAGCCTTGAACACATACATAAACTAAGCATAATATCTGGCCCAGATGCACATAAATAGAGTAATGAGCCTATCATAGACCGATATACCTTTTGATCCACATTTGGACCATCTTCGTTGAGATCGAGATGTCCATTAGGTGCCATAGGTGTCTTGATGGGCTTGGCCTTGTCCATACTGAACTTCTTGAGGATGTCCTGCCTGTACTTGGTTTGGCTTATGAAAGTGCCTTCTCTTAATTTCTTCACTTGGAACCCCAAGAAGAACTTTAATTCGGCCATCATAGACATCTCGAATCTATCTGTCATAATCTGGCTAAATTCTTCACAAAAGGATTTATTAGTAGAACCAAAAATTATATCATCAACATAGATTTGACATACAAATAGATGATCATCAAAATGTTTTGTGAACAAGGTATAATCAGCTTTACCAATTTTAAACCCATTTTTAGTTAGAAAACTCTAAGGCACTCATACAAAGCTCTAGGAGCTTGTTTGAGGCCATAGAGAGCCTTACGCAGTTTCTACACATGGTTGGGGTACTCTATATGTTCAAATCCTTGTGGCTGCTCCACGTACAGTTCCTCCTTAATGGGACCGTTGAGGAAAGCACTTTTGACGTCCATTTGATACAACTTCAAATTATGGTGAGTAGCATATGCCAATAAAATATGAATGGACTCGAGTCTAGCTATGGGTGTGAAAATTTCATCGAAGTCCAAACCTTTGATTTGTGAATAACCTTTTGCCACAAGTCGTGCCTTATTTCTTGGTACCACTCCATGTTCATCTTTCTTGTTCCGAAAGACCCATTTGGTTCCTACGATGTTCGCCTTTGGTCTTTCTACAAGCTCCCATACTTTATTTCTCTTGAAGTTGTTCAGCTCCTCTTACATTGCAATCACCCAATATAGATCCTTTAGTGCTTCTTCTACCATATATGGTTCTAGAAAAGAGACAAAAGAGTAACATTCACATAAATTAGCTATGCGAGATCTAGTGGTTACTCCCTTTCAATGACTCAAATGATGTTGTTGACACAGATGATCTCTTTGTATGCTCTGATGTACTCTTGGGTGAGGAACTTGTGAAGTTTCCTGCACTTCATTTTCTTCATTGTCAATGTCTCCCCCTACATCATTGCTTCCTTGATTATATTGATCTTATTGATCTTGATCTTGTGCATGAGCTCCCCCTTGATCATTGCTTTTTTGTTGTGGTTCATTTTGTGCACTTGAGTCTTGTGGTTGTTCTTGAGGTCGAATATCACCAAGTGCCACCCTCCGCAACGCTTGACATGGGACGTCATCTTGATCTAGCACACACTTATCAACTTGCTACACTTGGGAGCCATTAGTTTCATCGAACACTACATCACGTGCTACTTCAACAGCGCTTGATACTTTGTTGAAGACACAATATGCGTAGGCATTCAAATCATAATCAAGCAAGAACCCTTCATCAGATTTCGAAGCGAACTTCAAAGTCCTCAGTTTGTTGTTCAAGATAAAACATTTGCATCCAAATACTTTGAAATATGAAACATTTGTCTGTTACCTGTGTGGAGCTCATATGGTGTTTTCTTCAAAAGTCGGTGAAGATATAGCCGGTTTGTAGCGTGACAAGCGGTGTTCACCACTTCAGCCCAAAACCAGTCCAAAGTCTTGTATTCATCCAGCACTGTCCTCGCCATCTCGATGAGCATATTTTTTCCTTTCGACCACCCCATTTTATTCAGGGTAGTAGGGTGCCGAAAATTCATGCTTTATTCCTTCTTCATCTAGCACTACTACAAAAAGCGTTTTCACAGGCGCCTCAATTTTTCAAACACAGGCGGTTCGTGAAAAAATGCGACTGTGATGACGGATGATACAATAACCGTCTGTGATGACAAAACATCACAGGTGGACTTTAAAAAACAACCGCCTAGTAAAATCATGTATTTTCTCATGCAATTATTAATTAAGAACCTCCTTTGATGTAGCTAACATCACAGGCGGTTCTTAATTAATCAACGCCTGAGAAAATACATTATTTCCACTGGCGGTTGTCTTTTAAGAACCGCCTGTGATGCTGCTAAGCTCTTGTCAAGCTAATCCCTGCACATCAAGCTCTTGTAGATGCAAGTAACACTCGTGACTCATCATTTGGATTGTTGAAAGCATGAATTTGAATCCTGGCGATCCTTGGAAGGATTTTCCCATCCATTTGAATAATTTCATTCCCTCATGTCCATTTAAAAACTTAGTAAGATGCTCCTTCCTCAGTTTTAATGTCTAAATATATTGACTAAAAATCAGTACCTACTTTCTTAGTGCTTCACACAAGCGAGTAAGTGAACAACTTCAATCACGTATCTTGTTTTTACACTTTCATAGGGATTTAACCTTAATCTTTCAAGCATAGATTTATCAAATAAATGAAGCTTCCTTATCATACATGTTAATGGCAGTTATAAGTGAAGGATGTGTCAAAGCTAACAAAATCTGAATTGGACTGAAGATAAAGAGATCCTGCATATGAGTGGCAATGTCCAGGTTAAACAGCATGAAGCTATGATGACAACCTTCAACAAAATGAAAAGTGATGCCAAAGTTTTGCTTGCATCAACAAAGGCATGTTGTGAGGGTATAACACTTGTTGGGGGAAGCATAACAAGTGTTATACCCTCACAACATCTCTTGGTTGATGCAAGCATAACCTTGGCATCACTTTTCTTGTTGTTGAGGCTGCCATCATAGCTTCATGATGTCTAACCTGGACATTGTCACTCATATGCAGCATCTCTTTGTCTTCAGTCCCGTTGAGATTTCGTTAGCTTCAACACACCCTTCACTTGTAACTGCAATTAACATGTCTGATGAGGAAGCTTCAATTATTGATAAATCTATGCTTGAAAGATTAAGGTAAAATTCCTATGAAAATGGTAAAAACAAGATTTGTGATTGAACTTGTACGCTTCGTCGCTTGTGTGAAGCATTAAGAGAGATAGTACGGATTTGTAGTCAATATATTCAGCCATTGGAACTGATAAAGTAGAATCTTCATAAGTTTTTAAAATGGAGAGAAGAGAAATAAATCTTTCAGGGCTTGTTTGGGTGTACTCAATCTAACTAGATTGAAGTGGATTAAAGTGAAGAATGAACTAATTTTCTCCTCAATTCACCTCAAACCACTTATATTGAAGTGGATCCACTCCTATCGAAACAAGCCCTCAAATGGACAAAAGTATTGTCAGACTTCAATTGAAGCTTTTAACAATCCATATGATGAGTCTTGGGTGTTACTTGCATCTACAAGAGCTTACTGTGAAGGGATTAGCTTGACAGGAGCTTCAAGAGTTGTGCTTCTAGATGTTGTTTGGAACGGAGCTGTTGGAAGGCAAACCTGATCATCATATGTCAGAAGAAATTTATATACACACACTGAATTTAATAATGATCAAAACAGAAGCTGAATTTAATAATGTTTGAAACATGCTTTCTAAAGCTGAAATAGAGCATGTTTCTAAGTTGATTTCAGAAGATACAAATATATACAATATATATCATACATTTTTTCCAACATTGACATCTTCTCGCATATAGGGTTTCAAATTCTTTTTAATGCTTCTCTCTACACGCTTGATGTTTTCTGGTTCGGTGAAAAGGTACATCTCTTCACACTGATTATATTCCTCTTCATTATCTCCCACATTCTCAACCCCAACAATATTTTGCTTTCCAGAAACAACTACGTGCATCTTCTCAGTTTCTGGATCTTGAACATAAAAAACTTGTGCAACACTATCGGCAAGAACCCACAGGTCATCTTTATAACCCACTTTATTCAAGTCTACCATTGTCAGCTCGTAATTGTCCATTTTCACACCATCATGATGTTTGACCCATTGGCACGTAAATACGGGCATTACCATTCTTTCGCCATAATTGAGTTCCCATATTTCCTCTATGAACCCGAAGTATGTGCTCTTTTGCCCTTGTGAATCATAAGCCTCAATACGAACACCACTATTTTGTGCAACACTCTTACTGTCTTTTTCTTCAGTGTAAAATGTGTAACCATTGATGTCATATGCTTGCCATGATGTCACCAAAGCAGATGGGCCAGAAGCTAATTTCTTCATTGTTCCCTCATATAATGTTTCCGTATGGTATATTTTTGTCCATTAACCATTCAATGAAACATCTTCTATGTTGTTTCATGATCCATTCCTCTGTGCGGTCTTGGTTTTTATCACGAAGCTCATTTTGGTGTTCCTCGATGTACGACTCAGCTATTTGCGAGCTATTGTAGTACACAAAAATGTGCACGGTGTACATTCTTGTAATCTTCAACGATAAAAGTTTTCTTACCCACATTGCCTCTCCCAAGTAGTCTACCCTCATGTACTGGCATAGGCACACCTATCGATTTTCCATCTTTGATGTAATCAGCGCAACCCTCAATCACTTCTTCAGTGGTGTATCCTTCCATAATTGAACCCTCTGGGTGAGCAGGGTTCCGCACATAACCTTTTAATACTCCTAAATATCTCTCCAACGAAAACATATGATGTAAATATAGTGGCCCCAATGCTTTTATCTGATCGACAAGATGTATGATTAGTTGTACTTGCATATCGAAAAAGGATGGTGGGAAACACATCTCAAGCTTGCACATAGTCTCGATGATGTATGTTTTCAGATAGTCAAAATCTTCACGTGCTATTACCTTTTGCGATACTGCTTTGAAGAAGTAGCACAAACGTGTGATGACAACTTTTATATGCTCAGGTTTGATGACTCTTATTGCAATGGCAAGGAACACTGTCATCATCTTGTGACAGTCGTTAGAATTATTACTGAATAAAGACAAATCTTTTATCGAGACTAGTTTGCGGATATTGGATGAGAAACTCATGGGCACTTCGATCCCACGCAAGCATTCGCAAATTGCTTTTTTCTCTTCTAGCGTCAAGTTGTGGCTGACTAGGGGAAGGTAATGCTTCCCGTTCGCCTTTTCTACTGGATGAAGCTCTGGTCTCAAAATCAAGATTTACTAGGTCCATACGTGAATTTAATCCATCCTTTGTTTTCCTTGGCATGTCCAGCAAGGTCCCAATGATGTTTTCAAATACATTCTTTGTAACATGCATCAAATCAATACTACGGCAAAATTCCAAATTCTTTCAACATGGAAGATACTTGAAAAAAATTGATTGTTTCTTGAAAGCCATGTCAGTTGTATCATCCGAAGATGTACTTTTCTTTCTCTTAATTCCTTTACATTTTTTGCCCTTACCGAATGCAATATGAACGTTCTTGACCATTTCGAACACAAGTTTTCCACTGTAAGGTTTTGGTGCAGTATCTTTTTCGATTTTGTTATCAAATTGTTCTTTCATCTTACTATAATTGTGTGTATCTGTCAAGAACCGTCGGTGTCTCATGTACACCGTCTTTCTGGATGACGTGAGGTATAGAAATCAAGTTCTATCCACGCACCTTACACAAGCTTTCTTCCCTTTCATTTGTCCCGATAATGTAAACAGTCTGGGATAATCATGCACGGTAACGAATATCATTGCTCTTGGCGTGAAATACTCCCGCTTGTACTCATCCCATGTACGTACCCCTTCATTCCACAATTTCGCCATATCATCCATTAATGGTTCCAAGAACACATCAATTTTGATGTCGAGTTGTTTCGGACCTTGGATAAGAACAGATAACAAGATATATACCCTTTTGTGACACAACCACGTCGGTAGGTTGTACATCGTTAAGACCACGGGCAAAATGTGCTGTGTATGCTGATTTTTTCACCAAACAGATTCATTCCATCTGTACCTAAGGCAAACCTCACATTTCTGATTTCCTTTGCAAATTCTGGATACTGAATATCAAAATTTTTCAACTGTGTTGCATCACCAGGGTGTCGAATATGTTTTTCATTCTTCTTGCATTGCTAGAAATGTCAATGCATAAGTTTATCCTCCCTAGGGTTTGAGAACAAACGCTTTAAGGGATCAATTACCGGAAGGTACCACATCACCAAGGCATGAATTTTTCTCTTATTCTTCCTGTCTGTATCGCCAGAAGTATCGTCATCGTCACCTTCAGGACCAATAATAAACTTCTTATTCTCCAGAGACTTTTTCATGTTGGTAACATACTGGTGATTGTTGTCCTTCTTATATCTACTGACACCACAAATGGGGCATCTAGTTGCGAGCTCATGCTCTTTGCGATACAGAATACAATGGTTCACACAAGTGTGTATTTTTGTGACACCTAGTGCCATCGGGCAAAGAAGTTTCTTCGCTTTATAAGTGCTTCTGGGCAGTTTATTGTGATTTGGAAGAATTTCTGCCATAAGATTCAAAAGATCCAAGATAATACAATCGGACCATTTGTGTGTAGCTTTCAACTTTAGTAGTTCTAAGACTGCACGCAATGTAGTAAACTCTTTATCACAACCGTTTGATTCATCATATAAAAGCTCCATCATCACATTCTGCAATGTCTCCATTTTACTTAAACCTTTGCTTGCTCCCATAGAATTCAATACATATGGTTCAATGTGACGCAGCATCTCCTCACAATCGAACTCATCATCATCATCACAATCTTGATTGTCACTACCATCATCGATATGAACATTATCATCATCTGAACCTCTCTCATCATCTTTATCCACATCATGTGTATCTAACTCACCATGCTCTGTCCATATTGTGTAGTTTTTTTTTGAAACCTCTTTTCACCAAATGAGATTGGATTACTATAGTATCCGTCCAAGAAATCTTTTTTTGCAGTCGATACATGGACATAATATGTCATCTATCTTTTGTAACTTCACATGTCTCTTGGATGCTTCGATAAAATTTGCAACATTATGAATGTACATAGGATCGGGTCTTGGCATGTTATACATCCACGCTCGATGGTCCATGCTTCAATAACAAAATTTTTTAAGATTTACAAAATTTGGCCACAAATATTCTCTGAAGGTCTTCTATAAAATGAATTTACAGAACAATAACAAGACTGTATCATATGAGTTGTAGAGAGAGGTGGCAAGTAGGAGGGCGGCAGCAATGTCAAATAAGACTCTAAGATCAGCGACGAACAAAAAGCATGGCGTACAGGAGGCGGCGACGTCGAGCGGAGTCTAGAGGAGACAGTCGGCGTGGAGCGGGAGTGAAGGATTGAAGTCGTGGGGCAAACATGCCCAATAGCATGGGCTAGGTCTGGGTAGGATCCGGCTAGGCCTAGAAAGCTAATCCTACTCACTCCTTCGAAATATATGCAAGCAGGAGGTACACACACCCAAGTATATTGAAAAGGAAGACACATAAAACTACAATTACAAGTTCAGGTAAACTTCATGCATCTTATATATATTACAATATCATCTGTTAATTAAGCATCATTTTCATGTCACATACTAGGTACAAACTACAATAAGCTTATTACAATATAGTCCATACATCAATATCTAAAAGACCAAACTTCCAAATTATTGAGTCCAAACGCATATGTACACACATGCAAAAGGACACAATCCATGTACCAGAACACACAAAACTAGCAGCTTATGAAAATATACAAAGAAAAAGGTAGCATGCATTGCATAGTAAGGAAACTATGAGATTTACTTAGGTACCTTGTGGCGCGATGTGGGACTGGGCAAAGGCGTGCCTCCGCGGGGCTAGGCGGCAGCGCGGCAGTGCGGGCTGAGCGGCGGCACGACAGCGCGGACTGAGCGGCGGCGCGGTAGTGCAGGCTGGGCGGCGGCGCGGCGGTGGGAAATTTTGGCAGCCTTGCGGTGGTGGAAATTTCTCCAGGGTTACGTTTCGACTGTGGCGAGGGGTCTTTATATAGGGGTCAATTTTTCACAAGCGGTTTTTAACTTTTTCACAGGCGGTTGGTGATTAATAACCGCCTGAGAAAACCATTATCTCAGGCGGTTATTCCTTACAAACGATTTTCCCTTGCTTCTTTTTTATTTAGATTCCAATATAAATACTCAAACATGTTTAGATTCTGCAAATTGAGTCCAAGTTCTATGATTCTTTCTTCTATATTTATATAAAATTAACATCTACCACCTGAACCAAATATTTTAAAACTTGTATAGCTCACATTGTAATGTTTTGATAAATATCAAATTAATTTCTACAAATATATTATTCACATTTGTGTATCTCCTAAAAAAGGATCCTTCACTTAAATTTGTTTGTATGAACATATTTGTATTATTTATACATGTATGAATTTTTGTTAAAATCATTCCAACATGTCAAACTTCAAATTATCCATCATTCTAACTAAATGTTCATATACATATGAGGCATTCATCAAATTATGAACACACATTGATTCAAAAAAATTTAAAAAAATCTGAAAAAATTCATAGGGGTTGGTATGATGAATAAAAATGTCCACTAGAAAAATAAATGAAAAAATCATTATATTCATCAAGATAGAAAAATGAAAAATAGCAATTGTTATATGTTTTTTATGTTCTGACCAATTTTAAGGGATTTATGAAGTGAAATTTAATGGTAATCTTTACTAATCAACAATATTACAGGAAAGTGGAATTTTGCCTTTTTAAATGTCCCACATTTAATCAAGAATATTAATTAAGAAGAAGTAAAGATCTTCACAGGCGGTTGGTACTGAATAACCACCTGAGAAGAAGTTTATCTCATGGGGCTTTTACTTACCAACCGCCTGTGATAATGTATCATATTGTTCTTCAATTTCATTTTCCCTTGCTTCTTTTTTATTTAGATTACAAGATAAATACTCAAACATGTTTAGATTCTGCGAATTGAGTCCAAATTCGATGATTCTTTCTTCTATATTTGTATAAAATTAACATCTACCACCTGAACCAAATATTTTAAAACTTGTATAGCTGACATTGTAATGTTTTGGTAAATATCAAATTAATTTCTACTCACATATTATTCACATTTGTATCTCCCAAAAAAAGGATCCTTCACTTAAATTTGTTTGTATGAACATATTTGTATTATTTATACATGTATGAATTTTGTTAATTTTTAAAAGCATTCCAACATGTCAAACTTCAAATTATCAATCATTCTAACTAAATCCTCATATACATATGAGGCATTCATCAAATTATGAACACATATTGATTCAAAAAATTTAAAAAAATCTGAAAAATTCATAGAGGTTGGTATGATGAACCAAAATGTCCACTGAAAAAATAAATGAAAGAAGCATTATATTCATCAAGATAGAAAAATGAAAAATAGAAATTGTTATATGTTTTTTATGTTCTGACCAATTTCAAAGGATTTATGAAGTGAAATTTAATGGTAACCATTACTAATCAATAATATTACAAGAAAGTGGAATTTTGACTTTTTAAAGGCCACACATTTAATCAAGAATAATAATTAAGAAGAAGTAAAGATCTTCACAGGCGGTTGGTACTGAATAACCGCCTGAGAAGATGTTTATCTGAGGCGGCTTTTACTTACCAACCGCTTGAGATAATTATATCTTCGTAGGCGGTTGGTAAGTAAAACCCGCCTGAGGTAACCATCTTCTTAGGCAGTCGGTACTTAAAATCAGCCTGAGAAAATAGGAGTCTATATATACCCCTCGGCTGCGTTGGAAAAACCTAACCCGGGCAAAACACTTAGACGCCGTTAGGCTGCCAAAATTTCGTTTGCCGCCAAGTGTTCCCCGCTGTCGCCGCCGAGCTTCGCCGTCGCCGCCGAGCTTCACCCTCGTGACTTCCAGGTATGCCGAGCGAAGACATTGTCGTCGCCGTCGAGCTTCACGGTAAACCCTAAACCCTCCGTCGCCATGCTGCCTCCCTCCATCCTCGCTGCCGCCTTGTATATCCTTGTTAGGGTTCGGGAATTTGAAAAGGATAGTCATCCTTGGTTAGGGTTCGGAGGAATTCGAAAAACAGTCAGGTTGTGATGTAACTGTATTGAAATTGAATGAACAAGCATCTGCTTTTTTGCCATAATTATATGTAGAAAGCTCTTCTAGTCTATTGTGATACATTTTTTGAAAGGGGAAGAACTATTCTACAACTTTTCTATTCATTGTTACCTCAAATTCTGTTTAGAACTAATTAGAAACTGGAGTTGAAGTTAGTACCTGTGTACAGTGTTATCTGAAACAGCCACAAAATTTCTGAAATTTGAACAGCCATAATTCTTAAATTAGAAAAGCAACCTATGTATATCTATACATTTCTGGAAATATTAAAGAGTCCTATATCAATTTCCTATTCAGCGCTAAGGCTAAAACACAAAATAACCAGGTCTAAATTGAAGTGTCGTTTAAGGTGTCGTAACAGTCAAAAATCTGGACAGTTATGTATTCGGTTGCTGTTTGGATCGTAATTTCTAGTAGGATCATCAAAAGACTTCATAATTTACATTTATGGAATCCTGAGGATGTGTGTAACATGTTTGCAATATATTGTTTCTGTAAATATCAATGTTCTCTCTTTGAAAATTGTGGACAAAATCAGCAACATACAAAGGAAGCTCTGCCAAATTTTAGTTCAAAATTTGGGAACTTGGTGGTAACATGAGTGAATAATAGCATCTATACTGAAAAAAATAGCCGTCCCACACTTCATCTCACAGGGTTGTGCCCCTTTGAGATCGGTGTCGCTATCCTTTTGCCAAACAAAGCAATGTGCTCACATACGGCTGTTGAACATCGCTTGTGCTCAAAAAACAGATACAAGTAACTGCCTATTTAGAATAAGAAGATAAAATTTCCATTGCTAGTGAGCAACTTTAACATGCTTTTCACCCTCGCAATGTATAGGAACCTTTTGGTCAGTCGCCTTAATCCCTAGAATGCCTTATCAATTCCTAGAATGCTTCCATCTTTTTCTTCATGCAACACTTCATGTAGAGTTAATATGCCATTTATTGTATTTGTTGTCTTATTAGTTCTATCATGGAAAGCCCTAAGAAGACTGGTGCTGGTAGTAACAATAAAGAAGACAATGTGGAGTTTACTGACTCTAGCAGTTCAGACTCCTTTCAAAGTCCATCGGATCCTTTTCCTAATATAAAAATTAAAAAGACTTCAGAGGATCTCGACCCGGAATATGCTCCTGCCGACGAGGTATGGATCACGAATCTTAACTTCAGCAGTTCAAGTTAATATTTGTTGTCAAGTATACAAAGTATTATAATTCCTTTATACTGTTGGAATATGGTCCAAATTCTGATCTCGCTGGGGACGCCTAGGGGATGTGAGAGGTGGAGTCCTCCCACATTACGGGTCGTATTTATTTTGAGGGATTTATTTCCTTTTGTAAGCCACCTCTATAAATACATCTTGTATGCTGTTGAGGGAGAGTAAGAGAGAAGAGACCCTCATTGTAATCCCATTGTAAACTCTCATCATATAGTGAAGATCACCGGTCGGCGCCTGTGGTTTTTTCCCGCAAGGGTCCACGTAAAATCTGTGTCTCGTGTTCGATCTTGTTTACGCATTAATTTGCTAACAAGTGGTACCAGAGCCAGACACGAGATTAATTAAAAAAAACTAGGGTTCTATTCCCTGTTCGAGCGCTGCCGCCAGTCGATCTGATCTGTTTGTCGGCTGCCTGCTGCTTTCGGCTCACACCGTCTCCATGTTGGGATTTCTCATCTACAAAAGCTGCCTTACGGCAGATCAATGGCATGTTCCAAAAAATTCTTCGGTTCCGTGTGCGTTCTATCCGGCGTATTCAAAGCCGTTTGTCTGCTGCTCGTCCTGTCCCGTCAAGAAAAATCGCAGCTGCTAGGCACCAAGCAGCAGGCCTCTGGTCTTGTATTATGGTTTCTGTACCGGGAGTTCCTTGTTTGTGCCCAAACGCAAGGATCGAGCCATGATCTCCCTTGTTGGCTCACGTGAAGACAGAAATTTGAAGCCTGCCACATCTGCTTCTCCATTTTCCGTGTTGTTTCTGGATCAAGGCTGCCGCTCTGTCCAAGGCTACTATCAGCCTGCTGCTCCATCGAGCAATCTACACGGATCATTCTCTTTGGATTTTTTTTCTCCCATACAAAGGTGTATCAGGGATTATTGCAGATTAATGTTTTTTCTTCGACATGGCTTCTCTCAAATATGATATTCCGCTGCTAGACCGTGATACACGGTTCACTCTATGGCAAGTCAAGATGCGGGCAATATTAGCGCACACTGATCTAGATGATGCGCATGATGGTTTCTTCAAGAAGCAAGAAACTTGGACCGACGATGAAAAGCATCATGATCGTAAGGCTCTTTCACAAATTCATCTTCATTTATCTAATAATATTTTGCAAGAGGTTTTGGAACAGAAAACCGCTGCTTCTTTATGGCTCAAGCTGGAATCGATCTGCATGTCCAAGGATCTAACCAGCAAGATGCACTTGAAGATGAAATTGTTTACTCACAAGTTGCAAGAGGGTGGTTCAATGTCCTCTCATGTTCAAGTCTTCAAGGAGATTATTTCGGACCTAGCGTTCGCGGAGGTAAAATATGATGATGAAGATTTAGCTCTTATGCTCTTGTGTTCATTGCCCCAGTCTTATTCAAATTTCAGAGATACTATATTATACAATCATGATACTCTTACTATTCAAGAGGTTTATGATGCTTTGCATGCTAAAGAAAAGATGAAACAGATTGTGTCTACTGATTCTGCTGCCAGTTCTGATGGAGAAGGCTTGTCTGTTCGTGGTAGAACAGAGAAAAAATCAAATAAAAATTCGAGTGGTCGGAAACACCGCTCTAAATCCAAAGGTAAAGATAAGTTCTACAAATATTGCAAGCATGATAATCATGATATCTCTGAATGTTACAAGCTGTAAAATAAAGAAAAGAGAAAGGTTGCTCAAAAGTCTACAAATAAATCCAATGATGATGGTAGTGCTTCTATTGTCTCTTCCGATAGCAGTTCTAATGGTGATGTTCTCGTTGCTTTTGCTAGATTTGCTAAAATTAATGATGAATGGGTTCTTGATTCTGCCTGCACGTTTCATATTTGCATTAACAGAGATTGGTTCTCCACTTATGAATTTGCCCAGGGTGGAGGTTCCGTTTTGATGGGTGATAACACACCCTGCAAGGTTGTAGGCATTGGATCCGTTCAGATTAAGATGTCTGATGGTATTGTTAGGACATTGACAGATGTGAGGCATGTTCCAACTATGATGAGAAATCTTATTTCTTTGAGTACTCTTGATCTCAAAGGTTACAAGTATTCTGCTGAAGGTGGAGTTATGAAGGTAACTAAAGGCTCTATTGTTGTTATGAAAGGTGACTTGTTAAAATCAAATTTATATATTCTACAAGGCGTTACTATTATCGGTAATGTTGCTGTTTCTTCTAAGTCACCTAATTCTGTTGCTACAAGTTTATGGCATATGTGTCTTGGTCATATGAGTGAACTTGGTTTATCAATTCTGAGCAATAGAAGTCTTCTTGATGAGCACAACATCAGTAAATTGGACTTTTGTGAGCATTGTATGTTTGGCAAGCACAAGAGGGTGAAATTCAACACTTCAGTTCATACAACTGAAGGTATTCTTGATTATGTGCATTCTGATTTATGGGGACCATCTCATAATACATCTATTGGAGGTGCTCGTAATATGTTGACTATTATTGATGATTATACGAGAAAGGTATGGCCTTATTTCTTAAATCATAAATCAGAAGCATTTTCTACATTTAAAGAGTGGAATACTATGGTGGAGAATCAAACTGAGAAAAAGGTAAAGGTTCTTCGTACTGATAATGGGATGGAATTCTGTTCTTATGAATTTAATTCTTATTGTAAGTCTCATGGTATTGTGAGACATCGTACTGTTGCTCACACACCCCAGCAGAACGGTGTGGCAGAGCGTATGAACAGAACTATCATCTCTAAGGCCTGTTGCATGTTGTCTAATGTTGGTCTTAACAGACGTTTTTGGGCTGAGGCTACTTCCACTGCTTGCTATCTTATTAATCGTTCTCCCTCTATTTCCATTGATAAAAATACTCCAATTGAGGTATGGTCTGGTTCTCCAGCTAATTATTCTGAGTTTAGGATATTTGGTTGCCCTACTTATGCTCATGTTGATAATGGAAAATTAGATCCTAGAGCTATTAAGTGCATTTTTCTTGGTTATGGTTCTGGTGTTAAAGGTTATAGATTGTGGGATCCTGAATCGAAAAAGTTAATAACTAGCAGAATTGTTGTCTTTAATGAATCTTCTATGACTACTAATACTATGGATATTAATGCTCCTGTTCAGAGTTCTCAGACCTCTAGTGTGCAGGTGGAGCATTTAATTGATTCAGCACATACACCAGATAATGATGACTCAGATGCACTTATTGATGATGATTCAACTGTTATCCCACATTCTCCTATTGTGCAGCCTCCACAATAGTGTATTGCAGTTGACGGGTCTAGGAGACCTCATATTCGACCCAAGAGGTTAATTGAGGAATGCAACGTTGTTGCTTATGCTTTGAGTTGTGTAGAAGATGTTGAAGGTAATGCAGAACCTTCTAATTATTCTGAGGCTATCACTTCTTCAGACTGCAATAATTGGGTTGCCACTATGCAAGATGAGATGGAGTCACTTGAAAAGAATGGTACTTGGGATTTAGTTCCATTGCCTAAAGAGAAGAAACTTGTCCGTTGTAAGTGGATTTTCAAGAAAAAAGGAGCCTATTTCTCCTAATGAGACTATTAGGTATAAAGCAAGGTTGGTTGCTAAAGGTTATAGTCAAATTGCAGGTATTGACAATAATGATGTCTTTTCTCTTGTTGTGAAACATAGCTCTATTCGTTGTTTACTCAGTATTGTTGCTATGCATGATTATGAATTGGAACAACTCGATGTTAAAACTGCATTCTTAGATGGAGAATTAGATGAAAATATTTATATGGATCAACCTGAAGGCTTTATTGTTCAAGGATCGAAACATCTTGTTTGTAAGTTGAAGAAATCTCTTTATGGATTTAAGCAATCTCCTAGACCGTGGTATAAGAGGTTTGGCTCCTTTATGCTCTCTCAAAAATTTAAGCGGTCATCCTATGATAGTTGTGTTTATTTGAAGACTATTGATAATTTAGCTATTTATTTACTTCTCTATGTCGATGATATGTTGATTGCTGCAAAAGATAAGTCAGAAATAGCCAAATTAAAAGCTCAATTGAGTAGTGAATTTGAGATGAAGGATTTGGGTGCAACAAAGAAAATTCTTGGCATGGAGATTATCAGAGAGAGACAAGCTGGCAAGTTATATCTTAGTCAGCAAAGTTATATTGAAAAGGTCCTTCATCGTTTCAGTATGCATGATGCTAAACCAGTGAGTACTCCATTAGCTCCACATTTCATATTATCTTTAGCTTTATGTCCTGAGTCAGATTATGATATTGAGTACATGTATAGCGTTTCGTATACTAGCACAGTTGGATCTCTTATGTATGCTATGGTTTGCTCTCATCCTGATTTGTCATATGCATTAAGTGTTGTCAGTAGATACATGGCTAATCCTGTTAGAGAGCATTGGAAAGCAGTTCAATGGATTTTGAGATACGTGCGCGGTACTTCTAATGCTTGTTTGCAGTTTGGAAAATCCGGAGATGGACTTGTTGGTTATGTTGACTTAGATTATTCTGGTGACTTGGACAAACGGAGGTCTCTCACGGGTTTTGTTTTCATCATTGGTTGTTGTGCTGTTAGTTGGAAAGCTTGTTTGCAGTCTACTGTTGCATTATCAACTACAGAAGCTGAATATATGGCTATTTTTGAAGCTTGTAAAGAATCTATTTGGCTTAAAGGTTTATATGCTGAGCTTTGTGGAGATGATTCTTGCACTACTATATTCTGTGATAGCCAGAGTGCTATTCACCTTACCAAAGATCAAATGTTTCATGAGAGAACGAAACATATTGATATCAGGTATCACATTATTCGAGATGTTATGACTCGTGGTGATATTAAAGTGTGCAAGATCAGTACTCATTATAATCCTACTGATATGATGACAAAGCCGGTTCCTACTAACAAGTTTGAGCTATCCTCAAACTTGGTTGGTATTACAGTTTGAGTCCTAGTGACTTATTGGCGCGCGGTGTTATTTATTATTGAAGGGAGTTGATTGATGATCTTTTCATTGGCTACAAGATGGAATTTTTCTCAAGGTGGAGTTTGTTGGAATATGATCCAAATTCTGATCTCGCTGGGGACGCCTAGGGGATGTGAGAGGTGGAGTCCTCCCACATTACGGGTCGTATTTATTTTGATGGATTTATTTCCTTTTGTAAGCCACCTCTATAAATACATCTTGTAGGCTGTTGAGGGAGAGTAAGAGAGAAGAGACCCTCATTGTAATCCCATTGTAAACTCTCATCATATAGTGAAGATTGCCAGTCGGCGCCTGTGGTTTTTTCCCGCAAGGGTCCGCGTAAAATATGTGTCTTGTGTTTGATCTTGTTTACGCATTAATTTGCTAATATCTACCTAGATTAATTGCAAATACAACGAGGTGACTTCGGCTCCTAAAACCGCAGAAGGTTCTCCAATGGATGAATCCTCAGCTTCACTCAAGCGGAAACGAGGGCAACGAGGTCCCAATAAGGGTCCATTCGACCGCATCATGTACATAACAAGGGTCAGTCTAGGTGAGCTTCCCCAAGAACCACTGGATTCAGTTACCAAGTACCCTAATGCATGCTGTTTTCTTTTTAGGGAGCTCGTGCCGATCACAACCGAGAATTGGAGGAAATTACCCGAGCAGACCAAGAATGAGTTGTGGGAAAGGATAAAGAAACAATTCATGTTCCCGAAAGGCACAGAAGAAGCTGTAAAGAAAGCAATATTGGTCTCTTGCGGCAAGAAGTTTCGTGGCTGGAAGAGTGAAATGAATGCTTATGTTAAGGCCGATAAGGTCCCTAGCCCGAGGAAGATGGGAAAAATCACACAAGCTTAGTGGAAAGAGTTTGTTCGTCAAAAGAGCACACCTGATGCTAAAGCTCTAAGTGCAACTAGGTCAGAGCTTGCAAAAAAGAACAAATACCATCATCGCTCGGGGTCTGTCGGATATGCCCCCAAAGTACAGAAATGGAATAAGATATTAGAAAAAATTACCAGTAAGGGCAATCCTCACCCATTACAAGGTTGCGATGAGCGAACTCAGTGGTGGGTCTTTGCTCGGTCAGGTTTGTCCAGCGAGGGCAAACTTGAAAAGCCCGACACTGTGAATGAAGTTGAGGATAAAATGAAAGAAGTAATTGAAAAGCAATAGAAGGGTCTCTTCAATCCAAAGAGGGAGAATGACCAACTTACCGCTATCTTAGGAAACCCTGAACACAGCGGACGGGTTCGAGCAGTCTCTTCTCAAATGTCTTGGCTAGATGGTTTCTCCAAAGATAAAGACACATATAGAAGACGTGAGAAGTTTAAAAAAACACTTGATGAAATGATTTATAAAGAGGTCAAAGAAAATATGAAAGAAATAATGGATCAACTTTGACAATCGGGACAATTAGTGGCACCGAGTACAGCGATGGTTCTGGTGTAAATGGAGCAGCTAGTATCTCCAACTGTCTACCCTAGCAGCATTGGTTCTGTGCCAAGCTCATGGTCAACCAATAAGTTCTCTATCGATGATATTGCTAATGACAAATCTTGTCGTCTTCTTGTCACGATCGGCAGAGCAGGAAACAAAACCAAACATGTTGCGACTGCTATGGCAAAGCCTGATCGTGACTTCAACGGGAATCCACTTCCGTTGTATTATGCTGTGGTGCAAGTTCTTCAGATCATTGATAATGATTATGAAGATTATGAAATAGACCACGTCACACGTGAGGGGATCGCGACTCTGGGGCAGGCTGTCAACCGATTAATCCTTTGGCACCGACGCGATATCGTGTTGGACGATGAGCCAATTTCTAGCCCCGTCGCATCTCGAAGCACTGCAACCCCATCTTCTAAGGCAAAAGTCCAGGAAGATCAACTCCCAGTCCAGGAAGTTCCACCCCCCCTATGTCTCAGCAAGGATCATAGTAACCTTGCTAGTAAAGATATTCTAGAGCAACAAGTAGGACAACAACTTCAAGCAGTACCAAAGCAAGCTGTTGCTAGTAAAGAGCAACCAGTTGAGCAATAGCTTGAAGTAGTACTAGAGCCAGCTGCTGGGAGTAAATAGCAATCAGTTGAACAACAGGTTCAACAACAAGGAATTGTCCAACTTCCGACGACTACTTCTTGATCATCAGTGCCTATCAAAGTTAGCTCATATGAAAATAAGAAACCTTCATCAGAAGTGTCAAAGTATTTGGAAACTATGAAGGAAAATATTATAAAATCGAGTGCATCTCATTCTTCTCATGAGCCAACATTAGAAGATATCGAGGAGTGGGAAGAAGACGGTGTCATGTATAATCGGCGGACGGCTTTAGTTAAACCAGGAGTTCCAATATACGAGCTTGAGGATGTTCCTCCTGAATTTGAGAATGGGAAGCCGTTCATGACATCCGTACAACTTTGCAAACAACCCGTCCCACTCAAAAGAATGCATGAGTGGTACATCCTTGCCAGCACAAAATATGGTCTTTCTTGCGTCACATTTCGTGTTCCAAAAGATGCATTATGGAGCACTGGAGAAGATAGACGAGTCATTTTATTTGAAGAGCTACATTACGTTTCCATCGGGGCATGCTCAAAATCAACCTGCTACTCGTCCGGTGCTTGTAAGTGCCTCTAATATTTGGTATTTGCTTTTCTTACTACACGCATACGCATTTCATGAGGTTATAACAATTCTGGACTTCTTCAGTAGGATGCAATACATGGATAATGAAAAGTTGGATCGCAAGATAGGTATCCTTGACCCTACACGGATTGCAAAGGCGCTATTCGACGTCAAGGTAGATCGAGACTCAGCAAAATTCAAGCACATGAAAAAAAATATTTTGAAAAAACAATTTCAAAACATAAGAAGGATAGAAGGACAGAAGTTACAACTTACATAGGACATGCGATGTTTAACTTTGTCAGAGACGGCAAGGACCTCGTAAAGGCTCCGTACCACTTTGAGTAAGTTCGACACATGACATTAAAATAATAATTATTGGTAATTGTTAACACGTGTGTTTGTATGTTTGCAGTGATCACTATATAATGATCTTCATCAAGCCAACGCAGGTAATGGCAACAGTCTTGGACTCGGCCGATTTCCCACCAGGTCGTTACAAAGATTTCCTTTCCATTTTGAAACTGTACGTTTATTCAATAATTTTAATTTACACATATTTAGAATGTGTTTACAAGTTTTATATGACATTTCTTGTATTACAGCACTGAGAGACCTTGGCGGTGAGAGACCTTCCAATACGAATGCATTGAACATTAAAACGTATTATGCTTGTCTGAAGCAACATGCTGGTAGTGTCTTATGCGGGTATTATGTATGCGAGCATCTTCGGACCGCAGGCGTATATAGAGTGAATCGTGAGGATGTATGTTATCCTTAATGTCGATACCTTATTTTCTTACTTTTGAGTTTCATTTTCATTGTAACTAGCATAGTTTAATACTTATATTCTCTGTTGTTCGATATTACTAGAAACATTATTTTTCAAATTTTGATTCCAACTTCAAAATTCAATTGCTCATAGTACGGCTGCTCCAAAAATACCAAATAAATTCCTGTATACTCTCACTTTGATCTATACTTTAAGATTGTTCAAACCAACACATTCTAAACCTTGTTATGTGTTTCATTGCAGCACACAAAGAATCTGAACGAAGAATGACCAGTTTGTAGAAGTATTCCTGGTGGAGGAGCCGACAAGATTGCTGCTGAACTCCGTCAATTCATTCGTCGCGAAATTTTGCACAAAGAGGGGAGTTCTTTGATGAGAATGGTGCAATAGCTGATGTGCCAGAACTTTGCGATTATGCCAATAGAAACAGTTTTTAGTAAAAACTTGTAAACTATGAGATGAATTGTATGTGTAACTTGTACATATGTATATTGTTTTAGTGAAATTGACTTCTGTGATGATAATATTGTTGACTTATGTTCTGTGATGATATTGTTGACTTCTGTTTTGTGATTATATTGAATTGACCTGGAAATTAGAAATAACAGTAGTAGTATTGCATAGGTTATACCTTATCGCAGGCGGTTATTTACCAACGGCTAGACCTACATGTGCAAAACAATTATCACAGGCAGCTAGATATATGTAAAGAACCATTTGTGATAGCCTAATTATCACAGGTAGTTACTGTTATGGTAGAAACCGGCTGCGATAAACTGTCTTCATAGGCGGCTTGATGTAAGTCAAGATCCGCCTGTGATTACTCTATTATCAAAGGCTGTTATATATGCTTCATAACCCGCATGTGATAATTGTATTATCACAGGCGGTAACATATGCTGCACAACCCGCCTGTGATTACTTATCTTCACAGGCAGCTAGCCTAAGTAAAGAATCGCCTGTGATAATCTCTCTTCACAGACGGTTTCACTTCTTCGCCCGTGAAATTGCAGATTATCACAGGCTCTTCATTTCAGGCGGTTTTAAAAACTGCATGTGATAATAGGTTTGGAGCCGCCTGCGATGAGGCTTATTGTAGTAGTGTAGGTACTCCTCAACTTGTGTATTCTTGAACTCCGTTCTGTTGTCACTTCTATTGTTCTTCATAGTGGAGGAGAATTCATTTTGTGCCCTTTTTAGAAATTTCTTGAGGATTCCCTGAGTTTCTGATTTAACATATAGGAAAAATACCTAGGTAAATCTCGAAAAATCATCAACAATGACCAGTCCATATTTGTTACCGTTGATGCTTATATAAGCAATTGGACCGAAGAAGTCCATGTGGAGAAGTTCCAGCGGTTTTGCGGTAGTCATCACGTTCTTGGCGGGGTGTGGTGCTCCAACATGTTTTCCCGTGTGGCAAGTGCTGCACGACCTATCTTTCTCAAAAACAACATCCTTTAAACCTCGGATGTGACCATCTTTTAGAAATTTCTGCAGATTTCTCATCCCAACATGGGCTAGCCGTCTATGACACAACCATGCCATGCTAGTTTTAGTGATCGAGAAGTGTTGAGTTTAGCTTTATCTTTGTCAAAGTCAACACGATAAAGCTTTCCCTTCGACATTCCATTGAATGCAATCGAGCCATCACTTCTTCTAAAGACACTCACACACTCATTAGTGAATAAATAGTTATAACCTTTGTCGCACAACTGAGATATGGACAAGAGGTTATAATCTAAAGAATCTACATGTGAAACATTTGAGAGAGTATGCTGGGAAGAGATTTCAATTTTACCGCTACCAAGGACCTTTCCATGGTTGTTGTCTCCAAAGTATATCCCTTCACTTGGATCCACATTGCGCTCATACTCCACGAACATACTCCTCTCTCTGGTCATGTGATTAGTGCATCCACTATCCAGCACCCATTTTGATCCACCGGAGGAGTAGGCCCGCAAAACAGAATTATTTCTTGGTTTTAGGTACCCAAGCTTGCTTGGGTCCTCGCAGGTTAGTCACAAGAGTCTTGGGCAACCACACACAAGTTTTGAGTTCTTGTGGCGTGGCCCTACATATTTAGGAAAAACATGTCCAAATTTGTCTTTCATGGTCACATAGGAAGCATCAAAAGTACGGAATAGTATTTGCAAATCAGATTCATATGATGTTTCCTTGACTAAAGTAATTTGTCTCTTAACCTGAACATTAGTGGACATGTGTTTATTTCTAGTAAACCCAAGACCTTCTTTGACATTAGGAGGTCTTGTGACCATATATGCATTATGTGCATATTTAATCCTTTCCCTTGTCAAAGATGCCACTTTGGGATGGATGTTTAGTGTGTGAAACAGAAGAATCATCTTTAACAACATTTTTCTTACTGGAGCATGTGCAAGTTGTAGTTGTTGTCGAATTTACATCATTGAAAGGTGAGCTCTTGGAGGAGGAGGAGTCGCTTTTCTTGAGTGACTCAACTTGCACTTCAAGGATTTTGTTAACTTTTGACAAGTTAGCAAGTTCATCCTTGATTGCAATGCGTAGTACCTCTATATTCAAAATTTTTTATCAAAACTCATATGTGCACACTTTATGAAAATCTGAATTTTTCATCATATTTGTGTAATCTCAATTGGTTGTCATCAATCACCAAAGAGGGGTAGATTGAAAGTGCATCTAGGCATCCCCGGTGGGTTTTGGTTGATTAATGACAAACAAATGAGATCCTAACAAAATTGTTGATATGAGAGCAGGTGTCAAGAGATGAGAAAGAAATCACAAAAAGGAAGGAGAATGAGGATCCAAAAGAAAAAGGGCTAAAGATTTAAAAAGAGTAGATTTAATTTGTTAGGAGTGTGTTGGAGAAACACACCCTAAAAGCTCAAGTGATGAGATCGCACTCACTGCACAAACTTCAGAAATAACGGACTAGTCCAATATTGACCGGACTAAGCCTGAATTCTCTCAGGATAAAAACGGAAATGTCCTCAAGGTGCGGACTTGTCCGCAGCTCTTCAAGTTTTGCACAGGAGCAGACTAGTCAGATATTGACATGACTAGTCCAAAAATTCTCTGGATAGAAAACGGACAAGTCCTCCAAGTGCAGACTTGTCCTCTGTTCTTCACATTTGCACTAGAGCGCACAAGTCCGATATTAACCGGACTAGTCCGAAAACTCTCTAAGACAAAAAAGGACTAGTCCCCACCTTAACAGACTAGTCCAGTACACTCAACACTTAGTGTTTTTCAGACATGAACACCGGACTAGTCCGGTGTCCAACAACGCACTAGTCCGCACTTCACAAAACCTAACGGTATCTTTTGGAAACCCTTGTATAAAAGGAGGTGCACGGCCTTGTAATCCTATCTCTTGAACCCCTGCGCCGTCACACCCTCCAAGAGTACAAAAACACCTCTCTCCACTCATTCTAAACCAAAAATAATAAAATCTTTGAGGATTAGGGATTGTATAAAGGAGATAATTTGTTCTTCACGATCTTGAGCTCTTGGGTTTGATCTCTTGCACACTCTCATTGATTATTGTACATCTTTTAAGTATGTTTGGTGGTGTTCATTCACTGCAATCCTTTGGGAGCCCTCAACTTGTGAGAGGGCCCCCTGAACGAGGTATTTACCCCTTGTGTGGTTAGTGATTGAGAATTGGCCTTCGTGGCGATTCAACGAGGGAAGGGTTAGCGAAGACCAGTCCTCTATGGACTCCTCAACGGGGACATAGATTCCTCTGTGAATCGAGCCTCGGGATAAAATCTTGTCTCGCATGTTCTTTTTCTACAATTTGATCATATTTTAGGGTTTGCAAATTCTTGTTTAATTTTAAATCGAAACATTGTATTAGACTTGATAGTTGCAATCTCATACTTCATCATCATAATATAATTAAGTTGTCAATTGCTTTTTGCTGCATAGAATACTAGAAGAAGAATTTAAGATTTACTTTAACATTCAAGTGCGCATATACCGGACAAGTCCGCACAATAATATACTAGTCCGACCTCCTTGTATTTGATATCTTTGCTAAGTATTTCAAGGATCGATAAAAAATCAAAAAGCCTATTCACCCCCCTCTAGGCTACATTCTGTCGCATCCAAATTAGTTGTGCACAACAACTACCAGCTGCAACATACTCCGCTTCAGCTGTGGAAAGAGCAATGGAGTTTTGAATTTTAGATGACCATGCAACTAAGGATCTGCCAAGAAATTGGCAAGTCCCCAACGTGCTTCTTCTATCGACTTTGCATCTTTCATAGTCGGCATCAAAATACCCTATCGTGTTAAACTTGGATCCTTTGGGATACCAAAGGCCTAAGTTGGGTGTGTGCACAAGGTATCTTAAAATTCTTTTTACAGCTATTAAATGTCATCTTTAGGTGCGGCTTGAAACCTTGAACACATACATACACTAAGCATAATATCTGGCGTAGATGCACATAAATAGAGTAATGAGCCCATCATAGACCGATATACCTTTTGATCCACATTTGGACCATCTTCATTGAGATCGAGATGTCTATTAGTTTGCATGGGTGTCTTGATGGGCTTGGCCTTCTCCATACTGAACTTCTTGAGGATGTCCCGCGTGTACTTGGTTTGGCTTATGAAAGTGCCTTCTCTTAATTGCTTCACTTGGAACCCCAAGAAGAACTTAAATTCGGCCATCATAGACATCTCAAATCTGTCTATCATAATCTTGCTTGATTCTTCACAAAAGGATTTATTAGTAGAACCAAAAATTATATCATCAACATAGATTTGACATACAAATAGATGATCATCAAAATGTTTTGTGAACAAGGTATACTCAGCTTTACCAATTTTAAACCCATTTTGAGTTAGAAAACTCTAAGGCACTCATACAAAGCTCTAGGAGCTTGTTTGAGGTCATAGAGAGCCTTACGCAGTTTGTACACATGGTTGGGAAACTCTTGATGTTCAAATCCTTGTGGCTGCTCCACGTACAGTTCCTCCTCAATGGGACCGTTGAGGAAAGCACTTTTGACGTCCATTTGATATAGCTTCAAATTATTGTGAGTAGCATATGACAATAAAATAAGAATGGACTCAAGTTTAGCTATGGGTGTGAAAGTTTCATCAAAGTTCAAACCTTTGATTTGTGAATAACCTTTTGCCACAAGTCGTGCCTTATTTCTTTGTACCACTCCATGTTCATCTTGCTTGTTCTGAAAGACCCATTTGGTTCCTACGATGTTCGCCTTTGGTGTTTCTACAAGCTCCCATACTTTATTTCTCTTGAAGTTGTTCAGCTCTTCTTGCATTGCAATCACCCAATCTAGATCCTTTAGTGCTTCTTCTACCCTGTATGGTTCCAAAAAAGAGACAAAAGAGTAACATTCACATAAAATAGCTATGCGAGATCTAATGGTTACTCCCTTGCAATGTCTCAAATGATGTTGTTGATAGGGATGATCTCTTTGTATACTCTTATGTACTCTTGGGTGAGGAACTTGTGAAGTTGCTTGCACTTCATTTTCTTCATTGTCAATGTCTCCCCCTAGATCATTGCTTCCTTGATTATATTGATCTTCTTGATCTTGATCTTGTGCATGAGCTCCCCCTTGATCATTGCTTTTTTGTTGAGGTTCATTTTGTGCACTTGAGTCTTGTGGTTGTTCTTGAGGTCGAATATAACCAAGTGCCACCCTCCGCAATGCTTGAAATAGGACTTCATCTTGATCTAGCACACACTTATCAACTTGCTCCAGTTTGGAGCCATTAGTTTCATCGAACACTACGTCACGTGCTACTTCAACAACGCTTGAGACTTTGTTGAAGACACGATAGGCGTATGCATTCAAATCAAAACCAACCAAGACCCTTCATCAGATTTTGAAGCGAACTTCAATGTCCTCAGTTTCTTGTTCAAGATAAAACATTTGCATCCAAATACTTTGGTATATGAAACATTGGTCTATTACCGGTGTGGAGATCATATGGTGTTTTCTTCAAATGTCGGTGAAGATATAGCTGGTTTGTGGCGTGACAAGCGGTGTTCACCGCTTCAGCCCAAAACCGGTCAAAAGTCTTGTATTCATCCAACACTGTCCTCGCCATCTCGATGAGCGTCTTTCTTTTTCCTTTCGACCACCCCATTTTATTCAGGGGAGTAGGGTGCCGAAAATTCATGCTTTATTCCTTCTTCATCTATGTACTCCTCAACTTGTGTATTCTTGAACTCCGTTTTGTTATCACTTCTATTGTTCTTCACGGTTGAGGAGAATTCATTTTGCGCCCTTTTTAGAAATTTCTTGAGGATCCCCTGAGTTTCTGATTTATCATACAGGAAAAATACCTAGGTAAATCTCGAAAAATCATAAACAATGACCAGTCCATATTTGTTACCGCTGATGCTTATATAAGCAATTGGACCGAAGAAGTCCATGCGGAGAAGTTCCAGCGGTCTTGCAGTAGTCATCACGTTCTTGGCGGGGTGTGGTGCTCCAACATGTTTTCCCGCCTGGCAAGCGCTGCACGACCTATCTTTCTCAAAAACAACATCCTTTAAACCTCGGATGTGACCACCTTTTAGAAATTTCTGCAGATTTCTCATCCCAACATGGGCTAGCCGTCTATGACACAGCCATCCCATGTTAGTTTTAGCAACCCAGAAGTGTTAAGTTTAGCTTTATCTTTGTCAAAGTCAACACGATAAAGCTTCCGCTTCAACATTCCCTTGAATGCAATCGAGCCATCACTTCTTCTAAAAACACTCACACCCTCATTAGTGAATAAATAGTTATAACATTTGTCGCACAACTGAGATATGGACAAGAGGTTATAATCTAAAGAATCTACATGTAAAACATTTGAGAGAGTATGCTGGGAAGAGATTTCAATTTTACCGCTACCAAGGACCTTTCCATGGTTGTTGTCTCCAATGTATATCCCTTCACTTGGATCTACATTGCGCTCATAATCCACGAACATACTCCTCTCTCCGGTCATGTGATTAGTGCATCCACTGTCCAACACCCATTTTGATCCACCGGAGGAGTAGGCCTGCAAAACAGAATTATTTCATGGTTTTAGGTACCCAAGCTTGCTTGGGTCCTCGCAGGTTAGTCAAAAGAGTCTTGGGCACCCACACACAAGTTTTGAGTTCTTGTGGCGTGGCCCTACATATTTAACAAAAACATGTCCAAATTTGTCTTTCATGAGTACATAGGAAGCATCAAAAGTACGGAATAGTATTTGCAAATAAGATTCATGTAATGTTTCCTTGACAAAAGTAATTTGTTTCTTAACTTGAACATTAGTGGACATATGTTTATTTCTAGTAAACCCAAGACCTTCTTTGACATTAGGAGGTCTTGTGACCATATATGCACTATGTGCATATTTAATCCTTTCCCTTGTCAAAGATGCCACTTTGGGATGGTTGTTTAGTGTGTGAAACAGAAGAATCATCTTTAACAACATTTTTCTTACTAAAGCATGTGCTAGTTGTAGTTGTTGTCAAATTTACATCTTTAGAAGGTGAGCTCTTGGAGGAGGAGGAGTCACTTTGCTTGAGTGACTCAACTTGCGCTTCAAGGATTTTGTTATCTTTTGACAAGTTAGCAAGTTCATCCTTGATTGCAATGTGTGAGTCTTCTAGTTTTGAGTATGTTTCCTTACCAACGCTAGGTCATGCTCAAGTGACTTGCTCTTTTCCCTCTCAAGCTAAAGGAGTTTCTCAACCTCTTGATATCTCTTCCTTTCACAGATGAGCATATCTTCTTGTCAGTTGACAAGCTCTTCCTTCTCAAAAATTTCATGCGACAACATTTTTATTTTCTTTAATGCAGTTTTACTTAACCCTCTAAACATCCCCTCATTTTCACTAGAGCTGTCAAAATAATCAATAGAGGAATTTCGCAAGGGAGGTGTGAGTCGAACCTTTTTGTTGCCTTCCTTAGCCGTGAGGCAAGTGTGATTATGAGTCTCCCGTCCTCCCATGTTTGGGAAGAGCGTAGACCTGTTGGTAGGCTTCTTGATGGCAAAGGTGGCCCTCTCCTCTTCTTCATCAGAGGAGGACTCGTCGTTTGAATCCACTTCTTGCCAATGTGCGCTCGGTGAGCTTGTCTCCTTTTTTGAAGATCTTCTCTTGAGGTTTCGCTTCCTTCTTCTTTTTATTTTCTTCATAAGTGCGATCAACCATAAAGTGACTGTACTCACCACAGTTGTAGCAGATATGTTGAGCCATGGATTTTCCTTTTTCTTTGCTCTTCCCATCACTCGATTTGCTGCCCTTCCTGCTTTTTATCATCTGCTTGAATTTAATGATGAAGAGTGGCATTACCTCATCATCCAAATCGGTGCTTACATCACTTGTGTCTTCATCATCTTGTGCTTCACGAGCTTCCTTTCCTTTAGACTTGCAAGTTGCCTTGAGGGCAACGTCTTTCTTCTTGAAGGAAGTAAGCTCAGGTAGGTCTTTGATGTATTGGGCCTCCTTCTCCATCATGTCATGGTTTATAATTTTGCCCAATAGTTCATCTGGAGTCATTTTGTGAAACCCCGAGCTCTCGTGGATCATGGTGCACAAAGTCACATTTCTTGGAATAAAGGCTCTAATCATTCTTCTGACCAGCTCATGTTCAGTCCACTTCTTGCTTCCATAGGCGCGGATCTTGTAGATAAGCGTCTTCATTCTGTTGTACATATCTTGAGGTGATTCGCCTTCCTCAATGGCAATCCTCCCCAATTCTCCTTCGAGCATTTCAATTTTTGCCTCTCAAACTGACCGATTTCCTTCATTTGCAGTTTTGAGTGTATCCCAGATTCCCATGGCACTTTGTAGTCCATCAATCTTGGTGAACTCTTCTCGGCTTAGAGATGAAGTGATCACTGCAACAGCTTGTGCGTTGCCATGAATTTCTTGTTCCTGTTCCGATGTGAGTTCATCATCTATATCCGGGATATCTACACCTGTACATACAATATGCCAAAGACTAGGGTTCAAAGAGATTAGATGCATTTTCATGTTGTATTTCCACATGGTATAATCATTACCGTCGAACTGCGTAGGTTTTTGTAAAGGCCCTAAATTCAAAGTACAAAGTCATATAGGAGACTGTAAAAGTTGAATGGGAAAATGAAATCAAATTGGAAACTGAAAAATCAAATCAAGTCATACTTCAATGAAAGGAATTAAAAAATTTAAATTTAGCTCCTGTTCAAACCTTGCCAAATTAAAAATCTGAGTTCACCAATAAATTCCAAATATTCCAAATAGCCTCTCTGCCAAGTTTCAAATTTTTGAAGCTCAGTTGCTAATTAATTCGGTTACTCCATTGAATTCCATTCAAATCCAAATTTTGAATTTAAATTCTTCCTGAAACTTGTCCAAATATGAAATCCAACTCTAGAATCTGAATCCCCATATTTGAATTCACCTCTCCAAAAAAATCTATCAAGTTTGGACAAGTATTGGTGGGTGAATTGAAGGAATAGAGGAGGATTAGGATGAAAGGGGCAGTGGGGCCCATTGGCCAGTGAAACACAGCCGTGAGTGCTCTGTTTCACGGCTGTCCCCGCCGATCTACGCCGGGAGGGCACGCCACCGGGACAAGGACATGCAGAGGCAAGCAGCTGCGTGGCTAGATGACTCCTCCACCTTCTTAAGGCCCTGCGGTGCCTCACCGACGAGTACACCACTGTCTGTTTCGCCAAAACCATTTCTGCCGCCATTTCCGCCGCCTTCTCTTCCTCCCTGGTGAGCACCTTTATCTTACCTCTTCTCTCTTCGATTCAAACAGCAAAGTGGGCGCCAATACCACGCTCTATCATCTACACCTTTTAGCTCACCGTGTTGCTCATTGTTTGGTAAGTATTTTGAAGTTCCGCCGTCGCCATCGTTGGGCCGCCGAGGACATCGCCCACTGTCCACCATGGTGCCGACAAACAAGGCCGTTTCAAGCTTCTACTTCAACAGACGAACTGAGGGCCAGGACACACCCTTGCTCACGGTGGAAACCGTTCTTAGGATAATCCCTTATCGAGCGCAAAATCTTATTTTCCTTTTCGGCATGCTTTTAACGTTCTTGTTAGGTTTACCTTTCAATTCATTTTCTAGATGTAACTATTGTCTAATCCAGTTACATAATAGTTTCCTGGCCTCCTTACGTGTCTACACGAGCTAGAACTAGAAAGAATAATCGAGAAACAGCTAATATATGCCGAATTTTGTAGCCGTCGTGGAGAAACCATCGGCACGCCGTCGAACTCATCATTGTTGACCGTTCCACGACGTTTTCACCTCCGTTTCATCTTTCCCTTGATCCCAAGAACGTTTCTGATCGATTTATGAGGTGTTTGAGCTAAAGATACGTAGTTCCGACACGGCCAGAACCCTAGCCGCTGCAGTAGTTGTCGCGCCGCCGTTTCCGGTCGGCAACACGTCGATTCGACCTCACCACCGTGTTCCTCGTCCGTTGAAATGGTTGGAGGGAGATTTCCAGCAAGGGAGATGACCGGGAGTGCCGAGCCGGCAAGCTCGCCGGTGCAGCGCTGCCGCGGCCGCGGGCCCCATTGGTCAGCGGCTCTGATTTCCCTCGGATCGGTTGTGGCCTCGGATCTAATACAGCTACGTGGGTTAACTCCATGGCCCTCGGTGCGACCCAGCTCTGATTGGTCGACTCAAATGAAGTGGGGCCAGCGGGTTTGATTAAATTTCTTATTGGAAAATAATTCCAGGATACAATCAAACTTCTAAAATCCATTACTCCTAGTAGATGTGATTAAAAATTTCCAAATAAATTCTGGTAGTCTCATATTGATCTCAACTTTGCAGTGGTGCGATTTGTTGGACCTGAAACTTCCGAATTTTCATAATTAATTGCTTCGAGCTAATTGCTTGGGAAATTAATTACTCATGTTCCGATAATTGGAAAATTCAAAATTTTGGTCAGGACACTCATAAAAATACACTTGATCTGCATTAAAAATTTCGGGTTCACTGGACTTCAATTACTCAGTTGATCAGTGTTCCAAATCTCTATGTAGTGGAAAATTGGGAAAAGTACAGAACCATTTTCAGCTTTTTGCCCAAACTTGTAAAATCAATTTCTCCTTGTAGGAAGCTCAGAAAAATGCGAAACAAATTTTCCTACAACCATTAAGACCCCCTATGTGTGGTACAACCACTGGTAGCCATGATAAACCTCCAGAATTACAACCAAAATTCAGAGAAGGCTTTTACTTGTTGGAATTTTAGAGACAACAAGATTCCTTGTACATCTCCAATTTTTGGTCCGGATCTTCCCCAGAGTACCTAGTGACCACTGTTAAAATCCCAAAGCCAATTAAAATCATTTACATACCTGATCAATGTTTATAAAATATCTTCTATAGGTTCTATATCACTAATGTGCATTATATATTGCATATTGTATAGTGACCGAGATCGAGGAGGACCCGGAGCCTTTGGAGACTCTACTTCCAGAAGCTAACTATCCCTCTGAATCGCAGCCAGGCAATCTGCGGTTTGCATTTAAGTGCTATTTCAAATTTTCTATTTGTATCACTTATGTCTAGGATGAATTTTGTGTATTAGGTCTAAGGTGCTTGTTACTCCACTTGCATGCCCCACAAATCCCATGTAGTATTGGGTAAGTCTAGAGCTTGACGAATAGAAAATGCTATGCTAATGTTTATAGGAATCCGGTAGAAGTCGAGTAGTTGGAATCTACTCGCGAAGTACGACTTTTCACACAGGATGAATTGAATCAAGGAATGGTCTATGAATATGAAATTGAGACTGAGGAGCGGGTAGGATGCAGCGAGACATGATCTCATGTGCATAGCCCTGCTTGTGTCAATTGAGGACCGATCCGTGTGAGGCCCTTCTAGACATGTTTGAATAGTACCGGATGCATACTGGGCATATGGAACCCAGGAAACCGATGTAACTTGATAACTTGGATGTCGAGGCATAGCCCATTGTCAATAGGGGTGGGCTGAGGGTAGTAAGGTGTAAATTCGCTGGCGGCACAGACACACTCCATGCGGGAACCTTATGCCCGCGATGGTGAGACTGGTTCGGCGTTTGAGTTCTCTTGTGAAAGGTTGCTGCGTATGACGTGGTGAGGAGCACGGCACGCTCCGTAGGCACGGATGTACATGGCGTGTTATTCGGGTGTGTCCTGATTGCAATCATCGTCCCTCACGGTTATTTGAGTACCACTTGTTCACTACGCTATGACGTAGTAAATACTGGACAGTTGCACTTTTGCATAGCTAGGCTGAGAGTTTAGCTATGAATATTATCTTCCGCTGTATATTAAGTATTGTAAAATACTTCTGCTGTTTATATAAATAAAACTTTGTATTTTGTCGTATTCTTTTCGTGTGTGCTATTGGGTCCCGCATCGCACGCCACCACCCTCTGCGATTCCTGGAATGTGTGGACCCGATCCTCACAGTCTGGTATCAGAGTCGCATTGGGAATAGCACGCTCGAAAAGAGCCTATTTTGCAAAACTTAAGAGTAGTCAAGTGAGGATTAGTACTATGCCCACATAAGGTCTATTATAGTATTAGTTACTTAAGGTGGCATGCTAACTTATGTGTTATTATATTCTGTAACGACGCTCCGAGGTCGGGTAAGAGGTTAGGTACGCCACCGCAAGCGGATCAATTGCGGTAAGCTCAACATGCGAGAGGTAGCATGTGGTTGTTTCCGTGGCTTGGCACGGAAATGTTAATATGTGTCTCTGAAACTTTGCATGTTTCTGAGAAAATATGACACACGGTACTCCAGCGTGCTACAAAATTAGTGGGAGCCCCCTCCGGGTGGGACATAACCCGATGCGTCCCCTATTGGTGCAGCACTATGCAAAGACGTGGACCCCGTCGGGTGGTAGAAAATCCGGTCATGTACCTCAAGACGTGGCTTAACTCGGGGCGGCCCGTATGGAATAATACGGTACGAATGTTTTTACTTTCATATATTATTGTGAACTGTTCGCCCTTGCGGGCTGTTCCGTACGGCACCATATATTTGATCTATCGTTTGTGTGTAGATGCAGTACACTAACCACGTTTAAGTAGCTCGAGTAGAAAACATTTGTGAGTGAACGTCATTCCTGCCACCGTTGAGACGTATGCCGGAATACCGGCTTAATATTTCTTTGGTGAGGGCGTAGTACCAGCATTGCATTCGAGTTTCAGCAGGAACGTCGATGACATTATCCGTGCTGGTGTTGTGACTCGATAACAAGTAAAAATTCCGAACTTAGGACTAAAGTTGAATTTGTAATCTCTGTTTTGGAGCGTGCTGGTCAGATTTAAAATTAATCATGGGTTTGCTGCGGTATGCAGGCCTGTGATTTGGGAACTTTAGGAAGTCCTCCACAACTTTCATTTTCAGCTCCAAGGCAGTTTTCAAGATTTAAAACTTGAAAACATTATTTGAACTTAAAGTAACCAGTCCCTGGTTCAAACTGTGAAATGGACAGAAAATTGACTATGTTTGGAACAGCACTACTTCCTGTATATTTCACCTATATATGTCTACCATACATTTTTGGAAAGTTTATAGAGTCATCTAAAACTCTTATGTTCAACTCCAGATCAGAAGCCCCCTGTAAACTATTGAAAAATTCAAATTCCCAAACTCTGTCAAATCTGGACAGAGACTGGACAGTTGTTCTATCTGTCACTGTCTTGATCATATCTCTTCATAGAATCAACGAATGACTTCATGTAATGCATTTCTGTAATCCTGAGGATGTATAAAACAATGTTGTAATTTGTGATTTTTGCATATATTGATAATTTGTATCTGGAAAAATGTGGACAAAATCAGCCTTAAACAGAGTAGATGCTGTCAAAATTTTTCCAGAAAACTGTTAATTTGCAAAAATCATATCACCTCATACAGGAATGATCTGGGGGCAAATAAATACATTATGGAAATATATTTGAGTGCACTACAACTTTGTATTTGAACTCAAGTTCTGAATGTTCCTCTAACTGGATGAAAATTTTGAATTTCTCCAGACTGGTCAGATGGAACAGAACTGTGACAGAATTCCAGTGATATGTTTCATTTGGCATTTGAATCTGGATTCACTTTCATAATTCAAATTTCATATCCAGAATCTGTTATTCCACAAATTTTGTTGAATTTGAGTATTTGAATCATTCAAGTCCTTATTTTATAGATGACGGATGTGATGATATTGCCGGACGGACGGGTGTTCTCCACGTGCGCCAACCGTCCGGGCTTCCCGAGCCTGCTGCGGGAGGTGCTCCAACAGTTTGGCTTCATCGAGATGCCAAGCTATTGGGGTCAGGAGATGTTTGACAGAGGCGTACTGTCATGTACCGTCCTGGTCGACATCCCGGCAAGTCTGCGTTTCTATAGATGGGCTCCTTTTTCGGTCACGATCCAGGGAGTTCATTTGGAGGACACGTGGGCCTTTACAGCGGGCGAAGCGCTTTTGAAGATTTGTGAGCTTCATCAAGATGCCATGGCTGGGACACAATTTGCTCTTCTCGCGGTCCGTGGTGATGCTGGTTTTGAGTGGCAACGTCGTATGGTTGCGGTCTATCGACCATACGGCGACACTACCTCGACAACACTTGGGACATTTGCCGCTGCATCCAGCATGGTGGTTCTTGCACAAGGTGCAATCCTGCGGGAGCAAGTCAAAGCCTTGAGACAAGCGACTGAACGGGGTGACACTCTTGATTATATCAATGAGAATCTACATTCGTTCTTGGCCCCGACGAATCACCGGCTGAATTAATGCGAGAATCAGTTGCATCACACTCGCACGAGACTGCGAAAAGCTCGCGCCGACCTGAGACAAACTCGCATGGAACTGCAGAAAGCACGTGAGGGGATGCAGGCGAGTCATTTGGAGGTGCAACAACAGCAAGATCAGCTGTTGGTAATCACCGAGGAACGAGACGCAGCCATCGAAGAAGCCCAAAATTGGGAGTTCGAGGCAGAACAACTTTAGGATAATGTGATTGAGGCCAAAGCACAATTGCAACCTGTTGTGTATCCACCGGCTCAATGATATACCGCTGAATATGGGTGAACAAGTGCCTTCAGATCCTAAGGAGGATGAAGATCCAGAGATAGTTGAGTACACCGATGACGATGCATCGGAGTAGGATGGGGCAGCACTACTGCCATCACGGGACAACATTTAGCTAGTAGTTGCTCGTGTTTATTTGTGGCCATGTTTGTGTCACATTATAAATAGTAGTGGGTGTGTATAAGATGACAAGGTGTGTATGACAACTCATGTAGACCAAGTATAGTTGAGATGCACTTCCATAGAGGGAGTCCGTCATTTTGGAAATCACTATGGTACACTTGGTCATGAGATAATATATCTTGTATAAAGTTTGTACTTTTTCAGTATATGTGAATGTTATGAAATTATCACATTGTCAATACTCGCAATACTATGGTATACAATGGACGAGGAAAAAAAACATGTTCCTGATTTAAACCATGTGAATGCAGAATGGTGCGTACGCGTTCGACGCCAGAGATGGGAGGATCTAGCCGTGGTCGCGAGGATGAATCTCTGACCCGGGAGCAAACCGCGACACCACAGCAACAAGTCCCTCCACCACCACCACCTGAACTTCCAAGGACGCTCGCGGAGATTATGGCCGCAGTAATTGGCTCGAGCGACGAGCAAACCGAGTTACTGCGGATGTTGGTACAGAATTCGTCCCGTCAAGGGGGATGACAAGACAATGGGCTGCACCAGCCCCTACAAAGCTCGTATTCAGATTTCTTGGCGAGGCATCCACCAGTCTTCACGGAGGCCGAGGAGCCTCCGGAGGCGAACGACTTCATCCGCACGCTCGAGGTAAAGTTCGGTTTGCTGCGATGCACCGAACAGCAGAAGGCACTGTTTGCAGCGCAACAGCTTCAAGGATCCGCCGGTGCTTGGTGGGCGAACTTCATCGCCTCACTGCCGCCCGGTCATGCAGTCACCTGGACCAAATTTCAGGAGGCGTTCCACACCTACCATATACCTCCCGGAATAATGAAGAGGAAGCTTCAAGAATGTTTGGAGCTGAAGCAAGGCGGGAGGAGTGCCCATGAATACTCCCGCGCTTTCAACCATCTAGCACAGTACGCGCCGGATTATGTTGGGACAGAGGACAGGAAGCGAGATATCTTCTTCCGGGGTTTGAACCCCAAGATGAAGGTCCAACTCGCACTATGCAATCGCGGCACCTTCAACGACATAGTCAATGCCGCGATTATACAGGAAGATGCTCAGTGCGAGCTCGTTTCTGATAAGAGGAAAAGGAGCGCGCCGTCGAGCAGCAGCGGGGGTGGTCCGCAGAAGTACCGTGTGGTGTATCGCTCACCATCCGGTCAGTGATGGCAGCTTTTACCACAGCAATTCCGCCATGATCTTTCAACGTGCCGCGTTTTCAACCACCGTCTCCACAACAGCAGCAGCAGCAGAGGATGGTCCCGCATGCATATCCACCTCCACCACGTGCACGGGATTCCATCCAAAGCTTGGCGGGAACTCGACACAATACACGTGCTACACGTGTGGCTGTGTCGGGCATTTTGCGAAGGACTGCCCCGAACAGCGACAAGGCAACGCGCAAGCACCATATCGTGGTGCAGTTCAACCCCACAACCAGCCCAAGAAACCAGCACCAAAACCCTGCAACGTCCACCACTTAGATCTTGAAGACGTGCCGGAAAGGCGAACCCATTATTGTGGGTACGTTTTCTCTACTCCAAAATCCCGTAGTCATACTTTTTGACTCCGGTGCCACCCATAATTTCATTAGCCAATCATATGTTATCAAGCATCAATTATCTATCACTCCCACAGAAAGTCCATATTTGATTTGCTCTCCGGGTGGGAAAATACATAAAGCACAACCTAGGATGGGTGGGAATATCTGTCCGACTTCTCTAATTATATTAGAGGGTCAAAAGCTTGATGTCATCTTAGGGATGTCGTGGCTGCACCATCATGGTGCTGTTCTCGACATTGTTCCATGTGTGGTCCATTTGAACTCTCCAATATATGAACCACACGCTCTCATTCTAGACCGCCTTATCCAAGAAATTCCAGCCACCTACAACACGGAAGCCACAAAGCTTGAGGACATTCGTGTGGTCCGTGAGTATCCAGACGTGTTTCCGGACGACATTCCGGGTATGCCACCGGATAGGGACATCGTGTTCAAGATTGAACACATTCCGGGAACCACGCCAATTTCTCGGAGGCCATAGAAGATTGCACCCAATGAGTTGGTGGAATTGAAGGATCATTTGAAGGACCTGCTAGACAAAGGTCTCATACACCCAAGTTCCTCACCTTGGGGCTGCTCCACATTATTTGTGAAGAAGAAGGACAAGACGTTACGTCCACGTGTGGACTATCGTCCGCTCAACGCCGTGATGATCAAGAACAAGTATCCACTACCATGAATCGATATTCTATTCGATCAATTAGTGGGTGCTAAAGTATTCTCGAAGATGTATCTTTGGTCCGGATATCATCAAATCAAAATCCGACCGGAGGATATACCGAAGACGGCATTTTCAATGAGATACGGGCTCTATGAATATCTCGTCATGTCGTTCGGACTTACCAACGCGCAGGCTCACTTCATGTACCTCATGAATTCTGTTTTCATGCCGGAGTTGGACAAGTTTGTCGTGGTCTTCATCGATGATATTCTGGTTTATTCAAAATCAGAAGAATAACACGCAAGACACTTGCATATCGTGCTCTAACGATTGCGAGATCACAAGCTTTATGCAAAATTCAGCAAGTGTGAGTTTTGGATCAAACAAGTACCATTTCATGGTCACATTGTTTCAGCAGAAGGCATCACTGTAGATCCAAGCAAAATTGTACAAGTTTTGAAATGGAACTCTCCAACATCCGTCCACGAAGTTCGCAGTTTCCTTGGGTTAGCGGGATATTATCAGAGGTTCATTCCGAGCTTCTCGAAAATCGCTAAACTAATGATGGAGCTGCTGAAAAAGGGGACTAAATATATTTGCAGCAAGGCATGTGAGGATGCATTTCAAGCTTTAGTGAAACATTTCACAACAGCCCCAGTGCTAGCTCAGCCGCGTACGACCAAATCTTTCGACGTTTATTGTGATGCGTCCGGCATTGGTCTTGGCTGTGTGCTAATGCAAGAAGGCCGCGTGATCGCATATGGATCACGGCAGCTCCAAATTCATGAGCAGAATTATCCAACTCATGACCTTGAACTCGCTGCCGTGGTACTCGCTTTGAAAATGTGGAGGCGTTATTTACTCAGAAATATAGTGCACCTCTAAACCGATCACAAGAGTCTGAAATATATCTTCACCTAGAAGGAACTGAATATGAGGAAGAGAAGATGGTTAGAACTGATCAAATATTATGAGACTGAAATTCATTACCATCTCGTCAAGGCGAATGTAGTTGCCGATGCGCTGAGTCGCAAGTCTAACGTCAACAATCTGTCCATCACTCTGATGGAAGAGGACAAGCCGAGTTTATACTTGGTTCCATATGGAGCGCTATATAATCTTGCTCTCATCCCTACCATACGAGAGGAGATTATGGAGGCTCAAAAGAAATATGTGGGTATGTTGCACGTTCGGAGGAGAATGAAGAATGGGAAAATGAAGTGCTTCCGAAGTGATGAACATGGTACTCTATGGTTCAAAAACCGTATAGTGGTACCCCATGATATGACAATTCGGAAGAAAATCATGGATGAAGCTCACTTGTCCAAGTATTCTATTCATCCGGGCAGCAAAAAAATGTATCAAGATCTAAAGACCAGATTTTGGTCGACACGGATGAGAAGAGAAATTGCAAGTACATATCGGAGTGTGATATGTGTCGGCGGGTGAAAGCCGACCACATGAGAAAGGCTGGACAGATCCAACCATTGAAAATTCCGACGTGGAAATGGGAGGACATTAGTATGGATTTAATCGTCGGTTTGCCTCTCACCTTCCACAAGCATGATTCGATTTGGGTGATAGTCGATCGACTAACCAAATCAGCCCATTTTATTCCTGTACATACAAAGTACATTGCCAAGAAATATGCGGAATTGTATATTGCAAGAGTCATGTGCTTGCACCGAGTTCCCCGGACGATTATTTAGAATCGCGGTGCGCTGTTCGTTGCTCGTTTCTGGGAGCAGCTGCACACCTCATTGGGGATGAAACTGATCCGAAGCTCCGCATATCACCCACAGACCGATGGTCAAACTGAACGGATGAATCAAATTCTTGAAGATATGCTACACGCTTGTGCCATCCACCATGGTAAAAATTGGGATGATCATTTACCGTTGGCGGAGTTCTAATACAACAATGGCTATCAAACGACCATCAAGATGACGCCGTATGAAGCTCTCTACGGCCGGAAATGTCGCACACCACTCAACTGGTGTGAGTCCGGCGAGCGGGTTATATACGGGATTGATCTTGTGAATGAAGCCAAAGAATGAGTGCGAGTGATTCAAGCCAATCTCAAGGCTGCTCAATCTGGTCAGAAAAGCTATGTGGATAAAAGACGTCAACCTCTCCACTTCAACATCGGGGACCATATTTATCTTCGTCTCTCTTCGACGAAAGGAATTCATCGTTTCAGAGTGAAGAGAAAACTTGCTCCACGATTCATCGGTCTGTTCGTCGTCATTGAAAAATGTGGACCCGTGGCCTATCGTTTGGAGTTACCGGCGTCACTCTCTGGAGTTCAGAATGTATTCCACATTTCTCAGCTCTGGAAGTGTCTTAAATCCTCAGCTGAATCCGCACCAAAGACATGGAGGATCTCCAACCGGATCTCACTTATTCTGAGTATCCAATCCGGATTATCGTTGAAAAGACTCACACCACCAGAAACCGGACATTGTACTTCTACAAAGTCTTATGGAGCAACCATACAGCTGAGGAAGCGACATGGGAAAGTGAGGACTATCTCCGATCAAACTATCCGGAGTTATTATCATCGCATATCTGATAAATCTTTTACCTCCATCTCTTTTATTTGTAATCTAGGGACGAGATTCTTTTAAGGGGGGGGGGGGAATGTAAAGGCCCTAAATTCAAAGTACAAAGTCATATAGGAGACTGTAAAAGTTGAATGGAAAAACGAAATCAAATTGGAAACTGAAAAATCAAACCAAGTCATACTTCAATGGAAGGAACTCAAAAATTCAAATTTAGCTCTTGTTCAAACCTAGCCAAATTAATAATCTGAGTTCACCAATAAATTCCAAATATTCCAAATAGCCTCTCTGCCAAGTTTCAAAAATTTTGAAGCTCATTTGCTATTTAAGTCAATGACTCCATTGAATTCCATTCAAATTCAAAATTTGAATTTGAATTTTTCCTGAAACTTGTCAAAATATGAAATCCAACTCTAGAATCTGAATCACCATATTTGAAGTCACCTCTCCAAAACAAATCTAATAAATTTGGACAAGTATTGGTGGGTGAATTGAAGGAACAGAGGAGGATTAGGATGAAAGGGGCAGTGGGGCCCATTTGCCAGTGAAACACAGCCGTGAGTGCTCTGTTTCACGGCTGTCCCAGTCGATCGACAACGGGAGGGCACGCCACCGCGACAAGGACATGCAAAGGCAAGCATCTGCGTGGCTAGGACTCTTCCACCTTCTTAAGGCCCTGCGGCGCCTCACCGACGAGTACACCACTCCCTGTTTCACCAAAACTAATTCCCGTTGCCATTTCCACCACCTTCTCTTCCCAGTACTACAAAAAGCATTTTTAAAGGCACCTCAAATTTTCAAACACGGGCGGTCCTTAAAAATATGCGACTGTGATGACGAATAATATAATAACCGCCTGTGATGAAAGAACAACACAGGCGGATTTTAAAGAACAACCGTCTGGGTAAATACATGATCTTCACAGGCGGTTCTTAATTAAGAACCGCCTGTAATGCAATGAACTTCACAGACGGATTTTAAGAAACAACCGCCTGGGTAAATACATGATCTTCATAGGCAGTTCTTAATTTATAACCGCCTGTAATGTAATGAACTTCACAAATAGTTCTTAATTAACAACGGCCTAAGAAGATCATGTATTTTCAGTGGCGGTCATTGTTTAAGAACCGTATGTAGTTGTTCAATTATCACAAGCGATTTTCATTGAAATTACAGGGATGTAGTCGTTGCAATTATCACAACCGTATGTAGTCGTTGCAGGGAAAATTGTATTAGGAATAAAACACAGATGAGCGGATACTAGTACAGTAATGCATTATAGGAAATGCTTGATCACCAGTGAGGTTGGCTTAATTGTGATAATACACCATTAGAGGCTTTACAATTGTTCAAAGATAATTTCTTTACACACTGAACAAAAATCATGCTACATTCATTGTAGATCGACGATGAAGCTCCCATCGATCAATCTAAATTGTACCGTCCTGCTTGCTCCCGAACACGTCTCTTATATTCCGCTGGGTCCTGAAAATATTGACATTATTTAAATTAACAAATGTCGAAGGAGGAATGAATAACCTACATTGGTCACTAAGTCAAAGTGTCATCTAAACTAAATAAGTAGATTATAGCAATCATTTTCAACATCAGGCACATTTGGCTGATGCAGCAAACGCTAAACTTCAAGTAGTATAGTTTTTATTGTAAAAGCACTGCACCACCCCTACGAAATATAATTTAAGCAATATAAGAAAACAGTTCCAATAAGTTCGACAACAATTATAAGTAATAATTACATGAACAAAATAGGTCTATCTTACAGTATCTTGATCAAGAATCCCGATGCAGAGTGCTCCTGAACGATGGACATTGGGGTGGAAGAACCCAATTGGAAAGGCGCATCTTGGAGGCACCAAGGGATAGTCCTCAAAGAAGGAGATTGTCAGGGGTTAGTAACCATCTTCCCATTCAGTCTGCAAATATTAATAGGAGGACGATGGTTAAACTCATATTGTGCTTGTTGTTCATGACTTACCCCTTCTTTACTGGGGACGATGCACTGCCACTTCAATAAATCTCCCGATTCAGGCTTCGCAGAGAAACCCTACGCGGAGAAATTGAAAATACCAAAAACAAACAAGACGGAAAAACAAACTACAGTTAAGTTCATCAGTCCATTACAGATACATATGTATATACAACCATGCGACCGGTGTGCTATATGTACATACATGGGGATGGTTCTTGCGCCACGCCAAGCGCTCCTCCTTCAATCGGCTACACGCCGAGACATCATTATATGAAAGACCAAACTTCCAAACTTCCAAATTATTGAGTCCAAACGCATATGTACACAAATGCAAAAGGACACAATCCATATACCAACATCGTTCTATGTTGATTTCAGAAGATACAAATATATACAATATATATCATCTTGCATTGCTATATACATTTTTTCCAGCATTGACATCTTCTCGCATATAGGGTTTCAAATTCTTTTTAATGCTTCTCTCTACGCGTTTGATGTTTTCTGGTTTGGTGAAAAGGTACATCTCTTCATACTGATTATATTCCTCTTCATTATCTCCCACATTCTCAACCCCAACAATATTTTGCTTTCTAGAAAAAACTACGTGCAACTTCTCAGTTTCTAGATCTTGAACATAAAAAACTTGTGCAACATTATCGGCGAGAACCCACAGGTCATCTTTGTAACCCACTTTATTCAAGTCTACTAGTGTCAGCCCGTAATTGTCCACTTTCAAACCATGAGGATATTTGACCCATTGGCACTTAAATACGGGCATTACCATTCTTTCGCCATAATCGAGTTCCCATATTTTCTCTATGAACCCGAAGTATGTGGTCTTCTGCCCTTATGAATCATAAGCCTCAATACGAACACCACTATTTTGTGCAACACTCTTACCGTCTTTTTCTTTAGTGTAAAATGTGTAACCATTGATGTCATATGCTTGCCATGATGTTACCAAAGCAGATGGGCCAGAAGCTAACTTCTTCATTGTTGCCTCTTCTATAGTGTTTCCGTATGATATATTTTTGTCCATTAACAATTCAGTAAAACATCTTCTGTGCTCTTTCATGATCCAGTCCACTGTGCGGTCTTGGTTTTTATCACGAAGCTCAATTTGGTGTTCCTCGATGTACGGCTCAGCTATTGAGAGCTGTTGTAGTACACCAAAATGTGCACGGTGTACATTCTTGTAATCTTGAACAATAAAAGTTTTCTTACCCACTTTGCCTCTCCCACGTAGTGTACCCTCATGTACCAGTATAGGCACACCTATCAATTTTCCATCTTTGATGTAATCAGCGCAACCCTCAATCACTTCTTCAGTGGTGTATCCTTCCATAATTGAACCCTCTGGGTGAGCACGGTTCCACACATAACCTTTTACTACTCCTAAATATCTCTCCAACGAAAACATATGATGTAAATATAGTGGCCCCAATGCTTTTATCTGATCAACAAGATGTATGATTAGGTGTACTTGCATATCAAAAAAGGATGGTGGGAAACACATCTTAAGCTTGCACATTGTCTCGACGATGTATGTTTTCAGATAGTCTAAATCTTCACGTGCTATCACCTTTTGCGATACTGCATTAAAGAAGTAACACAAACGTGTGATGACAACTTTTATATGCTCAGGTTTGATTACTCTTATTGCAATGGCAAGGAAAACTGTCATCATCATGTGACAGTCGTGAGAATTATAACCGAATAAAGACAAGTCTTTTATCGAGACTAGTTTGCGGATATTGGATGAGAAACTCGTGGGCACTTTGATCCCACGCAATCATTCACAAATTGCTTTTTTCTCTTCTAGCGTCAAGTTGTAGCTGGCTGGGGGAAGGTAATGCTTCCCGTTCGCCTTTTCTACTGGATGAAGCTCTGGTCTCAAATCAAGATTTACTAGGTCCATACGTGAATTTAATCCGTCCTTTGTTTTCCTCGGCATGTCCAGCAAGGTCCCAATGATGTTGTCAAATACATTCTTTGTAACGTGCATCAAATCAATACTATGGCAAAATTCCAGATTCTTCAAATACAGAAGATACTTGAAAAAAATTGATTGTTTCTTGAAAGCCATGTCAGTTGTATCATTCGAAGATGTACTTTTCTTTCTCTTAATTCCTTTACTATTTTTTCCCTTACCGAAAGCAATATGAATGTTCTTGACCATTTCAAACACAAGTTTTCCACTCTAAGGTTTCGGTGCAGTATCTTTTTCGATTTTGTTATCAAATTGTTCTTTCATCTTCCTATACTTGTGTGTATCTGTCAAGAACCATCGATGTCTCATGTACACCATCTTTCTGGATGAAGTGAGGTATAGAAATCCATTTCTATCCACACACCTAACGCAACCTTTCTTCCCTTTCATTTGTCTCGATAATGTAAACAGTTAGGGATAATCATGCACGGTAACGAATATCATTGCTCTTAGAGTGAAATACTCCCGCTTGTACTCATCCCATGTACGTACCCCTTCATTCCACAATTTCGCCATATCTTCCATTAAAGGTTCCGAGAACACATCAATTTTGATGCCGGGTTGTTTTGGACCTTGGATAAGAACAGATAATAAGATATATTTCCTTTTGTGACACAACCACGTCGGTAGGTTGTACATCGTTAAGACCATGGGCCATGTGCTGTGTATGCTCCTTTTTTCACCGAACGAATTCATTCCATCTGTACCCAAGGCAAACCTCACATTTCTGATTTCCTTCGCAAATTCTGGATACTGAATATCAAAATTTTTCCACTGCATTGCATCACCAGGGTGTCGTATATGTTTTTCATTCTTCTTGTGTTGCTCGGAATGCCAACGCATAAGTTCAGCCTCCCTAGGGTTTGAGAACAAACGCTTCAAGCGATCAATTACCGGAAGGTACCACATCACCAAGGCAGGAATTTTTCTCTTATTCTTCCCGTCTGCATCGCCAGAAGTATCGTCATCATCACCTTCAGGACCAATAATAAACTTCTTATTCTTCTGAGTCTTTTTCATGTTAGTAACATACTAGTGATTGTAGTCCTTCTTATATCTACTGACACCACAAATGGGGCATCTAGTTGCGAGCTCATGCTATTTGCGATACAGAATACAATGGTTCACACAAGAGTGTATTTTTGTCACACCTAGTGCCATCGGGCAAAGAAGTTTCTTCGCTTTATAAGTGCTTCTGGGCAGTTTATTTGGATTTGGAAGAATTTCTGCCAGAAGATTCAAAAGATCAGAGAAACTACAATCGGACCATCCATGCGTAGCTTTCAACTTTAGTAGTTCTAAGACTGCACGCAATGTAGTAAACTCTTTATCACAACCGTTTGATTCATCATATAAAAGCTCTGTCGCCGCATTCTGCAATGTCTCCATTTTACTTAAACCATTGCTTGCTCCAATAGAAGTCAGTACATATGGTTCAATGTGACGCAACATCTCCTCACAATTGAACTCATCATCATCATCACCAGCTTGATTGTCACTACCATCATTGATATGAACATTATCATCATTTGAGCCTCTCTCATCATCTTTATCCACATCATGTGTATCTAACTCACCATGCACTGTCCATATTGTGTAGTTATTTTTGAAACCTCTTTTCACCAAATGAGATTGGATTACAATAGTATCCGTCCAAGCAATCTTATTTTCACAGTCGATACATGGACATAATATGTCATCTATATTTTGCAACTTCGCATGTCTCTTGGATGCTTCAATAAAATTTGCAACATTATGAATGTACATAGGATTGGGTCTTGGCATGTTATACATTCACGCTCGACGGTCCATGCTTCAATAATAGAATTTTGTCAAATTTACAAAATTTGGCCACAAATATTCTCTAAAGGTCTTATATAAAATGAATTTACAGAGACATAACAAGTATGCTTAGGGCGACTAATGTAGGAGACGGGCGACGTCTTGAGGCGGACGGAGTCAAAGGGGGAAACAGGCATAGCAGAATGGGCTAGGTCTGGGTGGGATCCGGTGATGAAAAAATTTGTCCCGATCTTCCGAAAGGTAATGGGTAAGTCGATTGATGGAGATCTCGACGTTGATGATCCGAGGCTCTCGAGTAGAACACGAACAGCCCCTGCAATCACTACACCACCGCTCCGTTGGTTATCAACCGTGCTTCACACGATTGACCTTACCAAGAAGGCTAATCCCTGCAAGTGCAACTGAGAACACAAGCAAGAACATAGAAGAAGCAATCTGAAATTGCTGAATTGGGGTTTCACAAACCGATAAACGGCGATATTATTGATCTAAGCAAAACCCAATTATCTATGGCGGCTACCATGGAGTATATATAGGTGGGAGGACGTACAAGGGGGTGTTAGGGTCGTGACCTAACCCTAAGACACGAAAATAATGGACTTAGACTTGATACAAGGCCCAATGGCCCAATACGGTGGCGCAGCACCCTGACAGATTCTGTACTTGATTTTGTTTCGACGATTCCCGACGACTCCGAAGCAATTTTGACATGGGACCGGTGCCATTGGAAAGGTTATCCTCTCCCCTTTCCGTGCATATGTAGAACGTCCAAAACGGAGTTCGTATGCGTCCTGGGCGTCCGTTTTAGTGCGTACTGCTCCTGGACTCCGAGTTGGATACGATTTGGAGTTTGGTTCGGTTTCCATCTTCTTTGAACGAATTCTCTGGTCTTCCACGTCCCTAATACTCCCTCCAAGTACTCCTTGAACCTCTCCATGGATCCTAATCACAAATAAATCATTAAGTAGCAATCTATGCTCAAAAACATATAAGGAAATATATAAGAACGAGTTCACCTCTGAAATTAATTGTTGTGCATGAACTCTATTGATTGCATCTTGTATATTCAGTAGAGTGTTGTTTGTATCCATATAAGTGATGTCCTCATCATCCTCCCCTCCTTGAATTGGAGTCGTCCTCGACTCAAGTTCGTCTCCTCTCATGTGTTGGTCCAAATGTGCAACGCCATCAAATCTTCTTGTATGCATGAATGGAGGAGGCCAAGGTGGTGGACGACATAGTGCGCCATCTTGATCTTTTCCATCAAATAAGAGTGCACATTCACATGAGCCAGGATCCCAAACAAATAAATATTGTGTCATGTTTGTAGGTGCAATAATAATGTGCATGATCTCATCATTCTCCCCTTCTTTATGACAAGCCGTCCTCGGCTTGCTCGTATGTCCAGCAAAGAGGCTTGCATTGGAGGTAGAGTAAGTGCTGTTCATAATGCACAACCACAGTGAATAATACTTTTGTTGTCCCTGCTGCAAGGAAAACATACTAGAAAAACTTGACAAGGCATTATTAGCGTTAGTACATTCATTTACTTGACCATGTTGTTGCAGCACAAAAGGAGCTTCCTCATTTGAACATATGTAAACTTTATGCACCATAAACATACCACTATGTTCATATTTGCCTATAGCATGAAAAATATTTCTACTTAACAAAGGCAATTCAGATTGAGAAAATATTATCTTCTCTACGATATCTAGATCACAAAGAGTGTCAAATTTAATATAGCCCAAAGTATTTAGAGAAGATAACAATTTCAGCTCATCCCTTTCACAAGTAGTTGGGATCAAATGCTTAATTTCAGCACAAGTGAGTGATAAAGAATCAAATTCATTTGGTTGTTCTAGCATAGGTATAATATAATTATCAGCACACAACTCATTTTTGTTATAAGAATCAGTGGGAAAATCAACTAATGGTAAAGTTGTATTATGAAAAGGTTCATCTTGTTGCTGCTCATCGATAGTATGATTGGTAGCAAAATTCAGCACATCTGAAAATGTCATACCGTGGTTAACTGTAGAGCATTGTCCATTAACACTACTCTCATTTTCAGCAAGAAATTCAAATGCATTATGAGTTGATTCATCAAAAAATTCAGAAGAGTTGTTCAACATCTCACTCTCATTTGCATCTCCATTTATTTGTTCATGTTCCTGCAAAAGGTTAGGCAAAGGAGGAGGTACAACAAGAAAATTCTTCTCAAGTTCATGTATTTCATCTTTACAATTAGATACACTAGTAAATGTTTCTCGCATAAGAATTTTCGTATCTTTCCATGTTCGAGGTTTTTCTAAATCATTTAAATTGTTCCACCAAGTTAATGCACAACCTACTAATGCACTTGCAATATTTCTAATCTTCCTCCTCTCACACATATGACATTTTCCAAAAATTTTATCCAACTCTATTTCCCAAGCAATATATTCATCATAACCAAGACCATCATAAGAAGGAAGAGATGGGAGAATGTAATTACTTCTTGTGGAAGGTGTTATAAAGGTGGTCTGAATGTCATGTGAATCCTTGGTTGATGTTTGATTTTTAGTGAGCAACTCCATCGCCATCTTCATCATGTCCATCATCTCAGCATATAATGCATGATTCTTGCTTTTACCTGACATTGTTAGTAGCAAACAGAAGACAACACAAAAAATATGTTATCCCTATCAACTAAAAAGGATAATGGAAAAGTGGAAGTGGAATCACACACTCTCAAGGGTCTTACCACGCTCTTACAAGTGTTCTTACCGACACTGCAGGTGGCAAACGGTGGCCGGTATGAAGAAACCAATGAAGCGTGGGATGATTGCAAAAGTGTATCGATTCTGCTCAACAGTAAGGTGTAGCTTGGATGGCACTTTATTTGTAGCAAGGATTAGCAACAATGAAATCAGATAGTAAAGTTGAGTAAGTGTCCAAAGTACTTGTCAAAGTTGCTGGTCTAAATGTGTTCCTAGTAGTTCAAGCTAGCAAGACATGAGACAAAACTAGATGACACAAAGAATGCAAGAACTTCTGTTTTTTTTGTTGTTTTTTTTCCTCTTTTTTTGTGCGGCTTTTGTTTCTTGTTTTGCACTTGCCTTTTTCTTTTTTTCTTCCTTTTTTTTCAGAATGTGCTGCAAGGGAAGAACACAATGAAAATCAACCCAAGATATCTCGTGTGTCTGTCACAGATTTTCTGCTCAACCTTCCAAGGACAAATAGGCACACTTATAGGCTCTAAATTGGAAAACTTAGAACAGCAAGATTGTAGATATATCTCTCCTATTTAATTTCAATATATGGAAGACCTATATTCGAAAAGAACAATAGGAGATACTGCCCCCGAAATACAGACTGTTCAGAATTTTGAGGTCAATAACAGATTCGGATCTAATGCAATTTCGACATCGATATCTATATTTTCTGGGAAAATGATGAATACGAAAGTTATATAGAACTTCTTAGGATTTCCAGAAAGTATAAGAACACGAAAATCCGAGTTCGTATGAGCTAGATATGATGAAAATACTGAACTGCACAGAGATGAATCTAATCTAAACGTGATGACGTGATTCAAAAGGATGAATCAACACAATACAAAACTCAAACTAAGACTAAAAACACTTTCTAAACCAGCAATATGACTCAACAACGGACACAAACTCAACAAAACCAAACTGAAAACGAAAGTTGCAAAGGCTCAATGGTGGTTTGGACAAAGTAATGAACAGATCTACTAAACTGCAAGTTTTTTGTGGCTTTTTTGTGGACTCTAGGTATGAAAAACAAAACTAATGTAATGGATAGATGAATTACCTAACGGGAAACCTGAAAATCTGATACCAATTGATAGGACAATTTGATGATGCCCGATCTTCCGAAAGGTAATGGGTAAGTCGATTGATGGAGATCTCGACGTTGATGATCCGAGGCTCTCGAGTAGAACACGAACAGCCCCTGCAATCACTACACTAACGCTCCGTTGGTTATCAACCGTGCTTCACACAATTGACCTTGCCAAGAAGGCTAATCCCTGCAAATGCAACCGAGAACACAAGCAAGAACGTAGAAGAAGCAATCTGAAATTGCTGAATTGGGGTTTCACAAACCGATAAACGACGATATTATTGATCTAAGCAAAACCCAATTGTCTATGGCGGCTACCATGGAGTATATATAGGTGGGAGGACGTACAAGGGGGTGTTAGGGTCGTGACCTAACCCTAAGATATGAAAATAATGGACTTAGACTTGATACAAGGCCCAATGGCCCAATACGGTGGCGCAGCACCCTGACAGATTCTGTACTTGATTTTGTTTTGACGATTCCCGACGACTCCGAAGGAATTTTGACATGGGACCGGTGCCATTGGAAAGGTTATCCTCTCCCCTTTCTGTGCATATGTAGAACGTCCAAAACGGAGTTTGTATGCGTCCTGGGAGTCCGTTTTAGTGCGTACTGCTCCTGGACTCCGAGTTGGATACGATTTGGAGTTTGGTTCGGTTTCCATCTTCTTTGAACGAATTCTCTAGTCTTCCACGTCCCTAATACTCCCTCCAAGTACTCCTTGAACCTCTCCATGGATCCTAATCACAAATAAATCATTAAGTAGCAATCTATGCTCAAAAACATATAAGGAAATATATAAGAACGAGTTCACCTCTGAAATTAATTGTTGTGTATGAACTCTATTGATTGCATCTTGTATATTCAGTAGAGTGTTGTTTGTATCCATATAAGTGATGTCCTCATCATCTGGTCCGTTATATCTTGACGTCGGATCCCATCCAACGATGGTAACTAAATGGGTGAGTTCTAAAACCATCTCCCTAGAAAGCTAACCCTAATCACTCCTTCGAAATATATGCAAGCAGGAGGTACGCACACACAAGTAGCATATTGAAAAAGAAAACACATAAAACTACAATTACAAGTTCGGGTAAACTTCATGCATCTTATATATATTACAATAGCATCTGTTAATTAAACATCATATTCATGTCACATAATAGGTACAAAAAGGAAACAATCCATATAGTCCATACATCAATATACCAGAACACAATCCATACAGTGCTTACACATGCAAAAGGACAGAATCCATATACCAGAACACACGAAACCAACAGCTTATCAGCTAATGAAAATATACAAAGAAAAAGTAAGGAAACTACATTTACCTTGCATCTGTTAATTAAACAATAGCATCTTATATATATTACAATAGCATCTTTTAATTAAACATCATATTCATGTCACATAATAGGTACAAACTACAATAAGCTTATTACAATATAGTCCATACATCAATATATAAAAGACCAAACTAGCAGAATACACAAAAAGGAAACAATCCATATAGTCCATACATCAATATACGAGAACACAATCCATACAGTGCTTACACATGCAAAAGGACAGAATCCATATACTAGAACACACAAAACTAACAGCTTATCATCTAATGAAAATATACAAAGAAAAAGTAAGGAAACTACACTTACCTTGCAGAGGCGTCCGCACCGTGGGGAGGCGTCACCACAGTGGGCCAGCTGGGTGGAGAAGTGGCGGTGCGGGGTTGAGTGGCGGCGCGGCAGTATGGACTGGGCGGTGGAGCTGCGGTGCGGCGCAGGGGAAATTCAACAGCCTTGCGGCGTCGATATAAATTCTCCAGGGTTGCGTTTTGACTGTGGTGAGGGGTCATTATATAGACGTCGGTTTTTCACAGGTGGTTTTTAACTTTATCTCAGGCGGGTTTTACTTACCAACCGCCTGAAAAGATATTTAATCAAGAATATTAATTAAGAAGTAAATATCTTCCCATGCTGTTGGTACTTAATAACCGCATGAGAAGATGTTTATCTCAGGCGGGTATTACTTACCAACCGCCTGAGATAATGCCCACTGAACAAAATATTTTTAAAACTTGTATAGCTGACATTGTAATGTTTTGGTAAATATGAAATTAATTTCTACTCACATATTATTCACATTTGTGAATCTCATAAAAAAAAGTTCCTTCACTCAAAATTGTTGGTATGAAATATTTGTATAATTTATACATATATGATTTTTTTTTATTTTTTAAAAGCATTCCAACATGTCAAACTTCAAATTATCCACCATTCTAACTAAATGCTCATATACATATGAGCATTTAGAGCACATTCACTTGATTGAAATCCAAAAAATTCTAACACACCAGTATTCATTGACACGAATGAACACATATATATTACAAAACACAAGAAATATGTACAAGAACAAAATTGAAGCTAAACATGTACAAGAACTCCTAAAACTACAAAAGAAATATGTGCAATAACTCCTAAAACTACACTACCGCCCCGCCTCCTCCGCCCTCTACGCCAACTTCTCAAACCACGCCAAGCGGTCCTCCTCCGACTCGTCGTCGTCACCATGGTGGTGGTCGCCATCATCGTCACCGTCGTCATCGTCGTCGTCATCATCGTCGTCGTCGTCATCATCTTCGTTGTCGTTGTCGTCGTCCTCCTCCTCCTCCTCCGGCGACGATGCAGCAGGAGAGTTGGTCGGCTGCTCCGGCTGAGCCGATTGCTCTGGCTGTACTGGTGGCTTCGGCTGCACCGGCGGTGGAACCCGCTGGTCATTATTCACCCTCTCGGGGGAGCTGCAGCGTATCCGCTTGCAGGGTGGCTGCCTCGGTGGGCTAGGAGGCGGAAGGTTGGCCATGGCTGTGGTGGTTTGTCGGCGCCGGGCTAGGAGGTGGAACGATGGAAGAAGAAGAAAAGAGTGCAAAATTTCTGTGCTTGTACATAACCGACGACGCGCCTTGTATATGGTCTGTGCGGAGCGGTTCGTTTCCCGCGCATTGAACTCTTTGCAGACCTCGTGCGGCGCACAATTAAACCACTGTGGAAGACGATCTTCAGAGAACCTTCTGTCTCTCTGGTATCCATGTGGAACGTCGCGCACGCGTCCCTGCACCAAGGCTTCTTAACTTCTCCGCAGACCTCGTGCGGCGCTTCAGTTAATTAACATCTTCTCAGGCCGTTAATTAACATCTTGTAGTTTCAAAAATGTTTATCTCAGGCGCGTATTACTTACGAACCTTCTGAGATAATACCCGATACTGTTCTTCAGTTTCCTTATCCCTTGCTTCTTTTTTATTTAGATTCCAATATAAATACTCAAACATGTTTAGATTCTGCAAATTGTGTCCAAATTCAATGATTCTTTCTTCTACATTTGTATAAAATGAACATCTACCACCTGAACAAAATATTTTGTTCATTGCACATTGAACTCTTTGCAGACCTCGTGCGGCGCACAATTAAACCACTATGGAAGACGATCTTCAGAGATCCTTCCGTCTCTCTTGTATCCATGTGGAACGTCGCGCATGCGTCCCTGCACCACTGCTTCTTAACTTCTCTGCAGACCTCGTACGGCGCGTCAGTTAATTAACATCTTCTCAGGCTGTTAATTAACATCTTGTAGTTTCAAAAATGTTTATCTCAGGCGGGTATTACTTACCAACCGTCTGATATAATGCCCGATACTGTTCTTCAGTTTCCTTATCCCTTGCTTCTTTTTTATTTAGATTCCTATATAAATACTCAAACATGTTTAGATTCTGCAAATTGTGTCCAAATTCGATGATTCTTTCTTCTACATTTGTATAAAATTAACATCTACCACCTGAAAAAAATATTTTTAAAACTTGTATAGCTGACATTGTAATGTTTTGGTAAATATCAAATTAATTTCTACTCACATATTATTCACATTTGTGTATCTCATAAAAAAAGTTCCTTCAAATAAAATTGTTGGTATGAACATATTTGTATAATTTATACATTTATGAATTTTCTTAATTTTTTTAAAAGCATTCCAACATGTCAAACTTCAAATTATCCACCATTCTAACTAAATGCTCATATACATATGAGGCATTCATCAAATTATGAACACACATTGATTCAAAAAAAATTAAAAAAATCTGAAAAAATTCATAGAGGTTGGTATGATGAGTAAAAATGTCCACTAAAAAATAAATGAAAAAAGCATTATATTCATCAAAATAGAAAAATTAAAAAATAGCATTTGTTGTATGTTTTTTATGTTCTGACCAATTTCAAAGGATTTATGAAGTGCAATTTAATGGTAACCTTTACTTATCAATAATATTACAAGAAATTGGATTTTTGCCTTTTTAAAGGACCACATTTAATCAAGAATATTAATTAAGAAGAAGTAAATATCTTCACAGGCGGTTGGTACCAACCGCCTGAGAAGATGTTTATCTCAGGCAGATATTACTTACTAACCGTCTGAGATAATGCCCGATACTGTTCTTCAGTTTCCTTATCCCTTGCTTCTTTTTTATTTAGATTCCAATATAAATACTCAAACATGTTTAGGTTCTGCAAATTGTGTCCAAATTCGATGATTCTTTCTTCTACATTTGTATAAAATTTACATCTACCACCTGAACAAAATATTTTTAAAACTTGTATAGCTGACATTGTAATGTTTTGGTAAATATCAAATTAATTTCTAGTCAAACATTATTCACATTTGTGTATCACATAAAAAAAGTTCCTTCACTCAAAATTGTTGGTATGAACATATTTGTATAATTTATACATGTATGAATTTTTTTAATTTTTTTAAAAGCATTCCAACATGTCAAACTTCAAATTATCCACCATTCTAACTAAATGGTCATATACATATGAGGCATTCATCAAATTATGAACACACATTGATTCAAAGAAATTTAAAAATATCTGAAAAAATTCATTGAGGTTGGTATGATGAGTAAAAATGTCCACTGAAAAAATAAATGAAAAAAGCATTATATTCATCAAGATAGAAAAATGAAAAATAGCATTTGTTGTATGTTTTTTATGTTCTGACCAATTACAAAGGATTTATGAAGTGCAATTTAATGGTAACCTTTACTTATCAATAATATTACAAGAAAGTGGATTTTCGACTTTTAAAAGGACAACATTTAATCAAGAATATTAATTAAGAAGAAGTAAATATCCTGACAGGCGATTAGTACTTACCAACCGCCTGAGAAGATGTTTATCTCAGGCGGGTACTTACCAACCATCTGAGATAATGCCCGATACTGTTCTTCAGTTTCCTTATCCCTTGCTTCTTTTTTATTTAGATTCCAATATAAATACTCAAACATGTTTAGATTTTGCAAATTGTGTCCAAATTTGATGATTCTTTCTTCTACATTTGTATAAAATTAACATCTACCACCTGACAAAATATTTTTAAAACTTGTATAGCTGACATTGTAATGTTTTGGTAAATATCAAATTAATTTCTACTCACATATTATTCACATTTGTGTATCTCATAAAAAAAGTTCCTTCACTCAAAATTGTTGGTATGAACATATTTGTTAATTTATACATGTATGAATTTTTTTAATTTTTTAAAAGCATTCCAACATGTCAAACTTCAAATTATCCACCATTCTAACTAAATGCTCATATACATATGAGGCATTCATCAAATTATGAACACACATTGATTCAAAAAAATTTAAAAAAATCTGAAAAAATTCATAGAAGTTGGTATGATGAGTAAAAATGTCCACTGAAAAAATAAATGAAAAAGCATTATATTCATCAAGATAGAAAAATGAAAAATAGCATTTGTTGTATGTTTTTTATGTTCTGACCAATTTCAAAGGATTTATGAAGTGAAATTTAATGGTAACCTTTACTTATCAATAATATTACAGGAAAGTGGATTTTTGCCTTTTTAAAGGACCACATTTAATCAAGAATATTAATTAAGAAGAAGTAAATATCTTCACAGGCGGTTGGTACTTACCAACCGCCTGAGAAGATGTTTGTCTCAGTCGGGTATTACTTACCATCCGTCTGAGATAATCTTCTTCACATACGTGTTTTAATTATCAATGAACACACTACACATTCATTCATTCACACAGTTGAAGAACACACAAGATACTCATTCATCAACAATATTCAATAACACATCTCACAAAAGAACACACAAGATGCACAATATTTACACAAGAACACACAAGATACACAAGTAATATTCAATCACATAGATGAACAAAGATAGATTTCATTCATTAACAATATTTACAAAACAGAAGCAACTAAAAACAACAAAGAGAAAAACTAATTAAATCCTACTCCTACTCCTACTCCTCTTCTTCCTCCTCCTCCTCCTCCTCGTCCTCCGGCGGCGACTCCGGCACCGGTGCAATAGGAGACAGGGCCGGCTGCACCAGCTGCACCAGCTGCACCGGTAGTGCAACCCCGAGGTTGCTAGCCGTCGCCTCCACCCGCGTTCTACGGCCCTTGGGGCCAAGAACCTGGGCCATCGTCACGAACAGAATGTCGAGACGACCAGCCACCCCCGTGAGGGCAGAGGTAGTGGCCCATGGTACCCATTCTAGGATACTCTGGAAGGGTACTCAGCCCCAAGGCACTCATGGCGCGAGACGTATTGTTGTACGCCTCTCGTGCCATGAGGAGGCGCTGCTCGATGTTGATCTTCTCGGGGGAGCTGCAACATAGTTTCTTGCAAGGTGGCTCCCTCGGAGGGCTTGGCGGCGGAAGGTTGGCCATAGTGGTGTTGGGTCGTCGGAGCGGAGGAAGACGAAGAAAACAAGAGGATTCAAAGTGAGCGATGCGCTTGTGGAGTACTAACGGGTGTGATAGCGCGTCTTTAAGGCCGCGCGGAGTGGAAGATGGAGCAGTTGGTTTACCACGCATTGAAAGGTCGCGCCTCGGGGAAAAGAAAGGTCGCGCACGATCGTCAACACATATTAATTAAGAACCTCACAGGCGGTTGGTGAGGGGTCTTTATGTAGGCGTTCATCAAATTATGAACACATATTAATTAAGAAGAAGTAAATATCTTCACAGGAGGTTGGTAATTAATAACCGTCTGAGAAGATGTTTATCTCAAACTGGTGTTACTAACCAACCATCTGAGATAATTGTATCTTCTCAAGCGGTTGGTAAGTAAAACCCGCCTGAGGTAACAATCTTCTCAGGCGGTCGGTACTTAAAATCCGCCTGAGAAAATGAGAGTCTATATATACCCCTCGACAGCGTTGGAAAAACCAAACCTGGGCGAAACACTTAGACGCTGTTAGGCTGCCAAAATTTTGTTTGTCACCAAGTGTTCGCCCTCGTCACTTCCAGGTACGCCACCGAGCTTCGCCGTCGCCGAGCTTCGCCGTCCCCACCGAGCTTCGCCCTCGTCACTTCCAGGTACGCCGAGCGAAGCCATTGCCGTCGCCGCCGAGCTTCAAGTTAAACCCTAAACCCTTCGACCTTCCATCCTCCTTCGTCGTGCCGCCTCCCTCCCCGCCCTCGCCGATGCCTTGCATATCCTTGGTTAGGGTTCGGGAATTTGAAAATGGTAGGCATCCTTGGTTAGGGTTCGGTGGAATTCGAAAAACTTTCAAGTTCGGTGGCATCTTTGGTTCGGGTTCGGTGGGTAGGCATCCTTGGGTTGTCGGTGTACTTCCATCAATTCTACGCAACAGCAGTTCCAGCAACCCAATGTCCTCACCTGACCGGAATTCGAATACGTAATGAACTAGAATATTCATGGTGACTCACACTCGATACACAAAATGAGTTAGGTTGAGGGGGTAACTGCAATGAGAACTCTATTGGAAGTAGGTGTGTCCATCTTCTAGCGGTGTTGGATGCCAAACATATGATGTGTCACTCAAATACGTAGGATTGTGATGATAATGGCCATATTGGCACAATTGAACGAAATTAGTGTCTACGATTTGCATTTTTTAGTACAATGGTCAAGTTGAAATACATGAACACGTAGAATAAACATATATGTATCTTATCGTTTGGAGAATGATATATTACTTTGTTGAATAATTCTTGCTGATAGTGTAGCTGTTATATGACTATGAGTTTGTTTATTGAATAGCTTATTCAATAATGATGATGTGAAGAATTACATAAGGATTGCATGCGTTAAAACAATTATGTATCCCATTATTGAACTCGGCTTAATATTAAGGCAATTCACAGGAAAAAAGTTTATGTACCCATTTATGATTTATTAGCACCATTTGTATCAAACTAGATATATTGGGACTTCATTTTTGTTGGATGATCTGGGTATCTGGTGCACCCAGTAGAGGAGTTGAACTTGGACTTTGGACAAAGTTGTGGAAACACCAGTCTAAGGGGTATATGATTGTTCTAGATAAAGAAGATTTCGTCCTTAACGATATTAGTATTGTCCTACTCTGAATAGAGTTAGGAGTCAGATTCAGTTTAGTTACCAGTCCTAGTACGAATTGAGTTACAATCCATATAGGATTTGGAGTCACATGAAGGGGGATTTCAAAAATAAGACCCCAACCCCTGGACCTGGTTAATCCCATCCTACCAGAAATATTCAACCAAAGGTTTCATATGCCCAGACTTGATCAAGTCACCTAAACCTCGTGAACCTCTAGAACTCACCCAGTTTATCACTATAGGAGGCACCGACTTCCCTGTCCTGTTTTGTAAACAGCCAGGACAATTGACAATCCTAGAAATCCTTGGTGCCATCATATGTGGGGTACGTAATACCTTTCATGATGGCTGAACCTGCTGCCATGATGAGCCCATTTGGTGCGGCCGGGCACACCGGGATTAGATTTTGGCGAATGTTTCTGGGTTCCTGATTCGTTTGAGAATGTGGGTCTTTTATCTTTTTTTAACGTGTAAATCCCACAGTTGTAGAGATGATCGCTGAAAAAGAGTGTCTCTTCTCGCCTGCAGCTACCTCGCCTCGCCTCACCTCACCATCCAAATCCAAGTGCCACACTTTGCGATTCTTGATACTAGAAAAAGGCTGGAGGATTTGCTTTTTGTCCCTTGCTTGATCAGTTATAGGTCTGAAGCTAGGCGCCGCCTAGTAAACCACAAGAACGTGGTCGCCACTCTGAATGAAGCTAGCCTATTTAGAATAAAAAGATAAAATTGCCATTGCTGGTGATCAACTTTAACATGCTTGTCACCCTCGCAATGTATAGGAACCTTTTGGTCAGTCGCCTTAAACCCTAGAATGTCTTATCAAATCCTACAATGGTTCCATCTTTTTCTTCATGCAACACTTCATGTAGAGTTAATATGCCATTTATTAGATTTTTTGTCTTATTAGATCTAGCATGGAAAGCCCTAAGAAGACTGGTCCTCGTAGTAACAACAAAGAAGACAATATGGAGTTTACTGACTCCAGCAGTTCAGGCTCCTATCACAGTCCATCGGATCCTTTTCTGAATATAAAAATTAAAAGACTTCAGTGGATCTAGACCCGGAATATGATCCTGCCGACGAAGTATGGATCACGAATCTTAACTTCAGCAGTTCAAGTTAATGTTGGTTGTCAAGTATACGAAGTCTTATAATTTTTTTCTACCTAGATTAATCGCGAAGACAATGAGGTGACATCGGCTCCTAAAACCGCAGAAGGTTCTCCAATGGATGAATCCTCATCTTCACTCAAGCGGAAACAAGGGCAATGAGGTCCCAATAAGGGTCCATTGGACCGCATCATATACATAACAAGGGTCGGTCCAGGTGAGCTTCCCCAAGAACCACTGGATCCAGTTACCAAGTACCGTAATGCATGCGGTTTTCTTGTTAGGGAGGTTGTGCCGATCACAACCGAGAATTGGAGGAAATAACCCGAGCAGACCAAGAATGAGTTGTGGGAAAAGATAAAGAAATAATTCAAGTTCTCGAAAGGCACAGAAGAAGCTATAAAGAAAGCAACATTGATCTCTTGCGGCAAGAAGTTTTGATGCTGGAAGAGTGAAATGAATGCTTATGTTAAGGCCGATAAGGTCCCTAGCCCGAGGAAGATGGAAAAAATCACACAAGCTCAGTGGCAAGAGTTTGTTCGTCAAAAGAGCACACCTGATGCTAAAGCTCTAAGTGCATCTAGGTCAGAGCTTGCAAAAAAGAACAAATACCATCATCGCTTGGGGTCTGCCGGATATGGCCCCAATGTCCAGAAATGGAATAAGATATTAGACGAAATTACTAGTAAGGGCAATCCTCACCCACTAGAAGGGTGCGATGAGCGAACTCAACGCTGGGTCTTTGCTCAGTCAGGTTTGACCAGCGAGGGCAAACTTGAAAAGCCCGACTCTCTGAATGAAGTAGAGGATAAAATGAAAGAAGTAATTGAAAAGCAACATAAGGGTTTCTTCAAGCCGAAGAGGGAGAATGACCAACTTACCGCTATCTTAGGAAACCCTGAACACAGCGGACGGGTTCGAGCGGTCTCTTCTCAAATGTCTTGGCTAGATGGTTTCCCTAAAGATAAAGACACATATAGAAGACGTGAGAAGTTTAAGAAAACACATGATGAAATAATTGCTCAAAAGGTCAAAGAAAATATGCAAGAAATAATGGAACAACTTAGACAATCAGGACAATTAGTGGCACCGAGTACAGTGATGGTTCCGATGCAAAAGGAGCAACTAGTATCTCCAACTGCCTACCCTAGCAGCGTTGGTTCCATGCCAGGCTCAGGGTCAACCCATAAGTTCCCTGTCGATGATATTGCTAACGACAAATCATGTCGTCTTCTTGTCCCGATAGGCAGAGCAGGGAACAAAACCAAACAGGTTGCCACTGCTATGGCAAAGCCTGATCGTGACTTCAATGGGAATCCACTTCCGTTGTATTATGCCGTGGTGCAAGTTCTTCATATCATTGATAATGATTATGAAGATTATGAAATAGACCACGTCACACCTGAGGGGATCGCAACTCTGGGGCAGGCTATCAACCAATTAATCCTTTGGCACCGACGCGATATCATGTTGGACGATGAGCCAATTTCTAGCCCTGTCGCATCTCCAAATACTGCAACCCCATCTTCTAAGGCGAAAGTGCATGAAGATCCACTCCCAGTCCAGGAAGATCCACTCCCCCTATGTCTCAGCAAGGATGATATCCAAGAGCAACAAGTTGACAACATCTTCAAGCAGTACCAGAGCAAGCTGTTGCTAAAGAGCAACCAGTTGAGCAAAAGCTTGAAGTAGTACTAGAGCCAACTGCTGGGAGTAAAGAGCAATCAGTTGAACAACAGGTTCAACAACAAGCCAGTGTTCAACTTCCAACGACTACTCCTCGATCATCAGTGCCTATAAAAGTTAGCTCATAATAAATTAATAAACCTTCATCAGAAGTGTCAAAGTATTTGGAAGCTATGAAGTAAAATATTAGAAAATCGAGTGCATTTCGTTCTTCTCATGAGCTAGCATTAGAAGATATCGAGGAGTGGGAAGAAGACGGTGTCATGTATAATCGGCGGACGGCTTTAGTTAAACCAGGAGTTCCAATATACAAGCTTGAGGATGGTCATCCTAAATTTGCGAATGGAAAGCCATTCATGACATCCGTACAACTTAGCAAGCAACCCGTCCAGCTCAGAAGAATGCATGAGTGGTACATCACTGCCAGCACAGAATACGGTCTTAATTGCGTCACATTTCGTATTCCAAAAGCAGCATTCTGGAGCACTGGAGTAGATAAACTAGTCATTTTATTTGAAGAGCTGCATTCCCTTTTCCATCGGGGCATGCTCGAAATCAACCTGCTACTCGTCTGGTGCTTGTAAGTGCCCTAATATTTTGTATTTGCTTTTCTTACTACACGCATACGCATTTCATGAGATTATAACAATTCTGGACATCTTCAATAGGATGCAATACATGGATAACGAAAAGTTGGAGTGCAAGACAGGTATCCTTGACCCTACTAGGATTGCAAAGTCGCTATTCGACGTCCAGGTGAATGAGACTCAGGACAGTACAAACACATGAACAAAGAAGATTTTGAAAAAGCAATTGCAAAACTTAAGAAGGACAGAAGGACAGAAGTTGCAGCTTACATAGGATATGCGATGTTTAACTTTGTCAGAGACGGCAAGGACTTCGTAAAGGCTCCGTACCACTTCGAGTAAGTTCGACACATGACATTAAAATAGCAATTATTGGTAATTGTTAACACGTGTGTTTGTATGTTTGCAGTAATCACTACATAATGATCTTCATCAAACCAACACAGGGAATGGCAACAGTCTTGGACTCGGCTGATTTCTCACCAGATCATTACAAAGATTTCCTTTCCATTTTGAAACTGTATGTTTATTCAATAATTTTAATTTACGCACATTTAGAATGTGTTAACAAGTTTTATATGACATTTCTTGTATTACAGCGCTTGGCGGTTTTACGCAGAACAGCTTGTCAGTCAGAGACCTCCTAATACGAATGCATTGGACATTAAAACGTATTATGCTTGTCCAAAGCAGCCTGCTGGGAGTGTCTTATGCGTGTATTATGTATGCGAGCATCTTCGGACCGCCGGCGTATATAGAGTGAATCGTGAGGATGTAAGTTATCCTTAATGTCGATACCTTATTTTCTTACATTTGTGTTTTATTTTCATTGTAACTAGAATAGCTTAATGCTTATATTCTCTGCTGTTCAATATTACCAGAAACATTATTTTCATATGTTTATTCCAACTTCAAAATTCAATTGCTCATAGTACAACTGCTCCAAAAATACCAAATAAATTCCTGTATACTCACACTTTGATCTATACTTTGAGATTGTTCAAACCAATACATTCTAAACCTTGTTATGTGTTATATTGCTGCACACGAAGAATCTGAACAAAGAATGGCCGGTTTATAGAAGTATTCCTAGTGGATGAGCCGACAGGATTGCTGCTGAACTCTATCAGTTCATTCGTCGTGAAATTTTGCACAAAAAAAGGGAATTCTTTGATGAGAATTGTGCAACAGCTGATGTGCCAGAACTTTGCGACTATGCCAATAGAAACAGTTTTTTGTGATAACTTGTAAACTTTGAGATGAATTGTATCTGTAACTTGTACATATGTATATTGTTTTAGTGAAATTGACTTATGTGATGATAATATTGTTGACTTTTGTTTTGTGATGATATTGTTGTTTTTTGTTCTGTGAGTATATTGAATTGACCTGGAAATTAGAAATAACAGTAGTAGTACTGCATAGGTTATACATTATCACAGGCGGTTATTAACAAACGGCTAGGCATGACTGTGAAAAACAATTATCACACGTGGCTAGATACAAGTAAAGAACCATCTGTGATAACCTAATTTTCACTGGTGGTGACTGTTATGGTATAAACCGGCTACGTTAAAAGGTCTTCACAGACGGCTGATGTAGGTAACTGTCCGCCTGTGATAACACCATTATCATAGGCGGTTAGTTATGCTTCAATACCCGCCTGTGAAGACACATTATCATAGGCGGTTAGTTATGCTTCAATACCCGCCTGTGATAAGACATTTATCACAGGCGGTTATATATGCTGCACGACCCGTCTGTGATAAAATATCTTCACAGGCGGCTAGCCTAAGTAAAGAACCGCCTATGATAATGTGTCTTCACAGGCGGTATCACTTCTCCGCCTGTGAAATTGCGGATTATCACAGGCTCTTCATTTCAGGCGGTTTTAAAAGCCGTTTGTGATAATAGGTTTGGAGCCGCCTGTGATGAGGCTTATTGTACTAGTGTCCTCCATGGTGAGAACCTTGATCTTACCTCTTCCCTCTTTGATGCAAACAGCAAAGTGGGTGCCAAGACCACACTATATCATCTACACCTTTTAGCTCATCGTGTTGCTCTTTGTTTGGTCCATATTTTAAAGTTCTGCCGTCGCCATCGTTGGGCCGCCGAGGACATCGCCCTCTGTTCACCGTGGTGCCAACAACCTAGGCCATTTCAATCTTTGACTTCAACAGACCAACTGAGTGCCAGGACACACCCTTGCTCACGGTGAAAACCGTCTTAGGTTAATCCCTTATCGAGCGCGAAATCTTATTTTCCTTTTCGGCATGCTTTTACCGTTCTTGCTAGGTTTACCTTTCAATTCATTTTCTAGATGTAACTATCATCTAATCCAGTTAAATAATAGCTTCCTGGCCTCCTTACGCATCTACACGAGCAAGAACTAGAAAGAATAATCGAGAAACGGCAAATATATGCCGAATTTTGTAGCCGCCGTGGAGAAACCATCAGCACGCCGTCGAACTCATCGTTGTTGACCGTTTCACGATGTTTGCACCTCCGTTTCATCTTTCCATTGATCCCAAGAACGTTTCCAATCGATTTATGAGGTGTTTGAGCTACAGATATGTAGTTCCGACATGGTTGCAACCCTAGCCGCCGTTGTCGTCGTTGCGCTGCCGTTTCCGGCCAGCAACATGTCGATTCAACCTCACCACCATGTTCCTCATCCCTTAAAATGGTTGGAGGGAGTTTTCCAGCAAGGGAGATGGCCGGGAGTATCGAGCCGGTGAGCTCGCTGGCGCAGCGCCGCTGCGGCCGCGTTGCACGTCGGTAGGAAGGGGATGACCAGTGGGCCCCACCAGTCAGCAGCTGTGTTTTCCCCTCGGATTGGCTGTGGCCTCGGATCTAATACGGCTACGCGGGTTATCTCCGTGGCCCTCGGTGCGGCCCAGCTCTGATTGGTCCATTCAAATGAAGTGGGACCAGCAGGTTTATTTAAATTTTCCCATTGGAAAATAATTCCAGGATTCAATCAAACTTCTAAAATCCATTACTCCTAGTAGATTGGGTCAACAACTTCCAAATAAATTCTGGTAGACTCATCTTTATCTCAACCTTGTAGTGGCGTAATTTGTTGGACCTGAAACTCTCACAATTTTCATAATTAATTCCTTTGAGCTAATTGCATAGGAATTTAATTGCTCCTGTTTTGATAATTGGAAAATTCTCAATTTTGGTCAGGACATATTAAAATACACTAGATCTCCAGTAAAAAATTCAAGTTCATTGGACTTCAATTACTGGGTTGATCAGTGTTCCAAATCTCTATGTAGTGGAAAATTGGGAAAAGTACAGAACCATTTTCAGCTTTTTCCCAAAATTTGTTAAATCAGTTTCTCCCTGTGGGAAGCTCAGAAAAATGTGAAACAATTTTTTCTAGAACCAGTAAGACGTAAAACCACTGGTATCCATGATAAACCTCCAGAATCACAACTGAAATTCAGAGAAGTCTTTTACTTGTTGGAATTTTAGAGACAACAAGCTTCCTTGAACATCTCCAATTTTTGGTCCACATCTTCCCCACAGCACCTAGTGTCCACTGTAAAAATCCCAAAGCCAATTCAAAATCATTTACATACCTGATCAATGTTTATTATATCTCTTCTATAGTTTCTATATCACTCATGTACATTATATATTGCATATAATATAGTGACCGAGATTGAGGAGGACCCAGAGCCTTTGGAGACTCTACTTTCAGAAGCCATCTATCCCTTTGACTCACAGCCATGCAAGCCCCGGTTTGCATTTAAGTGCTATTTCTAATTTTCTATTTGTATCACTTGTGTCTAGGATGAATTTTGTGCACTAGGGCTAAGGTTCTTATTACTCCACTTGCATGACACACAAATACCATTTAGTATTGGGTAGGTCTAGAGCTTGATGAATAGAAAATGCTATGCCAATGCTTATGGGAATCCGGTAGAAGTAGAGTAGTTGGAATCTACTCGTGAGGTAGGATTTTATCACACGGGATGAATTGAATCAAGGGATGGTTTATGAATATGAAATTGAGACCTAGCAGCGGGTAGGATGCAGTGAGATGTGGTCTCACGTGCATAGCCCTGCTTGTGTCGATTGAGGACCGATCCGTGTGCGGCCCTACTGGACAAGTTTGAACAGTAGCGGATGCATACTGGGCATATGGAACCCAGGAAACCGATGTAACTTGATAACTTGGATGTCGAGGCATAGACCATTGTTGATAGGGGTGGGCTGAAGGTAGTAAGGTGTAAATTCACCGGCGGGCATAGACACACTCCGTGCAGGAACCTTATGCCCACGATGGTGGGACCGGTTCGGCGTTTGAGTTCTCCTGTGAAAGGTTGCTGCGTATAAAGTGGTGAGGAGCACGACACGCTCCTTAGGCAAGGGTGTACGTGACGTGTGATCCGGGTGTGTCCCGATTGCAATCACCATCCCTCGCGGTTATTTGAGTATCACTTGTTCACTGCGCTGTGACGTAGTAAACACTGAAGAAGTTAGGAGAATATGTTGTATTGAAATATAATTGTTTTGCCACTATGATTGCTATAGATTAGACGCATTAAAGTTATAGTTATCGAACAATTAAGCTGCTGCTATTAACTTGTAAAATGATGATCAATTTATATGCGAGTCATTTACTGCTATATCCATTCCTATGTTGAGTATCCCTGCATATAGAGTTCCATGTTTAGGTGAGACGATTAAGCCCTGCTGAGCCTTCGTGCTCATGGTTGCTATATTAAGTTGTTTTAGGCGAGATATATGAGGAAGGGCCCGATTATGATGTGACGCCCCCGCCGTGGTATACCGCAGTTGTGGGAGCCCTGCGCCGCAGTAAAATTGTGTGTGGCTAGTGTGTAACGTCCGCGGGCTGGACAGTTGCACTTTTGTATGGCTAGGCTGGCGTTTAGCTATCAATATTATCTTCCACTGTATATTAAGTATTGTAAAAGATGTTCGCTGTTTATATAAATAAAACTTTGTATTTTGTTGTATTCTTTCTGTGTGTGCTGTTGGTGCCGCATCGCACGGCACCACCCTTTGCGATTCCTGGAATGTGTGGACCCGGTCCTCACAGTTTTCTCACGGGGATGGAAAGATAATGATTATTTGAATTGAGATGATTGTGATTATAAGGATATCAGGAGCAGTCGTGATGACCAATCACAGTCGTCTTCTTTTTTTTTGACTTAGGAGTTCCTTCCTTAGAAGTGCCTGGAGGTGACGCACTTCTTCATCATCGTGTTGATTTTCCCTGAGCATATCCATGGCTTTTGTATCTTGTTCTTCTTTGGTGTTGAGCACCTTCAGGATCTCGTTGTTCTTGTCAAAGGCCATTGATCTCTCCGAGCGATGAGTCTTGTAGATGGAGAACCTGCTCTGATTCCAATTGAATGTGACCTAGAGCGGGGTGAATAGGCTTTGATAGTTTCGTGCACACTTATTTAAATCATCAAATACAAGAGAGATCAGACTTGCACGATGTAGTAGCGGACTAGTCCGGTGTGATGATGCGTTGTGAAATTGAGTGTTGATGCATGAATTCTAGATATAATAGTAGAGGAAATTGAACAAATATTGAGATCACTTGATTTAACAATTATTGTTGCATGGTTAACATGAAATACAATTTTAATTCAAATTGCAAGATTGGTCAACTTAGTTCCCTAAGTAGTGATACTTGAAAAAGTTAATAAGCACACAAGACACAACTTTTTACCAAGATTCGATCTCACCAAAAAGATCTACTCCTCGTTGAGGAAGCCCACACAGAGCCGGATCTCTTCATATCCTTTCCCTCATGAAGTCACCACACAAGGCCGACTTGATTCCACTATCACAGATAATCACCGAGTTGGTGGGGCAACCTCACACCTCGAGGGCTCCCACAAGAATTACAGCGAAGGGATGATAAAATACACTCAAAAGCATTACATGTAAATGCATGAGTGTAAAATGATCAAACCCCAAGAGCTCAATGACGCGTAGACAACGATATCCCAATCCCAAACCTGAATACTCAAATGATTTTCACTTTTGAGGACTTTAGATGTATGGGGATATGTGTTTTTGTGCTCTTGGAATAGGTGGCGACGCTAGGGTTTCACTTGTGAATTGTAGAATACATATGTTGTGTTTGTGGGGTCATGGATCTCCTATTTATAGTGTTTCGGAAATTATTACCGTTAGGGATCCCGACGGCCAGACTAGTCCGTACTGGGTACTGGACTTGTCCGGTGTGCTGTGTAAAGTCGGCATGAAATGTCCAACAAACTAGAAACCCTAAATTGTGGGAGGTATATCGGACTAGTCCGGTAGAAGTCCAGACTTGTCCGGTTCCCTGTGTATTGGAACATCAGACACTTTCTCAGACTAGTCCAGTCCACAAACGGACTTGTCCGGTGTGATGTGTTATTCAACATCAGAGAGTTTAACGGACTAGCCCGGTCATCAAACGGACTTGTACGGTGCACAGTGTACTGAGTTTACAGAAACATGAACGGACTAGTCCGGTCCACAAACGGACTAGTCTGATGCACTATGTAGTTAGGTTCCAAAAAGTTGATCGGACTAGTCTAGTCCATGAACGGACTAGTCCGGTGCACTGTGAAGTGAGACAACAGAGAGTTGAACGACCTAGTCCGGTCTATGAACGGACTAGTCTGGTGCTCAGTGATCTTAAAATTGATTTTAAGCCCTTACCCCTGTGCAAAGATTTGAGCTCTTGGGATGTGTCTCTCACACACATCCTATACAGTTAAGTCTACTTTGTGCTTCATTCATCAGTTGGGCTTTTCTCTTTCTTCATCACATCATTTTTTACTTTTTGAGTGCACCAAACTATCTTATTTGAGTTGACATGAATTCATCTCAACAAGTTCATTAGGATCTCAATTCATTTGTCATCAATCGTCCAAAACCCACAAGGGATTGCCTAGATGCACTTTCACTGTGCACTGTTTAAACAATGGATAACCTCATTTGCCATGTGCAGATGTGTTCAAGCCCGACCAAAAAGTTTGTTGCTCAAATTTCTCAGATCCTTCGCTGTTTGTTGCAGTTTACAGCTTAGGATGGTGAATGCTGAATTTCCTTGTACTGGCCGTGTCCAAACTTTGGTGACTGTCTCCAGGGAACTCGGGGCTTTGATCCAGAAGGATTCGAATTTGAAGACTGCCGGCCGACGGGGCAAGTCTTGGTGCAAGAGAAGTAGCAGGCTGTGGTCAGACAAAGAGGAGGACCGTGCTTGTAAGAACTTTCCAGGGAACATGTCCTCCCATTCAGCATTACAGAAAAAGCGATAGAGACGTACCAAGGTCGGTGTTGTTCTCTCGTTGCTCCAGGTGTAACGTCTTCCATGAAGTGGGATTTCCATCAGCTGACTTGTTGTCTAGTGCTCTTTGAAACGAACCCATCATACATCGATTTATGCTTTTGTTATTTTTGTCTGCGCAATCTTTGATAAGGTTGAAATCACCTAGACATAACCAGGGGGTTGGGGTCTGCGGCTGCTGGTTTGTCAGCTCCACCAATAACCTGCTCTTAGAAGCATCATCGGTGGGGCCATAAACCGCAGTGATGGTAGATGAAATATCTGACCAGGATGGTTTGATCTCCAAAGTTAAGCTGAATTCATTTGTGCGAACCTGCTGCACCATGTAGATGCTTGATTTCCAGGCCACGATGATTCCTCCTCGAGTGCCATCAGCTGGTAGATAAGTGAAGGAGCCAAGATGCAGGCCCACTATTTCAGGGCAGAGGGCAGCGTCAACCACGCCCAGCTTTGATTCTTGTAGGAAAACAATCTCTGGGTTGGCTGCACGCACCATTTCCTTCACTGCTTGCCTTCTTGCCGGGTAGTTTAAACTCCAAATATTCCAGGAGAGAATGGAGAGACTTTCACACATTTGGATAACCGCGAGCAACTTCGATAAACACTGACTGAAACATACTGACTTAACACAGAACCCACACATACCATGGATGGACCCAGGCAACCACTAACCCCAAACGGGCCTGCTCTTAGTCTTAGCCACTTTATCCATGAACTATACATTAAAAAACTAGTAATACTCTACATCTTGCTGGTACTAACATCTACCACACTCATCATTTAGGTAGCTGCTGGTGCTGCGCTCTCTGCAGCAGCCAGCACATCAGTTGCCACTTCTTCTTCAAGGTTTAGTGCCATCCTAATAGCAGCAATGGCGGCAGTAGGGAGAGGTCCCTTGTACATGTTCTGGTAGCGAGCCATGGCCTCATCCCCAACAGGCTCACCCTCTTTGGCGAGATCAAGTTTTTTGATGAGTACATGCATGGCCCACTGTGCCGTCAGAATGATAGTCTTGTTTGCCGCAATCCGAGCACTGGGGCGAGTGGGCTCTGCAGACACCGAACAGGTGTGCACCTTTGTCTCCACACTTGGAGGCGGTGTAGGGAGCAGAGGCAGGGCAGGGGCGGGAAACACTCCATTAGAAATTTGGCCTCCAGGTTGCTTGATTCATTCTGTTGTGTCACACCCCGCAGTCCATCTGCTGAAGTAGGCCCGCTATTGACCAGCAGAGATGCATGAGCTTGGTGGGTCGGCGAAGTCACCTGGGGAGGATCACTGGGCTTGAAGAGGCCCTGTATATCTAGGTCAGTCGGCCCATTGCCGGCTGCAGGGGGTGTCGAGATGGCCATGTGGGTCACTGGCTGCAAGGAGTCAAGTCCAGCACTTTGGTCATAATGATTTTTTGCAGCACCTTTGTGCTGCAGTGCTGGTCCTTTTGGCATTTGTGCTTGAAGGGTGTCTCCAGGGGATGCAGCAGGGATGGTCTTTAGAGGAGACGTCAAGTCAACCGGGTCCCGCTCATTCTCCAACGGACGCCCATGGCTGTGGGCCGAGGACATGGCCCATAGCGACGAGTGGGGGCTTAGAGCCCGGGCCAGCTGGACCGGCGGCTCCACGCTGCGGAGGTGATCTTTGAGAGGACCTTGGACATCAACCACCCGGATAGCCGGAGCGCGGTGCGGCACTCAGCTTTGCTTTGCAGTCTGGCAAGGCCGCCCACCTCCCCCGTAATATTGACCCCTCCTAGGAGGTGATCGGGAGCGGTAGCGTGTCAGGTGCAGGTCGAAGGCGGGGCGGCCCCTAGCGTTTATGTTGGACCGCCAAACGAAGGTTGGTGGCCGGCTATCATCATCATCGTGGTCTTCGTTGCGTCGTGGCCAGGTAGCTGGAGGGGGTCGACAGAGATTGACCGCCCTGTAGCTGGCCACAGCAGTGCGGTAACCGTCCCGGACTCCCCTGCTCAACGTGCATGGGTGGAAACAGGGCTGGTGATCGACAGAGTCTGAGCGATCCGGCGATGTTGGCACCCCACTCCTAGAGGAGGCTGAAGAGGGAGTATCAACAACAGAATAATAAAAAAGTGGTCAAGGTGGATCAAGATGTCAACCTGGTGGCCTTCGGGTGGCTGGATAAGGTCTTCAACAGCCGGAGGTCTGTCATCGTGGCCCGAGCATCCAACAAGCTCGGAAAAGAAGGTAACGGTGTTCGAGCGTGGGAGCAGATCAGGATTTTGCATACAAGCCACAAAATCGAGGATGTCAGCTCTGCCTGAGGAAGGAGTCTTCTACCATACGATCGAAGACGCATAGATCACAAAGGATCTGTCGCATGCCATCTGCAGTCCAGGCGTGAACTGGCAAGTGCTCGATGAAGATTGTTGCATGGTAGGGCCAGCTGATCGCTCTCGGAGGGTAGAGGTTCTATGAGACAATGTTGTAGTGCTCACTGGTGATCTAGACCACTGCAAGGCATAGTGCTCGCTCCCGCAGCTCTGGGAGCTTGAAGCGCACAAGCAGTTCTTCTGGGCTGAGCAGCGACAGCGAGGCATCGCGACACGGGATACCCACCTGGTAGAGGAGGGCGTCTGATGCCACCACAGGTCTGGTGCGGCGAGAGTGCCTGTCTGGCACAATATTGGCAGTGTGCAGATGCATCCTGTGCAAACATAGGCCGTTGCACCATCCACGACAAAAGAGGCATGGCCATCCCAAGGCCTGGAACGTGCACGTCCCAGAACAAAGATCCCAACACTTGGGGGGGAGGCACCATCTTCTTAGGTTGCAGAGGGGGAAAAGTCAAGCGACTTCGGATGTCAGGTTTTGGTAGGAGCAGGCGCGGGTGAATGGGGCGGCGACCACCAGGCCCCGGTGGGATGTGGAAATGGCATGCGAGATGGCCAAAGTCTAGGCAGCAGAAACACCTTGGTTGTTTCCCTGCAAAGGCAGATGGTATGGTCAGTGGCAAGGCAACCAAAGCACCTTCTTGTGAAGGCCAATTCAAGCTCGGAGGAGAGAGGCAGTTTCGCGCTCATTTCTAGAATTGACACATCTCGGGGTATGGAGCGACGTGCACGCCGTCTTGGAGGTATGACCTCCCAGCCCTCATCATGGGCTGAGGCGGAGAGGGGCGTGGCGGTCTGAGGTGACTGTACGAAGTCAATGCGATGGGCATGCTGGAGGGGGGAGGAAAGACCGTGCAGAATCAAGATCTTTGACTTTAAGCGACATAAATCCCGCTTGGCGCTGCTGTTGTCAGCAGGGGCGCCGCTCCACAAGATGGCACCATCACCGCTCGACAAGATGGCACCATCAGAGTGGTCGTGCGGTACGATTAGGCTAGCAGCAGGGGATGGCGCGGTCAAGAGTAGAGGTTTAGGTGCGCCGCATACATCAAGGCAATTAATTTCAAGGGTAGGGGCGCGTTGAGGTGACATCAGCAAGGGGGCGGGTGCAGAGCGAGCCGGAGTGGCCGACGACAAGGTGGGCGGCACCGGCGGGGCAACCAATGATGAGTGGGGATGGGTCCCCGTGCAGGAGTACCGTGGTGACAAGGCCATCACCACAAGTGAAAGCAGGGACGGGGAGCAATGCTGACCTTCTGCAACTTGAGATTTCTAATGGCCAGCCATGAAAACTTTATGCACGGGCGAGAAAGAAAGGTTTTCTCCATCCGAAGTACTCACTGCACCCAGGATAAAGGGGGGAAGGGAGAAGGCTCCATCATAAGCATCAGAGAGAAAGGGGGCACCGGAGAAAGGTTTCGGGGTGCGCAGGCATGAGAACGACGTGCAAGTAAAGCTTGCGGATGAGACATCAGCTGACGCAGATGAGAGCAAGGGCTCACCCAGCTGAGGGGTCGACAAAGGTGGAAGGCTGATGGGCGAGGAGTGGTCTCGGGAAGTCTCGGAGGGTGGGGGAACAGGGGAGGTTGGATCTTCCATGGAGGCGGCAGGAATGGCGACGGGATGGAGAGGCAGCAGAAAAGGAGAGCTAATGTGATGTCAGGCCAGGGATGGCACCGACGAGGAGTTTGCAGAGAGAGGGAAAGTGGGTGGACGCCGGGGCCAGAGTGGCCACCGGCAGTGGGCTTCCGCTGGATCGATGCTAGGGGAGCATCAGGGCAGCCGGGGAAAACAGTGGTTGGTTGGGCTTCCGCCGGCCGCGGGCAGCAGAGGTGGTGACGGTCAGCTCAAAAACGGTAGCATGAAAAACGGTAGGTTTGAGACCAAATTTTGCATGTTTTAACTCATCAGAGCAGGTTGCAAGTGTCTAACATTTGGTTCAACATGTGCAACAAATTTTGCATGAGTGTTATGAGATCTAGCTTGCATTCTTTCCTTTTTATATTGTTTAGCTAGTCTATCACAAAAATCAATAACATCACAATCTCTACCATAGTAGGTATAATGAAATTTAACTTTATGTTCATGTCTAGAAGATCAAGTAACACGTGTGTTAGCAACCAAATGAGACAACACCCATGCCAATCTAAAAACCACCTCTTTTTTGTTAAGGAACTGTTTGAATCAAACTACTTCCTAGCAACTTAACAACCTTAGGTGGACGTGCTTTAGAATGAGCATGAGAATCAAAGCTAAACCAGTTTTATAATTGCTAGTCTTTGAAGAATCCAACAAGTTTAGATTCTTATTTCTACTCCAAAACTGCTATAGCAATCCTATGAATGTCATTAATTGTTTTGGACAAGTCCAGGCAGTTTTCACATGATGCTTTTCATTTTTGATTGCAATTAGAACAACAATTAACTTCATGAGAATGTAAACCATTGTTCAAAGCATAAATCTCATCCCTAACATCATGTAATTTCTTAGTAAGACCATCACAGCTAGAGCAATGCAAATCAATTGTAGAACAGCTAGCGTCTTTTATGTTTTTATCATTAAGTGCAGCAAGCTTTCTATTTATTTTAATTTTAAGTTCAAGATTATCAGGTGTAGAGGTGTGCACACTTCTTAGAGAGGACAATTGTTCCTATATCAATTCATATTTATCCCTTTTTCTAAAGTACGGTAGTGGCATGAGAAATAGCATCACAAATTTCTTCGCAAGTGGGACATATCTCATCATTGTCACTATTAAATTTAGCTTCCTCCATTCTTGAACTTTAGTTGCTCATACATGAATATTCATTTTATAGGGGTGAGTATGTCGTCTCCGCGGGACGGTCCGCTTGGCGGGGGGGGTGGGGCGACACAGAGGGCGATCGCGCCACCTCCTCCGGCGGCCGCCGCTCTGGTCGTCCCCCCTCCTCCAGCCGCAACCTTCACCTCCACCCCCCCCCCCCCCCCCCCCCCGAAATCTATCTCTCAGGGCTAACCGCTCTGCTTCAGGTGGTGGCCGTCGAGGACAGGGCAGCCAACCCTAGCGGACGTCCTTCCAGTCGACTCTCTATCGTCCTCTGCTCCGAGCTCTCACACCGGCTGTCCCTCTCCCTGCTCTGCCGCCTCCCAGGCCTGGTACTCCTCCATGCCTTCCCGTTTCCAACTGTTGCCTTTGTCCCATGGTAGTCCAGATCCAGCGTCGCCCCTTGGTCCTTTGCCACCGGTGACAACCCTGCGCCCGGCGCACCACCCATCGCTGTCTTTTGCGCTGGTCGCCCCACCACTCACAATGTCCTCACTTGAGTTGTTTCATCCTCATCCTTCCACCTCACTGCTGCCCCCCTCGTCACCCTCACCACCACCTCCATCCCCTCCCATTTTGGACTCCACTCCTTAGGCTCTCCCCCCTCCACGGTCTGCGATGCCCTCTATCGCTGATGTCGGTACCCTGCGTACCGGGTACTCCATGATACCGCAAGAAGTGCAAAAGAGTCCGACCGTCAAGATTGAAAGCCTCCTCAGGCCCCACATCTCATTTTACACCGGACCCACATCCCTCATATGGGTAGCTCCGATGATTGACATGTGTAATGTAAATCCAGAGGTATTCCCTCAGCACAGGGGAGCTCCGCGATCAACACGTGTATAATGAATCCGGACCTAACCCCCAGCAGAGGGAAGCTCCGGAGTTGACACGTGTACAGCGGTGCCAGATCCACCTTCTCACAAAGGAAAGCTCCGAAGCTGCCACGTGTGGAGCCACCAGATCTTCATCAACGTATACACTGGCAGATCTCCTTCAGCACGAACATTCAAGTGACAATCAAAGCGACAGTTACAAGACTTGATTACATGTTGTTAATGATATATTAAAGACACACGATCAGAGCACCGTTAATAGAGATAACGCAGCCATTAAGTCATGTTATCGCACTATTAACCATGCTTAATACCCGTAGACAGTGTATTAAGCAATTTAATACACCAGGGCCACATGTCGAGTCAGGTGAACGATGTAATAGTCAGTCCTTGGACTATAAAAGGACAGGGCTGCACGATACAAAGGAGGGACAACAGGCTTAACCATAGACGATGCTCCCGTGTGACTCATAATAAAACACACACACATAATCCATGGAGTAGGGTATTACGCTCAGGCGGCCCGAACCACGTAAATCTTTGGTGTCACCATCTTGATCTTGATCTCTGCGTGCCCCAACCATAACAAGAACATCTGCGGGCCACACTTTAGTAGTACTGGGGGAAGTGTCGTTGCTACACTTTGACATTTGGCTCGCCAGGTAGGGGTGACTCCTGAGGTCTCAATATGGTGAATTCTGCTGCAGGATCATCCAACAGCAATCATGTTGAATAACCTGCGGGAGGTAATCCCTCCAACGCTCACCAGCCAGCCGGTGCCATTGTTCCAGCAGGCACTATGGCACCACAGCCACCATCTGTGTCGGCCAACAATGCTAGGCAACAAGATGGTGCATTTGGATCGATCACTGCATCGACGAACAACAACCCAGAGCACGCGCTCATTGCTACACGAGCTCTACTACAACATTCACCGCCTCTAGGAGCACCCCAGAGTGCTATGGAGCAACAGAGGGCTGATGTTAACCATCTAGCTGCAGCTGCAGCCGCTGGCATCAGCAATCAAGGTCCTCCCCCTTTCGGGGCGAGCACCATGACAACTACAGACCTTGTCAGGCCGACTTGGTCCACAAGTCTCGCAACAAAGAAGACATGTTGCATCCCAGCAGGTGACCTCGTTGCCTCCCAGGGCACGACGCACCCACACCATTACCAGGATTCTGACTCCTGACCTGCGGTCGGAACTGGATTGCCGTTACCAGCAGCAGGACGGTCGTGTCCATATCGAGCGTGCTCATGAGAGGTGAGAGGCTCGGGACAATCCTGCTCCTCAGGGAGTAGGAGGAGGCTGTTCTGCCTTGGCCATGCATTTGCGCATGGTTAGGTGGCTACAGAAGTTTCGGCCTCATTTGTCAGAAAAATTCGACGGGACTATCAACCCTGCCGAATTTATTCAAATTTACTCCACTGCCATACTGGCAGTGGGAGGTGATGAGGCTGTGATGGCCAATTACTTCCCGGTGGCTATAACTGGGACTGCAAGGTCCTAGTTCATGAGTCTTCCACCCGACTCCATTGATAGTTGGGCAGAGCTATGCGAGCAGTTCCTGCCAACTTCGGGAGTTCTTACACCCGGTGTGGCACTGAATTGGATCTGTTTGCTGTAAAGCAGACATCAGGAGACTCGTTGTGATCCTTCATCCAGCGATTTTTTTAGGTACGAAATACTATTCCTTCAATCTCGAGCTCTTCTATTATCATTGCATTCAGACAGGGTGTTCGAGATAAAAAGATGCTGGAGAAGCTGGCTATCAAAGAAGTCATTAATGTTGTGGAACTCTTCAGCCTAGCAGACAAATGCAATAGAGCTGCGGAGGGCCGTGAGATGCACTCCAAGCCAGCTCCGGAGGCCAACAAGAAGTCCTCCAAGACTAAAGTCACTACCTCCGGTAGTGGAAAAAAGAAAAAGAAGCCCAACAGCAAGAAGAAACCGTCGGCCGGCGCACCAGCCGCTACAGTGCTGCAGCTCCGGGTGGCCGGGGGCCACGCTCCGAGAAACGACCTCGTCCTTCCATGGAAGATGACAATATTTCAAAGGCGTGGTTTCCGATTCACAAGGGGGACAAACACAGCCTGGAAGAATGCGGGAGGTCTGGAACCTTGCCGAGCACTATAACAAGCGCCGAGAAGAAGCTCCTTTCCGTCAGTGAGAAGGAAAACAAAAAGTCAAAGAAGCTCCGGCTGAGGAGGAGCTAGGTATCCAGGATCCCAAGAAGGTCCTGAAAGCTGTTACAACACAGTCGACGACGACTCTGACGTTTCTGACAATGAGCGTCGGAAGACCCTAAACACAATCTATGGTGGTTCTTGGGACATCACCTCTCTCCGCATCCTCAAGACAATGCGGCGCTACATGGCCGTGACAGCTCCCACTGCTAAGGTAGAGCCTCATCGGAAGTTGATGGATACCCCCATCATTTTCGATGCTTCGGACTGCCCCCAAAACATGATCGGGGTTGGTCAACTCCCGCTGATGGTGTCACCCACCATTAACAATATTCAAAATCACCATGTAATGTTGGACAGAGGTTCAGGGCTAAACCTCATAAGCTTCGAAGCTTTTGTTAAGCTTCAGCTCTGGCCTTCAGACCTTCGCCCATCCCAACTTTTCTTTGTGGTAGGTCCGGGAACCATTACTCCTCCTAGTTCCATCACACTCCCAGTGACCTTTGGGACTCAGGAGAACTACAGAACTGAGAAATTGGTCTTCGACGTTACGCATATCAGTCTCCCGTTCAATGCCATTCTGGGTAGGCTAGCCTCGTACAAGTTCATGGCCGCATCCCATTATGGGTACTTAGTGTTGAAGATTCAACACCCACGGGCGTTCTCTGGATCCTCGGGGATTGCACCGCAGGAGTTACTGCTCTAGAAGAACTCTATGCGCTTACCACAGCACAAGAGGAAGCATCTACTAAGGAGCCATCTCTGAACCCTCCGAGCATTCTTCATAAAGGCACTACATCTGCACCTCGTGTGCATCCAAGCGGCGATGCCGACGTTCCCGTCAAAGTCGTCCAAATTGGTTCTGACGCTGCTCAGACTACCCGTATATCGGGAGGTCTGAACAACAAATAGGAACTCACGCTCATCACTTTCCTCCGGGCTAATGTCGATGTGTTTGCCTCGCAACCGTCACAAATGCCTGAGATCCCAAGGGAGGTGATTGAGCACAGTCTGAAGATTTACCCAGACGCACAGCCTGTACACCAGAAGCCCCAGAAGCAATCAATCGAGCGACAAAACTTCATCTTACAGGAAATCAAGAAGTTGCTCGAAGCTAGAATCATATGGGAAGTCTTCCATCCAAAATGGCTAGAAAACCCAGTCGTTGTACCCAAGGCCGGTGGGAAGCTTCGGATGTGTATCGACTACACCTTAAATGAGGCATGTCCAAAGGATCAATTTCCACTACCTAGAATAGATCAGATAGTGGACTCCACCTCCAGGTGTGAGCTATTGTGTTTCTTAGATGCATATTCTGGATATCATCAAATCCAAATGTCTCAGGAAGATGAAGACCATACTGCCTTCATAAGAGTAGATGGATTGTACTGTTATACTACCATGGCATTCGGTCTTAAAAATGATGCTTCAAAATTTGTGCGAGCTACGTACAAAACATTTGGAGAGCTAATTAGAGACTTTGTGGGGGTGTATGTCGACGACATCATTGTGAAGATAAAAAACAAGGAGTCACTCCTTGACAACTTACAAGCCGTCTTCGACAAGTTGCGCACCACGCGCACCAAGCTGAACCCGGACAAGTGTGTCTTCGGGGTTAGCTCCGGGAAGCTTCTGGGTTTCTTGGTGACTCACCGAGGAACTGAAGCAAACCCGGCGAAGATCAAGGCCATAGAAGATATGCGGCCCCCAGCCCGCATTAAGGATGTCTAGAAGTTAACTGGATGTCTAGCTGCGCTCAGTCGGTTTATGTCAAGACTAGCAGAATGGGCGCTACCCTTCTTCAAACTTCTGAGGAAGACCAGACCATTTCATTGGTCTGAAGAAGCAAAAAAAGGCATTTCAAGAGCTAAAACAGCTCCTCACCACACTATCGATATTGGTACCTCCAAATCCTGGTGAACATTTGCTGCTTTACATTTTGGCAACCATCGAAGTTGTTAGTATGGTCCTGGTTGCGGAAAGACTGGAGCCACATCCACTACAGGAGTCCAGACCCCTCCGGGAGGTTCCGGAATCACCTGAAGGAGTGTCTTGGTCCAAGCTCCCAAACACGAAACCTCAAAACAAAATGCTAAGAAATCAACCTCATTCGTCTGAGGAGGTTCACCTGGCTGACCGAAATGATTTGGATCCTTCCAGTGAGGTCCGGGTCGAACAAGAAGAAATTTTAGACCCTTCCAAGAGGATTCAAGAAACATAGCCTTAAGGTCAGGAACCCTCCAACAGGGTCCGGTTCAATGGAGAAGAAGCTTCAGGTCCTACCGAAAGGGTCCGGACCATCCAACGTTTCGTGTACTTCATCAGCGAAGTACTCCACGGTGCCAAGACAAAATACATTGAGGTGCATAAGCTGCTTTACGCAGTTCTTATTGCCTCAGGAAGCTTCATCACAACTTCCAAGCCTACAAAATATCAGTGGTAACTTCTTTCCCACTACGTGCTATTTTGCATAACCCTAAATCTACCAGGAACATTGCAAAGTGGGTAGCGGAACTGGCCGAATTTGATCTAGAATTCGTGTCACGACAAGCAATCAAAAGTCAAGCCTTGGCTGACTTCTTGGCAGAATGGACTCCCTCTCCATCAAACCTGGAGGCCACAATGAGCAGAAACCAGAACCCAAAGTTCTGGTATTCACCGAGCCTCACTGGACTCTCTATTTCGATGGCTCCGTACAAAAGCAAGGGGTCAGAGCAGGAATCCTTCTCCTGGCTCCAACTGGGGAGAAGGTCAAGTACATGGTTCACCTTGATTTCAAGGCAACCAACAACATGGCGGAGTATGATGCTCTTATCTACGGACTCAACTTGGTGAAGGGAGAGTCACAACTCATTATCAAAAAAGTTATAGGTGAATGCTCCCACAACAATTCTCAACTAGCTCCTTATCTCCTTGAAGTCGAGAGGCTTCAGAAGGACTTCGAAGTCCTGGATCTCCACCATGTTCAGCGTCTTCATAACGCTAAAGACGACAGACTCTCGACGAAAGCCTCAATCGGAGCTCAAGCTCCTGACAAGAATCTTCATCCGGAGGTTGTCAAAACCAACAGCTCAGTCTGCTGAACTGAGCGAAGGGGGTGAGACCAGCACCACAAAGCTGGCAGTCCCGGTGGCCCTGCAACCATGGCATCGACCAAGGGTCGTAGTTGCTGTCGGAAGCTCCGAGCAGCCCAGCACGCAAGACTCAGAAGCTCAAGTAAGCTCTGATGCATGTATCTCGGAGATCCGGAGCTACTTGAAAGACAATATCCTTCCTAAAGACAGTGTATCCGCTGACCGGATTGTCAGATTGGCTAAAAGATACACGTTGATAGAAGGGGATCTCTATCGGCGCGGTGCTAATGGCATCCTAATGCGTTGCATTGCAAGTGAAGAAGGTTGCGAGCTCCTCGCGGAAATCCATGGAGGTGAGTGTGGGAACCATGCGTCTTCTCGTACGCTAGTCGGTAAAGCCTTTCAGCATGGCTTTTGCTAGCCTATAGCACTCCAGGATGCGGTTGAGCTATTGAATAAATAAGAAGCGTGTCAGTTCCATGCAAAACAGATTCACACGGCGGCTCAATCACTACAAATGATACCTCCTACATGGCCATTCACTGTGTGGGGCATGAACATCTTGGGTCCTTTCCCAAAAGCTGTCGGAGGTTACAGGTTCCTGTATGTTGCCATCGACCAATTCACTAATGGGCCACAAGCAACTCCAGTTGTGACAATCAAAAAGCATTCAACAATCAAGTTCTTGAAGTCCATTATATGTAGATTTGGAGTTCCAAACAAAGTCATAACTGACAACGAAACTCAATTAACAAGTGCTGCATTCCAAGAATATTGCGAAGACCTTAGCATTCAACTCAGCTACGCCTCAGTAGCTCATCCAGCAAGCAATGGCCAAGCCGAGAGAGCAAATGAAGAAATCTTAAAAGGACTCAAGAAGCGCACATATGAGCACCTGAAAAAGCATGAAGCCAACTAGATTGAGGAACTTCCGTCCACACTGTGGGCGAACAAGACAACTCCAAATTGGTGAACCAAAGAAACTCTATTCTTCCTGGTGTACGGAGCTGAAGCAGTCCTTCCTCCAGAGATCACCTTGGGGTCCCTCTGGGTCTGGACCATCGATGAAGCCACGCAGGACCTGCTCTGGCGTGAAGGCCTTGACCTCGTCGATGAGGGAAGGTGCCAAGCAGCTGTTCAGAATGCATGTTATTGCCAAGCGCTCCGGCGCTATCATCAAAGGCACGTGCGCAACCGACAGCTCAAGGAAGGCAATCTGGTGCTTCAGAGTATACTAATTCGTGAAGGAATGAACAAACTCTCCCCCAGCTGGGAAGGTCTATTCCGAGTGATCAAAGTATCCCATCCCGGATGCGCTCGCTTGGCAACTAAGGATGGGATTCCGCTCCCTAATCCTTGGAACATCAAACACCTTTGTAAGTTTTACGCTTAGGATCACGAAGGTGAGTCTGTAATTACACATGATGTATGTTATAGAGTCTATAAACAGATAGGGGTAGGTCCTCCGGGAGAACATCCGGACCCCTCTGGGAGGGTCCGAGAAGTTCAAGTACACTTCATATAGTCACTGCAATAAAAGTATAACTACCCACCCTGGGTTAGTACAAGATGTATAGCGCACTTAGCATGGTCACGCACCCTAAGTGTGTCCTTGTCTCCCCTGTAATCCAGACCTATAATGAAAGACATTGTTGTGTAAAAACAGACTCCACGTGCATTTATTTTTTATACAAGGCTCGATCTATCAATTTATTGTTTGTAACCTTCTTGTCTATAATGAAGTTGTGAAATTCTTCTTGAGTTTTTACCTAAGTTATTCATATGCATTGCAAGTTATATTGTTGATCTTTTTGGGTCTTAACATGTTGTATAGTCTATTTGCCTGAATGCCAAGCCAACATAGATCCGGAGTGAGCTATTGACTTAGCCTGGTCCTGCACCCTAAGTATGCCACTCTACCTACACTCCTGTAGGCCTTAGTAGGGTGAGTACTAGAAAAACATAAGAGTCCGAAAGGGTTATATAAATATACTTGTTACTGTATTGAGTTACTTCAGAATAAAACTCAAGTAAGAACAATAAGTCACAAACAGTTTATAGACAAGGGATGAATTTTACTTTTCATTGTATTTAATGTGCAGGAAAAACATAAATTCAAAGCGATGATGGTTGACGTCGGAGCTACTAAGTTTCAACAACCCCTAGGGGGCCTAAATTCAACTATTCATGTGGCGAAATCAGGAGCTACCAAGCTTCGATCGTCAACGTTTGTATGTTGATACTGGGTTACTGTCGGAGCTACCAAGCTTCGCCAATCCCAGGGGGTTGCCGTCGATGCCTCAGAATTGAAGACTTCGGACCTAGAAAAGCGTTCAAGTTATCAATATACCGTCAAAACCTTTGGTACATGTACACACTTCAATTGCACAGATGTACCAGGGGGCCAACAAGACAGAGCACATTATATTGAAGACAAAAAAATGAAGTTCATGGCAAAATGGATTTCATTAATTTGAAGCATTGGATTACAAAATTGGGATTACAATAGAAGGCAAAAGGAAGATGTCCTAGTTACTGGAGGATCTAAATTCTGCAGGAGAATGTGGTGACTTTCTGGGCAACCTCTTGGACGCTGGCCTTGGCGGCGTCTTCCTCTTCGCCAATGGGACCTTCAAGCACTGGGTCCAGGGAGAATTGGAGGTCTCGGCTTACGTAACAAGTTAGCACAAATTCTGCAACTTTAGTAGTCAAAGACTTCCACTCTGTCTCGAGCTAGTCCGCAATAACATCGCCATTGCATCGAGTTTGCCACCAGCACCGTTGAGGGCCACCAGAGCTCGGTCCAAGTCCAGCTCCGGGTTGTCCAGACGTACGGAACTGAAGCCTAGTGGTGTCAGTGCATCGTTGGCCCGCCCCAAGAAGTCCCACACTTGAATGGACTCCGTCTCTTTCAAGATCCGCAGCTCCTCCAGTGACTTCCGGGCGGGCGAAAGCTCCGAACCTTCCCAACCAAGGCGCTTGACCAATTTAGCATGTTGTTGCATACTCTCAGCAACTTGCTTCTCACGGTCGGTCAACTCCGTCTCCCGGAGGTGGATGCGGTTCCGCCTTTCTGCCAAGTCCTTCAACTTGCCTTTCACCTTCCCTTCCCTGGTGGCAACGTTAGCCTCTCTTTTCGAGAGCTTCTGCCCAGTTTCCAGTACTCCTCTTTCTCTTCTTTGCTCCATAGATCCAGCTTTTTGCTGCGATCTGCCAAATTCTGTTCACCCAGAGTCAACTTGTAGGTCACATCCGCTTCCCTCTTCACAACATCCTCCTGCTTCTCAAGGAGCTTGTCCTCCCTCACCTCCAGGTCCGCCTGGCGCTTCAGGAGAACCTCATTCATTTCATTGAGGTTTTCGTGAAGCTCATCACGCATCTCCTTGGCTTGCTCAAGGATTTCCTTGAAGTTAGCATCAAGCGCCCGGATGGCGGTTTCGTTCTCCTCAAGCATTTTATCTAAGTACTCTAACCGGACCTTCTCCCTCTTTATCCACTCCTTCTGATCAGCTAGCCTCTTCTGGGCAGGCCCGGTCTCAAAATGGAGTTTGTTACGCCAACGGCTCAAGGTGTTGCGCTCCTCCTCCACGTCTTTGCTCTCATGATCGAAGGGGAGTTGGACTTGTCAGAGACTAGAGCAGGCATTGTCTATGGACAACGATAGAGGGATAGGATCCAGACCTGCTGGGACCATCTCTGCAGGCTCCAGAGGATTATCCATTACAAAAATAGGGTCCCACTCTACAAGAGAGGACCCTTGAGCTTCTACGGCATCAGGGCCGCTTTCCGGGAGTCCTTCAGCAGCAACATAAGAGGAACCCACCGGAGGAACTCTTACCTCCGGAGCAGAAGTTGAAGATGCTACCTCCGAGCTTTTAGTTATTGGCTGTGAGGGTGGAGACCCATTGATACTTCCTCGTGCTGCTCTGGCTCTGGCCCAAGTACCTTCAGGATAGCTACTTTCGGGGCAGCGGTCGGGGCTTCATCTGGCGCCCCTGCCACAGCCAGCTTAGACACCGGCGCGCTAGTCACTTCCGGTCCAACGACCAGAACTTCGAGCATTTCCGGCTTAGCCGTCGGATCTTTAACATCTTCTGGCCCAAGGGTTGGACCTTCAACCATATCTGGCTCAATGGTCGGGGCTTCAATTACCTGTGGCTCAGCGGCCAGGGCTTCGACGACTTCCGGCTCAAAGGCCAGAACATCTGGCATTGCTAGTGCTGGAGCATCAGTCTCTGCCACCGTCGCTAGGGGTACATCTTCGACTTCTCCCCTGTGGTCCGGCGCTACCACAGGAGCTTTGGGCGAGGACTCCGAATCCAAGTCCACGACAGCCAGCGCCGGAGCTGTCGCAACTTCTACCACCACTTGAGGAGGAGGCTCGGTGCATGAAGCCGAAGCTTTGGCAGATACTGCCCCGATCACTGCGACAGGCACCGAAGTCCCTTACCCCTTCTTCGACACCATAGAAATAAAAGGAAGAGAATATTAAAGACACTTCAAAAATAATACTAGCATTTTAAGGTTATAAATCAATGCTTACCTAGGGATGCTACCACCCCAGTCGCCTCGGAACCTCTTCTTTTGAGGCCCGGAGCCAGAGCCGACGAAGTCTGGTGAGACAACGGCTTCGGATCTGAGTTGAGGGCCACTTGCAGCAGCCGGAATCCTCTCGGCTGGAACTTCTATTGGCCGAGAAGAACTCCTGGACCTGGAGCTTTTAGCCAGCACTGAGGCTGGGGTTGACTGCCCGGAGTTGGCACCTCTTGAAGACGCTAGCGTCGGAGAAGGTGCAGTCACAGAGGACCAACCCCGCCAAGGAGAAGGAGCCATCGTAGAAGGACCAGCCCTGACGGACCTCCCGTCAACGTGCTTCAGCTTCCTCTTCCAGCTGGAGGAATCGACTGGCTCCTTGCCCTATCCTTTGTCTGTGTCTTCAACCCTCCGGCTTGGGGCAGAGGCAGGCCCTGCCACGGAAGCTCCGGGGATCACCACCCTGGAGGTCGGACGCCTTTCAACATAACCATGGTCGTCAAGCGCCGACATCTTCCTTCGGAGCTCCCTGCTGAACTGCACCTCCATATTCAGGGGGAGGAAAGCTGTCGGTGGAACAAAGTCATCGCCGTCGACGTTTATCCCATTCTGAAATTTCCTGAGATGAAGCCTCAAAGCTTCGGCATCCAAGTTGGATTTTAGACCAGTATCAATTCGGTCGTCATCCATCACACTGTTGAGGGCCCACGCGAGCTTCTCTCTCTTCCCCAGCGGAGCCCATATGTTGACCAGGAAGTTGCATCAGACCATCTGAGGAGTCACTCCATCCTCCACGCATTCGCGGATTCTGGTCAAGACGGGGTTGAAGGCATCTGACAGCACCAGAACTACACTCCAAGCGTCGGTGTCAACGTTGTGGAGGCCTTCGGGCAGTTTCAACTTCTCGTGCTCCTCCACTGCAATGATGACCCAGTCTTTCTTCCAGTCGTCCCATTTGTCGGAAGGAAATGACTACAAGTATTCGAAGGGGCAGTTCTTGTGCTTCACGAAATAGTAGAAGACAAGAAGCTCAGTCCCCTTGCCGGTGGTGTGTATGGTGAAGAAAGTCCAAAATAGCTCAATGCGGGGGGGGGGGGGGGGGGGGCACCCACCCACATCTTGCAAAAGTGGACGAAAGTTCCCATAGAAGAAGAGAATGGGGGCCAAGGTGATACAGCTGGAGACCATAAAAGTCTAGCAACATCAAAAGAAAGGTAGAAAAAGGTCGGGTCAATCCCACTATGGCGTACGCCGAGAAGTACACCATGTTGCCATTGCGCTCCTTCTTGAACGAGAGCTCGCCGGCGCAGATCAGGTTGTTGAAGGAGTCACTGGACCATCCCATGTAGGTCCGGACCTTCATCAAATCATCACTTGCTCATGAGGCGGCTCTTGGGAAGACCCAACTCCATTGCGGCAAAGTGGAGCGATTGAAGAGAAAGCAAGGCGAAGTTTGGAGGCTCAGAGCGCAAGTTTGATCGAAAGCATAAAGAGCCCTCAAACCGCGCACACTTTCCTTATTAAGTAAGCCTCTGCGAGCTTGGATGGAAACCTCCACAAGAGTGGGGTCACATTTCAAATATCTACCCCATCCATGATGAATGGGCTCGAGGCCACCTCGACGAAGAGATCGAGGTTATTACCGAGGTGAATGTTGACGGGTGTTATATACCAATTTCATATGTCAATTTAACTCAATTATGTGAAGGATTTGTCATTTCTTGCACACATCACCTTTCTATCTAACCCAATTCCACTTGGACTTAGAGAAATATGGGTATGCAGCATTTTATGCAGGAAATGAAGAAATATAGAGGGACCAATCCTATAAAATATCATCCCAGCCAATCAGGCGACGACACGTGGCATCCCATGGATCAAATGGCCCACAAACAGAAGTATCCGAGGAGATCCAATGGTTTATCACCTAGATACATCAAGAGGGCCCACCTGGCAGCCACCTGGAGGAAGCACTCAACGTTTGGAGTGCTGACCAGGTCGGCCGAACCAGGGGTTCGGCCGACCCTTTCCTGGCGCCAAACGCGGTCAAACGACGCGTGTTGGCTCCTCCTTGCTTGAAGGAGTCAATGATGACTGATTCGCGTGCTTTTGGTGGCGGGAACCGACCTCAACACTAGTATAAATAGGACCCCCTACCCCTCACTTCAACACACACCACTTGAGCTTCATCTCTATTGTATACACTATCATCCATAGTCCTAGAGGAGTTAGGTTGTAGAGAGGAGAGTCTCTAGTCCCAAGTCCAAGTTGGGAAAGGAGTAAGGAGTCTCTCTCTTCCCAATCCTACATTGGGAAACGTATGGCTCATGTATTCTCTCTTGTATTTGTGACTTTATGCATAATAAAGATAGTATCTTTAGTCTCTACGTATACATATACTTGGGCAAAGCGTTTCTTGTTTTATTGTGGAGTCCATGTATGTGGAAGATATAACTTCCATGACTGTTTCATCATGAACATATCTCATTATCATAGAACCTATAGACCCCCACTATAGTCTAGTTAATTATAACATAACTAGGTTAGTATGGATAATTATGTTGTATATCAACATTGGTTCAATGATGATTCAATTCATTGCCTTCGGATGGATTGTGCCTAGGCTCTTAAGGTAATTACATAATATGCTAGCATGGTGCTAGGATATCTAAGTAGCATTGGATGTCTTGTAGACCCACGAATTGAAGAGGTAGGCAGTAGGTGGTGACAGCCCTATCTGTCCTTTGTAATCCTCCACGTTCGGCTATGCCACAGGCTCTTGGCGGGAGCCGCCCTAGTATTTCTTGGGGTAAGCCCGTGCCCGATGTGTTGAACCACATAGCATAAATATTCACTATGGATCTAGCTTATGGATAATTAGATTAGGCTATGTATATGTACAATAGAGCATAGTAGGAGTACCTCCATAACTCTCATCCTTAACTAACCTCTAGGATCCTCTTATCCCCCATAGACTTGAAAGATTTTGTGTGTGTCACACTACCTCCACTATTATTTTATCCATCCTTACTAGATTCTTACCTAGACCTCTCTACCCTTTCCACTCAATGATTGTTATATCTCTTCACTGCCTTCCTTTGGGTTCAAATAAATGACACCCTTGAGAATACTCTTAAGGGGAAATGCTACAATGATATCTCCGTGCGCCGGCGGAATTCACTCTATGATCCAATAGAACCATTAACAAGCATTTCTGACACATCAGTTGGAGATGTTTAGTTAATGGTGCATAAGAAATACCAACAAGCATTTCTGGCGCCGTTGCCGGGGATGATTTGTTAGTATATCTTAGGAGCCATCAACAAGCCTTTCTGGCGCCATTGCCGCAGAAGGCAAATAGATATATAACATAACTAAGTGAGTAGGATAGAACCCTGGGTAGGACTGTAGTAGGATAACCATTATTTGTTTTCGCATCTATTTTAAATGTGAAAACAGCGTAGTGTACGTCTTGTTTCCGCCTGCCGGAGAACTTTGTTTAACATCCCGAATCTCTTCTAAGAGACCGACCCCGTGTCGTTACTCCTCAGAATATTCAAGCGGCAAAGCAAGTCAGCATTTTTGCACCCACAATCCAAACGTCAATGGCTCATAAGACCCTTCATGAGTTCTCAGCTCCCTCTGCTAACAATATGCCTATTGGGCCCACTATTAACACGGAAGATGTGAACTTCGAGATAAAAACTGGCCTTATCACTATGGTGCAAGCCAAGCCATTATGTGGGAAGGCTAACGAGGATGCAAGTGCTCACCTGCAACAATTCCTTGAGATCTACAGAACTTTTAAGATCAAGGATGTGTCTCCGGATGCGGTCCGTCTGAGATTGTTTCCGTTCTCTCTTCTTGGGAGAGCGAAACAGTGGTTCTACGCAAACCGAAGTGCTGTAGACACTTGGGAGAAGTGTTCTACGGCATTCCTCGCCAAATTCTTCCCATTGGAAAAACCAATGCCCCACATGGAAGGATTTCCAGCTTTCAGCAAGAGCTCAAGGAATCTATTCCCGAGGCATGGGAAAGGCTTCAGGATACATCCTAGCCAGCCCCTACCATGGGATGGATGACTAGATCCTTATTCAGAATTTGTATAACGGGCTGATCCCATCAGCTCGTGACCATTTGGACGCTACTGCTGGAGGAGCCTTCTTCTCATTGATGGTGCCAATAGCTAAAGATCTTGTTGAGAAGATGGTTTCCAACATGGGATGGAACGATGAGCGTCTCCATAACCGACAGCGAGGCATGCACACCTTGGAGGAGGTGGACATGATTGCTGCAAAATTGGACCTCCTAATGAAGAAAATAGATGGACAAGCCAGTGGTGAAGTGTCTGGCAATGCCTATGCCCTAGATTCTCACATCACATTTGAAGTATTTGGCAACACGGGTCATATGGGCAATGATTGCCCAGAAACTCGTGAGGATGCCCTATACCTCACCCACAATGGAAATTGAAACAACAATAATGGCTATCGTCCAGGAGGTCAAGGGTGGGGTCAACAACGCCCATTCTTTCAAGGAGGGTACAACAACAATCAGCCCAACTTGAGAGAACTTGCCACTAGACAGCTCAAGATCAACGATGCCCTATCCAACAAGTTGTCAACTAATGACAAGACCCTGGAAAACATCAATGCCAAGATTGAAGGACTATCCTCAGCATTCAGGAATCAACTAAGCTTCAACAAGATGTTGGAGACTCAGTTGGCACAACTTGCTGCAGTTGTCCCTCCATTGGAAAACAACAGAATTTTGGGGCAGCCAGAAGCCCACTGGAGAATGTCAATGCAGTGGTTACGAGAGGAGGAAAAACCATGCGTGACCCACCATATCCCACACAAGAAAATAGGACAACCTGGCCTTAGAAGGAGGATGTCCCAAGTGAACTACTTGGTGAGAGAATGACCAAACACTTTGAAGACAACAACTTATTGCCATTCCCTCACTGACAAAGAAAGCCAACGGTGGATGAGCAATTCAACCGTTTTGTTGAGATCATCCAAAAGATCCACATCAATGTGCCCTTGATTTATATGATGCAAGTACCCACTTATGCTTGCTATCTCAAGGACATATTGAACAACAAACGGCCATTGCCCACCACTGAGGTCGTCAAGCTTATGAAAGACTGCAGTGCAGCAATCCTCAATAGGCTTCCTGAAAAGAAGGACCATGGGCGTCCTACCATTTCATGCTCAATTGGGGCTCATCACTTTGACAAGGCACTTTGTGATCTGGGAGCAAGTGTTAGTGTGATGCCCAAGGTTGTGTTCGACCAGTTGAACTTCACAAAACTGACTCCAACACCAATGCAGCTACAACTGGTTGACTCTTCAGTTCGTTATCCAACGGGTATTGCTGAAGACGTCCCAGTGAAGATCCGGAACTACTTCATACCCGTGGATTTTGTGGTGCTAGACATGGACACTGAGAAAGATACACCACAAATTCTTGGGCGTCCATTCCCAAGCACTGCAAAAGCTTGCATAGATGTCGGCGCTGGAGAAATCCACTTCCATATCAATGACAAGGAGGAAAAATTTAACTTTCAGCCAAGATTAGAGCAATGCTCCATGATTCGAATCAAGTATGGGCCAAATGATAAACACATCAGAGAGGTCGAAGTCACACCTCCAAAAGTGGACTCACTCATTGCATTCATGAGAAGATTAATCTACGAGGAGAATCCGCCATTTTGACCACGCCAATATAAAAAGGCGACGGAATCATCTGGACCTTCCCGAAGGCCCAAGTCCACCAAATCGGCAAAGAAGGAATGGCAGAAGAAGCAAGACAAGCCGTCTGAGCCCATCCATCCGGGGCCGGATGTGAAATAAGATGGGGGAATGTCCATCTCAACGGACGGTGGTGAGACCTACGCCAATAGGTCAAATTGGTAGTTATCCCACTTTATTTTTCTTTCTTTCTTTTTCCACCCCATTTGGATTTTTCCCATTGCATATTTGATTTTTCCTAGCAAGCTGAGAATCTTATATTCTCAACTATCATTTTTCTTTCTTTCTTTTCAAAAGAAAATATTTATTGGATTTGAAAAAAGGTCTTTAATTGAAAAACAATTTTTCTGAGTTGCACATGTGGCATTTCACCAACGTGCTAACTTTATAGCCGTTGGGGAGCCACATGCCAAAAGGGGAACCATGGGGGCCACCTGTCAGGTCGGCCGAACCACCTGGTCGGCCGAACAGGGAGTGGAGCCAAATTGGCTTCCCTTCCTCCAATGGCTATATTTTGAACCCCAAGTGACCTTTGGAGGATGCACCCTATAAATTGTGGCTGTGAGGAGCACTTCTCTTCACACACCACATCGTTTAACACCTCCCCAAGTCACTCTCTAGCTCACCTTGTTTTTCTTGCTCTTCATTGCAACACTCTTGCTCAAATCCATCCCCACGAAGATTTTCTTTTGTTTGCATTTGCATTTTACACTCGAGCTTTCAAGAGGGGAAAATTCATTATGAGTTTTGTTTTCCAAACATCTCTTCTTTTTGGATTTTTCTCGCCTTGTTTTGTTCTTGCTTGTTGAACTCAAAAAGACATGAAGAGGTTGTTTGGAAAGAGGAAGGAGGTTGCAAGCTCAAGCACAGGTGAAGGTTCTAGTGCACGCCTCTCTTCCATGGGTACAAGCCCAAGGAGGAGAAGTGTGTCTGAGGACACTTCCATGGAAGAGAGAAGCAACCCACACCAACTTCTTCATGACAACGACCTCGACATATGAGGCGAAGTTGAAGATCAAGCATACAGGCTTCTCCAAGATCGTGAGTTCCGCCACACCAAGACTTACGATCCACATTTGATCTCCAAAATAGGTATGGACTCCGAATTTCTTTCCATTTGGCATGCAAATGGATTTGATGACTTTGCACACATAGAGGAGAAATGTTCACGCCTTCTCACTATTCAATTCCCTTGCACGCTAAGAATAGGATTTGATGGTATTACTTTTAGATTATTTCAAAAAGAATAAAACATCCTATGGAAAGAATTAGGTAGCATCCTAGGCTTCCATAAACGGTATTTGCTAGAGTTAGACAATTTGCCTAAGTTTAACAAACAAAGTTTTTGGCATGAGCTAACTAGTGTGGTCACATGTAGGGTCCTAGGAATAGCCACATCCAAAACCCTACCTTACGCTTCATGCATAGATGGGTGGCTATGACTATGTTCCCTAGGAGAGATGTTAGGGTTGTGCGAGATGATGAATTGAAAATTTTGTTTGCCATGACTAAAAAGATAAAAGTTGCTCCAGTCAAATCCATGATGACACAATGGTTAGATTACATTTCAAAATCTGGACCAATTGAATGCACTTCATTGATTACTCATATTGCTGATAGGGTAGGAGCACTTAAATAATCTTCATTTGAATATATTGAAACTGAAACAGAATTAATTGATGAAGACTATTTAGTGCAAGGACATACCCTTAAGAATGATCATGATGGCTCCTTGATATTTTTCTATCCCGGCTTGGTCAATGAAATTCGATTACCTAACCCAAATTTTCATGTGTACAAATGTCGGAGGCTAACCATTAATCTTCTTCCCCTTGAGGAAGCAAGAAGAAGTAATGTCTCTGGCAGGGTAACAAGGAATCGTGCAAGGGATGCAGCCACATGCATGCCACCCATAATATCTCTGGTCCATGAATACCAAGAGGAAGAGAACCCAACGGGTTATGAGCCCAGATAGACTCAACCTTCGACGTATGAGACTGGGGGATCATCTTGGCAAGAATGGTAAAGGGATCCACCCTTATCCACTTCAATCTCTAGCAGCTTGCCCCCAACATCCATGACAGAACGTCATTCCTTTTCGTCAAGAAGTTATCATGACTATAGACAAGGAATGACGGACGTCACTAGATGTATGGGAGAACTTGAAGTGAGAACGGGTGACATCTACAGCACACTCCAGGAGCATGTTCAAGGTACCTGTGACGCCCGGTTCTGAAAAATGAACCAAGCTAACGTATATGTGTGCCCAGGATGTTCATCACACATACACAAGTGCAATCACAAAAGAGTATACAGAAAATTACCACAGAACAAGATTAATTAACCAAATTTTATTACACAAACCAGATTATCCTCGAATACAAGCTCCAATGAATATTAATGACAAGTTCAACTAATGCAGCGGAAATAAACTAATTAAGCAAACTAAGCAACTATGCAGCATAAGCGACAGGGTATGTATGCACAGCTCCAATCAACACCACAGGCAAAGCTGATGGTAGACACAGCCTAGAACTCCGCATTATCGCCATTAAACTCACAATCCTGACCTGCAACTGTTGGGGTGGGGGATTGCAAGAGTGAGTACATGTCGTACTCAGCAAGTGTGGAAAGTATGACATGTGGCTGATTCAAATGACGACAATAATAATGGCAAATTGCTGAAAAGTACAGTAAAACATTTGAAAAGCATTATTATATATATTATATGTGTGAAGTAAACCCATCATAATCATAAGTAATACCATAATACCAGTCTGAATTCACTACCATCATCAATAATTCCAGATTTCACCATCGTCAATAACCATATTCAATACCAGAAATTAATCCATATCCATCCATAACCATTGCCAAACCATAACCATCCCAAATTCCAATTTCCCTCTAATCATGGAAGTTGTCCAGGTGCTCATAACCGGGAGCACGGCTATCATGATAGTTTTATTTAACTCTGCAGAGTTTGTACCTCTTTACCCACGTGTTTGTGATTTCATCACCCGTCGGCGACTAAAGAACCTCCCTTATGCCAATTACACTTCCTTTGGTGTATGGCCAAGAGATCACAAAATAGCCTTTACAAAGGGATTACTAGCCTATTCAGACCCCACTGAGGTTTCACCGGAGGTGATGCCTCCAACTGAGCACATCTTCAACCAAGGGCCCCCTCTTGAGCCATTCGGACCCCAGGGTAGTCCCACCAATCATCAACAAACCCAATCCGACTACCCCTTCCCCGAGCATCCACAATGGTCCAAACAGCACTAGCAAAGCCCTAATTAATCAGCTACGCCGCACCCATACTTGGCCTCGTGGTGGCACTGTAGTCCTGGCTTATTCTCGCATGAACCGGTCCTTAGATCTAAAGCAAGCAAACCACCATAACATCCAACCCATCCACATACCAGGCTTGCTTAGATCACCCATTACAATACCATATTAACCAGTTCATGTTATCCATAATCTCATCCATGCATAAATAAATTGATTGGTATAGTTGTTTTCCATCCCAGTTGATTAAGCGAAGCAAAAAGTAAAAAGCCTTCTCGACTCTCTACCATAAATTCCAGGTGACAAGGGTGGTCAAACAAATCTAGTAAACTTCCTACCATAGGATTCCCATCAATTTGACACAAGCATGCAGTTTTGCAAACAAAACATTTATTTTAAAACAGGATCAATATGCTTCAAGGACACTTGCCTTGCTCTTGCTGTTGATTAGGGTCAAAGCCTTCAAACTCCTGGTGCTGTAGATCCTCCGCGGCACTTTCTAGCGCAAATCCGTCTAATCCAAACAATAACATACAAGACAAGAAACACAATCAAAGAGTGCACAAATATTACTCAATATGACATGACATGCATGATTGATGCAAATGCAAGGTAGAACTTGTTACTTGATCGCTTTTAATGATAACTAACTAGTTCTAATAGCTTTTAACAAGTTTATACAGGTTTGGAGTTGATTAGATCAAATTTTAGAATTAATTCAACACAATTTAACCAGAAAGATCGGACTAGTCCGCTAGCGACCGGAAAAGTCCGCACTTGACGAGATCGGCAGATTAGGGTTTTCTAGATCGACGAAAATTCAGAGATTAGGGGTTGAATTCACGTAAGGAAAAGAGAATAGGAGTTATAACAGGTGTTTAGAACTCCAATGAATCAAGAAACTTGGAGGTAGCACTTGGATCTTGATGATCTAGGGTTGGTGATGAACTTGGAGAAGAATTGGTGGTGAAGGACGAAACTTGGTGGAGATCTCTATCCTTCTTCGTTTTCTCCTCTTCTTCTTCTTGCTTGGGATCTTCTCCTCCCTCCTTGATGATGGATCCCCATGAACTAGGGTTTGGGTGGGTGTAAAAGTGGCAAATAGATGTCAAACCAAGGGGTAGGGCTGTTTATATAGAGGTGGAGGCTAGGGTTAGATGGATTTCGAGTTTTGGGATGAGTAGAGGCCGGTTTAGAGTCCCACATGGGCTCTAAAAGAGTTAGGCACAACGTACCTAGGCCCACTTAGCGTGAAACCCAAGAAACAAGTCGTAAAACAAAAGATCAACTCGGAGTCGCGAAATATCGGACAAGTCCGGAAAGGACCGGACTAGTCCGAAGTCGTCCAGAGAGAAAATCGACAAGTCTGGCCAAAAATCGGACAAGTCCGAATTTGAACAGAGAGGAAAAATGGACAAGTCCGCTGGAACACCGGACTAGTCCGGAAAAGTCCAGGGACTTAGCAAATTTTCAAGGATCATGGAATATCGGACTAGTCCGCACAAAATCGGACAAGTCCAAAAGTTTCCAGGGGCAGAATCGGACTAGTCCGCAGCAAAAACGGACAAGTCCGTTTTTAGTCAGAGAGAAATCGGACTAGTCCTCAGTAAAATCGGACTGGTCCGCACTTTCCTGCATTTTAAGTGCGGTTTTGCTCCAAATCAATTTTAAATGCTCCAAATCAATTTTAAACTAGTTAATCTTGTTGTGGGTTAATGTTAATCATGTATATGAGTGCATGTAGGGCATGATGCATGAAAATTAGGGTGTTACAAACCTACCCCCCTTAAAATGAATCTCGCCCTCGAGATTCGACGCGGAAGAGAAGAGATAGGGAAATTCCTTCTTGAGATCATCCTCCAATTCCCACGTCGCTTCTTTTTCGGTGTGGTGCTTCCATTGAACTTTACACCATCTAATGACCTTGTTCCTTGTGACCCTCTCCTTAGTTTCCAAGACTTTGACCAGTTGCTCGGCATACGTCAAATCTTTCTCTAGTTCCAATTCTTCCATTGGCACTTGTTCTTCCGGTACTCTCAAACACTTCTTGAGCTGGGAAACATGAAAGACATCATGTACATCCGAAAGACGAGCTGGCATCTGCAACTTATACGCTACTTCTCCTCTTTTGTCCAAAATCTTGAATGGTCCAATATAGCGAGGTGCAAGCTTCCCTCTTATGTGAAACCTCTTATGACCTATCATTGGTGACACCTTGAGGTAAACAAAATCTCCTATTTCAAAGGCTAATTTCCTTCTCGTATTATGCGCATAGCCTTTTTGCCTTGATTGGGCAGCCCTCAAGTTTTCACGAATTATTTGGACATGCTTTTCGGCTTCTTGCAACACATCCGGACCAAATACTTGAGTTTCTCTTGCCTCATTCCAGAATAAAGGTGTCCTACACTTCCTTCCATAAAGTGATTCATATGGTGACATCTTCAAACTTGCTTGGTAACTATTGTTGTTTGAAAATTCCACGTATGGCAAGCTTTTGTCCCAACTTTTCCCATGCTTTAAAGCACAAGCTCTTAACATGTCCTCCAAAATCTGATTGGTCCTCTCGGTTTGTCCATCCGTTTGAGGATGATATGCTGAACTAAAATTCAACCTCGTTCCCAAAGCTTCATGCAATTTTTGCCAAAATCTGGAGGTAATTTGAGAGCCACTATCCGAGTATCTTCTTAGGCACTCCATGTCGACACACAATATGCTCCATGTATATTTCGGCCAATCGTGCAGCAGTATATTTGGTCTTCACAGGGACAAAATGAGCCGACTTGGTTAAGCGATCCACAATTACCCAGATTGAGTCATACCCGGACTGAGTACGTGGTAACCCAACTATGAAGTCCATACCAATTTCTTCCCACTTCCATTCCGGAATCTTTAATGGTTGTAATAGTCCAGCTGGCCTTTGATGTTCCGCCTTGACTCGTTGACACACATCACACAATGCCACATATTCAGCTATGTCCTTTTTCATGCTATCCATCCAATAGCAAGCCTTCAAGTCCTTGTACATCTTCGTACATCCAGGGTGAATCGAGTAAGGCAAGTCATGTGCCTCCTTTAATATTGTCTCCCGAATATGTTTTACATTAGGCACAACGATTCTCTTTCCAAGCCATAAGGTACCATATTCGTCTTCATCAAATCTGAATTCTCTCCCTTCCTCAGTCCTTTCCTTGATTTCCTTGATCTCTTCATCTGCGGTTTGGGCCTCTCGAATTTCTTTCTCCAAGGTTTGGTTTAACTCCATCATCTACGTCTCATTTGCAAACCCGAGGTTCAACCGTTCAAACTCCTTACATAACTCGAATGGTAACTCTCGAACTAAGAGTCGATGACTTACTCCCTTTCTACTCGAAGCATCAGCCACTACATTGGCCTTTCCCGGATGATAGTTGATCCCCAAATCATAATCTTTGATGAGCTCCAACCATCTTCATTGCCTCAAGTTCAGATCCTTTTGTGTGAAAATATACTTCAAACTCTTATGATCCCTGTAAATTTCACACCTATGTCCAAGAATATAGTGTCTCCAAATCTTCAATGCATGTACCACGGCTGCAAGTTCTAAATCATGTGTTGGGTAATTCTGCTCATGTTTCTTCAATTGTCTTGACGCATAGGCGACCACTTGACCTTCTTGCATAAGCACGCATCCGAGTCCTTTTCTTGATGCGTCACAATAAATATCAAAACCCTTGCTTACATCCGGCAATACCAAAACTGGGGCTGTTGTTAACCTCTTCTTCAACTCCTCAAAACTGTTTTGACAAGCTTCAGTCCATTGGAACGCCTTTCCCTTCATTAGCAATTCCGTCATAGGCTTGGCTATTTTGGAGAAGTCCTTGATGAATCGACGGTAATATCCAGCCATTCCAAGAAAACTCCTTATTTCCTTGACGTTCTGTGGCGGTTCCCACTTAAGCACATCTCTCACCTTCCCTGGGTCAACTGATACTCCTCCTCCGGAAATAATGTGGCCTAAGAAAGAAACTTCCCGTAACCAGAATTGACATTTACTGAACTTGGCATACAATTGGTGTTCTCGTAGCTTCTGCAATGTAAGCCCCAAGTGTTCCTTATGTTCCTTCTCATTCTTCGAGTAGATCATAATATCATCAATAAACACCACAACGAACTTATCCAAGTACTCCATGAAGACCTTATTCATGAGGTACATAAAGTAGGCAGGCGCATTTGTCAATCCAAAAGACATCACGGTGTACTCATAAGATCCATACCGTGTCCTAAAAGCTGTCTTGGGTATGTCCGATGGTCTAATCTTCATTTGAAAGTATCCCGACCTCAAATCAATCTTAGAGAAGACACAAGCACCCTTCATCTGATCAAACAAGTCTTCTATGCGGGGCAAGGTGTACTTGTTCTTGATTGTTACCTCGTTGAGAGCTCGGTAATCCACGCACATCCTTTGGGATCCATCCTTCTTGTCCACAAATAGAACGGGGGCTCCCCACTGTGAAGAGCTTGGGCGAATAAAACCCTTCTCTAATTGCTCTTGAATTTGCTTCTTGAGCTCCGCTAATTCCATAGGAGGCATCCTATACGGCCTCTTAGCTATAGGTGCAGTTCCAGGTATTAAATCAATAACGAACTCAATGTCTCGATCAGGCGGCATACCTGGCAACTCATCTGGAAACACATCCAAAAATTCACACACTACCGGAATCTCCTCAGTTGCGGCACCGTTCACATGATTCAGCTCTAATTGCTTCGGTGCGGTTTGAGATGCTTCAAATTCTACGGTGATCCCTTCCTCATTAGTCAACTTCACCATCTTTGTGGCACACTCAATAACTCCATTGTGGTTCCTCAACCATTCCATACCAAGTATAATGTCCAATCCTTGAGAATCCAAAACTATAAGGTTGGCGGAGAAGTCTACCCCCCTTATTCTAAGGCTTACATTTGGACATACTATATTTGTCCTCATCTCTCCTCCAGGAGACTTAACCAACAGAGTAAACTTCATATGAGAGATAGGCAAATTATACTTGGCAACATACTTCGATGCAATGAATGAATGCGATGCTCCAGAATCAAATAACATAGTCGCGGGGTTGGAGTTGGCGAGAAACATATCAATGACCACATCATCCGCTTGTTGAGCATCCTCCGTAGAGACATGGTTCACGTTGCCACGAGCAAAATTCTGCTGTCCACGGCTTCCTTGTGGTTGTCCTCCATTAGGTCTTGGGTTTTTCCTCGGTGCATTGCTTCCTTGACCAAGGCCCGACTTAGGACATTGATGCACAAAGTGTCCAGCTTCTCCACAAGTATAACACTTCTTAACTCCACCTGAATTATTGGGACGAGCTTGGTTTTGAACATTGGCTCCAGGAAAATCAGCACGAGGTGCATAAGGCATTGGAGGCCTAGGTGCTTGCATGACAGGGCGTTGCTGCACGAACTGAGTTGGGCGTGGAGCATAACCAGGGCGCTGAGCAGGAATAGAGGATCTGTAATGAGGCGCATTGGGTGGTGCAAGGCGAGGGCGCACATTACTTCCTTGTTGCTATCCTTGATACGGCGCCTTCCTCTTGATTTCTTGCTCCATCTCACGGATCTTGTTCTCAACCACAATTGCTTTGTCCACAAGTTTCTGAAAATTGACATAATCACAATTGAGTAATTGCACTTGGATCTCATTGTTCAAGCCCCTCATGAACAAGTATTGTTTCCGGCTGTCCCGACTAACATCCTCAGGCGCATACCTTGAGAGTTGAGTGAATTTATTGAGATATTCACTCACGCTTGATCTTCCTTGCCTTAAATTCTCAAATTCTTGCCTCTTCAAGATCATAACTCCCTCGGGCACATAATGAGAACAAAAATTCTCCTTGAATTCGGCCCAAGTGATTCTTTCTTGGTTCTCATGAGCATTGCAATAAGCATCCCACCAATCCACAGCTGCTGCAACTAGTTGATGAGAAGCAAATAGCACCTTCTCCCAGTCACTGCATTCGACAATAGCTAGCTTCTTCTCCACGGACTTGAGCCAATCATCCGCATCCATAGGGTTTGCGGCTTGAGCAAAGGTTGGCGGCCTAGTCCTCATAAACTCTCCCAATCGGTTATGAGGAGGCGGGGGTGGCAGTGGAGGCATGTGGGGTTGATTGTTGATATTGACAGCCTACAGTTGTCCCATAGTCTGTATCATGGTCTGCATGAGCTGGTTTTGCATGGCCAATAGCTGCTTGATGTTGATACCTCCCTGAGTAGATCCTTGCCCATTGTTGTTCTGAGGCACTCCATTGTTCTCCTCCTCATCATTGCCGTCCCTCTGGTTGCGAGTCCTCACCATCTGAAGAAAAGCAATAGGTAAGAATTAGAGAACGTCCCCAACTATATGCATCAAGGGATATGAAGCTAACCAACTAGCTAGCCTACATGGACATGGCGATGCTAAAGCATCCCAAAATCCTCTATTAAGCACACAAGCAAACAATATATATAGCAAACAGCACTCCAAGGAAAAACACATTGATTCATGAGTGCTCCTATGTGCTCTAAAGTGTCCATTCTATCTGGGCTGCATCCTACAGTCAACCTGTGGCTCTGATACCAATCTGTGACGCCCGATTCCAAAAAATGAACCAAGCTAACGTATATGTGTGTCCAGGATGTTCATCACACATACACGAGTGCAATCACAAAAGAGTATACAGAAAATTACCACAGAACAAGATTAATTAACCAAATTTTATTACACAAACCAGATTATCCTCGAATACAAGCTCCAATGAATATTAATGACAAGTTCAACTAATGCAGCGGAAATAAACTAATTATGCAAACTAAGCAACTATGCAGCATAAGCGACAGGGTATGTATGCGCAGCTCCAATCAACACCACAGGCAAAGCTAACGGTAGACACAGCCTAGAACTCCGCATTATCGCCATTAAACTCACAATCCTGACCTGCAACTGTTGGGGTGGGGGATTGCAAGAGTGAGTACATGTTGTACTCAGCAAGTGTGGAAAGTATGACATGTGGCTGATTCAAATGACGACAATAATAATGGCAAAGTGCTGAAAAGTACAGTAAAACATTTGAAAAGCATTATTATATATATTATATGTGTGAAGTAAACCCATCATAATCATAAGTAATACCATAATACCAGTCTGAATTGACTACCATCATCAATAATTCCAGATTTCACCATCATCAATAACCATATTCAATACCAGAAATTAATCCATAACCATCCATAACCATTGCCAAACCATAACCATCCCAAAATCCAATTTCCCTCTAATCATGGAAGTTGTCCAGGTGCTCATAACCGGGAGCACGGCTATCATGATAGTTTTATTTAACTCTGCAGAGTTTGTACCTCTTTACCCACGTGTTTATGATTTCATCACCCGTCGGCGACTAAAGAACCTCCCTTATGCCAATTACACTTCCTTTGGTGTATGGCCAAGAGATCACAAAATAGCCTTTACAAAGGGATTACTAGCCTATTCAGACCCCACTGAGGTTTCACCGGTGGCGATGCCTCCAACTGAGCACATCTTCAACCAAGGGCCCCCTCTTGAGCCATTCGGATCCTAGGGTAGTCCCACCAATCATCAACAAACCCAATCCGACTACCCCTTCCTCGAGCATCCACAATGGTCGAAACAGCACTAGCAAAGCCCTAATTAATAAGCTACGCCGCACCCATACTTGGCCTCGTGGTGGCACTGTAGTCCTGGCTTATTCTCGCATGAACCGGTCCTTAGATCTAAAGCAAGCAAACCACCATAACATCCAACCCATCCACATACCAGGCTTGCTTAGATCACCCATTACAATACCATATTAACCAGTTCATGTTATCCATAATCTCATCCATGCATAAATAAATTGATTGGTATAGTTGTTTTCCATCCCAGTTGATTAAGCGAAGCAAAAAGTAAAAAGCCTTCCCGACTCTCTACCATAAATTCCAGGTGACAAGGGTGGTCAAACAAATCTAGTAAACTTCCTACCATAGGATTCCCATCAATTTGACACAAGCATGCAGTTTTGCAAACAAAACATTTATTTTAAAACAGGATCAATATGCTTCAAGGACACTTGCCTTGCTCTTGCTATTGATTAGGGTCAAAGCCTTCAAACTCCTGGTGCTGTAGATCCTTCGCGGCACTTTCTAGCGCAAATCCGTCTAATCCACACAATAACATACAAGACAAGAAACACAATCAAAGAGTGCACAAATATTACTCAATATGACATGACATGCATGATTGATGCAAATGCAAGGTAGAACTTGTTACTTGATCGCTTTTAATGATAACTAACTAGTTCTAATAGCTTTTAACAAGTTTATACAGGTTTGGAGTTGATTAGATCAAATTTTAGAATTAATTCAACACAATTTAACCAGAAAGATCGGACTAGTCCGCTAGGGACCAGACAAGTCCGCACTTGACGAGATTGGCGGATTAGGGTTTTCTAGATCGACGTAAATTCGGAGATTAGGGGTTGAATTCACGTAAGGAAAAGAGAATAGGAGTTATACCAGGTGTTTAGAACTCCAATGAATCAAGAAACTTGGAGGTAGCACTTGGATCTTGATGATCTAGGGTTGGTGATGAACTTGGAGAAGAATTGGTGGTGAAGGACGAAACTTGGTGGAGATCTCTATCCTTCTTCGTTTCCTCCTCTTCTTCTTCTTGCATGGGATCTTCTCCTCCCTCCTTGATGATGGATCCCCACGAACTAGGGTTTGGGTGGGTGGAAAAGTGGCAAATAGATGTCAAACCAAGGGGTGGGGCTGTTTATATAGAGGTGGAGGCTAGGGTTAGATGGATTTCGAGTTTTGGGATGAGTAGAGGCCGGTTTAGAGTCCCACATGGGCTCTACAAGAGTTAGGCACGACGTACCTAGGCCAACTTAACGTGAAACCCAAGAAACAAGTCGTAAAACAAAAGATCAACTCGGAGTCGCGAAATATCGGACAAGTCCGGAAAGGACCGGACTAGTCCGAAGTCGTCCAGAGAGAAAATCGGACAAGTCTGGCCAAAAATCGGACAAGTCCGAATTTGAACAGAGAGGAAAAACGGACAAGTCCGCTGGAACACCGGACTAGTCCGAAAAAGTCCAGGGACTTAGCAAATTTTCAAGGATTCATGGAATATCAGACTAGTCCGCACAAAATCGGACAAGTCCGAAAGTTTCCAGGGGCAGAATCGGACTAGTCCGCAGCAAAAACGGACAAGTCCGTTTTTAGTCAGAGAGAAATCGGACTAGTCCTCAGTAAAATCGGACTAGTCCGCTCTTTCCTGCGTTTTACATGCGGTTTTGCTCCAAATCAATTTTAAATGCTCCGAATCAATTTTAAACTCGTTCCTCTTGTTGTGGGTTAATGTTAATCATGTATATGAGTGCATGTAGGGCATGATGCATGAAAATTAGGGTGTTACAGTACCCACGATTGGCAACAACACATGGATGCTCAATTCACCAACTTCAACACGGCGCTACAACAACAACAACAACAACAAGCCGATCTTGCAGCGTACTTCCGTCATCAAGGGTTCAACCCTTATCACTGAGATAGTTGAATAACAAGCTTGGGGGAGGACCCCCACTTGAGGTAACATATATCACATGCCTTGCATATTTATTTTCCATCCATCCATCATCCACCTTGCATTTAAAAAAAATAGGTTAGATTTGCTTTCATCAAATAAAGATGTGCGGTAAGAATGATTTAGAATTCACATAGATGAAATGATGAACAGTTGCTCTGTTTTATTTTCCTGAGTCTCTAGTTTACAACTTGCTACTCTCTAAATATTGCTTTCATTGGTTTGAAATACTTTTACCTTAATTTTGAAGTTGTGGGTAGCAAAAGCTTAATCTAATTCTAGGTTGTTGCAAGATTAGAATTAGTAATAGGACTGCTAGTCCTAGTTTGAAAGTAAAACTTAGATTTCCGAAGAAATTCTAAAAAGATTTAAGTTTCCCTCAATTGATTGGAAATACCTACCAAAGCCATATGATGTTCATACATAGAAAAAACCTTATGCATATGCTATTTGCTTTCACATTGAGCCTAGTAAAACTAGTATAGACCTATGTGAGAAATCATTCAACTCTTTTTGAATTCAAGACTCCACTTGCACATTCTATACTTCTACACTAGAAGTAAGCAAAACATCCATCATATCCATCATACGACAACAAAAAGAGAAACTCTATGTTATTCATGTTTAGCACTCTCTTCAAAATTCATTGCAAAGAAATGGAGTAGAAGACATGGCTACAAAAAGAAAATGAAAAAAAAGAAGGCATAATTACATCATAAGCATGAGGAAAAAAGAGAAAAAAGAGAAAAGAAAAGTAGCCATGTTTCATCCCTGCAAAAGAAAGAGACATTATACCAAAAAGGAGTTATCTCAAGTATCTACATCCATTTCCACTCCATAACACATGCACTAGTCTTGAATCAAAAAGTTTTGATTTGAATTCTCCTAAGGCTTACTCTTTTGACTTAGCAATATACGTGATGCAAATATGCCTACTTACTTTCCTTACCAAGCTCCACATACAAGCCATATTCAATGAGTATGAATAGTAGAGGCACAATGCTTTGGTGAGGAAATATTTCCACTATCCACAAGGGAGTGACTAAGAGAATCAAATTGAGGTACTTACACTGCAAGGATTCCGGTTTATCGAAACGAAAAAAATTCGTCGCAATAGGTCGTTTTTCGTCGCAATAGGTCGCTGTTGCAACGAAAAAGAGTGTGGCGATAGTTTTTACGAATCGTCGTAATAATTCCCGCGGCAATAGGTTATTTGCGACGACTTGGCATCTGTGGCGAATAGTATGGTATTGCAACGATTTTACATCGGTGGCAATTAGGACGCTATTGCAACGGTTTCATGTATTACGACGATTCAACGTATCGCAACGAATTGTACGGTATTGCAATGGGTTCATGATCGTGGCAAATAGTTGGGTATTGCAACAATTTCATATTCATGGCAAATAGTATGTGGTTACAACGATTTAGCGTATTGCGACGATTTAACGTATTGCAACAAACAACACCGTATTGCAACGATTTCACATTCATGGTAATTTTATGTGGTTGCAACGATTTCACAAGCGTGGCAATAGTACGGTATTGTAACGATTTCCCATTCGTGGCAAATAGTATGTTATTGCAACGGTTTAGCGTATTGCGACGATTTAACGTATTGCAACGAATAGCATTGTATTGCAATAATTTCGCAAGTGTGGCAATAGTACGGTATTGTAATGATTTCACATTCGTGGCAAATAGTATGTTATTGCAACTGTTTACCGTATTGCGGCGATTTAACATATTACACGAATAGCATTATATTGCAACGATTTCGCGTTCGTGGTAATAGTACGTGATTGCAACAATTTTCACATTCGTGGTAATAGTACGTGATTGCAACGATTTTCACATTCATGGCAAATACTACAATATTGCAACGATTTTCACAGCCGTGGCAAATAGTGACATATTGCAACGATTTCACATCCGTGGCAAATAGTATGATACTGTGACGGTTTAACGTTCATGGCAAATAGTAGGTTAGTGCAACGAGTCAACAAACGTGGCAAATAGTACCGTATTGCAATGATTTCATATCTGTGGGAACTAGTCTGGTACTGCAATGATTTCGTATCCGTGGCGAATAGTTGGGTATTGCAACGAGTCCACGAACGTGGCGAATAGTACCGTATTGCAACGATTTCAGATCCATTGGAACTAGTATGGTACCGCAACGATTTTGCATACATGGCGAATAGTTTGGTATTGCAATGATTTCTTATTTGCCGCAATAGTGTTTTAATGCAACTTTTTTGAGTCGTTGCCAAATGTTTATACTGCAACGTTTTGTCATTCCATTGCCACGTTTTATCATCCGTATTGGCAATAGCTTCCTATTGCAACAATTTATCATTCTTGACAAGAAATTCGTAATGCCAAGTTTTATAATTAGCGGCAGTAGAACCCAAATGCACCAGGTTTGAAAATTAGTGGCAACAGAATCACGAGTTTAAAAATAAACATCCATCAATTTTACAACACGCATAACAACACTCAAGGATTACTTAAGCGACATGTTTGCATGCTAAGAGTTTTCCTAAGCTGACCAGGACAAATTGTTGGAGCAGGTGGATTTTGGCGGTTCCTTATTTGTTGGACCTTCTGTGGAGTGGTCGCCATCATCATTTTGTGCATTTCAGCCAATGAGGCACGCATGTCCTGCATTTCCTTAGCTGTCTGTTCACGATCAGCTGCTATCTGACCTTGTAAGTTCTAGACTTCAACAATTAACTCTTCATTCTTCTGGTTTATGCAGTCCATCTGGGTGTTTAAGCTATCATTTCTTCCTTCCAAGTCCTGCACTATTCATTGAGGCCTGCATTTCTAACTTCTAAGTTTTGAACTTGGTCGTTGAGGTGGTCAGACATCTGGATATGCATACGTTCATGTTCGGGACCAGTTGGGTTAGCTATATAACCACGCCCCCAAACCTGTGATCCTGCACAACCGATTGAGCATCTATAACAACACTGGAAGATGTGGTTTCTCTCCTCATTTGGAATTGGGCCTCCCTCCTCAGCTTCCATGTCGTCCACTTGGGCACGTGCCTGGATCTATATACGAAACGAAAACTCACAGGTAATTTGCAAATATTTATTTAATTGGGGATTGTTTGAAGTGCTACTCACATGTACAGCTTCTGCCAGCTTGTTTGTCCAATTACCGTTCAACAAATGGTTTGCCTCCCACAGTTGTATGTCATCGAGTTCTTCTCCGATCTCTGGATCTCACTACATAAATACAAGTAAACTTCAACATGTCGGTATACATATTGTTTGCAGCGCGAAGTAAAAGCATGATTTATTTTTCATACCTTCTCGTAACTAAGTTGGGCATAGGATTTGGAGCCAAGCAAGTGACACGCCTTTTATCTTCTTCGATTTTTAGAATTGGTCCTGCTTATTGACTGCAATAATTTAAGAATTAAATCCACGAATGAAAGTAAATGAAATATTTTTTGTATGATGCGAAGCTATTAAAAAGTTAGCTGACCTTGAATCGCTCAGACACAAAATATTCTATTAGGTGCAACCACTCGGGCGTCGTTATGTCAGCAGGCTGTTTTCGTATACGTTCTTCATTGGTAGAATAACTCTTATAGGTGGCATGCAAAGTCAAGTGCCACCCCTTGTAGCGCTCACCAACAATTTTCAAAATTTTTCTTGCGCTCTCCGGTGTGTCCTCCATGTTCCAGGAATCCTATACATTGTATAACAAGTTGCTGTAAATGTACAGGATGGAGATTGCAAGAAAAAAAATACTTGTGTGGGGGTGTGACAACACTAACCAGAATGTCTCGTACTATATCTCTCTTGTTACTATGGCCAACCTCTGCCCACTTCATTGCACCGATGAGGGATGCATGTCTTTTTGTAAACATAACCACATCATCGACAAAGTGCCGCTGATTAATACCAACCGCAGCACCCAACCTAGCGGAGAACTAAGTTGGTAGCTTCACAAGCTCTGTTCTACTAACTTGGGATGCATAGCATATTCTGGAAACCTTAAGTCCTTTAGCCACACTTCTTCCAAGCATCCTTCCTTCTGTTACATTGATTCAAACGGTAAACGATTAAAGCAAATAACCGCCTGAAAAAGTTTAGTATCATGTACAAATAATGTGAAGAAAAGAAAAGTTTGATATTCATACCATCTTCAGGACGAGTGAGGCAAATATGAGCGTGGGAGGACCGCGTCGTGCCAGCACCACTTTGTTCTGTAGTACTCCCTCCTGGTTTATATTATTTGTCGCCCACAAATGAATTAAAAATGAACTACTACAATAGTTAGGACTGTCCTAACGACACCTATTTTGATGGGGGGGTTACATTATTGACTTCTTTGTTGCTGTTCATACCCTAAAATGAGCCATCAGGTACACATGTCAGTGGCGGTACGCACTCGTAGTACTGCAGAGGATTTTCAGTCCATGAGCGAAGCAGGCAAGACTGTGAGGGGGCATGCAGCTGGCAACGCTAGACTAGACAAAGATAGGGTTCGCCGGTTCGGTCTGACTGACATCAGCCGGAGCGCGTCTCGAAGACAATTATTAGTTGCAGGGCAAGTAATGAACGCCAGCTGTAGCAGGTGGCGAATGCAAGACAGATAAGGCAGGCAGCTTGCGGGATTGAAATCCTGCACAGTACTGCACCTGCATTAGCTGCCACTGACATGTGGGCCCATGAGACATCGGGTCTACTTGTCAGTGGCGGCTACTGCAGGTGCAGTACTGCAAAGTGCCAGCTTGCGACACTCAACAAAGCGAGGGTTCGGTCTCGCCGAAACTCTCGAGGAGGATTGGTGGCAGGGCGAGTAATGGCTAGGGATTTACGAGCGGCGGGGTAATTGTTGCACGCGAAGGATGGGACGTGGCGATGGACGAGGGAGACGCATCGGGGAGGACACTGAAGTGACCAGCAGCAGGGCGTGGGCGTGGGCGCTGGTGCCGGCCGGAGTGGTCGGCGGCAAGAGAGCACAGTGTGGAGGCATAAAAAAATAACTCCATCATCACACAGGCCGATGAACTGTTAACTATAAAGACTAAGTACTAATAAGAAAGTTGAATCGCAAGGCATGCTAAAACAATTAGTAGAGCTTAGGAAAGAATGCAAATGATCATGATACACCCATCATCAATATATCTAAAGGACAGAACGTAGTCTCTCAAAATGCTCCAAATTCAATGCCAAAGGAGTAGAGTAAAAAACTAACATGCTCTGCAAAAACAAATGGCACAGTAGAGAGGCAGGTAGTAATGTGATGTGATATGGGTAGTTGGAAGCTACTACCGAGGATAGAGTTGGAGTGGGACATTTTTTAACCTCCAAAAGTAAAATTACGCTGGGGCGGAAGGAGTATTTCTGGTTTGTATATCTATACCTCCTGTTGGTTCATGCATCGTAGTAGTACCAGGGAGTGAAGAACCTCGGGGTTCCTGAACATCATGTGCTGCAATATTCTATGCGTACCATGCAAACGATTTAATGTTGTCTAAATTTGTTTAATTTTGATAGTAAACACATTTATAGTTATACCTGGTGCTTGTTGGCCACCATGAATGCTTGTAGACGACATCACGGTTTGATGTCTTGTTCCTAATGTAAAGAGCATTGTAAGTTGTCACTCCAAATAACAGTGATAACGTCAGATTACATGACCGACGTAGATTTCGGATCGGACGGTGTGCTTTCTATAAACTGCAGTGTTTGTTACTAACGGAGGAATTAGAAAAGAAAGAATAGAAAAAAATGTACGATCTGAGAAAGCCACAATAAAGAAAAATGTGAAAACCATGGGAACTAAAAATCTTAGGAATACAAATTTGTAAAACAGGAATGAGAGTACAACATTTGGAGTGGTTGACCAGATAACCCGTGCGTCATTTACTTCTAAATTCAGAAATTACATACTAGTACCTCTGGTTTTTAGTATTTGTCGTTCCCGGCCAGGAATTGAACTAGAAATACACTACAGTAATAAGCTGTCGGAGCAACATTTATTTAGGGACAGATGTAGTGTTTATGTGTGTGTGTGTATATATATGTATATATATATATATATAAATATATATATATATATATATATATATATATATACACACACACATAACTAAATTCGTGAAACAAAAGACCACATTTCTTCTTTGTTAATTTATTTAATCTTCGTATATCAGGATGGATCGTGTAGAACTAAACTAGGCCAAAACTGCATGGATCGTGTACAACCAAGCCAATATAGCTCTATAAAAAGACGGCATGGATCGTGTAATTTACCTAGCACAAAACTGGGGTCCGGGATGCGATGTTGCAAGGAAGTTTCGGCGATGAAGAGGTTCGGTAGAGCCCGTCAAACTTGGTCGCCCAGAGTTGTACCCAGGAGTCAACACCACCAAGAGCTTCGATGCGTCACTGCGAGATCCATGGGGGAAAAATTGTAAAAACCGTGGGAAATGAAAACACAGGAATTTCTTAGGAATACATGTATGGAACACAGGATAGAGAGACAACACATTTTGGAGTACTGCGAGATCACCGGAAGGGCGGGCAGCGGTGTGTCGGGAATGGAGGCCAGTGTTTCCATTTATACTCATCGTGGCTGAAATAGGGTTACAATAATAGGCGGGACTGAAATTGGAGGCGCAGGTAGTGAAAATTGAATTGTCAAAATCTCAAATGTGGCGCGCCAAGTAGAACGAAAAAATTCTCGCGGGAGTGGAGAATTTGATGCAAGTCGTGCCCTTGTGCACGCATCCAATCGTGATTAATTACTCTCATGTCACGTCGATTCCTGCACATGGCTGGTGCGTGTAGCTAGAGGGGTAGACTTCATCTTAGGACAACTTGGTCGCTTCTTAATTCATCTTTGTTGCCATGCATGGAGATCAAAATCAAAAAGCAGTCATCTGCTAGCTAGTGCGACATTCCAAAAAAATACGGAAAAAAATATGAATATCCAAATGTATATGTATGTGCTAATGCAAACGATATGCAAATACAGTCAAGTGCACGAAACGATGGTAAACAATCAGCATTTTGTAACATTAATCACAATGAAACGATAACATGTAGTATATACAACTACATACTAAAAATACATTTTCTCATGCGCCGACTACAAATGAAAAAATTGAGTGAAAGAACAAAAAAGAGGAGAAACGCAGCCTCAACCACGATCTTAATGGAGTTTCAACCAAGAGTCATTGATTGTCGCAACACAACGAATTTTTGGCTAGACATTGAACAACATTTATCTCGCCCCTTTTTCAGAAAGGAGATGTTTTTCGATACTGCATAAGACGCATTGTTCATGAACAGAAAAGACATTTATCATCAAAATAGAAACAACACATATTACAAACAAGAACTACGAAAGCAAATAGAAGACAAGAAAAAGAAAAACTACAAATACTACTCCATGCGTACTCCGCGCTTATGTGTCATCATCTAATTGGTTGAAGTTAAATCAGGTATTATGTTAGGTAAATGAAAGGGCCAATAAAATCATGACACTCAAGTAGGAGCACGCATGGAAGCACTGAATGGGAGTATACAAGCCGTGTCCGGGCCCATCGCGTGTCAAATTAAAAATTTCTCCTTTTATCGAAAAATAGCTCCTTTAACGACGGCAAATTTCGGTACATGGGCTCATGCGTACATGGGGACGAACACCAAGCGTTCCAGTGCAGTTTCGGCCCAGGAATACAAAGTGACTCAGAGTAGTTTCAGCCCACGAATAACAAGCGGCCCAGCGCAATGTTGGGCCTACTCTGATAGCTTCACGTACCATTGTCATTGCTGCCTCCCCGCCGGACTCCTCGATTTACAACGGCCTCTCTCCCGATTGCACGAAACGCGCCTGGAGGAGCGTCCGCCGGTCGCCACGCTCTTGGAGGAGCATCCGCCAGCCTCCACGCTCTTGGAGGAGCATCCGCCAGCCGCCATGCTCTTAGATGAGCATCCGTCGTCCACCGGCGTGGAGGAGCATCTACCGGCCGCCGCACTTGGAGGAGCAACAGTGCTAGGTACAATTGCTCACATAATGTTATTGTAGTTCAATCCTCTTACGGATACGGTGATTGAATTGTAGGAAGCAATGTCAGAAGATAAGACATGGATGGGAAAAGACAGGCGTACGAAGGAGTGGCAGGATGGAATGAAGTCATTTTTAAATTTAGCATTCCAGGGCACTCGTGAAGAGGAAACTAAGCCTTGTCCTTGCACGAAATGTCGTAATGTTTGCCACGGGAGACGCAAGGAAGTTCATCTTCACTTGCTTCGTAATGGGATGTCATTTGATTATACTTGTTGGGTACACCATGGAGAAAAACGAGTTGAGAAAAAAAATTGCTGAGCAATCAGCAAATAATGAGGATATAATTTCTTATGATGCTAATATGGAAAATATGTTGTCCAACCTTCTTAGAGGCACTGGTGATCATGGTGGTACTTCAGCAGGTGTTGATGATCCAGAAAACGCTATAAACCAGTAGGAGCCAACTGGGTGTGCAAAGGCATTCTATGACTTACTAAATGATGCCAAAAAGGAGTGGTATCCAGGTTGTGAGGAGGTGAACCAATTATCCTTCATTGTCAGGTTGTACTAGATAAAGTGTTTAACTGGTTTGAGCAAAAAAGCGTGTGAGTTCATCCTCGAGCTATTCTCATATGTGCTTCCAGAGGGCCATTGCATTCCTAATACACTTGATAAAGTTCAGAAGGTTGTTCGTGACCTCGGGCTGAGCTACAAAAAGATCGATGCATGTGTCAATGACTGTGTGTTATTCCGAAAGGACTATTCTCTGCTGGATCAATGCCCAAAATGTGGTGAATTAAGATGGAAAAATAGTACTGGTAGGGATGCAAGAGAGGCTTTACATTGTGGAAATGCCAAGAAGCTTGTAGCACGCAAGATTCTACGATACTTCCCTCTTATTCCCTGTCTTGAAAGGTTTTATATGGCAGAATCAACGGCATCAAACATGTGCTGGCACAAAGAAGAACGTATTGATGATGGAATATTACGCCATCCTGCAGATTCGAAAGCATGGAAGCATTTTGATAGCATTCACCCAAATTTCTCATCTGATCCTCACAACATAAGACTTGGGCTAGCATCCGATGGTTTCAATCCTTTTGGAGTAATGAATGTTTCTTACAGTACATGGCCCGTGATTCTAATCCCTTATAATCTACCACCTTGGTTGTGTATGAAGCACCCTTATTGGTTGATGTCAATGATAATTCCTGGCCAAAGTCACCTGGAAACAACATTGATGTGCATCTGCAGCTTTTGATTGATGAACAACTGAAATTATGGTCTGATAGTGTTGAAACATACGACAGTTCAAAGAAAGAGACATTTCTCATGCGAGCTTATATATTGTGGACAATAAATGATTTTCCAGCATATGCTATGCTATGTGGATGGAGCACAAAAGGTAGGCTAGCATGTCTAGACTGCCATGTAAACACTGACGCCTTGTGGTTGAAACATGGACGAAAGAATTGCTACATGGGTCACCGTCGTTTCCTACCTCAGGATCACCGGTGGCGTCGGGACAAAGCTTCTTTAGAAAACAAAATAGAGAATAGAGAGGCTCCAACATCACTCTCTGGTCACGAAGTACTCCAACAATACGAGACTTTTGATCAAGTGAGTTTTGGAAAGACGAATAATAAGAGAAAGCACACTGAGGAAGATAGGTGGCATAGTTGGAAGAATAAAAGTATATTTTTTCAGCTCCCGTATTGGAAGACATTGCTAATAAGGCATAACTTGGATGTCATGCACATTGAGAAAAACATTTGTGATAGCATATTGGGTACATTGCTTAATATGGATGGTAAAACAAAAGATAGTCTACAAGCTCGTTTTGATATGCAGGAATTGGGTATACGGCCAAAGCAATATCCGGTGGGTATGAAAGGGAAGTATGATTGTCCATCAGCATCATATACTTTGCAAAAAGATCAGAAGACCACCTTGTGCAATTTTTTGGCAGATGTGAAGATGCCCGATGTTTATGCCTCAAACGTCAAGAGAAGTGTGGACATAACAGCACGTAAGGTATCAGGTCTAAAAACTCATCACTGCCATATTATATTTCAGAAGCTCCTTCCTATTGCAATACGTGACATATTTCCTGAAAAGGTTGTTGAACCTTTAATTGAGTTTAGCAGATTCTTTTCTAGAATTTTTTTTAAAGAATTGGCGGAACCAGATTTGGATAAGATGATTGAACAATTTCCTGAAACAATTTGTAAGCTTGAGATGTTGCTTCCTCCCGCTTTCTTTGATATCATGGTACATCTTTCAATCCATCTTGGCGAAGAAGCTCGCTTGGATGGACCTGTTTCTTACAGATGGATGTATCCAATTGAGAGGTACCTTGGTACATTGAAGAGGTATGTACGTAACAGAGCCCACCTGGAGGGTTCTATAGCTGAGGGATATATTATGGAAGAGTGTATGACTTTTTGTAGCCAGTTTTTGGATAACAACAACACCAAGCTTAATAGGCTAGAACGTCATGAAGCTGCAGCTAGGAATGAACCTTCTCTCGAGTCTAATATATTTATAGAAGTTGATAATTCTAAAAAAGGGTTTAAATTGGGCAAACTTACTATGGTGGAACTACATAACATCAGGCATTATATTATTTCTAATGTGGAAGAGGCCGCTCCATGGATCAAGTACGTATAACACTCAGATGTTCTATACTATATTAATGGATCATGCTTATTGTAGATGGCTAATATAATTTTGTACCCTTTTTAGTGAGCATTTTGAAGAGCTGAAAAAGATTCATTCTTGTGATGTTGAAAGACGCCATAGAGATGAGTTTGTTTATTGGTTTCAGGAACGAGTAAGTACATGCAAGTTTTTACTTTGATGAAATATTGAAGAAATATCTGTTCTGAAGTTGGTTTATCAATGACCCCTTTTATACTAATTATTGTGTACAGATTACGACACTACACAAAAAAGGAAAAGTAACCGATTATTTGTATGCATTATCTAGAGGACCTGATCGTCGGGCACGTTTTTTTAGTCGATCATTCATAAATGGCTTCTTCTTTCGAACAGCAGAGGCGGAAAAAGATTTAAGGATGCAAAATAGTGGTGTTTTTGTTCGGTATGGTGATCATGAGTGGTATGGAGTAATCAAGAAATTGATTTCTGTTGATTTCGAAAAAAATCAAGAGGTTGTGTTTTTTGAATGTAAATGGTTTGATCGGCCTCGCTCCGGTCAGAGCCAAAGCAGAGGATACAAAATGGATCGATACGGAATGATAGATGTGGACACTGCTATTTCTCAACTTAAGTATGAGCCTTACATTCAAGCCACCCAAGCAGAACAAGTTTTTTACGTTAGAAGTGTGAAGCAACCTAAATGGGCTACAGTTGTTAAAACGATGCCAAGAAACTTTTTTGCGATGCCCCCTAGAGACAGTGAAAATAATGTCACTGAGACGATGGAGGCTGAGACATTATTTGATGATCGATGACTTACTGATATAAATGAGGATATGACCACATGGGATAGGAATGACATTGATGGAGCAACCAGTGATGCTTCCACTCTTTGAAGTGAAGATGACGACGACGACCACCACGACGATGATGATACATATATCAATGATGGTATTGTACCTCCAATATTGAGGTAGGACAGCGAAGATGATGATTTTTTCATATAGGTACTGTGTAAGCTAGCTGTACGTGAACACTATATGTAATGGAATTTGTGTTCTGTGGCGATAGATCTTAACGCCACCAACCGATATTTCGTGGCAACGAATCCTAATACAACGATTGTGTTTCGTGGCGATAGATACTATCACCATGAACTTGTGAATCATGGCATAAGTTCCTAATGCAACGTTTGTGTTTCGTGGGGATAGATGCTAACGCCACAAACTATTGAATCATAGCAACAGATGCTAATGCCACGATCGGGTTCCATGGCGATAGATGCTAATGCCACGAACTAGTGAATCGTGGCAACAGATTCATGGCGATATATCCTAAGGCCACGAACTAGTGAATCGTGGCAACAGATCCTAGTGCAATGATCGGGTAATGTGGCAATAGATCCTAATGCCACGAACTAGTGAATCGTGGCAATAGATTCGTGGCGATAGATGCTAAGGCCACGAACTAGTGAATCATGGCAACAGATCCAAGTGCAACGATCGTGTTCCGTGGCGATAGATCCTAATGCCATGAACTAGTGAATCGTGGCAACAGATCCTAGTGTAACAATCGGGTTCCATGGCGATAGATGCTAATGCCACGACTAGTGAATCGTGGCAATAGATTCATGGCGATAGATCCTAATGCCACAAACTAGTGAATCGTTGCAATAGATCCTAATGCAACGATCATGTTCCGTGGCAATAGATGCTAATTCCACGAACTAGTGAATCGTGGCAACAGATTCGTGGCGATAGATCCTAATGCCACGAACTAGTCAATCGTGGCAACATATCCTAATGCAACAATCGTGTTCTGTGGCGATAGATGCTAATGCCACGAACTAGTGAATCGTGGCAATAGATCCTAATGCAACGGTCGTGTTTCATTGCGATAGATGCTAATGCCACGAACTAGTGAATCGTGGCAACATATTCGTTGCGATAGATTCTAATGCCACGAACTAGTGAATCGTGGCAACATATCCTAATGCAATGGTCGTGTTCTGTGGCGATTGATACTAATGCGACGAACTAGTGAATCATGGCAACAGATTCGTGGCGATAGATGCTAATGCCACGAACTAGTGAATCGTGGCAACATATCCTAATGCAACGGTCGTGTTCCGTGGTGATAGATGCTAGTGCCACGAACTAGTGAATCATGGCAACAGATTCGTAGTGATAGATCGTAATGCCACGAACTAGTGAATCGTGGCAACAGATCCTAATGCAACTGTCGTGTTCCATGGTGATAGATGCTAATGCCACGAACTAGTGAATCGTGGCAACAGATTCGTGGTGATAGATCCTAATGCCACGAACTAGTGAATCATTGCAACAGATCCTAATGCAACGATCGTGTTCCGTGGCGATAGATGCTAATGCCACGAACTAGTGAATCGTGGCAATAGATTCGTGGCGATAGATCCTAATGCCACAAACTAGTGAATCGTTGCAACAGATCCTAATGCAATGATCGTGTTCCGTGGCGATAGATGCTAATGCCACGAACTAGTGAATCGTGGCAACAGACCAAGCTTACTGCAACGATTTAGTATTCGTTGCAGTTCAATCGTGGCAACACGGTGGAATCCTTGTAGTGTTAATATCTAAGTTGAATTCTCCGGGATTTAAGTGGAGCTTGATTTCTAGGCTATGTTTGCTCCATTTGCTATTCTACCTTTCAACTACTCATGAATATGAAAAGGCATAAGCCCCATGATAACTTAAGAAAGTTAGAGTATCATAGCCAATTTCTGCAATAATAGGTAGAGTATCTTGTTGTGCATTAGATACTTTTGAAAGTAAGACATTGTAGCAACTCCTGATCATCAACCTAAAGTATTGACTTTGCTCGGTACGAGCAAAGGATAAGCTTGGGGGAGTTTGTTGACGGCTGTTATATACCAATTTCATCCGTCAATTTAACTCAATTATGTGAAGGATTTGTCATTTCTTGCACACATCACCTTTCTATCTAACCCAATTCCACTTGGACTTGGAGAAATATGGGTATGCAGCATTTTATGCAGGAAATGAGGAAATGTAGAGGGACCAATCCCATAAAATGTCATCCCAGCCAATCAGGTGATGACACATGGCATCCCATGGATCAAATGGCCCACAAACAAAAGTATCCGAGGAGATTCAATGGTGTATCACCTAGATACATCGAGAGGGCCCACCTGGAAGCCACCTGGAGGAAGCACTCCACGCTTGGAGTGCTGACCAGGTCGGCCGAACCAGGGGTTCGGCCGACCCCTTCCTGGCGCCAAACGCGGTCAAACGACGCGTGTTGGCTCCTCCTGGCTTGAAGGAGTCAATGGTGGCTGATTTGCGCGCTTTTGATGGCGAGAACCGACCTCAACATTAGTATAAATAGGACCCCCTAACCCTCACTTCAATACACACCACTTGAGCTTCATCTCTATTGTATACACTATCATCCATAGTCTTAGAGGATTTAGGTTGTAGAGAGGAGAGTCTCTAGTCCCAAGTCCAAATTGGGAAAGGAGTAAGGAGTCTCTCTCTTCCCAATCCTACATTGGGAAAGATATGGCTCATATATTCTTTCTTGTATTTGTGACTTTATGCATAATAAAATAGTATCTTTAGTCTCTACTTATACATATACTTGGGCAAAGCGTTTCTTGTTTGATTGTGGAGTCCATGTACGTGGAAGGTATAGCTTCTATGACTGTTTCATCATGGACATATCTCATTATCATAGAACCTATAGACCCCCAGTATAGTCTAGTTAATTATAACATAACTAGGTTAGTATGGATAATTATGGTGTGTATCAACATTGGTTCAATGATGATTCAATTCATTTCCTTAGGATGGATTGTACCTAGGCTCTTAAGGTAATTACTTAATATGCTAGCATAGTGCTAGGATAGCTAAGTAGCATTGGATGTCTCGTAGACCCACGGATTGAAGAGGTAGGCAGTAGGTGGTGACAACCCTATCTATCTTTTGTAATCCTCCACGTTCGGCTATGCCACAGGCTATTGGCAGGAGTTGCCCTAGTATTGCTAGGGGTAAGCCCGTGCCCGATGTGTTGAACCACATAGCATATGTATTCACTATTGATCTAGCTTATGGATAATTAGATTAGGCTATGTATATGTACAATAGAGCATAGTAGGAGTACCTCCATAACTCTCAACCTTAACTAACCTCTAGGATCCTCTTATCCCCCTTAGACTTGAAAGCTTTTGTGTGTGTCACACTACCTCCACTATTATTTTATCCATCCTTACTAGATTCTTACCGAGACCTCTCTACCCTTTCCACTCGATGATTTTTATATCTCTTCCCTGCCTTCCTTTGGGATCAAATAAATGACACCCTTGGGAATACTCTTAAGGGGAAATGCTACAATGATATCTTCGTGCGCTTGCGGAATTCACTCTGTGATCCAATAGAACCATTAACAAGCATTTCTGACATATCAGTTGGAGATGTTTAGTTAATGGTGCATAAGATATACCAACAAGCATTTCTAGCGCCGTTGCCGGGGATGATTTGTTAGTATATCTTAGGAGCAGTCAACAGCTAACCATTGTTATGATGGACGGCAGGAGACCCAAGGGCGGCACCATGACAAGGCCCTCGAAACCGATACGGTTTATGTATCGGGAACTGGCGACCTTCAATTGCGTGAGATTTGCACTCAAAGATCTCATCTGCCACATTCATAAGAAGCCACACGGCAATGGTTCAACCCCGCACCATCACCCCAACGGCACATTATGAGACTTTTGAAGCCTAAGTGCGGGAATCAAAGATGGCCCAACCTTTGGTAGAATAACTTAACCCAAAGGATTTCTCCCAAAGGTGGGCCGGGGGCCACTGTCGGTACCCTGCGTACCGGGTACCCCATGATACCGCAAGAAGTGCAAAAGAGTCCTTCCATCAAGATTGAAAGCCTCCTCAGGCCCCACATGTCATTTTACATCAGACCCGCATCCCTTATATGGGTAGCTCCAGAGATTGACACGTGTAATGTAAATCCGGAGGTATCCCCTCAGCACAGGGGAGCTCCGCGATCAAGAAGTGTATAATGACTCCAGACCTAACCCACAGCAGAGGGAAGCTCCAGAGTTGACACGTGTACTGCGGTGCCAGATCCACCTTCTCACTAAGGAAAGCTCTGAAGTTGCCACGTGTGGAGCCACCGGATCTTCATCAACGTATACATTGGCAAATCTCCTTCAGCACGAGCATTGAAGTGACAATCAAAGCAACAGTTACAAGACTTGATTACGTGTTGTTAATGTTGTATTAACGACACACTATCAGTGCACCGTTAATATAGATAACGCAGCCATTAAGGCACGTTATCACACTATTAAACATGCTTAATACCCGCAGACAGTGTATTAGCAATTTAATACACCAGGGCCACATGTCGGGTCAGGTGAACGATGTAACGGTCAGTCCTTGGACTATGATAGGACTGGGTTGCACGATACAAAGGGGGTACGGCAGGCTGAACCATAGACGACGCTCCAGAGTGATTCATAATACAACAAACACACACACATAATCCGTGAAGTAGGGTATTACGCTAAGGCGGCCAAAACCACGTAAATCTATAGTGTTGCCATCTTGATCTTGATCGCTGCGTGCCCCAACCATAACAAGAACCTCCGCGGGCTACACTTTAGTAGTATTGAGGGAAGTGTCGTTGCTACACTTCGATAGCTGTTGTCTCGGCAGCCTTGACTGCTGAGATTTCACCTCCTTCGGTCGCTGCGACTCCGTCTGTAGAGTCCACACCTAATCCGCCCCATCTTGCTACTTCTGTTACCATCTCTAGCTTCTCCTGGATGGAGAAGGGTTGGCTGACCACATCCAAGACAAAAGATGTTCCAGTCACCTCTCCTTCTCGATCCATAATCACCTCTCCTTCTGGATCCACCACCACTATTGCTTCCCTAGTTCATAATTCGTTCCACCTCCCCCCCCCCCTTTGGCGCTCAACCGAAAAATCTCCTCCACTCCTGCCCCTGCTCCGTTTCCTACCATCTGCCCCAAGTCGTCACATCTCCTACCTCCACCACTGTCCCCCATGCGGTCGCCTCCCACCAAGTTGTCTCTCCCTCCTCTCCTGCCCTCCCCTACATTCGAGGTCACCTCCTCACCCTTCTTATCTCCCACTCGCCACCCTTAAATGCCTCCTCCACCTCAGTCACTCCCATCTTGCCATCCCCTCCGCCCCTTGTTGGTCGACCCACTCGTTCGACGTGCAGCAAGCAATCTGGTGATGGTCCTCGTCAGCATGTTGCTCGGTTAGTCCCAAATAATCTGATCGGTAAGTGCTTCCACTGCTTCTCCCTTGACTACTTTGCTGCAACGTGTAATGAGGATGCACGTTGCTTCTGCTGCAAGGGAGAAGGCCACAAGGCACACAGCTGTGCGCTTGCTCATCGCCATTCATCATCAGCCTCGTCGACTGCTAGACCTCCTCCCTCAACATCTACCGTGTCTCCATCAAAAGCTCATGCTCGGGAAATCTTCATCACCTCCAGCTCCGGGAGGCTAGAGTGTGATTGTCGTAGTTGTCCCTGATCTCTGGCTACAACTGCTTTGGCTGCTTCTTCACGTGCTTCAGCACCCAAAGTCAAAGTTTGGCATGTGGTCATCCATCATGACATTGAGCAAGATATGAAGTCAATTTTGGGGTACTCTACCAGGGAAGAGAAGACTTTGTGATCCCACCATAAGGTCGCTGATGCTCAAATGGTTCATTCAATGGTTGTTGAGCGATTGTCTAATGGTTGGGATCCTATGATCCTTGAAGCTGCTATCTCTTTGGGAGTGACACCTAATGTGTTGCCGCCTCCTAAGTAGTTGGATGATCTTTTCTTTGTACCCTGTTTAGGTGGTGGAGGATGTTGGTCGATTATTAGTTCTGTTTGGTTGTGTCAGTTTGTACCAGTCGTATCAGTTTGTAATGGTCATGATGTATGGCCATCTTAACCAATTTTTATTTTTTGATCATTATAATTCATCGCGGGTGTCTCCCTTGCAGTTTGGTTCAAAAAAAAACTTTAGTTGCTCACCATAAAACACGTATTGGCCAAAATATCTTCATCTTCATCACTTGTGGTGTCTACATCGCTCGAGCGGAAATCTTGAAGTGCTGAGAGAAAGCTATGCGCTACTTTGAGCATTGATGAGTTCCTCTTTTTGATGTTGATGTTTGCAGAGGTGAGCTTGAACTTAAATTGGTTTACATCATGGGATGTAGAACACAAAAGGTTCGGGCAATTTGTACAAAAATGTCCATACTCACCGCATTCATAGCATCTTGGTGAACCACCACTTCCTCTCCTTCTAGTTCTCACATCTTGCAATGCTTTTAAGAACCGAGTAGAGAGAAGTACTAGCTCCTCCTTTGGAAACTCTTCAATCTATTCAAGGTTTAGAGAGGAAATCAAAGCAAGTGTACCACATGATGAAGACTGGCTAGAACTAGGCATGTCCATTTAGAAACTAATGCAAGAGATTTGTTGAGATTTTTACGTGATATAATGTCATGTTCATGAGTTTTCAACTTAGAATATAGCACATCTAAAGTAAGTGTACTAATCACAGTAGATTCATGAATAGAAGTAACTTTCTTTTCCCAAATCAATATGTCTAATGCACTTAACAATTATCTAGCATTTTCAACATCTAAAAAATTAACATTGATACAAAGCAAGTTGCTGAAAATTTTATTTAAGTGAGCAAAGAAGTCATCAATTGACTCATCGGGTCGCATCTCAAAATGCATGTACTCTTTTCTGAATATATATTGGCGTACCTCATTGATCTTATTGGATCTTTTGTGGTAGTCACTTAGGGCTTTCCACACTCCATACGCAGATCGGAGGTGTGCAACACGATCAAAGTTGCTTTGAGTCAACCCTTGTATGATAAAGTTTTGTGCCTTGTTGTTGTTGTCAACATCCCTCATATTTGCAGCCATAACTTGATCATTTGGTGGCACATCGAAGGACTTGTAGACCTTCTCCCAGATTGTGAAGCCTTGCACTTGTATGTAAGCCGCCGTACGGGCCTTTCAAATCTAAAATTCAATGTCATTGAAAACAAAGAGTTTTGCAGAGTATTTCTCCATGATGATTAGTGAAAACACGTGCAAATCAAAAATATTAGAGCACGATGGCTCTGATACCAATTGTAGGATTGAAGAGCACATGAAAAATTACCATAGGGGGTGAACGGTATATTAAAAAACTTTTAAGCAGAAGCTACAAAAACCCACGGCAGAAAACTAATCAGATAAAAAATTGTGCGTGCGACTGTTTTCAACATGTTCAATGGTGAAAAGACCAATATAAATTCTAAAAAATCAAGTCACAAAGCTAATACAAAAAGAATCTCGTGGAAACAATGAGTAGAACTCAAGTTATGATCAAAAGACTGAACAAAGGTCAATCTTTTATACCCGAGTTAGAAAACAGATATGTTATGCTGCAAAGAAACTCGTGTAACTCGAAACCATCGTGAGTTTTTCATAGATGATGGAGAATCAATATGTGAAGACAACACAAAAAAATAACGGTAATTGGATCAGTAAAACGCGAGTTATGATCAAAACACTTAAGCAACATTGTGTTGCGCAGAAACTTGACGGGAAAGACTTGACAAAAACAAGTCGAACGAACAAGGCACAAAAGCTCCTCTAGAACTATGAATTTTATTCAATGAAATACAAGAGGAACAGCCACAAGTTGTGCTCTCCATGATCCCTGGTCCCCTTGCTTATATAACCAGCCCTTAGGCGAACCTAAACCAAACTAGGAGTCCTACTCCTACTCAGTTTCAACCAAAGCTTTACATAACTGTTCAAGACTCTTCCATACGCATATAGAAGCAATCTTAAGACTTCCAAACACCTTAGGAATGTTCCACACATTCCTTAAAAAACTCAACTTTACGACTGATACAAAATCTAAACAAAACAAACTTGAAACCTTCCATATACGAACTATAACAACCTCAGCCACAACCTGAGGCATAAACCCAGCCGGTTGGACCGTTCCGGCCAATTCTTGATGTACATAACTTATCTTCATGCCTCGGAACCATGCTGCCACATCCATGCACCCCTTTCACACGTGCAAACATATTACAATGACATCCATGTTACCTTCATATGCATTTTTCTTGACCCAAACATGTTGCATGACCTCCGATCAACTCAACCATAATTCCTCCCAAACTCGGTTGTTGAAACTCATCTTCTCCCTAAGACTAGTTTAATGGATCACCGCCACCAGCCATGTCTCGACCTCAAGCAATACCTGCACATGAACAAACAAACAATTCTTCCGAACACGAGTTATCGACTTGACTCACAGTAGTCAAAAAACCACAACACCTTATGTGAGCACCTCACATAAGCATGTTGCAAACTTAGCAAAACATATTCCACCATGACTAGACGAAACACATAAAAAACTTAGTAAATGAATACTAAGTAAACCTCTCATAAGCTAAAAAGCAAGATTGAAATATTGCTAGTTAAAAATAAAGCAGCCACACGATTATTTCAGCACTAAAAAAGTTCAGACAGTCCAAATAGCTGCTCTGTATTGTAAAAGGAAAAGTTCAGACACTCCGAAGCATTAACTCACATGCAGCTCATGTGCTGCAAAGTTTGGACAATCCAAACAAAAACATGTGCACCTCACGTGTGTGACTTGTTCTTGCAAGTTCGTACAATCCGAAGTGAGTGTCTCAGGTATACTCAAAACTTTACATGTAAACCCTTAATTTTAGCATATTTGCCAATGTATTCAGCACATATGTCTCACGAGATATTTGGAAAGACATGGGGACTGAAAATTAACCTTGATAAAATAGAACACTACCCCCTCAATGTTGACAGTGAGAGCACCCAACTTATAACGAACTGCATCCCTGGAAAATTGTGCTCCTTCCCTTACAAGTACATGGGAATACCATGCACGTAAACAGGCTTCGCCGAGATGATTTCCATCCTTTAATACATATGTTTGGGGCTATGCTTCAGGGATGGAAAGGAAAATTGCTTTCCAAAGCAGGTAGGACAACCTTGGTGAAGTCTGCCTTAACATCCACGGTCATTTATCTTGCAACGGCAATGATTTTTCCGAAATGGGTATTTATTCCTACAGGAAACATTTTATCTGGTTCTGGAGAGCCGCAAACCAAACTGGGGAAGGCGTTCACCTGGTGGATTGGAATACGTTTGCCGACCAAAGTGCCTCGGCGGTTTAGGGGTCCTTGACCTATGAAAATTTGGTTCTACACTTCGCCAATCTTGGTTGTGGCAGACCTGGACAGCTCAACACAAGCCATGCATTGGCAAGCTCCTTCCGTGCAACAACACTAATCATGCTTTCTTCCAAGCCTCCATAAAGATAAAAATCAGCAATGGTAGGAATACCCTTTTTCCGGAAGGATAACTAGACGCAACAAGGGACATTGAAGGAGCTAGCTCCGACCTGTTTGCCTTGGCGTGGCACAAAAACAAATCGGTGAAGGACCAGCTGACCTGTAACAAATGGATGCAGATTATCGCAGACTTTCAAACATGCAATAGTGCATGGAATTTCTTTTAGTAAGGAGATTCGCCCAGTGACTCACACTAGACAGTGCTGTACAAGATGAGTACTCGTGGAAATGGAGCTCGGATGAACAATATATTGCTAAGTCGGCGTATCTTCTTCAGTTTGAGGGGACTATAAAATTAACCTTTCCAGGCTGACAATCTTTGGACTGCCAAAGCAGGGCCTAAGGTTCTTTTTTTCAGCCGAACTATGATGCATGAGAAAATCCTGACAGCCGATAACTTGGATCGAAAAGGACGGGACAACAACATCGTATGCCCGCTTTATCTTCAAAAGGTGGAAATGCTAACACATTTAACACTGCAATGTGAATTCACCTAAGAAGTATCCAGTTTGGTTGCAAGTTGCAACATGGTTGGGAATGGAGTCAGAACAACAAGCCTCAGTGAGCCGATCGACTTTAATAAAGGATTGTATTCATGAATGGAGCAACTGCACTAGAAGATAATTGCGCCATAAATAGATGGGATATTTCCTTCACATCTGGTACAACGTGTGGAAAGAGAGAAATGGAATAATTTTTAAATGAGTAGAGAAGAACGCCTTTGCAGTAGCGTTGTTGGCGAAAGAAGAAATAGTTAAGAGGCGCCTAGCGCTCGGAGTCTTGGGTACCTGATTGTTCTCAGCAAGGCCGCGCTTGTCCTCATCTCTTGGGTTCTGGCTTGCGCGGAACTGCTGGTTCGAGATAGCCTGCAGCCATCCTACTGTTATGCCTACTCTCTGTTACTGTGTCTTCGTTTTTTTTTGTGTTATCGGATCCTCTGGATCAGCCTGTATCTCTGGTATATTCTATCTTGCTCCTCCTTTTTAATGCAAAGGCAGTATCTCTGCCGTTTTTGTCAAAAAAAAGAAAGAATAAACAAGGACGTAAACACATGGGGAAAAGTACGCAAACTAGAGCTCGTTAATCTAGCGTTTAAGATAAAGCTCCATTACGCGGAGAGCATATGCAATCAGAAGGCATGCTTCTTGCAAGAAAAGCCATTCACATATTCAGAAGCAGAGGCAAGTGTAGAACTTTTTTCTTTTTCAATCATTAGGAAATGGAATCGGATTTTTGTTCACTGCTGTATGAAATTTCAGAAAAGTTCTGCTGCTGCGGCTTCAATCTCATCCCTTGGTTGCTCCTTAGACAAGCACGCACAGTGGTATGTGTTTTGAGCGGTCAAAGTAGGGGATCAATCTCGGTGGCATATTATGTGAGCGGTCAAAACACTTGTTTTGGATCTGCATGCTTTTCCGGGTATTATTTGGATCTTGAAGTGTAGGCTGGATAGTGTCATTTATCAGTGATGGATGAACAATCAACAGCGCAAAGAAAAAATCACGGGGGCAGCATGTACATACGCATGTGAGGGCATGGACCGTGACGCTGCCGCCAGTGCTGAGTGCCGACATGATAAAAAAGGGCGCATTGTTTCCCGTAAAATATTTGTAACTTACGAAAATTTTAAACAAACGGGACCACTTGTCAGTTAAAGAAATGGTCTTCTTCCTCTATTGTGCAGTTTGGGCAGCAGGCACCACGTGGCCGATGACCACTGGGCTGCTGCACCCGGCTCCCTCCCCACGCCCGGTTCCTTAGGAGAAAAAGATTGTGCCCTCTTCTATTTTATTTTTCTCCTTTCTTCTTCACTGCCTCTCGTCCATTGTTGAGCTTGAGCTCACCATCATTGATCTCCGACTAGGAGCCTCTCTGTCGCGAACAGACCTCATGCCGGCACTACTACAAAAAGCAGTTTTACAGGCGCCTCAAATTTTCAAACAAAGACGGTCCTTAAAAATATGCGACTGTGATGACGAATGATATAATAACCGCCTGTGATGAAAGAACAACACAGACGAATTTTAAAGAACAACCGTCTGGGTAAATACAAGATCTTCACAGTCGATTCTTAATTAAGAACCGTCTGTAATGCAATGAACTTCACAAGCGAATTTTAAGAAACAACCGCCTGGGTAAATACATGATATTCATAGGCGGTTCTTAATTAATAACCGCCTGTAATGTAATGAACTTCACAGACGGTTCTTAATTAACAACGGCCTGAGAAGATCATGTATTTTCAGTGACGGTCATTGTTTAAGAACCGTATGTAGTTGTTCAATTATCACAAGCGGTTTTCATTGAAATTACAGAGATGTAGTCGTTGCAATTATCACAACCGTATGTAGTCGTTGCAGGGAAAATTGTATCAGGAAAAAAACAGAGATGAGCGGATACTAGTACAGTAATGCATTATAGGAAATGCTCGATCACCAGTGAAGCTTGCTTAATTGTGATAATACACCATTAGAGGCTTTATAATTGTTCAAAGATAATTTCTTTACACACTGAGAACAAAAATCATGCTACATTCATTGTAGATCGACGATGAAGCTCCTATCGATCAATCTAAATTGTACCGTCCTGCTTGCTCCCGAACACATCTCTTATATTCCGCTGGATTCTGAAAATAATGACATTATTTAAATTAACAAATGTCGAAGGAAGAATGAATAACCTACATTGGTCACTAAGTCAAAGTGTCATCTAACCTTGATAAGTAGATTATAGCAATCATTTTCAACATCAGGCACATTTGGCTGATGCAGCAAACGCCGAACTTCAAGTAGTATAGTTTTGATTGTAAAAGCACTGCACCACCCCTACGAAATATAATTTAAGCAATATAATAAACCAGTTCAAATAAGTTTGACAACAATTATAAGTAATAATAACATGAACAAAATAGGTCTATCTTACAGTCTCTTGATTAAGAATCCCGATGCAGAGTGCCGCCGAACGATGGACATTTGGGTGGAAGAACCCAATTGGAAAGGCGCATCTTGGAGGCACCAAGGGATAGTCCTCAGAGAAGGAGATTGTCAGGGGGTAGTAACCATCTTCCCATTCAGTCTGCAAAAGAAATTTATTAATAGGAGGACGATGGTTAAACTTATATTGTGCTTGTTCTTCATGACTTACCCCTTCTTCACCGGGGACGATGCACTTCCACTTCAATAAATCTCCCGATTCAGGCTTCGTAGAGAAACCCTATGCGGAGAAATTGAAAATATCAAAAACAAACAAGACGGAAAAACAAACTACAGTTAAGTTCATAATTCCATTACAGATACATATGTATATACAACCATGCGACCGGTGTGCCATATGTACATACATGGGGATGTTTCTTGCGCCACGCCAAGCGATCCTCCTTGAATCGGCTACACGCTCGAGACATCATTATCTGAAAGACCAAACTTCCAAACTTCCAAATTATTGAGTCCAAACGTATATGTACACAAATGCAAAAGGACACAATCCATATACCAACATTGCTCTAAGTTAATTTCAGAAGATACAAATATATACAATATATATCATCTCGCATTGCTATATACATTTTTTCCAGCATCGACATCCTCGCGCATATAGGGTTTCAAATTCTTTTTAATGCTTCTCTCTACGCGCTTGATGTTTTCTGGTTCGGTGAAAAGGTACATCTCTTCATACTGATTATATTCCTCTTCATTATCTCCCACATTCTCAACCCTAACAATATTTTGCTTTCCAGAAACAACTACGTGCAACTTCTCAATTTCTGGATCTTGAACATAAAAAACTTGTGCAATATTATCGGCGAGAACCCACTGGTCATCTTTGTAACCCCCTTTATTCAAGTCTACCAGTGTCAGCCTGTAATTGTCCACTTTCAAACCATCAGGATGTTTGATCCATTGGAACTTAAATACGGGCATTAGCATTCTTTCGCCATAATCGAGTTCCCATATTTCCTCTATAACCCGAAGTATGTGGTCTTCTGGCCTTGTGAATCATAAGCCTCAATACGAACACCACTATTTTGTGCAACACTCTTACCGTCTTTTTCTGTAGTGTAAAATGTGTAACCATTGATGTCATATGCTTGCCATGATTTTACCAAAGAAGATGGGCCAGAAGCTAACTTCTTCATTGTTGCCTCTTCTATTGTGTTTCCGTATGATATATTTTTGTCCATTAACCATTCAGTGAAACATCTTCTGTGCTCTTTCATGATCCAGTCCTCTGTGCGGTCTTGGTTTTTATCACAAAGCTCAATTTGGTGTTCCTCGATGTACGGCTCAGCTATTGCGAGTTGTTGTAGTACACCAAAATGTGTACGGTGTACATTTTTGTAATCTTGAACAATAAAAGTTTTCTTACCCACTTTGCCTCTCCCACGTAGTCTACCCTCATGTACCGGTATAGGCACACTTATCGATTTTCCATCTTTGATGTAATCAACGCAACCCTCAATCACTTCTTCAGTGGTGTATCCTTCCATAATTGAACCCTCTGGGTGAGCACGGTTCCACACATAATCTTTTAATACTCCTAAATATCTCTCCAACGAAAACATATGATGTAAACATAGAGGCCCCAATACTTTTATCTGATCAACAAGATGTATGATTAGGTGTTCTCGCAAATCAAAAAAAGGATGGTGGGAAACACATCTCAAGCTTGCACATTGTCTCGACGATGTATGTTTTCAGATAGTCTAAATCTTCACGTGCTATCACCTTTTACGATACTGCATTGAAGAAGTAACATAAACGTGTGATGACAACTTTTATATGCTCAGGTTTGATTACTCTTATTGCAATGGCATGGAAAACTGTCATCATCATGTGACAGTCGTGAGAATTATAACCGAATAAAGACAAGTCTTTCATCGAGACTAGTTTGCGGATATTGGATGAGAAACTCGTGGGCACTTTGATCCCACGCAAGCATTCGCAAATTGCTTTTTTCTCTTCTAGCGTCAAGTTGTAGCTGGCTGGGGGAAGGTAATGCTTCCCGTTCGCCTTTTCTACTGGATGAAGCTATGGTCTCAAATCAAGATTTACTAGGTCCATACGTGAATTTAATCCGTCCTTTGTTTTCCTCGGCATGTCCAGCAAGGTCCCAATGATGCTGTCAAATACATTCTTTGAAACGTGCATCAAATCAATACTATGGCAAAATTCCAGATTCTTCCAATATGGAAGATACTTGAAAAAAATTGATTGTTTCTTGAAAGCCATGTCAGTTGTATCATCCGAGGATGTACTTTTCTTTCTCTTAATTCCTTTACTATTTTTTCCCTTACCGAAAGCAATATGAATGTTCTTGACCATTTCAAACACAAGTTTTCCACTGTAAGGTTTCGGTTCAGTATCTTTTTCGTTTTTGTTATCAAATTGTTCTTTCATCTTCCTATACTTGTGTGTATCTGTCAAGAACCATCGATGTCTCATGTACACCGTCTTTCTGGATAAAGTGAGGTATAGAAATCCAGTTCTATCCACACACCTAACACAACCTTTCTTCCCTTTCATTTGTCCCGATAATGTAAACAGCCCGGGATAATCATGCACGGTAACGAATATCATTGCGCTTAGCGTGAAATACTCCCGCTTGTACTCACTACAACAATCACGATAATAGATGACGGCCAGGAACTGTCGTCTATAAGGCCTTCACCGTCGTCTATAACTTATAGACGACGGTATAAGCTTGTAGACGACGGTAACCGACTGTCTACGATTATTTGTCGTCTATAACCTTATAGACGACGGTTACCATCGTCAATTAACTAATTGACGACGGCCAACTTTAGCTGTCGTCAATAAGTTAGCTACACCACGTGGCAGGATAGAAACCTTATAGACGATGGTAACCGTCATCTATAAGTGTTCCTTATAAACAACGGTGGTCGAGGTGCTGTCATCTATATTGGACCCAAAAGACGACGGTTTCTCTTGGGCCGTCGTCTATAAGTGTTCCTTATAAACGACGGCCAAAGATACACCGTCGTCTATTATTTTTGTTTAAAAAAAAACAGAAATTAGGTATTATACAGGTTTCGCAAACACACAGAACCACATAACCACAGATATTATACAGAAACACTATCACACTTCGAAACACCACAGAAACACTAGAAATTTGCCATGTTCGAAATAGAAGACTGCTATGGTTTTTTTTGCCAACCTCCCGCTGCCTTGCCTTGCCCCTGCTTCAAAGCAACAACACAAAGTTAATAATCAGCAACAGGTCGTTAATAATCAGCAACAATCTGACATTTTGCACATCAGGTCTACTTAAATTGATGGCTGCATTTAGTATAGCCCTCTAATTTTGCTAGTGCACAACTTGTTATATGTTTTTGGCCAAAGAAGAATTGAAGTTAATGTGAAGCCAATAGAAGCAGTGAAGGCTGCACAAAATCAGAGGACATTTAATAGTTTTCTCTACTGCGTCTTCTCATTCCATGACATGGCTTATACAGAGGTATCTGCATAGAATTTTCTTCTTATTTATTATTTTGAAGTGTTAAAACTTTTTGGATACTTATGCTTTAAAAAGCTCGGAAGAATTGATGCTATTTATCAGAGTTTTGAAGGACTTAGTTAGTATTGCCCTGGATACCAACTTTTACTTCTTGGTTTCTTTATACTTAACTGAGCTACAGAATCATTATGCGTTTCAGCTGACAAGATTTGTTAAGAACAACATAATATGAAAGACTGCCACATGTATCTGAAGAGTCTGGTATACTTCAATTTCCCCAATTATTTATGCAAATTTTTTGTTATTTTGATGTTTTGACCGTTTCTGAACTATATGTGGTAGAATTATCACTTCCATGTTCTGTTTTTTCTATTTTTAACCATGTGGTCTCTTGGAGTATAATGCAATGCTATTTGTCGATAAAGTGGACTCCTACAGGTCGGCGGCTTATTATTGGATCACAGAGCGGTGAATTCACCCTACTGGGCAAAGCAGCAGGCGTGGTATAGGGGACTGGTGCTTGCTGGACGGCGGTAATAAAATGATAAGAATTAACATTCAAGTAGATTTCAAATCGGCTGACCTGACTATCACACGCTACCCTGGCCGCTGCCGCCGGAGTTTAGAAAGTCATCCTCCAGCAGTCGTCCAAGCGCCGGAATCTGGGGCGACGGAGTTTGTGCCTCCGTCCCCGATCCCTATGATATGCAAGCGTGGTTAGACAAGTTATAAGTACAAAATTGCATATTTTACTAAATTTGAACAAGTTTAACTAGTTTCAGTTATTTTAAATAATTTTGTACCTGTATTCCTGTCGTCGGGACCAGTGGCGACTCCACCGATGGCGGCGCCCACTGCGGAAACACAGCCGGCTGTCCTGCGCTCATAGCCTGCGAATACAAATCAAATCATTATAACTGTCATTTGTATATTACAAATGTTAAGTACAACATTCAGAACTTACCTGGAAGGCAGCTTGCCACTGTAGCATGTACGAGTTTTGATACTCGTCCCTAGCCCTGAGTGCCACTGCCTGCATCTCGTCCCTAGTCTGGAGCGCTTCTTGTGTCCTCTGGAGCTCCTCCCGAAGACTCTGGAGCTCCAGATCTCGTCCCATACGGCTGCTGCTGGACCCGCCCTGCTGCGATGAAGAGGCTCTCGAGGAAGCCCGCGCCTGCCTCGAGTCGACCACTCCATCGAAGATGGCCAACCTGCACAGCGAAGTAAGATGATTAAATTTTCATAACTCAAAGTTCGTGACAGTAAAATAAAATTAACAAAACTCACCGTCCGTGAGGTTTCTCGCACCGATTGCATACGCGACTTCGGGGACAATTGGCGCGCTCTGCCAATTGAACTCTTCGCCTCGAAGCCTCCGCACCTCCTGCCCGTACTTTGCCTGGAAACAAAGTAAAATAACATTATTGAAACTATTAAAGAAAATTCAATTAAGTTAACAAAAGAACTCACCAACGTCTGATTCGCCGTCTGAGAAGATAGCTGCTCAGGCTGCGACGGGTCACTTCCCAAGTGACCCCTCTTCCACACCTCAATAGGTGACGGCTCCTGACCCCTCTCGTGCTCCTATCGATACATGTTAGCACAATGAAATATTATAAAATTACTTAAATAGAATTCAAGTCACACTTAACATCCGTTTAGCAAGACGTATGTAGCCGTCCCCACCCATATGGTGTTTTCCGTCTGTCCCTCTACTCTCTCGACGGGTTTTAGACACGCCCTGGAAGTTTTGTCTCCCCCAACGAGCACACAAGGCACGGTACGCGTCCGGACGGCTGTCAAGCCACGGTACACCGACCTGCACACATTTTATTATTAAATGAAAGCATTGATCACAATCATATAATGAAGTAAAGTACAATAAACACTTTACCTCTGCGTATTGCGCCTCCGTCAAGTACTTGTCGGCCCCTTCCTTGTACTTCCCCGGCTGACCCTCCTCCGGATGCAACTTGAAATACGCATTTGTAGCTTGAATGCGAGCCGTCGATAGTGACTGAGTCACGATCTTCCTAGCGCAGTTATGGAAGACGAGACGAGCTTGATCCGTCTGCTCGGCCTCGTTCTCCAAACGGTACCGTCCCTGGAAGAACAAATATACAAGTAAATGTATTTAATTTATAATAAATATGTATTACACAAATATTTGTTCATACTTACCATAAAGTCACGCCACACAGCCTCCTAGTGGTTGCCGTAAGCAAGGTCCTGGGCCGTAGCGTAATGGTCCCAAGACGTGGCAGGCTGTCCGTTCACTACACCGGGGTAGTGCAAACGGACTAGACTGCCCAAGACACCATTCACCTGCTTGTGGTGTCCCTGCCCTGTGAACGAACAATCCTCCGAAGCCCTGATATATGATTCTCAATTAGTATATATATAAGCCTTTAAATATCTGAATTGGTAAAGATTTACTTACTTCTGGCCAATAGGACGAATAACGATCCGATCGTTTGGGTTTGCAGGAGCCGGAGGAGGAGCCACGTAGTGGCTCCTCCTAGTCCGTCGCTGTGCAGCTGGCTCCACATCAGGTGACCCAGAAGTGGGGTCACCCGACTGCACTGGCTCTGAACAAGGTGGCACCAAAGAAGAAGGCTCTGAAGCAGGCACCAAAGAAGCAGGCTCTGAAGCAGGAACCGAAGAAGGAGGCTCCAAAGCAAGCACCGAAAGAGGCATCCTAGCCTCTGAGTCCTCGGGCATAGAGTCGTCCTGACAATTTCAAAGATTCATATTAGAGAATAAAGAATTAATTATATAATTTATGTAATTAAATGTTCTTTACCTGGCCACGTGACGACTGCGGCAGATGGCTCACCAACTGAGCCCGTCTACCTCCGCTAAGCTGACTGCCCTGGAAGACCTCGTCTCCTCTTGTGGCTCTCGGTGACAGAAAGCTCCGTGCCTCTGTCCCTCGTCGTCTGCTGCTCCTCGACGACATCCTGTTTAATAAAAAATTGTTAAAGAATGTAATGGAAAATATAGAAGAAGAAAGAAGAGATGAAGCAAATGTTACTTGTACTCAATTTTAAAATTCATCAACATCATGCTCATGTACTCTACTCCGTAAACCGGACCATCGATCTTCTGTAGTGGAAGTTGTCTGTTTTCGTTTTCGTTTTCGCATCTTAGGAGTTTCTACATCTTCTGCATCTCCAACTAAGTCATCGAGTCCTAAACCAGGCTCGACGACAAAAGAGTCCGGCAACTCTTGTTCTTGGTAAACAACATCAACCTCATCATCAAGGTATCCATCATTGTCTGGTGTATATAACCGCTCACGAGGATTCACCTTGTGTACAACCCACCAAGCATTAAGCTTTTCACATGGATAATGTAAATAATACACTTGCTCAACTTGGTGTGCAAGGACGAAGGTGTCGCAGCCTTGTAGCCGGTCCTTGTGTTTTACTTCTACCATGCCAAATTGGTTTTGTCGAGTTCCATGATTATGATCAAACCAATCGCAATCAAAGAAGATTACTTTAAGGACCTTATTCCCCGCAAAACTGAATTCAAGGATATTTTTAATGATCCCATAATAATTAGTTTCACGTCCTTCGGCGTCAACTACCCTCGTCACAACTCCGGTGTTACATGTTGCCCTGAAAGGACGTTGAGTTTCAAATTGAGTGGAATGAAATCGGAACCCATTGACGTCGTATCGATCGTAACTTTTAATTTTAATGGATCCGTAGGACAGTTGTCGCAAATCTTCATGGACACCGGCTCGTTTTTTGCACTGTTCAACATATGAAGTTAGAAAACTATTTTATGCTATACGTGTAATTACTAAGAGAAACAAAACATGAACACATTACTTGTGCATGAAACCAGGATATGAAGTTAGGCCCTCCTTGTACTCCATAATATCGCATCGATTGTATTTGTCGAAGCGTAGGTTGCTGCTTCGATTTCCAATTTTGTTGATCGAACTCACTAAATAAGAAAAAAAAAGAGAATAATTAGCATAGATGTATAACACAACACGCTAATTATTATAGATGTTGAACAAATACTTACTGAAAATATTCTTCCATCCCCTCTATATTAGCGTACATGTATAGCAAAGCAGCCGTCTTGTCATCTGTTTCAATATCGTAGCTTGTGCCGCTACCAACAGTAGTGCCTCTCATTTGAAAAATTGAGAGGTTGCTACAAGAGGGTGCTTCATCCATATTGTACTGCAACGTGGAAGCATTAACATTGTTTTCTTCTGCAAAATATACACTTGAAAAGTATCCTATCTCTTGAATGGCGTATGCTTCGGCGATGCATCCTTCAACCCTTGCCCGATTGTGAACCATTGGTTTAAGACACCTGAGTGCTCTTTCAACGTGATACATCCACCTATATTGCACAGGGCCGCCCACTTTAGCTTCATATGGAAGATGAATCAGGAAATGTTGCATTGGATTGAAGAACCCTGGAGGGAAAACTTTTTCCATCTTACATAAAAGCACTGGTATCTCCCTTTCCAACTTCTCCATCATCTCCCTTGTGATTTCTTTAGCACAAAGCTGTCTATAAAAGTAGCTAAGCTCGGCTAACACCTTCCACACCGCATCGTCAATGTAGCCTCGAAACATAACTGGCAGTAGTCTTTCCATGATTATGTGATAATCATGACTCTTCAACCCTGTGAGATTTCCAGTCTTAACATTTACGGCTCGTCTCAGGCTAGCAGCATAACCGTCTAGGAATTTCAAACTTTTCAACCACTCAAAGACTTCTTTCTTTTCTTTTGGTCGAAGACAGAAAGAAGCACGCGGTTTGCCACCAGCTTCAGATAGCTCAAGAGTTGGACGATTACAAACCTCTACCAAATCCTTACGAGCCTTTATATTGTCTTTTGTTCTGCCAGTCACATCGAAGCATGTGCTTATGATACATTCGCCCATGTTACATTCCTGATGCATGACATCAATGTTATGCATTAAGATTAAGGACTTAACATACGGTAGCTCCCATAGTGCACATATATGAGTCCAATTGTGGTCCTCTCCGTAACCAACAAAATATCCAGGATGATCTTCATCTGGCACTAAGTTGTTCAACTGTTCAACAATCTCCGACCCGTTTAGACGTTGTGGTGGTCCTTTTTTGACAACGGTGTCCTTCCTGAAGGCATTTCTCTGTTGCCTAAATACGTGATTGGGCGGTAACCAACGTCTATGGCAATCAAAGTAGCACATCTTGCCACCATGCTTTAAACGAAAACATTTCGTGTCCGATGCACATATTGGACATGTCAAACGACCATGAGTGCTCCAGCCAGAAACCATGCCGTAAGCTGGAAAATCATGTACAGACCACAAGTATGCAGCTCGAAGGTTGAACTTTTGTTTTTTGTAGCAGTCGTACACTTCAATTCTTGTCCATAACATTTTCAACTCTTCAATCAACGGCTTCAACATCACGTTTAGTCGTGAACCGGGATGATCCGGTCCAGGTACAATAAGGCAAAGGAACATGAACTCGTACTTCATACAAAGAGATGGTGGTAAGTTGTACGGAATAGTGAACACAGGCCAACAAGAGTATGGTGTTGCGTTTGTACTGAACGGTGAAAAGCCATCTGTCGCCAACCCGATGCGAACATTTCTCGCGTCATTGGCGAAATCTGGATCGAAGCGGTCAAGCGCTTTCCATGCCTCACCGTCGGACAGTGCACCATCATTCCGTCATTCTCGCGTACACTTTCTTTGTGCCACCTCATGTGTCTGGCTGTTTTTTTTTAGAGAAACAAGCGCTTCAACCTAGGTGTGACAGGCAAGTAGCGAAGCTGCTTCTGTGCAACTTCAGTCATTATTTTTGTACCGTCTTCATTAATAACTTCGACAAATCTCGCCTTATCACATTTTGAGCACTTGTTCTCGTTGGCATGCTCTTTCCAGAAAAGCATGCAGTGGTCTGGACACATATCAATCTTCTCATAGTTCATACCAAGATCAGAAATCAATTTCTTAGAATGATACATATTCTTAGGCAATTTATGGGGCTGCGGAAGGACATCGCTTATCAATTTGATGAGGTCATTGTAGCAATTATTGGAGAAGAAATACTTAGACTTAATTACCATAAATCTAGTCATGAAATTGAGGACCATCATTTTGGTGTGTTCATGCACCGGTTGTTCTGATGTGTTGAGATGCTTGAAGAACTCCTTTGCCTCCGTTGTAGGAGAATCCTCAGTCAATTCAGGATTTATGGCTTCAAGCATCTCGTCCATCCTATCGACACCAGTGCTATCATCCCCATCTCGATCTTCTACGGCTTGAGAAGGTGTCTCGCCGTGAAAGGTCCATAACTCATAACGTTGCATAAAACCATTTCGACACAAGTGGAACGTCAATGTCACTTTGTCGAAACACTTCGCATTTTGACATTTGATACATGGGCACCGCACCTTGCTGTTGTTTGACAACGAAAAAGCTCATTGTATGAAAGCATCCGTCTTGGTGAACCACTCATCTGAGTGACTCCCATCCTTTTTCCAACCAGTATACATCCAAGTGCGGTCTTCAGCCATGTTTGAGGGTATACCTTCAAAGCAGATAAATCATTGTTATGTTATGTCACGACACTATAACTAGGCAGATAGGTCCTAAACCCACCCAAGAGTGACCGAGCAGAGCGTGCTCATGACAAGACGCGCGGTCTGGATCCGGACGAAATTTCGGCAGCGTAACCCCGTTGTTCTCCACTGCACGCCCAAAAATGGTGCAGCAGAGAACAACAGGGTTATGCCGTCGAAATCTCGTCCAGATCCAGACCCGCGTCTCGTCACAAGCCACGCCCCCTCGGTCACTCTTAGGCTGTCCAAAAAGGGACAATTCCGAACCTTCACGTCTCACATGCCAATAGCATGTGAGACGTGCCGATCCGAAACGGGTGACGCATTGATATAGGTTCCGTTCCTCATTTTCATTGTTAAGTCATTTACAAGAGGAAAGAGCGAGAGAAAGAGGGTGAAAGTTGGTCTTAGATGACAATTCCACGTCCGGATCCACCGTTTGCGCAATCGCGGGTGATTGACTTCCTCACCATCGTCGTTCGCTTCCGTGTCGTCTCGACGCATACATTACGACTACAACTGTCTATACGGCACGGACGTATTTATTCCGTGTCGTGTTGTGTCGGGTCGGGCCGAGCCAGCCCAAAACCCTTATATTTACATATTAATAAACAAACCAACTAATAAACAATTACACGTTCAGTACAACTGAAAAGAGCAGAACTATTATGCCTAATGACATCAAAAACAAAACCGCAGGACAGTAGTTAAAAGTAAGTGGTGTTTAGTCACTAAGAATAGCAAATTATTTTTAGTATTATGATCTGAATGATTTTCGATTTACAATATCATGCAGGCTTAGCAATTTCAAAATTAACTACTGCCATGATTAACTAAGACCATGTTAACTAAGACCATGATTAACTAAGTCCAAGGTTCGAGCAATCTGTTACTACCCGTAAGAATGCTACTATAAACACTAGCAAGCGCAGGGAAGACAATGTTTTTTATATTGATGAAGTGTTGAGAGTGATGGAATCTGACCCTAGCAGAATGAGGTCCAATGGGACAAGCTCCAGTATTCTAGAGCCAATGAAGTTGATGCATGCAGTATTCTAGAGCCAATGAATTACTCATTCATCCCGTATTCTATCTGATATTTTTTCTCAGCTAGTTTAGATTTATGATTTTGAAACTTACATAATAATCTTTGTTGGTTATATCATGGCTCATGACAAGCGACATGTTAAACCAAATCATTCCCCATAGAACCTACTTGCAAACATATTCTTAGGTTAGTTCTAATCTATCAAAACATGGAGTTAAAAGTGGACTAATTCTTATCCCACATTACAGAGAAGATAACATTACAGTTAAAAGTAGACTAATTCTTAGCTAACAACAATTAGTCAAGGGACTACAACATTACAGAGAAGATAAAAGAGCCTAAAATAGCCTAACATAGGGGGGGAGAGGTCGGCGAGGAGGTGGCGGGGGGGGGGGGGGGGGGGCGGTGTCCCACGGTGGAGGGCGGTGGGGACGGGGTTGCTGATAGGGGGCGATGGGGAGGAGTCGGGGCTGTCGATAGGGCGGACGGGGAGGGGGCAGCGTCGCACGGTGGGGAGGAGGCGACTACGAGGTGGCGGCGCGTGGTGGGAAGAGGCGGCGCGCGGGGGGGGGGGGGGGGGGGGGGAGGCAGCGCGTGGTGGGAAGAGGCGGCGTGCGGTGGGGAGAAGGCGGATGCGGGAGGGGCGGCGTACCTCGGCAGTGGCTCGGCGAGAGTACCAGCGGCGGCGGAACACCAGAAGTGGCGGCGGCCTCGAGCGCGAACGATGGAGAAGCCAAATGAGGACTTAGTCGCGTGAGTGCTGGAAATAGTCCCTAATAGACGACGGTAAAAGGACACCGTCGTATGTTACACCTTATAGACGACGGCATGTGGTCACCGTCGTCTATAACGACTTAAAGCGGGCCCTATTCAGCACGTTATTGACGATGGACAGTAATAGACGACGGCCCACCGTGGTATTTAAGTTATTGACGACGGTTCTAGGTCAACCGTCGTCAATTACGGACTTATTGACGACAGCTAGAAAGTACCGTCATCAATTAATTTAAAGACGACGGGATCATCGTCTATTAACCTGGCCGTCGTCTATTGTCACGATTCCTATAGTGACTCATCCCATGTACGTACCCCTTCATTCCACAATTTCGCCATATCTTCCATTAAAGGTTCCAAGAACACATCAATTTCGATGACGGGTTGTTTCGGACCTTGGATAAAAACAGATAATAAGATATATTTTCTTTTGTGACACAACCACGTCGGTAGGTTGTACATCGTTAAGACCACGGGCCATGTGCTGTGTATGCTCCTTTTTTCACCAAACGGAGTCATTCCATCTGTACCCAAGGCAAACCTCACATTTCTGATTTCCTTCGCAAATTCTGGACACTGAATATCAAAATTTTTCCACTGCGTTGCATCACCAGGGTGTCGTATATGTTTTTCATTCTTCTTGCGTTGCTCGGAATGCCAACGCATAAGTTCAGCCTAACCGGGGCGAAACACTTAGACGCCGTTAGGCTGCCAAAATTTCGTTTGCCGCCAAGTGTTCGCCCTCGTCAGTTCCAGGTACGCCGCCGAGCTTCGCCGTCGCCGAGCTTCCATCCTCCTTCGCCGTGCCGCCTCCCTCCCCGCCCTCGCCGCCGCCTTGCATATACTTGGTTAGGGTTCGGGAATTGGAAAATGGTAGGCATCCTTGGTTAGGGTTCGGTGGAATTTGAAAAACTGTCAAGTTCGGTGGCATCTTTGGTTAGGGTTCAGTGGGTAGGCATCCTTGGGTTGTCGGTGTACTTCCATCAATTCTACGCAGCAGCAGTTCCATCAACCCAATGTCCTCACCTGACCGGAATTCGAATACATAATGAACTGGAATATTCATGGTGACTCACACTCGATACACAAAATGAGTTAGGTTGAGGGGGTAACTGCAATGAGAACTCTATTGGAAGTAGGTGTGTCCATCTTCTAGCAGTGCTGGATGCTAAACATATGATGTGTCACTCAAATACGTAGGATGATAATGGCCATATTGGCACAACTGAACGAAATTAGTGGCTACGATTTGCATTTTTCAGTACAATCGTCAAATTGAAATACATGAACACGTACAATAAACATATATATATCTTATCCTTTGGAGAATGATATATTACTATGTTGAATAATTCTTGTTGATAGTGTAGCTGTTATATGACTATGAGTTTGTTTATTGAATAGCTTATTCAATCATGATGTTCCCATTAGGATTGCATGCGTTAAAACAATTCTGTATCCCATTATTGAACTCAGCTTAATATTAAGGCATTTCACAGGAAAAAAGTTTATGTACCCATTTATGATTTGTTAGCACCATTTGTATCAAACTAGATATATTGGGACTTCATTTTTTTTGGATGATCTGGGTATCTGGTGCACCCAGTAGAGGAGTCGAACTTGGACTTTGGGCAAAGTTGCGGAAACACCAGTCTAGGGGTATATGATTGTTCTAGATAAAGCAGTTCCGGTGCAAAAGGAGCAATTAGTATCTCCAACTGCCTACCCTAGCAGCGTTGGTTTCGTGCCAGGCTCAGGGTCAACCCATAAGTTCCGTGTCGATGATATTGGTAACGACAGATCTTGTTGTCTTCTTGTCCCGATAGGCGGAGCAGGGAACAAAACCAAACAAGTTGCCACTACTATGGCAAAGCCTGATCGTGACTTCAACAGGAATCCACTTATGTTGTATTATGCTGTGGTGCAAGTTCTTTAGATCATTGATAATGATTATGAAGATTATGAAATAGACCACGTCACACCTGGGGATCGCGACTTTGGGGCAGGCTATCAACCAATTAATCCTTTGGCACCGACGCGATATCGTGTTGGACGATGAGCCAATTTCTAGCCCCGCCGCATCTCCAAATACTGCAACCCCATCTTCTAAGGCGAAAGTGCATGAAGATCCACTCCCAGTCCAGGAAGATCCACTCCCCCTATGTCTCAGCAAGGATGATATCCAAGAGCAACAAGTTGGACAACAGCTTCAAGCAGAGCAAGCTGTTGCTAGTAAAGAGCAACCAATTGAGCAACAGCTTGAAGTAGTACTAGAGCAACCTGCTGGGAGTAAAGACCAATCAGTTGAACAACAGGTTCAACAACAAGCCAGTGTCCAACTTCCGACGACTACTCCTCGATCATTAGTGCCTATCAAAGTGAGCTCATATGAAATTAATAAACCTTCATCAGAAGTGTCAAAGTATTTGGAAGCTATGAAGGAAAATATTAGAAAATCGAGTGCATCTCGTTCTTCTCATGAGCCAGCATTAGAAGATATCAAGGAGTGGTAAGAAGACAGTGTCATGTATAATCGGCGGACAGCTTTAGTTAAACCAGAAGTTCCAATATACAAGCTTGAGGATGTTCCTCCTAAATTTGCGAATGGAAAGCCGTTCATGACATCCGTACAACTTAGCAAACAACCCGTCCAGCTCAGAAGAATGCATGAGTGGTACATCACTGCCAACACAAAATATGGTCTTAATTACGTCACATTTCGTATTCCAAAAGCAGCATTCGGGAGCACTGGAGTAGATAAACGAGTCATTTTATTTGAAGAGCTGCATTCCCTTTTCCATCGGGGCATGCTTGAAATCAACCTGCTGCTCGTCTGGTGCTTGTAAGTGCTCTAATATTTTGTATTTGATTTTCTTACTACACGCGTACGCATTTCTTGAGATTATAACAATTCTGGACTTCTTCAATAGGATGCAATACATGGATAATGAAAAGTTGGAGCACAAGACAGGTATCCTTGACCCTACTAGGATTGCAAAGTCGTTATTCGATGTCCAGGCGAATCGAGAGTCAGGACAGTACAAACACATGAACAAAAGAGATTTTGAAAAAGCAATTGCAAAACTTAAGAAGGATAGAAAGACAGAAGTTGCAGCTTACATAGGACATGCGATGTTTAACTTTGTCAGAGACGACAAGGACTTCGTAAAGGCTCCGTACCACTTCAAGTAAGTTCGACACATGACATTGAAATAGCAATTATTGGTAATTGTTAACGCGTGTGTTTGTATGTTTGCAGTAATCACTACATAATGATCTTCGTCAAGCCAACGCAGGGAATGGCAACAGTCTTGGACTCAGCCGATTTCTCACCAGATCGTTACAGAGATTTCCTTTCCATTTTGAAACTGTATATTTATTCAACAGTTTTAATTTACGCACATTTAGAATGTGCTGACAAGTTTTATATGACATTTCTTGTATTACAACGCTTGGCGGTTTTACACGGAACATCTTGGCGGTCAGAGACCTCCTAATACGAATGCATTGAACATTAAAACATATTATGCTTGTCTGAAGCAGCCTGCTGGGAGTGTCTTATGCGGGTATTATGTAGGCGAGCATCTTCAGACCACCGGCGTATATAGAGTAAATCGTGAAGATGTAAGTTATCCTTAATGTCGATACCTTATTTTCTTACTTTTGTGTTTCATTTTCATTGTAACTAGCATAGTTTAATACTTATATTCTCTGCTGTTCAATATTACCAGAAACATTATTTTCATATTTTGATTCCAACTTCAAAATTCAATTGCTCATAGTACAACTGCTCCAAAAATACCAAATAAATTCCTGTATACTCTCACTTTGATATATACTTTGAGATTCTTCAAACCAATACATTCTAAACCTTGTTATGTGTTATATTGCAGCACACGAAGAATCTGAACGAAGAATGGCCGGTTTGTAGAAGTATTCCTAGTGGAGGAGCCGACAAGATTGCTGCTGAACTCTGTTAGTTCATTCGTCGTGAAATTTTGCACAAAAAAGGGAAGTTCTTTGATAAGAATTGTGCAGCAGCTGATGTGCCAGAACATTGCGACTATGCCAATAGAAAGAGTATTTAGTGAAAACTTGTAAACTTTGAGATGAATTATATCTGTAACTTGTACATATGTATATTGTTTTAGTGAAATTTACTTCTGTGATGTGAATATTGTTGACTTTTGTTCTGTGATGATATTGTTGTTTTTTGTTCTGTGATTATATTGAATTGACCTGGAAATTAGAAATAACAGCAGTAGTACTGCATAGGTTATACCTTATCACAGGTGGTTATTAACCAATGGCTAGGCATGACTATGAAAAACAATTATCACAGGCGGCTAGATACAAGTAAGGAACCATCTGTGATAACCTAATTTTCACAGGCGGTGACTGTTATGGTAGAAACCGACTATGTTAAAAGGTCTTCACAGACGGCAGATGTAGGTAAATGTCCGCCTGTGATAACACCATTATCATAGGTGGTTAGTTATGCTTCATTACCTGCCTGTGAAGACACATTATCATAGGCGGTTAGTTATGCTTCAATACCCGCCTGTGATAAGACATTTACACAGGCGGTTATATATGCTGCACGACCCATCTGTGATAAATATCTTCACAGGCGGCTAGCCTAAATAAAGAATCGCCTATGATAATTTGTCTTCACAGGCGGTATCACTTCTCCGCCTGTGAAATTGCGGATTATCACAGGCTCTTCGTTTCAGGCGGTTTTAAAAGCCGTTTGTGATAATAGGTTTGGAGCCGCCTGTGATGAGGCTTATTGTAGTAGTGCGGTCTTCTCATGGACGACGTCAAGCTCTCTCCTCGTTATACTTCTGTTTCCTCCTTTGTCTCGCACGTACGAGCTAACCAAAGTTCGGCCGAGCTATGCCTACTGCAACTCTGTAGTGACCCAGAAATGTGATGTCCTCACCACATGCAATGGCTCGATCATATCTGTTAGTCGCTCCGCCACCCGAGTGAGCTCCTCCGAGCTGCAGTGCCGCATCTGGTCATGGTCAGAAGCCTGAGGTCTGGTTGAACTTGGCGCGGGCAGTCCACCAGGGCCACAATGCATCCCAGCACTACAGGAAACCCGACGATCTGATATGGCCAGGGCCGTCATAAGTAAGCTATTTGAGACGGTTTCCCTTATTTGCGATGGTTATCGGCTGCTGTTCGAGTTTCGTTGCAATTAAGCTTATTTGCGATGGCCACCGTCGCAATTTAACTTATTTATGACGGCTTGCAACGATCGTCGCAAACAAGTGTCAGGGCCCGGGGGATGGGCCGGGCCCGACAAGTTGCGACGGCTCTTTGTGGCCGTCGCAATTAAGTACCTATTTGCGACGACTTGCAGTGGCCGTCGCAAATAATATAGGTTATTTTGCGACGGCCAGAAGTCTTATTTGCGACGGTGCTGTATAAAAGCCATCGAAAATAAGGTTTTTTATTTTTCAAAAAACTGAACAATCTGCCTGGCTCGATGGCTAGAAACACGATAGAGACAATTAAATAACAACACATAACAACAGCAGCAATAATTACAAATGCATCTCTAAAACACAATATATAACATCCCCATCCATCACAATACAAAGTCCATCCATCACAACACAAAGAACACAAAACAAAGACAAATGCATCTCCATCCATCAATTTTAGCTACCTCCCGTGCCGCCAACGTCCTTGCCGTGCATCAGTCTAGGCGCCAGTATAGATGATGATGGAGTTTGAGCCTCTGTTGCCGATCCCTGCAACACATAGAAGTTGTTTGACATATTGAATAGTTTGGAACATCATTTTTGACTGGAATAATTTAAACAAGCTAGACATGATCATATTGAACTTACTTTAGATAATCTGAGTTAGATTTGCTATGTTTGATTATTTCAAACTAAGTAGACTACAATAGCTAAGCTGAATGAGATTTCTCTATATTTGATGTATTAATACTATGTAAGAACATTTTAATTACCTGAAAGCCCGGAGAAGTGTGCACCAGCGGCGGTAATTGCATTTTTGGCGGTGGAATCAGTGGTGGCAGTGGAGGTAGCTCGAGGTGCAACCCCTGGATGACTTGGCCGTGAAATAAACTCTGTCACTTCAAACATTTCAGGTTATTACATATTATTGAGAATGCTATGAATTTTAATTACTTTAACTTACCGTCATTACCTGCCTTTACATCTCCATCACCACCCGCATCTTCTCCATGCAGTCTTGCTGGTAGGAGATGGTGGTCTGCGTCGCCGCCTTCACCGCCTCTGTCTTCGCCTTACCCTCCTCGACCTGATGGGTGAGAGTCTCCACCTGCGAGATACGGCGACTCAGCCCTGTCAACGAATCCTGTGTGGAGCTACCTCTCGCAGGTCTCGCCACCCTCGACTCGACAACTCCGTTGAATATGGTGAACCTATATAAAAAATCAATAATATGGAATTGAAATTTCTTGAATATCTTGAATTGAAAACGTTAAAATGAATTACGAACCCACCTTTTGTAGGCTTTTCCACCTCCGCATGCATACGCGACTTAAGGATCAATTGGTTCATGTTCCCAATCCAAACCTACGTCGTGTATCCTCCTAGCCTCCTCCCCGTACCTAGCCTGAAAAACAAGAAAATCGTGTAAGTTTAACAATCTTTATAGTTATATTTAATATGAATGATTTCTAAACTTACAAGTCGCTCGGTTGCCGCCTGACTGCACCCCTGAGGCTGAGAATGGTCCCCGTGACCTCTCTTCCAGACCTTAGTAGGGGTCGGCAGCACCCCCATCTCACGCTCTTGTCAATACATGTTAGTATGAACAGTATATTATGAATATATAAACATAAGTTAGATACACTTATCGTGCATTTAGCTAAACGCAAGTGGCTATCTTGGCCGTGGTTGTGCTTCCCATCGACCCCTCTGCACCCTCGAGCCTTCTGGGACTTAGCCTTAAACTCATTGCTAGCCCAGTACAAACAAACACATAGTTGTAGGTTGTTAAAAATACTGTTGAGGAAATTATTAGAAAAATATTTACTACACCACAAGTACATGCGCATACTCCTCCTTTGTCAGGTGCCTCTCGCTCTCTTGTTGGAAGTGTCGCATGTTGTGCTGGTTCGCCTTCAAGTGCTCATTGATAGCTTGAATATGAGCATTCAACAAAGATTGTTGAACCGCCTTCGCATCATTGATGTGAAACACTTTCCTCGCATGCTCAAACATGCGAGAGTCGTCCGGGTCCTCTAAAATATACCTTTCCTGTGATCAAGAATATTTTGGAGAGATGCTCATTAAAAGAGTTTAAGAGTTAAAACTTAGAAACTTTATTTAACATACTTACCATAAAATCAGCCCATACGGCCTCCTGAATGTCGCGGTGCTCCTCGTGAGGGGCACGTGAGTAGTCCTCCCACGAAGTAGTAGGAACCCCGTCAATGACCCCGAGAAAGTGCATACGCACTAAGGACTCGAGGACACCATTCACTGGTCTATGGTGTCTGTCACCGGTGAAAGATGTGTCGTACCAAGTGCTGCAAGACATTTATTGATTCATTACTTAAGTAACCAATAGAAACTAGAATTGAACACTAGGATTTTATTACCTTTCTCTGATCGTACGAATCACGATCCTCTCTAAAGGGACATGAGGAGGACTGAAAAAGTGACTCCTCCTCATCCGTCGTCTCTACTCAAGCACCACGTCTGGTGACCCAAAAGGCTCCTCATCAGCCGAGTCAAAGGGCTCAGGAACAGAAGGCTCGCCAGCCAAGGGTTGGCTGGTCGAGGGCTGGCTCACCGAAGGGTAGCCAGAATCAACTGGCACCCTAGCCTCTAAGTCAGTCGGTGAGGACTACAACATTGAAATAATTCATAAGTAAGTTTAATTGAAAATTGAATTTGAATTATTTGTCAAAGACTAGTGAAATTTACCTGTGTTGGCTGCTGTGACGAAGCCCTAGAGCCGGTCAGAACGTGCCCCAGCAACTTAGAGCGTCTGCTCCCGGTCAACGAGGCAACAGTGAAAGTAGAGAGGAAGAACCCCCTCATCACTGCCACCTTCTTACCCTTCTTTGACACCATCCCATTTTAATAGATTATCAGTAAATATACAAAATAGATATACAAAATTCATGTTACCATTTTCAAGAAAACGTTACTTGTAATCACTTTCAAAATTCAACAACATCATTATCATGTGACCTACTCCTTAAACCAGCCCAACTATCTTCCATCGTCACCTGTGCTAATTTTTGTTCTCGCATATCATCTGTCTCTACATCTTCAACATCTCCAACTAATTGATGGAGTCCTACACCAGGCTCAACGATAAAAGTGTTCTAACAACTCTTCTTCTTGTTACACTTCTTCAACGTCTTCACTATCATGGTAACCATCATCCCCAATAGTATATAACCGCTCACGAGGATTCACCTTATATACCACCCACCAAGCACTGAGCTTTGTGCATGGATAAGGTAGATAATACACTTGCTCACCTTGATGTGCAAGAACAAATGTATTGTAACCTCGTAGTCGGTCCTTGTGTTTGACTTCCACTATTCAAAATTGGTTTTCTCGTGTTCCATGAGTGCTATAAAACTTGTCAAATTTAAAGAAGACAACTCAAAGTGTCTTATTTCTGGTAAAAGTAAATTCAAAGATTTTGTTAATGATCGCATAATAATTGGTTTTATGCCCTTGAGTGTCAATTACTCTTGTCACAACACCAAAATTAGATGTTGCTGTGAGAGGACAAAGAGCTTCAAGATAGTTGACGCAAATCTTTATGGACATTGTGAGTCATGCACTATCAAAAATGATTGTAAATTAAAAGAATACTTCTTTTATAATAGTAACTTATAATATATAGAAGACAAGAGAGTATTACATAATCCCAAAACCGAGATAGGAAACCCGACCCTCCATTTAATCCTTTTTGTCGCATCCCTTTTATTTGTTTGGCCGTAGGTTGATGTCTATGTGGCCAACATTATCTGTGGAACTCGATGAACGTGAAAAAACACCTTTTAGAATACATGTGTAGAAAAATGTCGATTAGCATAAATGTAGGACAAAGACTTACTCCAAGTGTTCCTGCATGCCATCTATATTTGCATACATATAGAGTAATGCAACAGTCCTGTAAAGTTCGGGTAGGTTGTAGGTTGTGTAGCTACCAATGCTAGTGCCTCTCGTTTGAAAAATGGAGAAGTTGCTACAAGGGTGTGCTTCGTCCACATTGCACCACATTGCCGAAGTATTGACATTGTGTTCTTCTGCAAAGTATAAACTTGAAAAGTATCCTACTTCCTTAGGAGCATATGCTTCAGCGATGCACCCTTCCACCCTTGACCTGTTGACAACCATTGGTTTCAGATATCTTAGTGCTCTTTCAATGTGATACATCCACCTGTATTGCACAGGACCGTCTACTTTATCTTTGAATGGAAGATCGATAAACAGATGTTGCATTGGATTGAAGAACCAGTGGAAAAAAATTTCCACCTTACATAAAAGTACTGGTATCTCCTTCTCTAACTTATCCATCATCCCTATATTGATTTCTTTAGCACAAAGCTATCTATAGAAAGAGCTGAGCTTGGCTAAAACTTTCCACATCGTATCATGTAGATAGCCCCGAAACATAACGTGTAAGAGTCTTTCCATGATAATGTGATAATCATGACTCTTCAACCCATTGAGGTTTCCTGTGTTCACATTTATGGCTCGTTCCAGGCTACTGCGTAACGATATGGGAATTCCAAAGTTCTCAACCATTTCATGTCTTCTTTCTTTTCTTTAGGTCGAAGACCGAAAGAAGCACGTGGCTTACCACCATTTTCAGAGGTTTCAAGAGTTGGACAGTTACAAATGTCTGCCAAATCTAGTCTAGCTTTAATATTGTCTTTCGTTTTGCCAGTCATATCTATGCAAGTGCTTATGAAATTGTCGCCCATTTTATGCTCCTGATGCATGACATCAATGTTGTGCACTAGAATCAACGACTTCACATACGGTACCGCCTAAAGTCCACATATGTGAGTCCAATTGTGTTCCTCCCCGTAACCTACAAAATATCCAGGACGACCTTCATCTGGCACCAGCTTGTCCAACATATCAGAAATTTCTGTTCCGTTGAGACGTTAGGTGGTCCTTTAGTGACAACGGTGTCCTTTCTAAAGACATGACTTTGTTTCCTAAATATGTGATTCAGAGGCAGCCAATGTATGTGACAAACGAAATAAGATATCTGGCCTCCATGAGTTAGTCGAAAGCAATCCGTGTCAGAAGCACATATCGGACACGTCAGACCAACGTGAGTGCTCCATTCGGAAAACATGACGTACGCCGACAAATCATGGACGGACCACAAATAAGAAGCTCAAAGGTTGAATTTCTACTTCTTGTAACTGTCATACGCTTGGACTCCTATCCACAACATTTTCAACTCATTGATCAGCGGTTTGAACATCATGTTGAGATGTGACTCAGGATGATCTGGTCCAGGTACAATGAGGCTGAGGAACATGAACTCGTACTTTATACAAAAAGTCGGTGGAAGGTTGTACGGAATGACAAAGATGGCCAACAGGAGTATGGCATGGCATTTGTACTGAACTGTGAGAATCCTTCTGTTGCTAACCCGATGCGTACATTTCTCGCATCATGAGAAAAATATGGATTGAATCGGTCTAGCACCTTCCATGCTTCACCGTCGGACAGATGCGTCAAGAATTCTTTGATCTACCGTTTACCTTCTTTGTGCCATCTCATGTGTCTTGCGGTTCTTTTTGAAAGAAACAACCACTTGAACCGAGGAGTCACAGGCAAGTAACGAAGCTGCTTATCTACGACATTTGTCATCACATTATTGCCATCGTCATTAACAACTTCGACATACCTCATTTTACCACATTTCAAGCACATGTTCTCATTGGTGTGCTCTTTACAGAATAGCATGCAGTTGTCTGGGCACACATCGATTTTCTCATTGTTCATATGGAGACTAGATATCAATTTCTTAAACTAATAAATATCTTTAGACGTTTTATGAGGTTGTGGAAGGATATCGCAGATCAATTTCATGAGATCATTGTAGCAATTGATGGAAAAAAAGTACATAGACTTAAATGCCATAAATCTGTTCATGAAAGCAAGGACGATCACATCCATGTGTTCATGCAACGAATGTTCTAATTGTTTGAGCTCAATGAAGACCTTGTCTACCTCCATTGTAAGAGGATTCTCCGCTTCCATAGCTTCTAGTATCTCATCCATCCTATCAACCCCCATTCTATCATCATCCTCATCCACTTCTTCTACGACTCGAGATTTAGTCTCACCATGGAAGGTCCACACCTCGAAATGTGGCGTGAAATCATTTCAACATAAGTGAAATGAAAGGTCCATTCTTTTCAAAACATTGGTGTTCCGGCATTTCGTGAATGGGAACCACACCTTATCATCCGTTCACAACCAAAATGCTCAATCCAAAAATCATCTAACTTGGAGTACCACTTATCCAAGTGATCACCAGTTCTGCTCTTCCAACAATTATACATCCAATTGCGGTCCTCACTAATGTTTGACTACAGCTTAAAGTTTGAAAAATTATAGTTAACTTATGCAGGATTTATGCTGCTCATGATGAGACACAAAGCTTGAATTTAAACAAAATTTTGGCAGCATAACCTTGCTTGTTTTACACTGCACCGAAAAAAATGGTGTAGTTCTTCAAGCTTTTGGGTCAACTGTCCAATAACGAGAGAGGAGGCTAGGAATGAACAAGAGAGGAGGAATGAATGGCAGAAACCTACCCGTAGGGGCTTGTCGTCCATGCATGGGAGCCTGTCGTCGTGACCATCACTTTTTGCCTAAACCCTAAATGGCCCGTGTCGTCCCAAGCCGAGATAAGACCATTTAAACCTAAACCTAGCTAAGCAAACTTAATCTCAATTAACAAAAAATTGAAACTAAACATTTACATACCATGGCAATAAACATTTACATAACATAGAAATAAGCATGAACATTGCAATAAACATGGCAATAAGCATAAGCATGACAATAAACATAGAATGACAATGTACATAGCATCTAAGCATAAGCATAGCAATACCCATGCCAATAAGCATGGCAATAAACATAAGCAAATGTGCATCACAAATGTGAGTCACAAAGCCAAAATTAACATAGGAGATCGAGCTAATCATTTGTGATGCACAAAGCTTAATCACAAGTCTAAATCACAAAGGCTAAATGGACATGGGAGGGGAGGACCTTGCGGGAGGCGCTCCTGTCAGTGAGGCTTATGTCAGTGAGGCGCTCCCGTCAGTGAGGCTAATCATTTGTGATGTACAAAGCCTAATCACAAGTCTAAATAACAAAGGCGCTCCCATCAAGTCTAAACCTTGCGGGCGTCGGGGAGGCGGCGGCGGTGGGTGGCGGGGCGACGACAGGCATCGGGGAGGCAGCAGCAGTGGGCGTTGGGGAGGTGCCGGGCGTCGGGGAGGCAACGACGAGTGTCAGGGAGGTGTCGGGCGTCGGGGAGGCGGCAGTGAGTGTCGGGGAGGCGGCGGCATGTGTTGGGGCGGCGGTGGGCGTCGGGGAGGCGGCGGCGAGTGTCGGGGAGGCGGCTGCATGTCTCGGGGCGGCGGTGGGCGTCAGGGAGGCAGCAGGCGTCGGGAAGGCGGTGGCAGCGGGCGTATGTGGCGGCGGCGGGCGTAAGTGACAACCCCTACAATCACTACACCACTGCTCCGTTGGTTATCAACCGTTCTTCACACGATTGACCTCGCCAAGAAGGCTAATCCCTGCAAGTGCAACCGAGAACACAAGCAAGAACAAGGTAGACACGATCTGAAATCGCGAAGTTGGGGTTTCACAAACTGTGGAACAGCGATATTATTAATCTATGCAAAACCCAATTGTTCATGGCGGCTACTATAGAGTATATATAGGTGGGAGGACGTCCAAGGGGGTGTTGGGGTCGTGACCTAACCCTAACACACGAAAATAATGGACTTAGACTTGATACAAGGCCCAATGGCCCAATATGGTGGTGCAGCACCCTGACAGATTCTGTATTTGATTTTGTTTTGACGATTCCTGACGACTCCGAATGAATTTTGACATGGGACCGGTGCCATTGGAAAGGTTATCCTCTCCCCTTTCCGTGCATATGTAGAACGTCCAAAACGGAGTTCGTATGCGTCCTGGGCATCCGTCTTAGTGCATACTGCTCCTGGACTCCGAGTTGGATACGATTTGGAGTTTGGTTCGGTTTCCATCTTCTTTGAACGAATTCTCTGGTCTTCCACGTCCCTAATACTCCCTCCAAGTACTCCTTGAATCTCTCCATGGATCCTAATCACAAATAAATCATTAAGTAGCAATTTATGTTCAAAAACATATAAGGAAATATATAAGAACGAGTTCACCTCTGAAATTAATTGTTGTGTATGAACTCTATTGATTGCATATTGTATGTTCAATGGAGTGTTGTTTGTATCCATAGAAGTGATGTCCTCATCATCCTCTCCTTCTTGAATTGGAGTCGTCCTCGACTCAAGTTCATCTTCTATCATGTGTGGGTCCATATGTGCAACGCCATCAAATCTTCTTGTAAGCATGAAAGGAGGAGGCCAAGGTGGTGGACGGCATAGTGCACCATCTTGATCTTGTCCATCAAATAAGAGTGCACATTCACTTGAGCCAGGATCCCAAACAAATAAACATTGTGTCATATTTGTAGGTGCAATAATAATATGCATGATCTCATCATTCTCCCCTTCTTTATGACAAGCCGTCCTCGGCTTGCTCGTATATCCAGCAAAAAGTCTTGCTTTGGGGGTAGAGTTTAGGCCCGAGTGAGCACTGTCCATATTGCACAACCGCAGTGAAAAATGTTTTTGTTGTCCCTGCTGCAAGGAAAAAATACTAGAAAAACTTGACAAGATATTATTAGCGTTAGTAAATTCATTTACTTGACCATGTTGTTGCAGCACAAAAGCTTCCTCATTTGAACATATGTAAACTTTATGCACCATAAACATACCACTATGTTCATATTTGCCTATAGCATAAAAAATATTTCTACTTAACAAAGGCAATTGAGACTGAGAAAATATTATCTTCTCTACAATATCTAGATCACAAAGAGTGTCAAATTCAATATAGCCCAAAGTATTTAGAGAAGACAAAAATTTCAGCTCATCATTTTCAGCAGTAGCGGTGATCAAATTATGAATTTCAGCACAAGTAAGTGAATCCAAAACACACTCATCTTGTATATTAACTTGTTTTTGCATAGGTATAATAGAGTTATCAGCACACAACTCTTTTGTAGCGCAACGATCAGCAGGAAAATCAACATGTGACAATGGTGTATAAATAAACGATTATAATAGTTGCTCCTCGAAAATAGCATGATTGGTGGAAAAATTCAGAACATCCAAAAACTTCTCACCTTCTGTATTTGTAGAATGTTTTGTCTTACCATTTTCAGCAGTGATTTCGAGTGCATTATGAGTTGATTGATCTGAATTTTCACAGGAGTTGTTGAACACCTCATTCGCTTTTGGATTTTCTACAATTATTGGTTCTTGTTCCTGCAAAAGGTTAGGCATAGGAGGAGGTACAACAAGAAAATTCTTCTCAAGCTCATGTATTTCATCTTTGCAATTGGATACACTAGTAAATGTTTCTCGCATAAGAATTTTCATATTTTTCCATGTTCGAGGTTTTTCTAAATCATTTAAATTGTTCCACCAAGTTAATGCACAACCTACTAATGCACTTGCAACATTTCTAATCTTTCTCCTCTCACACATATGCAATTTTCCAAAAATTTTATCCAACTCTATTTCCCAAATAATATATTCATCATAACCAAAACCATCATAAGAAGGAAGAGATGGGAGAATATAATTACTTCTTATGGAAGGTGTTGTAAAGGTGGTCTGAATGTCATGTGAAACCTTGGTTGATGTTTGATTTTTAGTGAGCAACTCCATCGCCGTCTTCATCATATCCATCATCTCAGCATATAATGCATGATTCTTGCTTTTACCTGACATTGTTAGTAGCAAACAGAAGACAACAAAGAAATATGTTATCCCTATCAACTACAAAGGATAATGGCAAAGTGGAAGTGGAATCACACACTCTCAAGCGTCTTACCACGCTCTTACAAGTGTTCTTACCGACACTGCAGGTGGCAAACGGTGGACGGTATGAAAAAACCAATGAAGCGTGGGATGATTGCAAAGGTGTATCGATTCTGCTCAAGAGTAAGGTGTAGCTTGGATGGCACTTTCTATGTAGCAAGGATTAGAAACAATGAAATCATATAGTAAAGTTGAATAAGTGTCCAAAGTATTTGTCAAAGTTGCTGGCCTAAATGTGTTCCTAGTAGTTCAAGCTAGCAAGACATGAGACAAAACTAGATGACACAAAGAATGCAAGCACTTCTGTTTTTTTTGTTGTTTTTGTTCCTCTCTTTTTGTGCGGCTTTTGTTTCTTGTTTTGCACTTGCCTTTTTCTTTTTTCTTCCTTTTTTTTTTCAGAATGTGCTGCAAGGGAAGAACACAATGAAAATCAATCCAAGATATCTCGTGTGTCTGTCGCAGATTTTCTGCTCAATCTTCCAAGGACAAATAGGCACACTTATAGGCTCTAAATTGGAAAACTTAGAACAGAAAGATTGTAGATATATAACTCCTCTTTAATTTCAATATATGGAAGACCTATTTTGGAAAATAACAATAGGAGATACTGCCTCCGAAATACAGACTGTTCAGCATTTTTAGGTGAATAACAGATTCGGATCTAATGCAATTTCGACATCGATAACTATATTTTCTGGGTAAATGATGAATAAGAAAGTTATAGAGAACTTCTTAGGCTTTCCAGAAAGTATAAGAACACGAAAATCCGAGTTCGTATGTGCTAGATATGATGAAAATACTGAACTGAACAGAGATGAATCAAATCTGGACGTGATGACGTGATTCAAAAGGATCAATCAACACAATGTAAAACTCAAACTAAGACTAAAAACACTTCTAAACCAGCAATATAACTCAACCACGGATACAAACTCAACAAAACCAAACTGAATAACAAAGTTGCAAAGGCTCAATGTGGTTTGGACAAAGTAATGAACAGATCTACTAAACTGCATGTTTTTTTGTGGCCTTTTTGTGGACTCTAGGTATGAAAAACAAAACTAATGTAATGGATAGATGAATTACCTAACGGGCAACCTGGAAATCTGATACCAATTGATAGGAGAATTGATGATGAGTCCCGATCTTCCGAAAGGTAATGGATAAGTCGATTGATGGAGATCTCGACGTTGATGATCCGAGACTCTCGAGTAGAACACGAACAACCCCTGCAATCACTACACCACTGCTCCGTTGGTTATCAACCGTTCTTCACACGATTGACCTCACCGAGAACACAAGCAAGAACAAGGTAGACACGATCTGAAATTGCGAAGTTGGGGTTTCACAAACTGTAGAATAGCGATATTATTAATCTATGCAAAACCTAATTGTTCATGGCGGCTACTATAGAGTATATATAGGTGGGAGGACGTCCAAGGGGGTGTTGGGGTCGTGACCTAACCCTAACACACGAAAATAATGGACTTAGACTTGATACAAGGCCCAATGGCCCAATATGGTGGTGTAGCACCCTGACAGATTCTGTATTTGATTTTGTTTTGACGATTCCTGACGACTGCGAAGGAATTTTGACATGGAACCGGTGCCATTGGAAAGGGTATCCTCTCCCCTTTCCGTGCATATGTAGAACGTCCAAAACGGAGTTCGTATGCGTCCTGGGCGTCCGTTTTAGTGCGTACTGCTCCTGGACTCCGAGTTGGATACGATTTGGAGTTTGGTTCGGTTTCCATCTTCTTTGAACGAATTCTCTGGTCTTCCACGTCCCTAATACTCCCTCCAAGTACTCCTTGAATCTCTCCATGGATCCTAATCACAAATAAATCATTAAGTAGCAATTTATGTTCAAAAACATATAAGGAAATATATAAGAACGAGTTCACCCCTGAAATTAATTGTTGTGTATGAACTCTATTGATTGCATCTTGTATGTTCAATGGAGTGTTGTTTGTATCCATAGAAGTGATGTCCTCATCACATTGGATACAATTGGAGACCCCTCAACAAATTATTTTACAAGGTCAATCGATTTTTGTGAAGACTAAAAGAAAAAGCACATATGTCAAAATTATTCCATTAAAATTGACAGCACTCAAGACTTGGTCATCATCAGAAGAACATTTCAAACCAATGTCTAAGAGGTCACTCGAACAAATTCCAAAAGAATCACTTAGAACAACTCGAAGCAGACAAAATCAACTCACCGGATCAACCGATGTATCCAGAAAACACTACATCGGTCGAGTTGGCTCTGAACAGAAGAAGACCTCAGTCTTAAGTATACACTGGATCATCCGATGATGAAGCAAGTGTTACATCAGTCGATCATTCCAGTAAGAAATTTCCCTGGACCAAATGTAACACCGGATCATCCGATGTTCAATTATGACACATCGGTCAATCATTCCAGTAAGCATTATTTTTGGACCATTCTGGATCAAGTGTCACCGAATCATCCGATGATGAGGCAAGTGTTACATCGGTCGATCAACAGCCATATCTGACACAGTGACATCAGTTAATTTGTATTCGACTGATGACAACTGAAGGGAGAAAATCGGATCATCTGATGTTTGCATAACAGTGATGTCAACCTACTTTTCCAACGGCTATTTCGTGGAAGCTGGCTATTTATACCACTTCAACTAGTGATTTCGATAAGTCTTGATGCCCAGGGCTACCCTACACATTACCAAGCATTCAAGACATTGAGCAACCACTTCCATATCTTTTACACCACTTGTACACCAAGAGATAGGCTAGAACTTGCTAGAGATAATGCTTGTGTGCTTCCATTCTTGGTGATTGGAGTCTCTAGTCTAGTGAGAGCTGTAAGGGAGTGTCTCTTGGTGATTGCATTCACAGTGTAACAGTTGGTGATTGGAGAGAGCCTTCTGGAGCTTTCCAAGACGGTTGTGGAAGCCCGGAGGATCAAACTTGTACAAGGCTTGAGCTCCACCTTGCCGGAGATGGCGAACGGAGACTTTTAGTGAAGATCCCTCGTCTCGGTGACTTGGGAGTGGCTATACCCTTTGGTGGGTGCCACAACGTGGATGTAGGAAGGTCTTGATGATCTTGCCAAGCCACGGGATAAATCACCATGTCTTTGTGTCTCCTCGGGAGTTTGCACACTCTTCCTTTCCTGTTACACTTATGCATTTCATATACCGCAAAATTATTATTCACTTGAATGCATAGGTTGTTTGCATAGGGAATGGGGCTTTTAATAGTTAAGTTTTTATTTCTTTAATTTTTGAAAAGAAGCCCAATTCACCCCCCTCTTGGGCATTCGATCCTTAGAATTGGTATCACAGTGAGGTTGCTCATTGGATCATTCTAGCTTCACCGCTAGAGAGCTAAAATGGCCAAGATTGGGGTTTCGGTTCCCATCTTCGAGGGCAAGAACTTTGCCTATTGGAATGCACGATGCGTGCTTATCTAGAGGCTATGGCTCCCGAGGTATGGGAAGCGACCCATGGGGGGTTTGGAGAGCATAACTATATAGGTGATCGAGTTAAGTGGGATGAAAAAGCTAGAAATGCTATTTATGGATGCATTAGTTAAGATGTGTTTGCTAGGATTGCTAGCAAAGAAAAGGCTTGTGAAATTTGGGCTTGCTTGATTGAAATTCATGATGGTTCTTCTCATGTTAAAGAACTAAAGTATCATATGCTTAAGGCCAAATATGATGAGTTCAAAATGCTACCTCATGAAAATGTCAATGAAATGTTTTCTCTCTTGAATGTTCTCATTGAGGAAATTAATGCTCTTGATATTGATTCTCTTGGCAAGGGACCCATCAACCGTAAGATTCTTATGCTCCTTCCTATGCCCAAGTACAACATCATCAACTCCATGCTTCAAAAGGAATCTCTTGATAACATTGAAGTTTCGGAACATATTGGAGAGATTCATGCTCATGAGATGAGTGTGCTTGCGATGATGGAGGAATAATCTTCAAAGACAATTGCTCTAAAGGCTTCCACCAAGAAAACAAATCTCAAGAAAAAGAAAGTGGTTGAGCCTAGCTCAAGTGAAGAAGAGCAAGCATCAAGTGAAGATGACGATGATGAGCTTGCATTGATGATGAGAAAATTATCTCGCTTAAACTCCAAGATTGCCAAGAAGGGATACACCTTTGATCCCCAAAAGAAAGCATTTCTACCAAGGAGAGATGCCAACAAGACTTGCTATAATTGTGGTGATCAAGGCCACATCTCCTATGATTGTCCGAAACCGGACAAAAGAAGAGAGAACCACAAGTGCAAGCATCGCAAGCTTGAGGATAGTGAGGATGATGAAGAAGAGGTCAATCCCAAACCATGATTCTTTGGGAAGAAAAAGCATGACAAAGGCAAAAAGGCAAAACTCTTTCCAAAGAAGAGAAAAGGTCCACAAATGGTGTTCATGTGTGAGGCAAATGAATGGATCACTGACGAAGAATCTAGTGATGAAGAGAGTGAAGTTGAAAAAGAGAGCTTGGCCGGCCTTGCCATTGCCAACAATGATGATTCATCTCTTCATCCACCTCCCATGTGCCTAGTGGAAAAAGGTAACAGCAGGGTATGTGATGACTCTAGCGATGATGAGCTTTCCCTCGATGACTTAGCTTCGTTGATAAATGAATACCACACTATCATTAAAAGGGAAAAGAGTAAGGTCAAGGCTCTTGAAGAAGCTCGTGCTAAGCTCAAGAGTGCTAACCTCGATTTGCTTGACAAGTATGAAAGCATACTTAAGGAGCATGACACGCTCAAATATCATGTCAAGAAAGTTGAGGAGGATAAGGCTCAAATCAAGCTATCATCATGAGCTTGACTTAGCACACCAAGCACTCTTGGGAAAGCACAATGAGTTAATCCAAGAGCATCAAGTACTTAACCTTGCTTATGAAGTCCTTGATCGAGAATTGAAAACTATAAAGAAATAAACCCTTAATGAAAAGACATCTATTGTTTCTCATGCCACTAATGTCTTGCATAAGTCTTTGCCTTTGAAAGAGAATGCTAGGGAGAAGGATTTGATGGATGAAATTGAAAGTCTCCGCACTAGTGTGGCAAGACTATCTAAGGGAGAAGTCAAGCACAAAGAAATCCTCTTCCAACAAGCAAAGGCCTTCAACAAGAGAGGACTTGGATACTTCCCAGTGCCTAACAAAGGAAAGGTGCCCTCCTCGGAGCCTAAAACAAGCTTCATCAAGGAAGTTGGTTCTTATTGCCAACATTGTGAGATCACCGGTCACCATACAAGGGAGTGTCCTCTTCCTAACCGGCCTTCTCCAAAATTATCTACTAACTACAAGTCTTCCATTAATGATCACTATTATCTCTTGAGTAAAGTAGATGGCAAGGTGAAGGCAAGGTTCATCGGCAAGGACATGAAGGGCGTGAAGGGGAAGCTTCCCAAGAAACTTTGGGTCCCAAAAACACTTGTATCACACATACAAGGACCTAAGTTGGCTTGGGTTCCTACAATAAAAAATTTGTGTAGGTGAACTACAAAGCCGGAGGAAAGCATTGGGTACTCGATAGCGGGTGCACTCAACACATGACCGGCAACGATGGTATGTTCACCTCCATAGAGAACCCCGGCAATCATGAACAAGTCACCTTTGGTGATAACTCTAAGGGGAAGATAATTGGGTTGGGTAAGATTGCAATTTCAAATGATTTATCTATTTCCAATGTATTGTATGTTAAGTCACTTAGTTTCAATTTGCTTTATATTGCACAATTATGTGATCTTGGACTAACGTGCACCTTTAGCAAGAATGATGTTGTTGTGACTAGTGAAACAAGCAAAGAACTAATCTTCAAAGGGTTTCGGCATGGACATCTCTACTTAGTAGACTTCGCTGACAAGGATGCTAGCTTGACCACTTGTCTTTTTACCAAGACGAGTTTGGGTTGGCTATGGCATCGACACATAGATCACATTGGAATGAGTAAGCTCGAGAAGTCATTCAAGCTCGGGATGGTGACCGGCGTGAAGGATGTCACATTTGAGAAGAACAAGCTTTGTAGCGCTTGTCAAGCCGGGAAACAAGTTGCTTCACACCACCTGATGAAGACAATGGTGTCAAACTCCAAGCCACATGAGTTGCTCCACATGGACCTCTTCGGACCGTCCACATATCAAAGTCTTGGTGGTAATCTCTATTGTCTTGTTATAGTTGATGACTACTCTCGCTATGCTTGGACTTCGTTTCTAGGTGACAAGATTGAAACTCCGGAAGTGTTCAAGACCTTCACTAACCATGCCCAAAGGGAATTTCAACTTCCCATCATCAAGGTCCAGAGTGACAACGGCACCGAATTCAAGAACTACAACATTGGGGAGTGGTGTGATCGTGAAGGCATGAAACATGAATTTTCAGCCACATACACTCCTCAAAAAAATGGTGTCGTTGAAAGGAAGAACAAGACTCTCATCACTCTTGCGCGAGCAATGCTTGATAACTATGGCACGTCCGAGAGGTTTTGTGCCGAAGCAATCAACACGGCGTGCCATGCCACAAATCGGGTCTATCTACACCGACTACTTCAAAAGACCCTATACGAACTCCTCATTGGGAGAACGCCCAACATCTCCTATTTCCGAGTCTTCGGGTGCAAGTGCGACATCTACCGCAAGAAAAGGCTCGTTAAGTTTGAAAAAAGGTGTGATGTTGGTATCTTTCTTGGTTATGCATCAAACTCAAAAGCATATAGAGTATTCAACCAAACCTCCAGTTTAGTTGAGGAAAGTTGTGATGTTGAGTTTGATGAAACTAATGGCTCCCAAGAGGAGATTTTTGGTCATGATGAAATAGATGATGAGCCTCTACAAGAAGCTATGAAGAACATGACCATTGGAGACATCAAGCTTAAAGTTGAGGAGAGCCATGACCAAGGGGGAGCTTCAAGTTCCAACATCAACACATCTATGGCACCTCATGTTGATGAAGAAGAAAAAGATGATCCATTGCCGACACAAGATTCACAAGACACACAACATCAAGAAGAAGAACAAGTCCATGATCAAGTCCAACCACAAGAAGAGCAACACGCATCACCACCACCAAGTGCTTCACCACCACTTATGAGGCATGGACGCATCTCCAAGGCGCATCCGATTGATCAAATTATCGGAAGTCCGTCAAGCGGAGTAAGTACATGTTCTCGCCATTTCGCTACGTTTTGTGAGCACAACTCGTTTGTTTCACGTGTAGAACCCACTCACATTGAGGAATCACTCCAAGATCCAAATTGGGTAATGGCCATGCAAGAAGAACTCAACAACTTCATCCGCGATGAAGTCTGGGTGTTGGAGGAGCGACCCAAGGACAAGAACATCATCAGAACAAAGTGGGTGTACCGCAACAAACAAGACGAGAACAGTGTTGTGATCCGCAACAAGGCAAGACTTGTGGCCAAGTGTTTCTCGCAAGTTGATGGACTAGACTTTGGAGAAACATTTGCTTCGGTCGCTCGACTAGAAGCCATCTGTATACTTCTTGATTTTGCATCACATCATAATATAAAGCTTTATCAAATGGATGTGAAAAGTGCCTTTCATAATGGTTATATTAACGAGCTTGTTTATGTTGAACAACCTCCCGAGTTCGAAGATCCGAGGAATCCTAATCATGTGTATAGGTTGTACAAGGCGCTCTACGGGCTCAAGCAAGCACCTAGAGCATGGTATGAACGACTACGGGATTTCTTGATCACGCAAGGATTCAAGATCGGGAGGGTGGACACTACACTCTTCACCAAAGACATCGATGGAGAACTATTTGTTTGTCAAATTTATGTCGATGACATTATTTTTGGTTCAACTAACAAAGCTCTTAGCCATGAGTTTGGCAAAATGATGTCTAGGGAATTCGAGATGTCGATGATTGGAGAGCTCAACTTCTTCCTTGGATTTCAAATCAAGCAACTTTGAGAGGGGACCTTCATCTATCAAGAAAATATACCAAGGACCTGTTGAAGAAATTTGAGATGGGAGATTGTAGCTCAAGAAGTACTCCAATGGCAACAAATTGTCATCTCGACGCGGATAAGGACGGTAAACCTGTTGACCAATCTAATTACCGTTCCATGATTGGTTCATTGCTTTATCTTACCGCATATAGGCCCGATATCATGTTTAGTGTATGCTTGTGTGCTCGCTTTCAAGCAGCACCTAAAGAATCGCACCAGAAGGCGGTCTTTAGGATACTTTGGTATCTCAAGCATACCCCAAGTGTAGGCCTGTGGTACCCCAAAGGTGCAAAATTCCATCTCTTGGGTTACTCGGATTTGGACATTGCCGGATGCCATGTGGATCGCAAGAGTACCTCGGGAGGGTGCCACTTGCTTGGGAGTTCCCTAGTATCTTGGTCTAGCAAGAAGCAAAACTCCGTTGCTTTGTCCACTTCAGAAGCGGAGTGTATAACGACCAGTGCATGTTGTGCGCAAATCCTTTATATGAAGCACACCCTTTTGGACTTTGGTGTTAAACTTCGTTGTGTGCCTCTCCTTTGTGACAATGAAAGTGCGGTTAAGATTGCTAAAACCCCGTACAACACTCCCGAACTAAGCACATTGATATTCGCCATCATTTCTTGCGGGACCATGAAGCTAAGGGAGACATCTCCTTGCAAGGTGTTAGGTCCGAAGAACAATTGGCGGATATCTTCACTAAACCACTTGATGAGAAAACTTTTTCTAGACTAAGGAGTGAATTAAAAATGCTAGATGCATCGAACGTCATGTAAGTTGCCATGGTCATGTAAGAATGCATCACATATAGGTCTCGTCTAACTTTCAAAGGATAGGGGGAGCAAGGGTTAGCTTGGGATGGAGGTTCTTTTGGGTTTCCCCAACACTTGGAGAGTGGCTCTCCCTGAAGAAGGCTTTGAAAGGTTCAAATTTAGCAAGATAGATTTAATTTATGTCTTGCATGATGCCTGCCATATAGACTTGCACTCACGTTTAATTTCTTGCATTAAAAATTGTTTGGCATTGCATACGGTAGATTGTCACAAAGGGGAACCCACTTAATGAGAAAGAGACTTGTTTGAAATGCAATTTCTCAACTAATATGATGTGGAAAGAACAAAGTGTTGGGTGCGTTAATGCCTAAAGGAACATGCTTTAAAGAGATAGAAGTCTTCATCCTCTAACTCACAAAGAATGGGCCTTACATTTTATTTGGATTTCTTCCTTGATTTTTTTTCTGGTGTTCTATTTGCTTTAGGGCTTAGCCAAGTTTTTGGCAACTAGTGTTATAATCTTTTTGAGGGGTAAGGGGTTGCCCAAAAAGTCCTAAGACTTGTGTTTCTCTTTGTTTGTTTAAGTCAAAGGACATATATGGGATGTTGCTGATCTTTTGTAGTCATCGGATTATCCGATGCTTAGGTCAGAAGCATCATCAGATCAGTTTGTGCTTAAGTACAAGGGTCAGCTCAGTCAGAAAGTCAAATCAGCTGATGAGTTCATTATGAGAAACATCGGAGCATCCGATGTTCACATTTCTGGAATTATGCCAAATTCAACCGATGATACACGTCGGATCATCCAATGCTGATGGTGCCTCTGGAATACCCTTACTGTACCATTCGACCGATGCACCTCTCATTTGACGTCGGATCATCCGATGTTAAAATTTGAGCTAGGGTTCGGGCCCCACCTATTTAGCGCGCCCCTTTGTCTCCTCTCATTTTTTCCTTTCTCTCTCCCCGATGCCGCTCCATGCCCTCCTCTCCTCCGCCGCCGCTCCTTGCCTTCGCCCTGCCGCTGCCCTCCAGATGCTGCTGCCCTCCGGCCGCCGCCGCTCTCCGGCCACCGCCGCCCTCTGGCCGCCACCATCCTAAGCGCCGCCGCCACCCTGCGCCCCAAGCGCTGCCGCCGCCCTTCACTGCCGCCGCCCTTCACCACCACAGCACCACCGCTGCCGCCCTAAGCGCCGCTGCCACCCTGCGCCCCAAGCGCTGCCGCCACCCTTCACTCCCGCCGCCCTTCACCGCTGCTGCACCACCGCTGCCGCCCTAAGCGCCGCTGCTGCCCTGCGCCACCGCTTATCGCCCACCACTCCACGCGCCTCGCTGCAGCATTCCTCTTCGCCGCTAGGGTTCGCCCGACCGCATCATTCTTTGTGTCGCCGTCTCGTGCGCCCGGCATCGTTTGTCCCGCAATCTCATCTTCGCCGTCGTCACTTGAGATGGGTCGTGACAAGAAAGGAAAAGGAAAGGCTATTGAGGAGCCGCCAGCTAAGAAACAGAAGCTATCGAAGGAGGAGAAGAAAGCACTAATGGCCGCTCGTGCCGCTGAGGAGCGAGAGCATGGCCGAGGAGGATCCCTGAGGATCCGGGAGGCCCGATAACGGCAACCACAGGTGCCTGAGGAGCCAGAGGAGGCAGAGGAGCCTGAGGTGCCGCTTGTTCGCCGGCACTCAGTTAAGACCTGTGGAGGTCATCCAGCTGTAGCCCCGAGACAGAGACTTTCTGCAGCTGAGCTTCGGGAGGACAGGGCGGCCCAGAGATCCGTCTATGAGATAGACACCAATGTCTGGGTTGGTTAGGGTGTCCGCCTGACTGACTACAGGAAGTTGAAGGTAAAGCAGCTCAGAAAGCTTAGATGGAGTATTCTGCTTGAGGAGTGGTTTCCGCAGCCCAGAGAGCCACTATTGGACAGCCGCTTCTGGACCCTGACACAGGCGTCGCTGTATGAGACTTACAGACATTGGGGCCATAAGCTTTTCCAGCATAACTTTCTTGACTGGGATCAGCTCGCACTTGCAACCGAGACTAAGATTCGCCCTTACTTTGAGAGGTACCGAGGGCTAGTGGAGCTGATATCTTACCAGCGGGGTGCCTTCGTGGAGGAATGGGTCCGAGTGTTCTATGCCACACTCTACGTTTCAGAGGGCCGCATATCCATTGACTTCATGTTGATGGGCCAGTATCACCATCTGACCAGACAGACCTTGGGACAGCTGCTAGGCGTGGATCTCCATGACAAAGGCCTACATGAGTTGGTGTATGGACAGGCTAACCCACCGAGGAGGCCACTCACTGGAGGTGTGGAACCACCTTTTGAGGAGATTCAGTCACTGTTCGCTCAGCCCTTCTCACCTGACCAGCTGAGGGTACCTACTCTACTCTCTACAGCTGCACGCACTGTGCACCTTGCCTTGCGCTGCACACTTCTACCCAGGTCCGGATACCTTGAGGGCTTTACCAGTCTGCAGCAGACCCTCTTGTTCTATGTCATGAACGGGATGGATTTCGACATCGTGGATATTCTCACATGTGAGATGGAGGATGTTATCATCGATGGAGTTGGGATGATGAGGAAGCTTGTGTTCGGCCACTGGATCAGTCACCTTTTCTACCTGTTGGCTCCAGAGGGGTCAGCCGTGCGTGACAGTCTCACCGACGAGAGCGTCACTAGGTTTGGACACTACTGTGCTCCAGCTCCTAGAGACTGCCGTCTTGGCTGCCCAGTTGAGCGTTAGGTCCGAGCTCGCCTTTCAGAGGAAGACTGGTCAAACCACGAGAAGGAATATGAGATCCCGGCACAGGCTGAGGCTCAGGGAGGAGATTTGCAACACATCTGGTCAGAGAGTGACACTAGTGACAGTGTCGAGGAGTACTTCCCACCTCCTCCCTCAACCAGGTAGCACGACGCGGAGGATCAACTGTACCACCTCCTACTCTACCTCCGGTGTCTGAGGCACAGGTCTCTCAGCCATGCGAGCTCACTTCTCTACTTCAGCAGATGGTTGAGCAGCAGCGACCGGATCGGCTTGCAGCTGAGCAGGCCAGAGCTGAGCAGGCTGCGCGTCTTTTGGAGCTCCAGCACTAGCAGCAGGAGATGCAACATCAGATAGCCCGCGAGAGGCAAGAGGACACTGACAGGCTCACTGGACTGATTGATCAGATGCATCAGCGTTCTCTTGACCAGCAGCAGCAAACGTAGCAGGCCATGATGGGCATCCTGGGGTTGATCACCAACCTCTACACTCATACCGGGATTGCCCTACCCTCACACCATCCGGGTCTAGCTCCAGGTCAGCCTGTCCTGGCACCAGTTTCAGCTCCAGTGCCGACCACACCGATACCGACGATCAGCATGTCACCACTACTCGCTCCAGGCGCACCGATTCACTCTCACCTGCCGGCTTCGACACTCTTCCAGCAGACTCCGACTTCATTGTCAGTGCCCTGCTACCGGAAGTCCATGCTCAGCAGGCACCGAGAGCAGCTCCCACAGCACCCATCACCTCCACTCCAGCCTCAGCAGTAGCAGGCAGCAACTCCGACGACATCACCCCCGACGGCGACCAGTTCGTCATCGCCCTGAGCACTCAGGGTCCTTAGGCACTCGGCTTCCCTTTTTTGGTGTCTTGATGACAAAGGGGGAGAAGAGTCAGAGTCAGGGGGAGGACTAGCATAGTCCTAGGGGGAGTCCTAGTTGTAGGGGAAGATTATATCTTTTTGGGAGCTTTTGTAATTTGGGAGATTTGCTACTCTTTTGCTATTCTTGAGTTATCCGTCTACCACTTAATTCTCTCATATGTTATTGATCGTTTTTGAGCCTTTGAGTTTCATATGCTGGATCTTGTACTTATTGCATATCCTTTTGAGTATCGTATTCTTAATTTCATTATTGTTATGCTTTACTCGTTGTGTTGTCATCAATCACCAAAAAGGGGGAGATTGAAAGCATCTTGGCCCCCATGAGGTATCGTTTTAGTGATTAATGACAAACGTTGGATATTACAAATAAGTTTGTGGATGCAAGATCTCTCATATCACTCATCACACTTAATGAACTCTATATGTATATCATCTACTGCTCATTGTATACAATTGGAGACCCTCAACAAATTATTTTACGAGGTCAATCGATTTTTGTGAAGACTAAAAGAAAAGGCACATATGTCAAAATTATACCATAAAAATTGACATCACTCAAGACTTGGTCATCATTAGAAGAACATTTCAAACTAATGTCTAAGAGGTCACTCGAACAAATTCCAAAAGAATCACTTAGAACAACTCGAAGCAGACAAAATCAACTCACCGGATCAACCGATGTATCCAGAAAACACTACATCGGTCGAGTTGGCTCTGAATAGAAGAAGACCTCAATCTTAAATATGCAACGGATCAGCCAATGATGATGCAAGTGTTACATCGGTCGATCATTCTAGTAATCAATTTCCCTAGACCAAGTGTAACACAGGATCATCTGATGTACAATTATGACACATCGGTCAATCATTCCAGTAAGTATTATTTATGGACCATTCTGGATCAAGTGTCATCGAATCATCTGATGATGAGGCAAGTGTTACATCGGTCATTCAACGGTCATATCTGACACAGTGACATCAGCTAATTTGTATTCGACCGATGACAACTAAAGGGAGAACATCGGATCATCCGATGTTTGCAGAACAGTGATGTCAGCCTACTTTTCCAACAACTATTTAGTGGAAGCTGGCTATTTATACCCCTTCAACCAGTGATTTCGATAAGTCTTGATGCCCAGAGCTACTCTACACATTACCAAGCATTCAAGACATTGAGCAACCACTTCCATATCTTTTACACCACTTGTACACCAAGAGATAGGCTAGAACTTGCTAGAGATGATGCTTGTCTGCTTCCATTCTTGGTGATTGGAGTCTCTAGTCTAGTGAGAGCTGTAAGGGAGTGTCTCTTGGTGATTGCATTCACCATGTAACAGTCGATGATTGGAGAGAGCCTTCTGGAGCTTGCCAAGACGATTGTGGAAGCCCGGAGGATCAAACTTGTACAAGGCTTGTGCTCCACCTTGCCGGAGATGGCGAATGGAGACTTTTAGTGAAGATCCCTGGTCTTGATGACTTGGGAGTGGCTATACCCTTTGGTGGGTGCCACAACGTGGATGTAGGAAGGTCTTGATGATCTCGCCGAACCACGGGATAAATCATTGTGTCTTCGTGTCTCCTCGGAAGTTTGCACACTCTTCCTTTGCCGTTACACTTATGCATTTCTTATACCGCAAAATTATTATTTACTTGAATGCATAGATTGTTTGCATAAGGAATTGGGCTTTTAATAGTTATGTTTTTATTGCTTTAATTTTTGAAAAGAAGCCCAATTCACCCCCCCCCCCTCTTGGGAATTCGATCCTTACAACGGCCAACTCACCCTGGCGTGCACCCATATATGCCTCGCTGCAATGTCATCTTCACCGCCTCACAGCCAGGACAGCCACGACTCACAAAATTAAGTCTAAGTCTCCTGTCTAGAAGTTAGAAAAGCGCTTAGATCGTCTTAGTCATGTTTAGTGTGGTGTGCTGAATTTTTTTGGTGTGCTCGTGCTTGTGTGCTTTGTGCGAGTTGTGGGACGTCTAGTGTTTTGTCCACATCCGCACGTAGTAGAGAGTTGTGGGATCCTTGTCCACATATTCTAATAGGGCTTTTAGTATCAATAAAGGAGTTGTTAGTTACATATCCCTTGATGCCTATAGTTGGGGCATTTATTTTCAAATTCTAAATTTTTTCATATCTACTACTCTTTAACCAACAAATGTCGAGGACTCATAACCAGAGGAATGCCAATGGTGAGGAGGAGAGCAATGAGGCACCTCAGAACAACCAGAGACCTGCCCAGGGAGCTATCAATCTTGAGCAGCTATTGGCTATGCAGAACCATCTCATGCAGACCATGATACAAACAATGGGACCGCTGCAAGATGCCAACAACAATCAGCCTCACATGCCGCAACCACCACCACCCCCGGCACATCACAACCTGTTGCGAGAGTTTATGAGAACCAGGCCGCCTACTTTTGCTCAAGCCACAGATCCAATGGAAGCTGATGATTGGTTGAAGTCCGGTTAGAAGAAACTTGCTATTGTCCAGTGCAGTGACAAAGAGAAGGTTCTTTTTGCCTCACACTAGTTGATGGGAGCTGCTGAAGATTGGTGGGAATCTTTATGCAATGCCCATGAAAATCAAGAGAGAATCACCTGGGCTGAATTCAAGGAGAAGTTCCGTTCTCACTATGTGTCAGAGGGAGTTATGATACTAAGAAGGCAAGAATGTGAGAACCTCTAACAAGGAAGGATGAGTGTGAGTGAATACCTCAATAAATTCGCTCAACTGCCTCGATATGCTCCAGAGGACATCAACATTGATAGCAGGAAGCAATATCTGTTCATGAAGGGACTCAACATTGAAATTCAAGTTCAGTTGCTCAATGCTGACTATGCAAACTTCCAGAAGCTGGTTGACAAGGCCATTGTGGTTGAGAGCTAGATTCGGGATATGGAGCTAGACCACAAGAGGAAGACGCCATATCAGGAATAGCCGCAAGGAAGCAATGTCCATCCTTGATATGCACCGCCTACTGCACCCTATCATAACCCGTTTGCTGCTGCATACCGCCCTGCTTATTCACCGCGACCGCAACAGCCAATGCAGCAACGCCCACCCATGCAAGCACCTCGCTTACCTATGCAGCTTGCGCTGTGCCCAAATATGCCTTCCTAGGCCCAAAATCAGCCTCGCCCTAACTTTGCTGGCACCACAAGTGGGAATACTTGCTATGCTTGTAGTAAAACAGTACACTCTGCAAACCAATGCCCAAGATCAGGACAGGGTCAGATGAACAATGTTCCAAGGCATAATCCAAGACCCAATGGAGGAGCAACTCAAGGCAACCATGGACCACATAATTTTGCTCGTGGCAAGGTGAACCATGTATCTACAGAAGAGCCTCAACAAGCTGATGATGTTGTGATTGGTATGTTTCTCACAAACTCCAACCCCGCAACTATACTATTTGATTCTGGAAGATCGCATTCATTCATCTCATCAAAGTATGTTGCAAAGCATAGCATGACCATATCATACCTGAAGTTTATTTTATTGGTTAAATCTCCCAGAGGAGATATCAAGACAAATATAGTATGTCCAAAAGTAAGTATTTCCATAAGGGGGATAGAATTCGTTGTCAACCTTATAGTCCTGAACTCGCAAGACTTCGACATCATACTTGGAATGGATTGGCTAAGGAAGCATAATAGAGTAATTCAGGGTGCTATTAAAACAGTTCAATTGACAAATGAAGAAGGAGTCGGTGTAGAGTTCAAGGCAGTTCAACCGACGATCGAGAAGGAAATGGTAAATCATGCAGAAGGAGTGACCTTGGAGGAGATTCCAGTTGTTCAAGAGTACCCAGATGTGTTTCCTGAGGAATTGCCAGGTATGCCACCTCATCGTGACATCGAGTTCATCAATTATTTAATACCTAGAACTGCACCTATAGCAAAGAGGCCATATATAATGTCTCCTAAGGAATTAACAGAGCTCAAGAAGCAGACTCAAGAGCAGTTAAAAAAGGGTTTTATACGCCCAAGATCATAACCATTGGGAGCAACAGTGCTCTTCGTAGATAAGAAGGATGGGTCCCAAAGAATGTGTGTGGATTATCGGTCTCTCAACGAGAAGACAATCAAGAATAAGTACAATCTACCACACATTAAAGATCTGTTTGACCAGATGAACGGAGCCAGAATATTCTCTAAAATTGATCTTCGGTCAGGATATTTCCAAATGAAGATTAAACCGTCAGACATACCCAAAACAGCTTTCAGGACACGGTATGGATCCTATGAGTACACGGTCATGTCATTTGGATTGACTAATGCACCCACATACTTCATGTATCTTATATATGAAAAAGGTTTTCATGGAGTAATTGGATAAGTTCATGGTAGTGTTCGTCGACGACATCATGATCTACTCGAAAATTGAAGAATAACACAAAAAGCATTTAAGGCTGACATTGCAAAAATTGCGAGAGCATCGGTTGTATGCCAAGTTCAACAAGTGCCAATTTTGGTTGAGGGAGATATCATTCTTAGGCTATATAATATCTAGAGGAGGAGTGTCAGTCGACCCAGGGAAGGTTAGAGATGTGTTGAAGTGGGAACAACCGCAGAATGTTAAGGATATAAGGAGTTTTCTTGGAATGGCTGGATATTACCGTCGGTTCATCAAGGACTTTTCCAAGATAGCAAAGCCCATTACAGGAGTGCTAATGAAGGAGAAGCCTTTCAAGTGGACTCAAGCTTATCAAGACAGCTTTGAGGAGCCAAAGAAGTGGTTAACAACAACACCTGTGTTGGTATTGCCAGAAGTGAGCAAGAGCTTTGACATCTATTATGATGCTTCAAGACAAGGACTTGGATGTGTATTGATGCAAGAAGGTCGAGTAGTAGCTTATGCATCCAGGCATTTGAAGAAACATGAGCAGAACTATCCTACGCATGATCTCGAACTGGTAGCAGTAGTGCATGCACTGGAGATTTGGAGACATTACGTTCTTTGTCATAGGTGTGAGATATATATGGATCATAAGAGTCTCAAGTACATTATATTTATTTAAATTTAATGTTTTTGAGTGATTACTTAATATATGTAATTAAACAGGTTTCAAGCCTATCCGGCCCAGCACAGCACGACCCGACACGGCATGACACGCATTAAACGCGTTCATGCCGTATAGACAATTGTAGTCGTAATGTATGTGTCGATATGGAATGACAGCGAATAGCGATGGCGAGGACTTCAATCACCCACGCTTATAAAGTCTCGCCGCACTACGCTGGTTCTGAGGCCGTTGCAAATAAAGTCTTAGAGCCATAATTGGCGACGGTAACCGTCATTCATCCACAGGATGTCATTACTTAAGACAAGGTCCCGCGCATCGACAGCGGGCCCCGACAGGTGGTTTTATCCCATTCATTCCTCTTCTCTCGCTGTATCCTCGCCTCCTCTCTCATTCTTAGATAGTGGACCCCAAAGCTTGAAGAACTGCACCATTTTTGGAGGTGTAGTGTAAAACAAGCAAGGTCATGCTGCCGAAATTTTGTTCGGATTCAGGTTCTATGTATTGTCATAAGCAGGATAAATCTTGCGTAAATTAACTATAATTTCTCTCACTTTTAACTGCAGAGTCAAACATGGGTGAAGGACTGGTGGTCACTCGGATGAGTGGTACATCAAGTTAGATGAATTTTTGGATCGAGCATTTTTGTTGTCAACGGATGATAAGGTGTGGTGCCCATGTACAAAATGCCGTAACACCATGTTTTTGAACAGAATGGAACTTTCGTTTCACTTATGTCCAAACGGTTTTCCGCAACATTATGAGGTGTGGACCTTCCACAACGTGACTAAATCTCGAGTCGTGGAAGAAGTGGATGAGGATGATTATAGAATGAGGGTTGATAGGATGGATGAGATGCTAGAAGCTATGGAAGTAGAGGATCCTCTTACAATGGAGGCAGACAAAATCTTCTTTGAGCTCAAGAAATTAGAACAACCATTGCATGAACAGACAGATGTGATTGTCCTTGCTTTCAGAATTATGGCAATTAAGTCTATGTTCTTTTTTCATCAATTGCTACAATGATCTCATGAAATTGATCTGTGATATCCTTCCACAACCTCACAAAGCGCTTAAAGATATGTATCAGTCGAAGAAATTAAGAACTATGAGAAAATCGATGTGTGCCCAGACAACTGCACACAATTCTGGAAAGAGCAGGCTAATGAGAACATGCGCTTGAAATGTGGTAAATCGAGGTATGTCGAAGTTCTTAATTATGATGGTGATAATGTGATAATAGATGTCGCACATAAGCAGCTACTTTACTTGCTTGTGACTCCTAGGTTGAAGCGGTTGTTTCTTTGAAAAAGAACCACAAGACACATGAGATGGCACAAACAAGGTAAACGTGAAAACAAAGAATTCTTGATGCATCCGTCCGACGGTGATGCATGGAAGGTGCTAGACCATTTTGATCCAGATTTTTCTTATGATGGGAGAAATGTTTGCATCGGATTAGTGACAGACGGATTCTCATCATTCAGTACAAACGCCACCATACTCGTGTTGGCCCGTCTTTATCATTCCGTACATCCTGCCATAGGCTTTTTGTATGACGTACAAGTTCATGTTCCTCAGCCTCATTTTACATGGACTGGATCATCCTAACTCATGTCTTGACGTGATGTTAAAACCGCTGATCGAAGAATTGAAAATGTTGTGGACAGGAGTCGAAGCGTACGACAATTACAAGAAGTAGAAATTCAACCTTCGAGCTGCTTATTTGTGGTCCGTCCATGATTTGCCGACATACGGCATACTTTTCAGATGGAGCACTCACGGTCGTCTGACATGTCCTTTGTACATGGATTGCTTTCGACTAACTCATGGAGGCGAGATATCTTACTTCGATTGTCATAGACATTGGCTACCTCCGAATCACATATTTAGGCAACAGAGGCATGTCTTTAGAAAGAACACCGTTGTCACTAAAGGACCACCAAAACGTCTCAACGGGTCAGAAATTTTTGATATGTTGGACAAGTTGGTGCCAGATGAAGGTCGTCCTGGATATTTGTAAGTTACGAAGAGGAACACAATTGGACTCACATATGTGGTCTTTGGGAGCAACCGTATATGAAGTCGTTGATTCTAATGCACAACATTGATTTCATGCACCAGGAGCGCAACATGGGCGGAAGCATCATAAGCACATGCATCAATATGACTGGCAAAACGAAAGACAATATAAAAGTTAGAGTAGATTTCCCAGACCTTTGTAACCATCCAACTCTTGAAATGTCTGAAAATGGTGGTAAGCCACGTGCTTCTTTCTGTCTTCAACCTAAAGAAAGGAAAGAAGTCATGAAATGGTTGAAAACTTAGAAATGCCCAGATGGTAACGATCGTAGCCTACAACGAGCCATGAATATGAACACAGGAAACCTCACTGTATTGAAGAGTCAAGATTATCACATTATCACGGAAATACTCTTACCTGTTATGCTTCAGCACTATCTAGATGATGTGGTGCAGAAGGTTTTAGCCGAGCTCAACTATTTCTATAGACATCTTTGTCCTAAAGAAATAAAGATAGGGATAACGGATAAGTTAGAGAAGGAGATACCAGTACTTTTATGTAAGATGGAATTTTTTTCCACCGAGTTTCTTCAATCCAATGAATCATCTGCTTATCCATCTTCCATTCGAAGCTAAAGTTGGCGGTCCTGTACAATACAGGTGGATGTATCACATTGAAAGAGCGCTACGATATCTTAAACCAATGGTTGGTAACAGGACAAGGGTGGAAGGGTGCATTGCTGAAGCATATGCTCTTAAGGAAGTAGGATACTTTTCAAGTGTCTACTTTGCAGAAGAACACAATTCAATACTTCAGCGATGCGGTACAATGTGGACGAAGCATCCTCTTCTAGCGACCTCTCCATTTTTAAAGAAAAGATGCACTACCGTTGGTAGCTACACGACCTACGTCCTACCCGAACGTGACAGGACTGTTGCTTTACTATACATGTACGCAAATATAGATGGCATGCAGGAATACTTCAAGTAAGTGTTTGTCCGAAATTTATGCTTATCGACATATTTTGCTACACATGTATTCTAAAAAGTGTTTTTTCACGTTTAGCGAGTTCCACAGACAATGTTGGCCACATATGCATCAACCTACGATCAAACAAGTAGAAGGGATGCGACAAGAAGGATTAAATGGAGTGTCAGGTTTCCTATCCTGATATCAAGATTATGTAGTACTCTCTCATCTTCAGTATATTATAAGTTACGATTATTAAAGAAATATTCTTTTAACTTACGATCATTTTTGATAGGGCATGACTGACAACGTCCATTATGATTTGCGGCAAATATCTTATGGATTGGTGAATGTTAGAAGCTATGGTCAATATGATTTAAATGGCTTTTGATTCCGTACAACTCATTTCGAAGCTCTTCGTCCTCTCACGGCAACATCAAATTCCTGTGTTTTGAAAAGAGCAATTGACACTCAAGTGAATGAAACCAATTATTATGGGATCATTAATAAAATCCTTGAATTTACTTTTACAGGAAATAAGACACTTTGAGTTGTCTTCTTTGATTGTGACTGGTTTCATAGCACTCATGAAACTCGAGAAAACCAATTTGGAATGGTTGAAGTCAAACACAAGGACCGACTACAAGGTTACGATACATTTGTTCTTGCACAACAAGTGGAGGAAGTGTATTATCTACCTTATCCATGCTCAAAGCTTAGTTCTTGGTGGGTGGTATATAAGGTGAGTCATTGTTAGTGATTATATACTTCTGGGGATGAAGGTTATCATGATAGTAAAGAAGTTGAAGAAGTGTACCAAGAAGAAGAGTTACCAGACACTTATCGTGGAGCCTGGTGTAGGACTAGATCAATTAGTAAGAGATGCTGAAGATGTAGAGACAGATGATATGCGAAAACAGAAATTAGAACACGTCACAAAGGAAGATCGTTGGGCTGGTTTAAGGTGTAGGGCACATGATAATGATGTTGATGAATTTTGAAAGTGATTACAAGTAACATTTTCTTGAAGATAGTAACATGAATTTTGTATATCTTATTTGCATATTTACTGATTATCTATTAAAATAGTATGGCGTCAAAGAAGGGTAAGAAGGTGGGGGCGACGAGGGAGTTCTTCCCCTCTAGAGATGAGGATGCTTTTGCTGGTGCCTCGTTGATCGGGAGAAGACGCTCTCAGCTACTGGGGCACGTTCTGACCAGCTCTAAGGCTTTGTCACAGTAGCCCACACATGTAAATTTCACTAGTCTTTGACAAATTCTTCAAATTAAATTTCCAATTAAACTTACTTATGAATCATTTGAATGTTGTAGTCCTCACCAACTGTCTTAGAGGCTACGGCACCAGTTGAGCTTGGCTACCCTTTGGTCAGCCAGCCCTCAGCCAGCCAGCCCTTGGCTAGCGATCCTTCTGTTCCTAAGCCCTTTGGCTCGGCTGGTGACGAGCCTTCTGGGTAACCAAATATGGTGCTCGAGCAGATGCGACGGACGAGTAGGACTCACTTTATCAGTCATCCACCGGTCCCTTCACAGAGGATCGTGATTCGTTCGGTCGAAGACAAATAATAAAATCGTAGTGTTCAATTCTTGTTTCTTTTGGTTACTTAAGTAATGAATCAATAAATGTAGTGCAGTGCTTGGTACGACACGTCTTTCACTGATGACAGACACCACAGACCGGTGAACGGTGTCCTCAAGTCCTTACTCTGTATGCACTATCTCGGGATCATCACCGGGGTGCGTGCTACTTCGTGGGAGGACTATGCACGCGCCCCTCACTAGGAGCACCGCAACATTCAGGAGGCCCTATGGGCCAATTTTATAGTAAGTATGTTAAATAAAGTTTTTAAATTTTAACTCTTAAACTATTTTAATGAACATCTCTTCAATATATACTTTATCATAGGAAAGGTATATTTTAGAGGAACCGGACGACCCTCGCATGTTTGAGCATGTGAGGAAAGTGTTTCACGTCAATGCTGCGAAGGCGGTTCGACAAGCTTTGTCGAATGCCCGTATTCAAGTTATCAATCAGCACTTCAAGGCAAACCAGAACGACATGCGATACTTATCGCATGAGAGCGAGGGGCACCTGCCGGATGAAGAGTATGCGCAGGTACGTGTGGTGTAGTAAATATTTTTTCTGATAATTTCCCAATGGTATTTTTAACGACCTACAACTCTGTGCAGGGCCACGTGAGCTGGTTGCAGGGTCGGTGAGATGCATACAGAGCCCTTTGTCGATATTGGTCTAGCGATAAGTTTATGGCTAAGTCCCAAAAGGCTCAAGGGTACAAAGAGGTTGACCGGAAGCACAACCGCGGCCATGATAACCACTTGCCTTTAGCTAAACGCATGGTAAGTGTATCTAACTTATGTTAATGTATTCATAATATAATGTTCGTACTAACATGTATCGACAGAAATGCAAGATGGGGGTGTCGCCGACCCTGGCTAAGGTCTGGAAGAGAGGTAACAGGGACCCTTCTCAACCTCAGGGGTGCAGTAAGGCTATAGCCGAGCGGTTGGTAAGTTTACAAATCAGTCATATTAAATATAATTATATCGATTGTTGAACTTACACGCTTTTCTTGTTTTTTAGGCTAGGTACGAGGAGGAGGCTAGGAGGATATGTGGTGCAGGTTTTGATTGGGAACATGAACCAATCGAACCTCAAGCTGCGTATGCAAGCGGAGGTGGAAAAGCTCACGGAAGGTGAGTTCGTAATTCATTTTATTGTGAAGATATTTCAATTCTTTTTTATAGGCTCGCCATATACAACGGAGTTGTCAACTTGAGGGCAGTAAGACCTGTGAGAGGAAGCTCCAAGCAAGCTTCGATGATGGGCCTGAGTTGCCGTATCTCGCAGGTGGAGACTCTCGCTTCTGAGATCCAGAAGATCCGCGAGAAGCACCAGGCAGAGATGGAGGCGCAGAGTACGACGATGGAGGCCACCATATCCTACCAGCAATCCTGCATGGAGTAGATGCGGGACACGATGGAGACGTAGAGGCAGGTGATGACGATAAGTTAAAGTAATTTAAATTCATTGCATTCTTAATAATATGTAATAACCTATAATGTTTGTAATGACAGAGTTTCTTTCAGGGCTATAGAGTCCAGGGGTTGCACCTCGAGCTACCTCCACTGCCGCCGCCAATTCCACCACCACAAATCCAGGTACCGCTGTCGGTGCACACTTCTCCCAGGTTTTCAGGTAATAAAAAACGTTCTTACTTAGTCTTAACTCATCAAATATAGGCAAATCTAATTCAACTTAGCTATTGTAGTCTTACTTAGTCTTAAATAATCAAACATAGCAAATCTATCTCAAATTATCTAAAGTAAGTTCTATATGATCAATTCTAGCTTGTTTAATTAATTCTAGTCAAAAACAAAGTTCCAAACTAATCAATATATCAAACAATCTCTATGTGTTGCGGGGATCGGCGACGGAGGCTCTAACTCCATTGCCGTCCATACCGGCGCCTAAACTGACACGTAGCGAGGACGTTGGCGGCACGGGAGGTAGCTAGAATTGATGGATGGAGATGCATTTGTCTTTTTTTTTGTGTTTGTGTTGTGATGGATGGACTTTGTGTCTTGATGGATGGAATTTGTGTTATGATGGATCGAGTTTTTATTTGAATCATGTTGTTATGCTGCTATTGTATATTGTGTTCAGGCCATTGAGCCGGGCAGAACGTTTTGTTTTAAAATAATAAAAAATCTTATTTGCAACGGCTTTTATACAGCACCGTCAGAAATAAGACTTCTAGCCGTCGCAAATTAACCTTTGTTATTTGCGACGGCCTGGCCGAAATAGGACCTATTTTATTTACGACAACCACCGTAAGCCATTGCAAACAGGGCCTTAATTGCGATGTCCAACGCTAGCGTTGCAACTTCTCAGGCCCTATCCATCCACCAGGCCTGAACTCTTGTTTGCAATGCCCGTCGCAAGCCGTTGCAAATAAGCTTATTTGCGACGGTGGCCGTCACAAATAATCTAAATTGCGACAAAACTCGAGCAAAGGCCGAAAACCATCGCAAATAGCTTATTTGTGATGGCCTTGGCCGTCGCAAATCCTCAGGATTCCTGTAGTGACAAGGCTGCTACGTCCTGGCTCCCTCGCCCATGCGTTGTTCCCCTTAAGAAAAAGACTTCTCCTTTCTTCTCCACTCCTCTACCCTCCACTGTTGGACCTTGAGCTCCCCATAGTCGATCTCCGGCTACGGACCTCTCCACCCTGAACCGACCTCAAACCGGTCTTCTACTCGATGAGATGAAGCTCTCCCCTTGTTTTCTTTCTGTTTCCTTCTTTGTCTCGCGCATACGAGCTCACCAAAGTCCGGCCAAGCACCACCTCGCTGCTGGTGAGCTGCACCTATTGCAGCTCAGTGGGAACCCGAAACGGGATCCCCTCACCGCAAACGTTGCCCCATCGTCTCTGTTAGTCGCTTCACCGACCGGAGTGAGCTCCGGTGAGCCGCGCCGCTGCCTCTTGCCATGGCCAGGAGCTTGAGCTCCGGCTGGGGCTGGCATGGGCAGCTCACCAAGGGCCACTGTGCAGCCCAGATCTGACCCAAATTCATTTTTCCAATTTCCTTTGCAATTTTCTTTATTTCAGAAATTGCTACTACTTGTAACATGCATATTAAACCGTAGACAATTCATAAAACTGTGAAACAAATTTTATTAGCTCCCTCATTAGTAGATCTACACACGTGAACATTGAAATCAGTATGTCAACCATGTATCGAATTATTTCAATTTTTATCTTATTTATGCTAGTAAAATTCATTACCCTATATTTACAGCTCTAGAAATACTCTTATTTTACACACATGTTCACATTTATTATAACCATCTTCAAACTAAATTTAGCTCCATGAATCTATGTAGTTAAATAGAAACTTAATTAGTAGCAATATTTCAGAATATGTAACTGTATGAACACCAGAATATGACCCCTTATTGTGTCATTGATCTAGTGATGATTCCACATGGCTCAAACTTCACATAAATTCCTACTCAATAATGTTTTTGTCATATCAATTATTATTTTACTAGAGGCCATTTATGTATTGCGACGAAATGCTTACAAAAGAAATAGCAAGCAGGCCCACTTATCAGTCATACAAATGGTATTTTCTGCCTCCATTGGGCATCTTGAGCGGCAAGTGCCACGTGGCCCACGACCACCGGGCTGCCACCCCGGCTCCCTCCACCATGCGTGGTCCCCCTGGAGAAAAAGACTTATCCTCTTCCCATTTCATTTTTCTCCTTTCTTCTCCACTCCCTCTCTCCTCCATTGTTAGAGCTTGAGCTGCCCACCGTCGATCTCCGGCTTTGGGCCTCTCCACCCCAAACTGACCTCACACCGGTCTTCTACTCTACGGGGTGAAGCTTTCCCCTCATTTTCCTTCCGTTTCCTCTGTCTCACATATACGAGCTCGGCGAAGTCTGGCCGAGCACCACCTCACCGCTGGCGAGATGTGCCTATTGCAGCTCAGTGGGGACCAGGAAAACAGAATGCCCTCACCGCACGCGTCGCCCCATCGTCTCCGTTAGTCGCTTCACCGACCAAAGTTAGGTCCGGTGAGCCGCGGCCGCCACCTCCTGCCATAGCCAGGAGCTTGAGCTCCGGCTGGGACTGGCATGGGCAGCCCACCAAGGGCCACTGTGCATCCCAGATCTGACCCATCATATTCATTGTCCAATTTCCTTTACGATTTTCTTTATTCTAGAAATTGCTAGTACCTGTAAAATACATAGTAAATCATAGACAATTCAGATAATTATTCAACAAATTTTATTAGCTCCCTTATCAGTACATCTACACACTGGAACAATAAAATCAGTATGTTCACCATGTATCAAATTATTGCAATTGTTATATTATTTATGCTAGTAAAAATCATTACCCTGTATTTACAGCTCTAATTATCATCATATTTTAAACACATGTTCACCTATATTATAACTATATTCTGACAAAATTTCACTCCATGAATCTATGTAGTTACAGAAACTAAATTAGTAGTAATGCTTCTTATTTTAATCATGATAAATTATTCATTGCTTGAAAACTTTAACATTTTGCCATTACATTCCTAAACAGAGTTGGAACCCTCATTAAAACTTTTAAGGCCATTTCCATTGCAGAGGTTTTACGGGATCTACTTTCACGGTCCATTTACATAATTAATTATGTTGATAATCATCCTTCGGTATAAACAAAAATATTTCAGAATGTGTCACTGTATGAACACCAAAATATGACCCCTTATTCTGCCATTGATCTAGTGATAGTTCCCTATGGCTTAAAGTTCACATAAATTCCTACTAAATAATGTTGTTGTCATATCAACTATTATTTAACTAGAGGCCAATTATATATTGACATGAAACACTATAAGGATTACTGTCTGTTGCAACAACTCATTGTTGTGATAGACTTAAAATCGTTGCAAAAGTTAACTGTTGCAACAAATTAAATTAGGGTGAATGTTTTGTTATACTCGTCACAACAAATGCCATGGTAATAAAATATTGTAACGACTTGATATCTGTGGTAATAGGCTATAATATTGCAACACTTTAACTATGCTTTCACAACCGTTAGTATAGTTGCAATATATCAATATTGCCATGATTCAAAATTGTTTCATTTCTAATTAATTGCCACAATATGAAGTCATGAGATTACGATCCTAATCCAACGATTACGGATCGTGGCAATTGGATGCAAATGCAACATTTCATGATTTATTGTGATGAAATGCTAGTGTAATATTTTCGTATTCATGACAATAGGTTCATAATGCAACATTTAATGATTTATGGTGATAGAGTATTAATGCAATGTTTCGTGATTTGTGATAATAGGTTGCTAATCCAACATTGCATGATTTCTGGTGATAGAGAGCTAATGCAACATTTTAATGGCAGTAGGTTACTAATGCAACGTTGCATGATTTGTGGTAATAGAGTGTTAATGCAACAATTTTCTTATTCATGATAATAGATTCCTAATGCAACATTACAAAAATTACAGCGGTAAAGTAAAAAAATGCAACAATTTTATGATTTGTGGTAATATATTCCTAATGCAACATTACAAAATTTGTAGCGATACACTATAGGAAACCCGATCAATTACGTCAGCCAGGGCTGACGTAATTAAGGGCAAAGCCGATGTAAGTTACTTAATTACATCCATTATCGGCCGACGTGGCAGTGTAGACGTAATTAAGCTAACTTAAGTCAGCTGCCGACGTAAATTACATAATTATGTGAGCTGTCACTTAATTACGTCGGTCGTCAGTATCTGACGTAAACTAGTACTTACGTCGGCTGTCGGTAGCCGATGTAAGTTACATGGTCGAACTTACATCGTCTATGGTCGAGCGACGTAAGTCTGTGGTCTAATTTACGTCAGTATGGCCGGACCGATGTAAGTTAACCTGGGATAACTTACGCCGGCCTTACCATAGCTGACCTAACTAATGTTTTTAATTTTATTTTAAAAATAGAAATTGCCTGCCTCGCACGATGGAGAGCTCATAGAACAACAGCAAAGACAGATATATATACACAGCGGCAAGAAAGTCTCAAATTATTCGAAACACAACAATCACAAATACAAACTCTGACTCGGCTAAATGATAGCCCCTTGACTACCTCCGGAGCCGAAAAGGTCATCTCTGCGTGTCCCTCTGGGTGCCGGTAGCTGTGCAGAATGAGTTTGCACCGCCGTCACTGAACCATGCAAAAGAACATTAGAGTTGGACATGTTACAAATTCATCTCACAATCTTCCTCTCTCTCTCTAACTTTCATACTCTCACTCTCTTTCCCTCACTCTCGGCCTCTCCCTCACTTTCTCTCTGTCGGTGTTTGGATCCGGCAAGTCTCCCGACACTACCTTTGGTAGATCGAGGAGTTGTAGTTCAGTGAAGGGCTCGCAGAGATTCAAGAAGGTGAAAGACATGTGTACACAGAGATTTACGTGGTTCAGGCCGCCTGAGTGTAATACCCTACTCCACGGGGTGTGTTGGTGATGTATTAAGCGTGTGAGTCTAGAAGAAGCTCGACTAGCTCAGGGAGTTCCGAAGTGGTCTGGAACCGTCCCTTGTGTATCGTCGACCAGTCCTTTAATAGTATAAGGACTGGCCATTACATTGTTAGTCTGGCCCGACATGTGGCCCCAGCGGTTACATATGCTTGGTACACAATAAATAGGATTAATTACCCTTAATAGCCTAGTAACGGGCTTAACAGTGTCATACCAGTATTAAGGACCATCCGATCGAGTGTCATTAATGTGGTGTTAATGACACTTAATCGAGTCTTGAAGTCTTTGATTGCTCCTTGAAGGTCCGGAGCCGTTGGGGGATCCACCAGCCTGATTGTTGAAGTTGAAGGTCCGGTAGTCGGCACGTGGCAGCACCGGAGCTTACCGTCGTGGACGAGGAGGTCCGTTGCTACTGGACACGTGTCAGTACCGGAGCTTCCATCTGTCTGGGGTTAGGTCCAGGAGTGCCATACTGGTATTCCGACCGGAGCTTCCCATGTGTGGGTGATAGCTCCGGTCTTATGATACACGTGGCAGTCCTGGGACTAACCATGTCGGGGAAGCAGGTCCGGTTACGCCTGACATGTGGGGCCTTTAGAGGTCTTCAAATCTGGTAGATGGAGTTTCCTTGTGATCTTTGCAATCCCACGGGGTATCTGGTACGGATGGTACCGATAGTGTCCCCTCGGACTCACCTCTGGGAGAGACCTTTTGGATGAAGTTATTTCGCCGGAGGTGGGTCCATTCTTCGGTTTCTGAGCCGTGTCTTCAAGGGTCTTTGGTTGTGCCATTGGCAGTAGTTCGCAGTTAAACTTCCGCTGCGTGGCGCTAGGGGGCGGCAGGTGAGATCTTAGCGTGCGGATCTCACGCAATTGAAGGTTGCCGGTTCCCGATACGAAAATCGTATCGGTTCCGCGCGCCCTGTCAGGCTGCCGACTTCGAGTTTCTCGCCTTTCATGATGACAATCGTTCGCCTGGGGTAAGAACCTCGACTTGATCGTCGGGGTGGCCCCGGGCCCCCTTGTCATTGGCGGGGTGAAATTTTTGACGGGTATCGTCGACTTCTCTACGGTTTCTATCCAGGCGTTGTGCGGGCTTACTTAAGAAGGAAAGCATGCACTATTTGGGGTTCTTTACGCCTTTCAATCAATCTTGTGCTCAAACCTTCCAAACTTTTGCTTGCCTTTCCTATCTTGCCTCGCTGTGCTGCAATCGAGTTGGGTCTATGCCAGAGCCGACTGAAGACCAATGACGATTTGAAGATGGTCCGGTCCCACATGGGATGGTCCCCTGACTTCTTCAACCACTTGGTCCGCACCTACAAGCTTCCGTTCGAGAAGGAACACGCCGGCGACATGGTGTACTTCTCCGCGTACGCAATGGTTGGACTGATCCCACCTTTCTCCTCTTTCTTCTTGATGCTGCTAGAATTCTATGGTCTGCAGCTGTACCACCTTGGCCCCCACTCCATTTTGCTGGTGTCAATCTTTGTAAACTTCTGCGAGATGTGGGTGGGCATTCCCCCCTGCATTGAGCTTTTCCGCACCCTCTTCACTGTCCAAACCATAGGCAGGAGTGACGAGTACCTTGGCTTCTACTATTTTGTGAAGCGCAAGAAGTGTCTATACAAGTACTTGCGATCGTTCCCTTCTGGGAAATGTGATGACTGGAAGAAGGATTGGATTGTAATCAGGGTGGAGGAGCACGAGAAGCTGGAGCTGCCGGAAGGCCTCCCCAACATCAACACTGCAGTTTGGAGTGAAGCTCCAGTGCTGTCGGATGCCTTCAACCCTGCTCTGACCAGGATCCGCCTGTGCGTGGAAGGAGGGGTGACTCCCCAGGCGGTGTTTTGCAACTTCCTGACCAACAGGTGGGCTCCATTGAAGAGGAGGGAGAAGTTGGCTTGGGCCCTCAATAGTGTGCTGGACGACGACCGGATCGAGACCGATTTGAAGTCCAACATGGAGGGTGCAACTTTGGAGTTCCACCTCAAGAAGTTCCAGCATAGCATCGACGTCGAGGGCGACGACTTGGCTCCACCGGCTGCTTTCCTCCCTCTGAACATGGAGGCAGAGTTCAGTAGGGAGCTCCGGCGGACGATGCCGGTGCTTGACGATCTCTGAAGCTCCGGAAGGTGGCTCCGTTCCCGCCCCTAAGCCAAGAATCGAAGTCGTCGGCAAGGGCAAGGAATTGGCCGAGCCCTCAAGCCATAAGAGTAAGCATGCCGACAGAAGGTCCGCTAGGCATAATTCTTCCGCGGCATCTCCTTCTCCCCGGAGGGAGAGGTCTACGACGGAGGCATCTACTCCAGTAGCGGCTTCTTCCCGGGGTGCTACCTCCGGCCAGGTGACTCTGGTTCCAGGGCCAGCTGAGGGCTCCGGGTCCGGAAGTCCTTCCCGGTCGAGGGGTGCCTCGACCAGAGCAACGTCGATAGCAGCATCAAGCTCCAAGGGACCCTCCGGGTCTACCACGCCAATGGCGGTTGGGGCCAGTCCGGAGCGTCCGGAGAAGAGGTTTCGTGCTAACTGGTGCGGAAGCCTTCTGAAGTAATTTTTGATTTTTTACCTCAGTCAACTATTTTATTGTTATGAGTATTTTGAGTTTCTTCGTCCTTCATCCACTGCATGCCTATGAAAAGGGCTGAAGCTCAGGTCCTTGCAGCAGCGGTTGAGGCTGTGCAGGCTGAAGCTCTGGCTCCGATCCCAGCACCACCCCAAGAGGTAGCTGAGGCTGCGGCAGCCCCGATGCTGGCTGTCGTGGTTTTGGACGACTCATCCCTAGAAACTACCGTGGTAGAGCCGGACCACGGGAATGAAGATGTACCAGCGGCGCCAGCTCCGGAGGTTGAAGCTCCGGGCTTTGATGCTGAGATGTTGGACGCTCCGGCCTTAGAGCCGGAGGTAGCTGCGATTCCGGCCCTAGAGCCGGATGTTGTTGGAGCCCCGACAGTCGAGCCGGTGGCTGATGAAGTCTCGGCAGTGGAGCCGGGTGTTGATGAAGCTCCGGCACTTGAGCCGGTTGTCGAGGAAGCTCTGGCGATAGAGCCGGTTGCTGCAGAAGTTCCGGCTGTAGAGCCGGCCGTTGAAGAGGTTCCGGCGTCTGAGCCAGTTGCTGCGGAGGTGTCGGCGCCTGAGCCTTTGGTGGTCAAAGCGTCAGCACCCGAGCCCATGAGAGTCGAAGCGCCAGCACCTGAGCCAGAGGCGGAGGAGGCGCCTGCGCTGGAGCCAGAAGTAGCTTCTCCTCCAACCGAACCTTCAACACCCGCTCCGGAAGCGGTGATCCCGAAAGTGCCCGCTGCTGAGCCAGGGTGCCATGATGAAGCTGCTGGCCCCCCACCGGAGGGGCCAGTTGTTGATGACCTGGCGGCTGGGCCTTCGGAGCCAATTTCGGAGGTTAGAACCTCGACTGCGAGTACTTCATCGGCGGCGGCCGAGGCTATCCCGGAGGACGGCCCTAATGCCGTTGAAGCTCAGGGGACCGCTCTTGCAGAGTGGCACCCAATTTTTGTTGCTGAAGATCCATGGAGCCAGCGAAGATGACCCCAGCAGGTCCGGACCCGATCCCCTTATCGTTGTCTATCGACAACGCCTGCTCCAGTCTTCACCAAGTCCAGCTGGCCTTCTACCACGATAGCAAGGCCCTCGAGGAGTTGCGCCAGACCCTTAGGAGGTGGCGCAGCCGACTCCATTTCGAGACCAAGCTGGCACAGTCGAGGCTGGCTGATGACAAGGAGTGGGTACAAAGGGAGAAGGTCCGCCTGGAGTACTGGGGTAAGTTGTTGGATGAGAGGGAAAGCATGACGCGGACCCTCGACAACCAATCCCGGGCCATTTATGAACAGGTCAAGGCTGCAAATAGCGCAGCGGATGAATGCCAGGAAAGGCTCACCGCCATCCACAATATTCTCGTCAAGCGCTGGGAGGCTCTTGAAGCGCGGGAAAGATGGCTCGAAGATGAAGAGCAGAAATTGCTGGAGCTGCAGGACGACCTCGTGAAGAGGGAGGAGAAGGTTGTCCAAAAGACAGCTCTGGCTGACAAGAGCCTCAAAGAACGCACCAAGAAATTGGATGAGCATTGCAAGGAGGAGGAGAAGAAGGCCTGGGAGCGAGGGAAAGATCTCTACAAGCAGGAGAATGCCATCGCCAGGGAGAAGAAAGTATGGGGCAGAGAGAAGGATCTGGTCAACCGCCGGAATGAGATCCACCTCTGGGAGGAAGAGCTCAGCAAACTCAAAAGGCAGGTTGCTGAAATGATTCATCAGAATGCCAAAGAGGTGGAGCGTCTTGCTCGGGAGAGCTCGGAGCTTGGGGGACCAAAAGATCCTTGGCAGAGATGCGGAGCGGCAGGGTTGCGGAGTCCCAACAAGTTTGGGACTCCTGGGCAAGGCAAACGACACGCTGACCCAAATGGGCTTCAGTCCCGTGTGTCCATGTAGGATCGAAGAGCACGTGAAAAGCTACCAGAGGGGGGGGGTGAATGGTAGATTTAAAAATCTTACGCAGCGGAAACAATAAAACCCTAATCCCTTCGGTAGAAAAACGATCTGTTAAAGAAATCATGTATGAGACTAATCTAAACGTGTCTCACCATGACAAAAGTGATAGATATCAGAGAGAATCAAGTCACGAAGACAACACAAAAATAATTACTCAAATCCGTCGAGAAAGACTCATGTTATGATCGAAAGATCAGACTATGGTCAATCTGACCTACCCGAGAAAAACAGTTTTTGGAATGCTGCAAAGAAACTCGTGTAGCTCAGAAACTACAAATCCAATGACCGTGAAATTTTGATAGATGATAGACAATCAAGTTGTGAAGACAACCCAAAAATAATCACGTCAATTGGATCTATAAAACTCGAGTCATGATAAAACCACCGACGAAAGGTAGTGCTGTCCAGAAACTCGACGAGTAAAACTTGTCTGGAACAAGTCGGACGAACAAGGCACAAAAGTTCCTTCAAACTATGAATTTTATTCAATAGAACACAAGAGGAACAGCCCCAAAGTCGTACCTCACGAGCTTTGTCCTTCCCTTGCTTATATAACCAGCCCTTAGGCCATCCCAATCTCAACTAGGACTCCAATCCTAATCCAATCACAATCGGAACTTTCCATAACTGCTTAGGACTCTTCTATACGCAGATAGAAGCAATTAAGACTTCCAAACACCTTAGGAACGCATCCCACATTCCTAAACAACTCAAATTCGTGACCCACACGAAATCCTAACATAACCAACTCGATATTTCCATACCGAGCCATAACCGACTCAGCTAGCAGCCTAAGTCTTCAACCGATATGATCCGATCCTTCCGATCAGATCTTCCTTCCGTAATCTGTCTCTAGAAGCATATTGCCACGTCATGCACCGCATGCATACGTGCGAACACCTTCCTTCGACCTTCATATGCACCGCCCTTGATTCAATCATCCTGCGCGACCTCCTGACCCGCTCAACCACAGTTCCTCCCGAACTTGGTTGTTGGAACCTCATCTCCTCCAGAGACTAGTCCAATGGATCCCGTCACCAGCCATGACTTGAACTCAAGCAACACCTGCACATGAATAAACAAACAATCCATACGAGCCCAAGTCCTCGACTTGACTCAAGTTAGTTCCGAACACAACACCTTACGTGAGCACCTCACATAAGCATGTTGCAAAACCATAGTAGCACAATATTATCAATATCAACCAAAACGCACCAAAAACTTTAGTAAATGAATACTAAGCAATCTTTCCAACAATGTAAAGCAAGTACGAAACATTGCAAATGAAAAGCAGAAGCACTTAGGTCAAGTTCCGGACCTTGCCAGAGCAACCCGGAGCTTGAGCCGGAGCTACCAAAAGCTAGTAGAACCTAGCGCCGGAGCTTTCCAAAACTAGTAGATCCTAGCACCGGAGCTTACCAAAAACTAGTCAATCCAAAACCGGAGCTAGACAAAGTACGTCGGAGCTTAGCAAAAGCATGCCGGAGCTATCAAGTATATACCGGAGCTATCAAAGACATGCCGAAGCTAAAGATAAAGCTCACCGGAGCTAACCAAAGCTAGTCGGACCTTACCAAGAAGCCGGACCTAGCATCTAACATTGCCGGAGCTACCCAAAACAAGCCGGACCTACCGTCGGACCTTGATAAAAAGGTGTTTTGGTGATATTTAAAACTTTTATCATCAAAGCCAAGTGTATTCACTACAAGCCAATGTATTCAGCACACATAGGTCTTACAATCTCCTCCTTGATGAATGCATTGGCAACACCATTTAATATCCGAACATTGGCTTATTCACATAAAAGTTTTTGAAAGCAATTTCTCCCCCTTTGTAAATCAAAAGTAAAATGAGAAGAAAAATTATCCCATATCATTATCTCTCCCCCTTTATCATCTCTCCTTATTCTCTTTCTTTTCATGATTATCTCTCCCCCTTTGACAATATATTCAGCAAGTCATGAGCATATAAACAATTTATCTCTCCCTCTTTAATTGTTATGAGCATATTATAACATATACATATAAACAAAGCTCATCCAAGTCATACTATCAAGTACCTTACATTATCACATCAATGAAATACATAAGGTAGTGTAAGCCATGCTAGAGATCAAATGTAATTTTTAATTTAAGCAAGTCATGATCTCACAAACTTAACTATTTCAAAACCTGAAGGCATGACACTAGTTGCTGCATTTTATTATTTTTCAAAACACAAATTTAGATTATATGATATTTGCGAGAGATTATATGTGCATCTGCCTTATTCTAACTAACCAAGCCAAGCCTATGTCATTTGACAATCAGAAGCTTAAGGACATGGTTTTAGTCATACACAACTTCTTCCAAGTTCATATCTAAGTGCAATGATAAGCCATCTCAAAGGAAGAAGTGCGATGCATGCATATTCTTTTGATCTTTTCTCAATTTATATTTGTTCATAAAAACTCAACATGTGAGTTGATTACTTGATTAATTCTTAATGATTAAAAGCACTTGTGAACATGTAACAAGTTCAGAACAGCAAGAAAGTTCGACCATGACCAGTTTTAGTGTAAGTAGTTTTCCAATTACTAGACATGGCAAAAACTACAAAATGTATAACACGAGTAATGTAGTAAGAACTTTCATCATGTGGAGACTTTCTTGCTGAGATGGCTTATCAGATATGCCATATATGTATGAAATACTATGCTCATATTATTTTAGTTTCAGATTCACACATAGACTTCCCATGTTTCAAAAACTCCCCCTCAATTTAAGCCATGAGGATGCATAACCTCTATTTCACTACGAATGAAACAAAAACGAGTGAAATCCAAAGGTTTTGTAAAAATGTCAGCCAATTGATGTTCGGTATCTACATGGTGAAGCACAATGTTTCCTTTTTCAACGTTATCTCGGAGAAAGTGATACCTAATATCAATGTTCTTAGTTCTAGAATGTTGCACGGGGTTTTTGGCAATGCAAATAGCACTAGTGTTATCACCAAATAGTGGAACACTATCTAGATCAACCCTATAGTCCTTAAGTGTTTGAACAATCCAAAGAATTTGTGAGCAAGCACTAGCAGCAGCTACATATTCAGATTCGGCTGTGGATTGTGCAACTGAATTTTGTTTTCTAGAGGACCAAGCAACAAGAGCATTACCAAGAAAATGACAAGCACCGGAAGTACTTTTCCTATCAATCCTACAACCCCCAAAATCAGCATCCGAAAAAGCTTTCAAAGTAACGGTTGAGGAAGAAGGAAGAAAAATGCCAAATTCTTGAGTTCCATGTAAGTACCTGAGAATCCTTTTGACGGCTTGACGATGTGAAACACGTGGGGAAGCTTGAAACCGTGCACAAAGACATACGCTGAATTGTATGTCCGGTCTTGATGCCGTAAGGTACAAAAGTGATCCGATCATGCTTCTATATTCTTTTTGATCCACGGGTTCACCATCTTCATCAAGTTCAAGTGTTGTTGTAGTTCCCATTGGTGTCCGAAGAGGCTTGCTTTTGTGCATGTTGAAGCGCCTTAGGAGGTCTTTGGTATACTTAGTTTGATGCACAAAGGTACCCTCCTTGGTTTGCTTGATTTGCAGCCCCAAAAAGTAAGTGAGTTCACCCATCATACTCATTTCAAATTCGGAACTCATCATTGCTGAAAACTTGGACACAAGATCATGAGAAGCACAACCAAAGATAATATCATCTACATACACTTGAACGAATAATGAGTCATTGCCATGCTTAAGCACAAAAAGAGTTTTATCAACCTTGCCCATGGTAAACCCCTTTTCAAGTAAAAATGTTTTTAACCTGTCATACCATGCTCTAGGGGCTTGTTTGAGACCGTATAAGGCCTTGGACAGTTTGTAAACATGATTAGGAAAATCTGGATTTTCAAAACCTGGTGGTTGTTTAACATAAACCTCCTCATCTATGTAGCCATTAAGAAAAGCACTTTTCACATCCATTTGATATAGCTTAAAACCTTTAGATGCTGCAAAAGCTAACAAAATTCTTATGGCTTCTAATCTAGCGACAGGAGCAAAAGTTTCATCAAAATCTAGACCTTCAACTTGAGTGAAACCTTGAGCAACCAACCTAGCCTTATTCCTAACCACAACCCCATCCTCACTTTGTTTATTTTTAAATACCCATTTAGTTCCAATTAAAGTGTGACCTTGAGGTGGAGGTACAAGTTTCCAAACATTATTTCTTTCAAAATTTTCTAACTCTTCTTGCATGGCAATAATCCAAGATTCATTAGTGAGTGTGTGTGATATATCTTTGGGTTCAAAAGAAACAACAAAAGCAGAATGAGCATGAGAGTTTGGATCGCAAAACCTGGACCGTGTGACTCGTTCGTGCAAGCTTCCAATCATTTGTTGTGAGGGGTGATCTTTGTAAAAACGTAGGGGAACAGATGTCTCACAAGCTTCTTCTTCATTAGGTTCATCGTAGATTGATGATCTTGTGACTTCTGGACGTTAGGGACCAGTAGAGGTGATAACAGGAGCTTGTTCAATGTCCGGAGCTGGACACGTGTTAGCTTCGGAACTACCAGGCAGTATCACCGGCTCTTCTTCATCTTCGAAAATACCCTCCCCCTGAGGATACGGATCTGGTCCTGCAACACCGGAGCTAGTACCTAGGCTAGCTTCATCAAAAGACACTTCACAAGTCTCCACAATTTTGTTAGTATCAAGTAAAAGCACACGGTAGCCTCTAGTATGAGATGGATAACCAAGAAACATGCCATCAATGGATCTAGGTTCAAATTTATCAAGGTTACCATGTTTCTTAACAAAGCATTTGCAACCAAAGACCCGAAAGTGTGTAACACTAGGCCTATGTCCAAACCGAAGCTCATATGGTGTTTTACCTAGCTTAGCACGCAAGAAAACATGATTTGAGACATAACAAGCGGTTGCTAACGCATCAGCCCAAAATTTCCTAGGAGTTTGATATTCATCAAGCATAGTCCTAGCCATCTCAACTAAGGTTCTGTTCTTTCTTTCTACAACACCGTTTTGTTGAGGTACATATGGTGAAGAAAATTGATGATCTATTCCATTTTCAGCACAAATGTGATCAAAAGATTGATTTTTAAATTTAGTTCCGTTATCACTTCTAATTGCCTTTAAAGTTTCTGGGTGATCAATTGATAATCTAAGAAATAAAGTTCTAAAGTGACTAAAAACTTCATTCTTAGACGCCATAAAATACACCCAATAATATCTAGAATAATCATCAACAATAACAAGAGCATACCATTTACCTCCGAAGGATTGAACACGTGAAGGTCCTACGGTGTCAAGATGCAAAAGTTGACATGGTTCAGTTGTCATGATGATTGTGAGAGGAATATGTGAACCTGCAACCATCTTAGCATGTCTACAAGAAGAGCACACAATTTCTTTGTCCCCTTTAAGCTTAGGCAGCCCACGTATGCGATCAAGAGCACTAACACGCGTTAGGTGATCAAAGCCTACGTGACCAAGTCTACGATGCCAAAAATATAAGTCCTTTGAATCATTAGAAACTAGACACCTATGCTTAGAGGAAGACATATCAAAATCAGCTTTAAAAAATCTTCCAAACCAAGACATGTTTGAGATAAGCTCACTGTTTGAACCTACAACTTTGCAGCAGTTTTTATTGAAAATAATTTCTAGATTTTCATCTAGCAATTGTGCAACAGAAAGCAAGTTGTATTTCAAATTTTTGACAAGTGCCACATCCTTCAAAGTGTAGTGATCATTTACTCTAACCGAACCCTTAGCAATTATAGGAGTTGAAGAATTATCGGCAAAAGTAACATTCTCTACACGTGACACAAAAGAGAGGGAGGAGAACCAATCTTTGTTACCGGTCATGTGGCGTGAGCAACCTGAATCCACAATCCAAATGTTCTCCTTCCTCAAACGTTTAACCTACATAGAAGCACAATACGTCGATGACTCAATACTGGGGTTAGTCAAAAGGCATTTAGGTATCTAGTACTGAGTCACACGACGTGCAGCTGGAAAGACACGTGAAAGCTGAGACAAAACAGCAGGTTTATGAGTCAAAGGTTGAGGTTTTCTGTTCTTAACAGTTGATTTAGAAGTTGTTACTTGTTTAGAGTGAAAACCAGTAGCTCCGGAGGTAAAAGCAAAAGGTCCGGAGGCAAAAACTGAAGCTCCGGAGGGAACAACAGAAGATCCTGGATCTCTCGGAGCTATCAGAACTACCGGAGCTGCCTTTGTAGATTTCTTGCCAAAAGTTCCAGAAGCTACCTTTTCAAATTTCTGACTCATTAAAGCAGGTTGCATGTTTCTAATTTTCGGTTTAGCATGAAGGTTATGAGATCTAGCATACATTCTTTCCCTTTTCTGTTGTTTAGCTAGTCTATAACAAAAATCTATGACATGACCATCTCTACCACAGTAGGTACAATGAAAATTAATTTTGTAATCATGTCTCGATGAGCACCCAATATTAGAGACAGAATTAGAAAGCACTCCTGCAGATTTGAAAACCACTTCTTTTTGTTTAGGAACTGTTTGAATCAAACCACTTCCTAATGACTTTACAATTTTAGGTGGATATGCCGTAGCATGAGCATGAGAATCAAAACCTAAACCAGTTTTGTTATTGCAAGACTTGGAAGAATTCAGCAGCAAGTTTAGGTTCTTATTCCCATTACAAAACCGATCTAATGTCCTATGCATGTTGTCAAGTTTATTGGACAAATCAAGGCAATTTTCACATGAAGTTTTTCCTTTTAGTTTGCAATTGGAACAAAATTTAACTTCATGAGAATGTAAAGCATTGTTCAATATAGAAATTTCATTCATAGCATCCTGTAGTTTCTTATCAAGATCATCACAAGTAGAACAATGCAAATCAATTGTAGAACAGCTAGCATCTTTCAAGTTTTTATCATTAAGTGCAGCAAGCTCTTTGTTCTTTTTAATTTCTTCATCAAGTCTATCTAGAGTGGAGGAGTGTGCACTTCTTAATGTGGACAATTCTTCATAGATTAAGTCACATGAGGGACATGCATCATCACTAGGAATCAAAGTTTTTAAACGATTAATTTCATATTCTAGTGATTCAATTTTAGCAGCATTATCCCTAAGCTTTTTGTCCTTTTTCTTGACAATAATAGTTGCACGAGAAATAGCATCACACATTTCATTGCAGGTAGAACATACCTCATCGTCTTCACTGCTGTGTTCTGCATCCTCCTGACTTGATCTTGATCTTGTTTTGCTCGCCATGAAGCATAAGTTGGCCAGGTCGTCATCATCTCTGTCACTTTCAAAGTCTACATCACTTGAACTAAGTTCTTGAAGTGCGGTGATGAAGCTGTTAATCATCTTGCGTCCTATGGTACCCTTCTTCTTCTTGTTGGAGTTTCCAGAGGAGGTCCGAACCTTGCTTTGTTTTTCTTCCCGGGTGGTCGGACCTGAAAGGTTAGGGCATTCTGTACGAAAGTGTCCTATTTTACCACATTCAAAACAGCGTTGAGGTCCGGAGCTTCCTCTCCTTCTTGTTCTCACATTTTGCAATGCTTTTGAGAATCTAGTAGAGATGAGTGCCAACTCCTCTTCTGGAAATTCTTTGATCTATTCCAGGGTTAGCGAGGACAATAAGGCAAGAGTATTGCAAGATGGTGATTGGCCGGAGCTAGACATATCACGTTGTGAGACAAATGCAATAGACTTGTTTGGGTTCTTACGTGCTAGGATGTCAATTTCATGAGTTTTTAGTTTAGAATAGAGTACATCTAATGTAAGAGAACTCATGACAGTTGATTCACGTATAGACGTTACTTTCATCTCCCAAATTGACATATCTAATGCACTAAGGAGTTGTCTAGCATTCTCAGCATCAGAAAAATTTACATTGACACTACGTAAGTTGCTGAGAATTTTATTGAAACGAGCAAAGAGATCATCGATAGACTCACCGGTTTGCATCTCAAAATACATATATTCCTTTTTGAACATATCTTGTTTTACCTCTTTGATTTTGTTGGAGCCTTCATGGTAATCACAGAGAGCACTCCAAACATCGTATGCTGATCGGAGGTGTGCGACACGATCAAAGTCGCTTTGAGTGAGTCCTTGGATGATCAAGTTTCGGGCTTTGTTGTTGTTGTCGACGTCCCTTAGGTTTGTGGCCGTGACTTGATCATTGGGTGGCACTTCATAAGGCTTATACACCTTCTCCCATATTGCAAAGCCTTGTGCCTGGATGAACGCCTCCATGCGTGCCTTCCAAACCTAGAAATCAATACCAGAAAACACACAAGGTTTGGCGGAGTACTTCTCCATGATGATTAGTCAAAAACACGTGCAAATCACAAAGATTAGAGAACTGTGGCTCTGATACCAATTGTAGGATTGAAGATCACGTGAAAAGCTACCAGAGGGGGGGTGAATGGTAGATTTAAAAATCTTACGCAGCGGAAACAATAAAACCCTAATCCCTTCGGTAGAAAAACGATCTGTTAAAGAAATCATGTATGAGACTAATATAAACGTGTTTCACCGTGACAAAAGTGATAGATATCAGAGAGAATCAAGTCACGAATACAACACAAAAAGAATTACTCAAATCCTTCGAGAAAAACTCAAGTTATGATCGAAAGATCAGACTATGGTCAATCTGACCTACCCGAGAAAAACAGTTTCTGGAATGCTGCAAAGAAACTCGTGTAGCTCAGAAACTACAAATCCAATGACCATGAAATTTTGACAGATGATAGACAATCAAGTTGTGAAGATAACCCAAAAAGAATCACGTCAATCGGATCTATAAAACTCGAGTCATGATAAAACCACCAACGAAAGGTAGTGCTGTCCAGAAACTCGACGAGTAAAACTTGTCTAGAACAAGTCGGACGAACAAGGCACAAAAGTTCCTTCAAACTATGAATTTTATTCAATAGAACACAAGAGGAACAGCCCCAAAGTCGTTCCTCACGAGATTTGGCCTTCCCTTGGTTATATAACCAGCCCTTAGGCCATCCCAATCTTAACTAGGACTCCAATCCTAATCCGATCACAATCGGAACTTTCCATAACTGCTTAGGTCTCTTCTATACGCAGATAGAAGCAATGTTAAGACTTCCAAACACCTTAGGAACGCATCCCACATTCCTAAACAACTCAAATTCATGACCCACACGAAATCCTAACATAACCAACTTGATATTTCCATACCGAGCCATAACCGACTCAGCTAGCAGCCTAAGTCTTCAACCGAGATGATCCGATCCTTCCGATCAGATCTTCCTTCCGTAATCCGTCTCTAGAAGCATATTGCCACGTCATGCACCGCATGCATACGTGCGAACAACTTCCTTCGACCTTCATATGCACCGCCCTTGATTCAATTATCCTGCGCGACCTCCTGACCCGCTCAACCACAGTTCCTCCCGAACTTGGTTGTTGGAACCTCATCTCCTCCTGAGACTAGTCCAATGGATCCCGTCACCAGCCATGACTTGAACTCAAGCAACACCTGCACATGAATAAACAAACAATCCATACGAGCCCAAGTCCTCGACTTGACTCAAGTTAGTTCCGAACACAACACCTTATGTGAGCACCTTACATAAGCATGTTGCAAAACCACAGTAGCACAGTATTATCCATATCAACCAAAACGCACCAAAAACTTAGTAAATGAATACTAAGCAATCTTTCCAACAATGTAAAGCAAGTATGAAACATTGCAAATGAAAACCAAAAGCACTTAGGTCAAGTTCCGGACCTTGCCAGAGCAACCCGGAGCTTGAGCCGGAGCTACCAAAAGCTAGTAGAACCTAGCGCCGGAGCTTTCCAAAACTAGTAGATCCTAGCACCAGAGCTTACCAAAAACTAGTCAATCCAAAATCGGAGCTAGACAAAGTATGTCGGAGCTTAGCAAAAGCATACCGGAGCTATCAAGTATATACCGGAGCTTGCCGAAGCTAAAGATAAAGCTCACCGGAGCTAACCAAAGCTAGTCGGACCTTACCAAGAAGCCAGACCTAGCATCTAACAAGCCGGACCTACCGTCGGACCTTGATAAAAAGGTGTTTTGGTGATATTTAAAACTTTTATCATCAAAGCCAAGTGTATGCACTACAAGCCAATGTATTCAGCACACATAGGTCTTATAGTCCGGATGATCCAGAGCCGGAGCTGGACCAGGCCTTGGAGGCGCTGAGTTTAGCAGGCAACAAGTTCTCCAAGATGGGCGATGTCATCACAGACCAATTATAAATGGAGGGTCGGTCCCTGGCAAAGAACGTCGCAGAGTTTGTGCTGACGTGTTACATCAGTCGGGACCCTCAATTCCCTCTGGACCCGGTGCTTGAAGGCCCCATCGAAGGAGAGGGTGAAGCCGCCTGAGCCAGCGTGTCGGAGGTGGCCCAGAAGGTCGCCCAGTTCTTCCATAGGGTCTAGGACCATCTCTCTGTAGCTCCCGCTTGTATTCTCTCTTCTTCTTCTCCAATTCTGTAATCTCTTGTCTCCAAATGAATGAAATCCGAATTTTTGTGAATTTGAATTTCATTTTTTGTCTTCAACACCACCTTTGTCTCACTTGGCCCCCTGGTAGATGTACACAATTTGATTGTGAGCATGTACTAAGAGGATGTAACGGTTGTTGAAGACTTGCGTGCCTCGAACTTGTAGAAGGTAGTTTCGAAGTCTTTGATAGTGTAGGCCCCCTGAGGCTGTCGGAGCTTAGTGGCTCCGACATTGACCATCGCCGGAGCTTAGTAGCTCTGGAAGTTGTCTCCATCAATGTGTAAAGCATCGATGGTTAGCCTTCAGGGGTGTCGGAGCTTGGCAGCTTCGGCAGTGACCTCCGTCAACACGTGTTGTGTCAATGTCAAACTCCACTTTAGAGTCTTTTTACCATCTTCACGTTGACGACTTGCCTCTTAGCTATACTGGAACTGAGTAGCTCCAAAGGTGCTCGATGTCAATGTTTGAAAATTGACCACGAGCCGCCTAGAGGATGTCGGAGCTTATTTATTTTTCCTACACACTGAAGTCAAGAAAAACAGTAAAATCCATTTCCTATCTATAACTTCATTGCGGCTTACTATTCACTAGAAAGTTTTAGGTCGAACACAATCATAAATACAACCAAGAGCGTCGTCTTGCTCCCTTCAGGTCCAATTGTTTCTGGACTCGTCTTACTTCGGCCTGCCGGGGTGTAGGTAGAGTGGCATACTTAGGGTGCATGACCAGGCTAAGTCGATAGCGCACACCGGCCCTAGATTGGCTTGGCGGCATACAAACAAGTAGGCCATCAACATTGTTTGAACCCGAAAGGATAGACAATGCAACTCAAATTGTACATGAACTGTTCGAGCTAAAGTTTCTTAAGAACTGCACAACTTTGGTATAGACAAGGAAGAGAAAAATAAAAAATATTGAGCCTGTACAAAGTAAATGCACGTGGAGTCTGTTTTCACACAATGATGTCTTTCATTATAGGTCCGGGGTACAGGGGAAACAAGTACACTCTTAGGGTACGGAACCAGGCTAAGTTTATTTCATTTCTCGTTTGACCCAAGATAGCTAGCTACACTTTTAGTTCTGAGACTGTGACAAGTGTTGCATGGACGTTGCATACCTAGCAGGGTAGGTCCAGCTGCCCTCCCGGTGGAGCTACCCGACTTTGTACAATGACTCTATAACATACATCACATGTAATTACAGACTCACCTCTGTCATATTAAGCGTAGAACATATGGAGGTGCTCAATGTTCAAAGGATTTGGGAAAGGTGTCCCATCCTCAGTTGCCAAGCGAACGCACCTGGGACGGGATACTTTGATTACTCGGAAGGGTCCCTCCCAGCTGGGGGAAAGTTTGTTTAACCCTTCTCTGGATAGTATTCTCTGTAGCACCAGATCGCCTTCCTCGAGCATCGGCTGTGAACATGCCTTTGGTGATAGTGCTGGAGACCTTGGCGGTATCGGGCATTCCGAACAGCTGCTCGGCACCTTCCCTCTTCAAGGAGGTCAAGGTCTTCACACTGGAGCTGGTCCTGCGTGGCTTCGTTGGAGTTCTAGACCCGGAGCGACCCCAAGGTGATTTCGAGAGGAAGGACTGCTTCGGCTCCGTGCATCAGGAAGAAGGGTGTCTCTCCAGTTGACCGGTTTGGAGTTGTCCTGTTGGCCCATAGAGTGTGCGGAAGCTCTTCAATCCAGTTGGCTCCATGTTTTTTCAGTCGCTCATATGTGCGCGTCTTGAGTCCTTTCAGTATTTCTGCATTTGCTCTCTCGGCTTGGCCATTGCTTGCCGGGTGAGCTATGGTGACATAGCTGACTTGGATGTCGAGGTCTTCGCAGTATCCTTGGAAAGAAGAGCTTGTGAATTGGGTCCCATTATCTGTTATGATTTTGTTCGGGACTCCAAATCTGCATACGATGGACTGCAAGAAGTTGATAGCTGATTGCTTGTTTATTTTCACAACAGGAGTTGCTTCTGGCCATTTGGTGAACTTGTCAATGGCAACATATGGGAACTTGTAACCTCCGACGGCTCTTGGGAAAGGTCCCAAGATGTCCACCCCCCACACAGTGAAAGGCCATGTAGGAGGTATCATTTGTAGAGGCTGAGCTGGTATGTGAATTTTCTTTGCATGGAACTGGCATGCTTCGCATTTCTTCACCAGCTCAGTTGCATCCTGGAGCGCTGTAGGCCAGTAAAAGCAATGCCGGAAGGCTTTACCGACCAGCGTACGAGAAGACGCGTGGTTCCCACACTCGCCTCCATGGATTTCTACGAGGAGCTCGCTGCCTTCTTCCCTTGTGATGCACCGCATTAGGACGCCGTTGGCACCGCGCCAGTAGAGATCCCCTTCTACTACCGTGTATCTTTTAGCCAATATGACTATCTGGTCAGCGGATACATCATCATCAGGAAGGATGTTTTCTTTCAAGTAGCCCCGGATCTCTGAGATTCATGCATTGGAGCTTGCTTGAGCATTTGAGTCTTGCGTGCTGGGTTGCTCAGAGCTTCCGGCAGCACCTACGACCCTTGATGGTTGCCATGGTAACAAGGCCATCAGGACCGCCAGCTTCGGGATGCTGGTCTTGCCCCCTTCGCTCAGTTCGGCAGGTTGAGTTGTGGGTTTTGACAACCTCCAGACGAAGGTTCCGTCAGGAGCCGGAGCTCCGATTGACGCTTTCGTCGAGATTTCGTCAGCTTCAGCGTTATGGACATGGTGGAGATCTAGGACTTTGAAGTCCTTCTGAAGCCTCTGGACTTCAAGAAGATAAGCAGCTAGTTGGGGATTGTTACAGGAGCATTCAGCCTTCACCTATTTAATGATGACCTACGAATCTCCCTTGACCAACAGCTGCTTGACACCGTATGATAGTGCCACCTTTAGTCCATAAATGAGCGCTTCATACTCCGCCATGTTGTTGGTCGCCTTGAAGTCAAGGTGGACCATGTATTTTACCTTATCCCCGGTTGGAGCGAGGAGAAGGATTCCAGCTCCGGTCCCCTTCTTTTGCATGGAGCCGTCGAAGTAGAGGGTCCAAGGAGGTTCGGTGAAGACCGGAGCCTTGAGTTCCGGCTTCTGCTCACTAGGGCCCCCAGGGTTTGATGGAGAGGGGGTCCACTCCGCCACAAAGTCTGCTAATGCTTGACTCTTGATCGCTTGTCTTGGGACGAATTCAAGATCGAATTCAGCCAATTCCGCTTCCCACTTTGCAATGTTCCCAGTAGAGTTGGGATATGCAAGATCGCACGCAGTGGGTAAGAGGTCACCACTGAGATCTTGTGAGCTTGGAAGTAATGGCGAAGTTTCCTGGAGGCGATGAGAACCGTGTAGAGCAGCTTATGCACCTCTAGGTATTGAGTCTTGGCATCATGTAGTACTTCGCTGATGAAGTACACTGGGCGTTGGACTGTCCGGACCCTCCCGGAGGGGCCCAGAGCTTCCTCCACATCGACCCGGACCCTCCCGGAGGGGTCCGGACTTGCTTCGGGGACCTCCGGGTCCTCGCTGGAGGAACCCGGAGTTTCTATTGGAGTGACCCGGACCCTCCCGGAGGGGCCCATATCTTCTAGAATAACTCCCTATAGATTCAAGTCTAGGGGCTGGGACCCAGACTCACCTTCAGGAACCTCCGGACCCTCCCGGACGGGTCTGGATTCCTGAGCTTGGGATGGTTTTGGTCTCTCTGCAACCAGGACCATGCTGACAACCTCTTCGGTTGCTTAAATGTAAAGCAGGAAGGGCTCACTAGGGTTCGGAGCTACCAAGGTTGGTAGAGTGGTGAGGAGCTGCTTTAGCTCCTGGAACGCCTTTTTTGCTTCTTCAGACCATTGAAATGGTCCGGACTTCCTCAATAGCTTGAAGAAGGGTAGCGCCCGTTCCGCTAGTCTTGAGATGAACTGGCTAAGGGCGGCTAAACATCCAGTTAGTTTCTGGACGTCCTTGATGCGGGCTAGTGGCCGCATCTTCTCAATGGCTTTAATCTTCGCTGGATTTGCCTCTATGCCTCGAAGGTTTACCAGGAAACCAAGAAGCTTTCTGGAGCAAACCCCGAAGACACACTTGTCTGGGTTCAGCTTTGTGCGGGTGACCCGCAGCTTGTCGAATACAGCTTGCAAGGTGTCAAGGACTGACTCCTTGTCCTTGATCTTGACGACGATGTCATCAACATACACTTCCACTACGTCTCTGATGAGCTCTCCAAAGGTTTTGTACATAGCTCGTACAAATGTTGAAGCTGCATTCTTGAGACCAAATGGCATGGCAGTATAGCAGTACAATCCATCTACTGTGATAAAAGAAGTATTTTCTTCATCTTCCCTAGACATTCTGATTTGATGGTACCCAGAATATGCGTCTAGGAAACACAGTAATTCACATCCGGAGGTGGAATCCACTATCTGATCTATTCTAGGTAGTGAAAATGGATCTTTTGGGCATGCCTTATTCAGTGTTGTGTAGTCGATACACATCCGAAGCTTCTCGCCGGCCTTGGGTACAACGACTGGGTTTGCCAGCCATTTTGGATGGAAGACTTCTCGGATGAATCCAGCTTCGAGCAACTTCTTCACTTCTTGTTGTATGAAGTTCTGTCGCTCTACGGATTGCTTCTGAGGCTTCTGATGTATGGGCTGAGCGTCAGGATAGATCTTCAGATTATGCTTGATCACTTCCCTAGGGATCACAGGCATTTGTGACGGTTGCCAGGCAAACATGTTGACATTAGCCCGGAGGAAAGTGATGAGCACGAGTTCCTATTTGTCATTCAGACCTCCCGATATATGGGTGGTCTGAGTGGCATCGGAACCGATTTGGACGACCTTGATGGGGATGTCTGTGTCGCCGCTTGGTTGCACGCGAGGTGCGGAGGTTGAGCCTCGTTGACAAATGCTCGGGGGTTTCGGATCTTGTTCCTGCCTGGATTCTTCCTCCTGTGCTGTAGCAAGCGCATGAAGTTCTTCCAAAGCAGTCACTCCGATAGTACGATCTCCGCGGATCCAGAGAACGCCAACTGGTGTTGGTATCTTCAACACCAGTTAGCCATAATGAGCAGCAGCCATGAATTTGTACAAGGCCCGCCTGCCCAGAATGGCTTTGAAGGGCAAGTTGATCTGAGCGATGTCAAGGATCAACTTCTCAGTGCGATAATTCTCCTGAGTCCCAAAGGCCACAGGGAGAGTAATGACACCGAGTGGTGTTATGGCCCCCGGACCTACTCCGGAGAAAGGTCGGGAGGGGCGAAGGTCCGAAGGTCGGAGCTGAAGGTTGACGAAATCTTTGAAGCTTATGAGGTTCGGCCCCAAATCTCCTTCCATCATTACATGGTGGAGTTGAATGTTATTGATGGTAGGTGATACCATCAAAGGTAGCTGGCCAGCTCCGATCTTGTTTCAAGGGCAGTCCGAAGCATCAAAAGTGATGGTAGTGTCCATCCACTTTCGATGAAGCTCTGCCCTGGTTGTAGGAGCTACTGAGGCCATGTCCCGCCCCATGGTGTTGAGGACACGGCGGGAGGTGATGTCCCACGAACCACCAAAGATGGTGTTCATGGTCTTCCGACGCTCATTGTCAGAGTCGTCAGAGTCGTCGTCGACGGAGGTGTAAACATCCTTTAGGACCTTTTTAGGGTCCTGGAAGCCTAACTCCTCTTCAGCCGGAGCTTCATCGACTTTCTGTTTTCCTTCCCTCTGACGGAAAGGAACTTCTTCCAGGCGCTTGTGGCAGCGCTCGGCAAGGTTTTGGACCTCCTGGCAGTCCTCCAAGTTGTGGCTATTCGACTTGTGGATGGGACACCACACTTTGGAGTTTGCACCATCTTTAGGGGACAGCCGAGGTCGTTTATCGGGGCATGGCCACCGGCCTCCCGGAGCTGCAGCAGCTGCAGCGGTAGATGTGCTGTCCGACGACTTCTTCTTGCCGTTGGATTTTTTCTTCTTTGTGCAACTCCCGGTGGTAGTGGCTTCGCCTTTGGAGGATTTTTTTCCATCCTATGGAGGTGGTTTGGAGTGCATCTCATGGCCCTCCGCAGCTTTGGCACACTTGTGTGCCAAGCTGAAGAGCTCCGTGACGCTAGTGATCTCCTTGACTACGAGCTTCTCCAGCATCTTCTTATCTCGTACGCCCTGTCTGAATGCCATGATAACAGAAGCGCTAGAGATAGAAGGAATGGTATTTCGTACCTGGGAGAACCTCTGGATGAATAAGCGCAGGGATTCTCCCCTTTTTGCACAACTGCAAAAACGTCCAGTTCAGTGCCTGGTCAGGTGTATGAACTCCTGAAATTGGCGGTGAACTGTTGGCACAATTCCACCCAACTATTGATAGAGTTGTGAGGAAGGCTCATGAACCAGGACCTAGCGGTCCCAGTCAAGGCCACTGGGAAGTAGTTGGCCATTACAACCTCGTTATCTCCGACCGCAAGGATTGTAGTGGTGTAAATTTGGAGAACCTCGGCGAGATTAACAGTCCCGTCAAATTTCTCCAACAAGTGAGGCCGGAACTTTTGTGGCCATCTGACCATGCGTAGGTGCATGGCCAGTGCAGAACAGCCTCCTCCTACTCCCTCGGGAGCAGGACTGTCTCGAGCCTCTAGCCTTTCGCGAGCACGCTTGATATGGACTCGGCCGTCCTGTTGACGGTAATAGCGATCAAGCTCCGCTCGGAGGTCATGAGTTGAAAGCCTGGTTACCGTATGAGTACGTCGCGCCCCAGAAGGTAGCGACGTAAATTGATGTGACATAGCACACCTCCTATTTTGGGAAGCATGCAGATCAAGTCTGCCAGACACGGTCTGGCGCTGCGATGGGGCCCACCCAGAAAGAGGAGGACCTTGGTTACTGATGCGGTCGGCTGCTGCTGCAACCAGATGTTCCACATTAGCCCTCCACTGCTCCATTGCACCCCGGGATGCACCTCGAGGTGGTGGACGTTGGAGGAGAGCACGCGCTGCATCAAGCATGTGTTCGGGGTTGTTGTTGTTCGCTGATGCAGTGACTGACGCGATGCACCGTCACGCTGCTCAGCTTGACGTCCTCGTGCAGGTGGTGGCAGTGGAGGCATGACTCCTGCTGGAGCCACGGCACCTGCCGGTTGCTGCATGTTGGAGGGATTGCCCCCAACGGGTTGAACATCAGAGTTGCTGTTGGATGATCCAGCAGCTGAGTTCACCATACTCGAAATCTCGGGCCCCCCTACCTGGCGTGCCAACTGTCAGTGTTTGGATCCGGCAGATCTCCCAACACTACCTTTGGTAGATCGAGGAGTTGTAGTTTGGTGAAGGGCGCGCAGAGATTCAAGAAGGTGAAAGACACGTGTACATAGAGATTTACGTGGTTCGGGCTTCCTGAGCGTAATACCCTACTCCACGGGGTGTGTTGGTGATGTATTAAGCGTGTGAGTATAGAAGAAGCTCTAGAAGAAGAAGCTCGACTAGCTTAGGGAGTTCAGTAGTGGTTTGGAACCATCCCTTGTATATCATCGACCAGTCCTTTTATAGTATAAGGACTGGCCGTTACATTGTTAGCCTGGCACGACATGTGGCCCCGGCGGTTACATATGCTTGGTACACAATAAATGGTGTTAATTACCCTTAATAGCTAGGTAACGGGCATTAACAGTGCCGTTACCAGTATTAAGGGTCATCTGATCGAGTGTCATTAATGTGGTGTTAATGACACTTCATCGGGTCTTCAAGTCTTTGATTGCTCCTTGAAGGTCCGGAGCCGTTGGGGGATCCACCAGCCTGATTGTTGAAGTTGAAGGTTCGGCGGTCGCCACGTGGCAGCACCGGAGCTTACCGTCGTGGATGAGGAGGTCCGGTGTTACTGGACACGTGTCAGTACCGGAGCTTCCCTCTGTCTGGGGTTATGTCCGGGGGTGCCATACTGGTATTCCGACCAGAGCTTCCCATGTGTGGGTGATAGCTCCGGTCTTTATGATGCACGTGGCAGTCCTGGGACTAACCATGTTGGAGAAGCAGGTCCGGTTACGCCTGACATGTGGGGCCTTCGAAGGTCTTCAAATCTGGTAGATGGAGTTTTCTTGTGATCTTTGCAATCCCAAGGGGTATCCGGTACGGAGGGTACCGACACTCTCCCTCTCTTTCTGTCACAATTTATCTCTTCCTCTCCCTCTCTTTCTCTCATTCTCTCATTCTCTCACTCTCTTCCTCTTCATCACTTTCTCTCTCTTCCTCTCCCTCTCTGGCATCCTCTCTCTCTCATTCACTTTACCCTCTCTCTAGGACTCCATCTCTACCTACCTATGCCTCCCTTACTCCACCTCTATCTCACCCACTACAGGAATATCGATCACTTACGTCGGTCATAGCCGACGTAAGTAAGGCATAAACCGACGTAAGTAAGTTAATTACATTGGTTTTCCTTTAATTACATCGGTGACTGGCCGACGTAGCGGTTTGGACGTAATTAAGGTAACTTACGTCGGCCACCGACGTAAGTTACCTTAATTACATCAGTCTACAGCAGCCGACGTAAGTCACTTACCGGGATGGGCCTTGGGCTGGGCCGGAGTACTTACGTCGGCCAAAGCATGCCGACGTAAGTTATGTGCCCTAACTTACGTCGGTTAGCGCCAAACCGACATAAGTTAAGTGTTTTAACTTACGTCGGTATGGTCTGACCGACGTAAGTTAAACTAAGCTAACTTACGTCAGCAATTCCACAACCGACGTAAGTTAAGTTTTCGATTTTTTTTTTAAAAAAACAGAAACTGACTACCTCGCTCGATGGCGAGAACACAAAACAGACAGATAACATATACACAGCATAACAGTTACAAAATATAGTCCAAAACATCAACAACAACACAATTTGCAAAATAAATTCCACCGGGCTACACGCTAGCCCCTCCACTACCTCCGTGATCTTCTCGGCGTGTTCCCGAACCCTGCAGAAGAAACATAGTCACTAGTAAGCATCAATGTCAACTCAATGATAACATCAGAGTCCAAAAACATCAGTGATAATGTTAGAGTTGGATTGCTTCACATTAAGTCATGCACCTGGGCTATCACAGAAGGTTTCAAGAGGTAATGTAGTGGTCTTTGATATTTTTTGACAGTCATGCTACATTACCTCTTGAAACCTTATGTGATAGCCTAGGTGCATGACTTAATGTGAAGCAATCCAACTCTAACATTATGGTATTACCCACCAAAAGCTTGATTACACTTAACTTCCTCACCACTATAGTAATCAATATCTGACAAGTCATCAAGATCTACCTCTATGTTCTACCTCCTTATCTCTCTATGTAAAATACTAAAATGGATACAACAATATTAAAGAGAGAGTTTATCACCTGCTCTGGTGTCTGCTGCGGTGGAAGCGTAGGAATCTCGATATCCTGACTGCTGTGTCGAGCAAGAGCCTGCCATTGCAAAATATTAGAAGATATATGTTATTGAAGTGTTGTGAAATTTAATTACGGTACTTTAAATTACTTACCGCCGCCGATGCTTGCATCTGGGCCATCATTAAAGCCGTCCTCTGCTGCTCCTCCCTTGCCTCCGCTCTCGTCCTCTCCAGCTCTGCTTGGGTTTGCGTCATCGTCTCCCTCATGGCCTGGAGCTCCAGCTGGGTCTTCGAGAGACGACCACTGGTCCCAACGGTCGAAGTCTGCGACGATGAAGCGCCTCTCAAAGGTCGCGTCGACCTCGAGTCGACAACTCCATCAAAAATGGCAAACCTGCAAAAGAATGAAAACACTAAGTAGAAGAAGATTAACTGAAAAAGAAATGAAACACACGAAGAACTCACCATCCGTGGGCCTTCCCGCCTCCGCTTGCGTACGCGGATTGGGGGTCGATCGGCGTGCTTTCCCAATCGTAATCCGCACTGTGTATCTTCGCAACCTCCTGCGCATACTTTGTCTACAAAACAAATCAATCTTGTAAGCATGTCAATAATAGTATTAGTTATAATGAAATTGATGAATTTCGAAAACTTACTAGTCGGTCTGCTGCGACCTGACTACACTGCAATGGCTGAGAAGGGTCACTTCCCTTGTGACCTCTCTTCCAAACCTGGGTCGGGGTCGGCTCATGACCCATCTCTCGCTCCTGTACAGCCGCCCCGATCTCCACTGCTCACCCCTACACACGACCCACGGTTTCTCTCTCTCTTGGAGCTACCGGCGACGCCGTGGCACCCGACAGTCGGCCGCCCCCGACGCTGCCCTCCTCATGGTGCAATTAACCACTTAAGAATAAATAGATAAACCACTTGAGCATAATTAAACGCATAAGCAAATTAACAACTTAAATAAACCAATTAAGCATAATTAAACAAATTTAAGCAATTTAAGCATAATTAAACATAATTAAATAAACCACCTAAACATAATTAATCAAATTAAGCAAAAATAAGCAAATTAAGCATAATAAAATAAACCGCTTAAGCTTAATTATGCATAATTAAGCAAATTAAGCATAATAAAATAAACCACTTAAGCATATTTAAGCAAATTAACCACTCAACCATAATTAAATAAATAGTTAAGCAAGCACTGCCATCCTAGAATCACTTGAGCAATAAATTATGACATTAAGCTAACAATTCTAAGGCTCCAACAATAACATAACAAGTATTTGAAAGCACTGAAGTCCGGATTGAAGTGTGTACCTAGTGATCGATGGGTGCCGACGGACGATCGGCAGGAGGCGAGCCATCGGCGAGGGCGCAGGGGCGGCGGGGCCGGGGGCGGGCCGACGGCGGTGGCGCAGGGGCGGCGGGGGCGGGCCGGCAGCGGCGACACAGGGGCGGCGGGGCCGGGCGGTGGCTGGGACGCTGAGGCGAGCCGGCGGGGCGGCTCGGGGTCGGGGTTGCTCGGGGTCGGGGCGGCGCCGCGGGGGCGGGGCCGCGGGCGGGAGCAGGGGTGGCGGCCAGGCGGCGACGGCGGGGCGACGTGCCGGCGGTAGGGCGGTAACAGCAGACAGGCGGCGGGGCGGCTCGGGGTCGGCGGTGGTGGTTAGGAAATGAAGCGGCGCGCGGGAAATGAAACAGGCGCGCACCGCTCGCGCGGTTAGGTTAAATCCACAACTTACGTCGGCTGTAGTTACGTCGGCTGACGTCAGGGCCGACGTAAGTAAGTGTTAACTTACGTCGATCGTTTAACTTACATCGGATATGGGCCGAGGCCGACGTCAGTACCTTTTATTACCGTCGGTCCCTTTACTTACATCGGCCAGCCGATGTAATTTATTTAACTTACGTCGGCTACCAGGCACCGACGTAAGTTACTTACTTATGTCGGTCGGCCCACGTAAGTTGATCTGGCCGACATAAGTGATCGATATTCCTGTAGTGACCTCTCTCTCTCTCTCTCTCAGCCCATGCTTGTCTCTCCTACTCCACCTCTATCTCACTCTCTCTCTCACCCTTATGTGATAATCATGACTCTTCAACCCAATGAGCTTTCCCGTTTCACATTCACGGCTTGTCTCCGACAAGATCCATAACCATCACGGAATTTCAAACTTTACAACCATTCGAGAACTTCTTTCTTTTCTTTAGGTCGAAGACAGAAAGAAGCATGTGGTTTACCACCATTTTTGGAGAGCTCAAGAGTTGGACAGTTACAAAGCTCAGCGAGATCCTTTCAACCCTTTAAATTGTCTTTTGTTTTGCCTATCATGTCCATGCATGTGCTTATGATACATCAGCCATGATATGCTCCTGATGTGTGACATCAATGTTGTGCCTTAGAATCAACGACTTCACAAACGGTAGCTCCCAAAGTCCACATATGTGAGTCCAATTGTGTTCGTCTTTGTAACCTTCAAAATATTTAGGACAACCTTCATCTGACACCAATTTGTAACATATCAGATATTTCTATCATGTTAAGATGTTCTGGTGGTTCTTTAGTGACAATGGTGTCTTTTTTGAAGACATTCCTTTGTTGCCTAAACATGTGATTCGGAAGCAGCTAACGTTTGTGACAGTCGAAGTAAGATATCTTGCCTCCATGGGTAATTCGAAAGCAATCATTGTTCGAAGCACATATCTGACACGTCAACCGACCGCAGATGATCCATCCAGAAAACATGTTGTATGCCGGAAAATCATGGACAAACCACAAATAAGCAGTTTAAAAGTTGAATTTCTACTTCTTGTAAAAGTCTTACACTTCGACTCCTGTCAACAACATTTTCAAATCTTAGATCAACGGTTTTAACATCATGTTCAAACGTGACCCAAGATGATCTGGCCCAGGTGCAATGATGCTATGAAACATGAACCCATACTTCATGCAAAAATTCGGTGGTATATTGTAAGAAACGACAAAGACAGACCAACAAGAGTATGATGTGGCGTTTGTGCTGAACTGCTAGAACCCATCTATCGCTAACCCGATGCGAACATTTCTTGCTTCACAGACGAAATATGGATCAAACCGGTCTAGCACCTTCCATGCCTCACCGTCGAACAAGTGCATCATGACTCCATTGTTGTGACGTTCACCTTCTTTGTGCCATCTCATGTGTGTGGCATTTTTTTTAAGGAACAGCCGTTTCAACCTAGGTGTCACGGGTAGGTAACGAAGCTGCTTACATGCAAATTCCATCATCACAATATCACTATCATTATTAACAACTTCGACAAACCTCAGTTGACCACATTTTAAACATTTGTTGTCATTGGCATGCTCTCTCTAGAAAAGCATGCAGCTGTCTGGACACACATCAATCTTCTCGTAGTTATACAGAGATCGGAAAGAATTTTCTTTGACTTATACATATCTTTAGCACTTTGTGGGTATGTGGAATGACATCGATGAACAAACTGATGAGGTCATGGTAACATTTATTAGAAAAGAAGTCTAGTCACAAAAATGAGGATTATCATTTTAGTGTGTCCATGCAGTAGCTATTCTGAATCTCTGAGAAGGTTGAATAACTTTTTAACCTCCGTTGTAGGAGGATCCTCCAATAGCTCTAGTCGTATAGCTTCCAACATCTCATCCATCATATAAACCTCCATTTTATCATCATTGTCCGCTTCCACTTCTTGTAAGCTTGAGAAGGTGTCTCGGCATGGAAGTTTCACAACTCCAAATGTGACATGTAACCGTTTCGAAAAAAGTGCATTGAAAGTTCCACTTTGTCCAAAAATGTCCCGTTCCGATATTTTGTACATGGGCACTGCACCTTATCGCTATCTGACAATGAAAAATCTCGTTCTACAAAAGCTTCTATCTTGGCGTACCACTCACCTAAGTGACCACCAGTTCTGTTCTTCCAACCAGTATACATCCAACTGCTGTCTTCAGCCATGTTTGACTCTGCAGTTTAAAGCCAGAGAAATTATGGTTATTTTATACATTGTTTAATGTCACGGTCCGACATCTATTGAAAAGAATAGGTCCTAAACCCATCCAAGAGTGACCGAGCGGAGCGTGCATCCGAACCAAATTTTGGCAGCATAACCCCGCTGTTCTCCAACTGCACACCAGTAAATGGTGCAGCAGAGAACAACAAAGTTATACCGTCGAAATCTCATTTAGATCCAGACCTGCGTCTCGTTACAAGCCACGCCCCCTCGGTCACTCCCAGGCTGTCCAAAAAAAGGGACAATTCTGAATCGACACGCCTCACACATGTAGCGCATGTGAGACAGGCCGGATCGAAAAGGGTAACACATATTGTACAGGTTACATTCATTTTCGAGTCATTTTCGAGAGAGAGAAAAGAACGAGAGAGAATGAGGAAAGAACGAGAGGGAGATAATGAAAAATGGGTCAACCATCCTAAGTTATAACCATCTAGGCCCGTCTTTAACAGTCGAACGGCTTTGGGATACAGTCATCGTACTTTATACTCCATCGATTACTATTGCCCACGCATGGGAGCTTGCCGTCATCAACATCGCTTTTTGTCTCCATGCCCGTCTATACCTGTAAGTGACTACTAAATGGCTGTGTTCAGACCCTAAAAGGGTCATGTCAGGCCTGTCGGCCCAAAGCCTATTTATTTACATATACCAATTAAACACTTAATCAATCAAAGTACTAATTAAACAATTAATCAATTTAACTAATAATTAACAAAGCACATATACATTAATCATGAAATCATAACTAACTAAATAACAAATTGACAAAAACATTAAACAATTAACAAAAACATTAAACAATTCTAATGTAAACTAATTACCAAAAAACATTAAACAATTAATAATAACTAAACTAATTAACAATTCTAAACTAAAATAAACTAAAAAATTCTAAAGTTATTTTAAACTAAACTAATTAAAAAAACTATTATACAACTAAATAAGAATAATTAACAAAAATAATTTCCCTTAATAAAAACCAATAAGAAAAAATTTAAAAAATGGTGAAAGGATGGGGGGTGGTGGCGTCAGGGTGGTGGGGTCGCGTCGCGGTAGGGTGGTGTGGGCGTCGGGTGTGTGTCCTTGTCGGGGTGCAGTGGGGGTGGCGTCGGGGTAGGGTCCCCGTCGAGGTGGGGTGGGGGCGTCAGCGGTGAGGTTGGACGAGAGGGGAGGTGGTGCGGCTGCGTAGCGCGAGGAGGAAGGGGCGGCGGGGGTGGAGGAAATTCTGCGGCTGCGGGGAGGAGGGGGAGGCGACGTTACCTAGCGGCGGTGGTGCACGATGAGGAGGGAGGCGGGGCACGTCTCGGGGGCGGCGGCGCTCCGGCACGGGGCGAGCGTGGTGGGGCGACACGATCGGGCCGTGTGCGAGCGGCGGGGTGAGGGCAGTGGCGACGTGGTGGGGTGGCACGGCATGGAGGAAGGGGTGGTGCGGCGTGGCATGGAGAAAGGAGAAAAGCCGCACGCAACATGAAATGGTGAAATGGGCTGGTAGGGTTAAGTCTTCTAGTTATGTCGATAACTCTAACTTACGTCGGCCTAGGGTTGGGCCGACGTACTTAGCTAAGCACTTCTATCGGCCATATTACTTACGTTGGTCTGGGACCTTGGCCGACATAAGTACGGTGTTAATGCCATCGGCCCAGTAACTTACGTCGGTCGCGGGCCCGGGGCGGACATAAGTTGTTCGACTTACGTCAGCTTCCACCAACCAATGTAAGTTACTTGACTTATGTCGGCCGGCCCACGTAAGTTACTTTGGCCTTTTTGGGTTTCCTGTAGTGATAGAGTAAAAATGTAACATTTTCTAATTCGTGGCAATAGGTTCCTAGTGTAATGTTTCTTGATTTATAGCGAAAGAGTAAAAACACAACAACTTTTTTCATGACAACAGATTACTAATGGATCATTTTATGATTCGTGACAATATATTCATAATGCAACATTTAATGATTAGTGGCAATAGAATCCTAATGCAAAACATATGGTGGTTAATGATAAAAAAATAATGCAACAAATTTTACAGATTAACAATACAATCATATTGGAACAATTAATATTTGTTACAAAATAGTATTTATAACTACTTTCACAAATAAATTATGGTTATAATGTCATACAGTGCATTGAAACAAAATTATATTAGAATTTATATTTGGATAATACATTTCTTGAATAGCAATACCATCAATAGAGGAAAATCACCATTATAACTGTCAAAGTGTTTGCTAACACTTCCCCCGAACCCGCTGAGAAGCAGCCCGCAGAGGTTCTTTTGTGGTTGGGGCACACAAAGATCAAGATCAAGATGATGACACCAGAGATTTACGTGGTTCGTGCCGCCTGAGCATAACTGAAAGTGCATCTAGGACTCCCTTGTGGGTTTTGGATGATTTATGACAAGCAATTGGGATCCTAATCCTTTTGTTGAGATGAATGCAGGAAAATGTTGAAAAATTAGCAAAGTGCCAAAAAAAGGGAAATTGAGAAGGAAAATGAATTTGAGCTCAAGGAGAAGAAATTAGTAGTTTAGTATGTATGGAGTGTGTTAAGGAAACACACCCAAGAGCTCAATCTCACTTAATCACACACACACAATGCACAAAGCTATACAGGACCAGACTAGTCCGATATCAGCCGGACTAGTCCGATATCACATTCTGCACCAGATCGGACAAGTCCGGTCACCACCGGACTAGTCCGATATTCTTTCTGTTCCACTTCGGACTAGTCCTCCCCAATGCGGACTGGTCCTTATCAATGCACAAGTCACACAAAATCGGACCAGTCCGTTGTGACCCGGACTAGTCCGATATTCATTCTGATCCACTTCGGACAAGTCCGGTGTCCACACGGACTAGTCCGATATACACCCTAATCTAAATCGGACAAGTCCCCCAAGTGCGGACTTGTCATCCTAAACACTTAGGGTTTCATATGTCCGGACAAGTCCGATGACAATCGGACTAGTCCGAAAGTTTCCAGTAGCGAAATCGGACAAGTCCGTTTTGAACCGGACTAGTCCGAAATTCCTGGACACTTAGGGTTTGCTTCACACAGCACACCGGACTAGTCCGGTCACCACCACGGACTAGTCCGATCTTTCTGAACCCTAACGGTAACTTCTAGAAACCCCATATAAATAGAGGTGCACGGCCCACTTTCACTAACTCTCGAACCCTAGCGCCGTCACACCTCCCAAGAGACTCAAAAACCATCTCTCTCCACGAAATTAAGTGCAAAATCAATCAATCCATTGAAGATCACTTGTAGATCATTGGAGAGGCACTTGGCACACGATTGAGCTCTTGGTTTGGATCTCTAACACACTCTTGCATCTCAATTTGTATATTTCGAAGTGTGTTATTGGTGGTCTTGAAACTTCTAATCAAGGGAGCTCTCAACTTGTGAGATCGCCCCTTCAACTTGGTGATTTACCCCTGTGTGTTTAGTGGAAGAGGATTGGCCTTCGTGGCGATCCGACGAGGGAAGGGTTGGTGAAGACCCGGTCCTTTTGTGGGCTCCTCAACGTGGACGTAGGTTGCCTTCGTGGTAACCGAACCACAGGATAAATCTTGTGTCTTGTTCGTTTGTGTTCATCATTCTAGTTGATCAACATTATCTAGGGTTTGATTCATCTTGTTGAATTTAAGTTAAATAGTTGAACAAGAATCATACTTGCAATAGAACTTGACATACAATCATTGAACTGTTATTGAAGTTTATATTTCCGCTGCAAACGTCAACGAAACAATCAAATTGACCTAACTTGATCAACCTAGTCCGTGAAATCCGGACTAGTCCGCACTTTACCGGACTAGTCCGATATATCTAGTTTTGACCTTGTTGTTGAAGTGCTACAGGAACCAAGAAAATTCAAGAAGGCCTATTCACCCCCCCTCTAGGCCTACATTCAATAACACCCTACTCCACGGGGTTTGAGTTGCTGTATTGCAAGTTGGTTGGGAGGGTTCAGGTTGATTTTTCTTCTCCCCCCACTGTTCGTGTGGTGCAGCCCTTTTATAGTTCTAACGACTGACCGTTACAAAGCTTGCCTGGCCCGACATATGGCCCTGGCGTATTTGATGGCCTAATTCACTATCTAAGGGTATTAAGTACAATTTATAGTTTGATAACGTGCCTTCATGGCAGCGTTACCCCTATTAACGGTGCACTCATCGTGTGTCATTAATATAGTATTGATGACATGTTATCGGGCCTTGTAACTGCCGCTTTAACCTTCCTTGAATATCTATAATGGACATGATCTTCTTGTATTTCCATTGGCAACGAAGGTCTGGAGGCTTCACACGTGGCAGTTTTGGAGCTTTCCCTTGCAGGAGGGTATGTTCGGGGCTGCGGTACACGTGTTGGCATCGGAGCTCCTCTCTAACGGGGTCGGGGCTGTTGTACACGTGTAGTCGTCGGATCATGCCTTGGTTGGGAGTTTAGCTCTGGTCTTCTTTTACATGTGTTAACCCGGGAGCCTGCCATGTGAGAGGAGCGGGTCCGTTGTAGCATGACAGGTGGGACATGGAAGGACCTTTGGCTCTAACAGGTGGGCCTTTCCTGCACTTCTTACGGTATCATGGGGTATCCAGTACGCAGTGTACCGACAGTGGCCCCTGGGCCCACCTTTGGGAGAAACCCTTTGGGTTAAGTTATTCTGCCAGAGATGGGGCCATTCTCGATTCCTGCGGTTTGATTTTCAAAAGTCCCCTGATGCGCTGACAGAGTGATGGTCCGGGGGAGAACCATCAACGCGTGGCTTGTTATGAATGCGACAGATGAGATCTTTGAGTGCAGATCTCACACAATTGAAGGTCGCCGGTTCCCAATACAAAAACTGTATCGGTTCTGCGCGCCCTGTCAGAGCCCCGACTTTGGGTTTCTCGCCGTTCATCATGACAACAGTTCGCCTTGGGTAAGAACCTCGATCCCTTCATCGATGTGGCCCCAGGCCCACTCGTCATTGACGGGGTAGATTTTTGAAGAGTGCTTTCGCTCTCACTGCGGTTTCCATCCAAGCGTCGCGGGGGCTTACTTAAGAAGGAAAGTGCGCACGGTTTGAGGACTCTTTACGCCTTCGATCGTATTTGTGCTCAGAGCCTCCCAAACTCCGCCTAACTTCCCTTCCTTTGCTCCACTTTGCTGTGGTGGAGTTGGGTCTCCCCAAGAGCTGCCTCAAGAGCGATGATGATCTGAAGAAGGTATGGACCTACATGGGGTGGTCCAGCGACTCCTTCAAGCATTTTGTCCGCGCCGGCAAGCTCCCGTTCAAGAAGGAGCGCGAATGCGACATGGTGTACTTCTCAGCGTACGCCATGGTGGGACTGATCCCACCTTTCTCGACTTTCCTTTTGATGCTGCTGGACATCTATGGTCTGCAGTTGTATCACCTTGGCCCCCATTCTCTTTTTCTTGTGGCAACATTTGTCCACATTTGTGAGATGTGGGTGGGCATTCCCCCATGCGTTGAGCTATTCTGCACCTTCTTCACCATACACACCACCGGCAAGGGGACAGAGTTTCTTGGCTTCTATTACTTCGTGAAGCGTAAGAAATGTCCCTTCAAATAGTTGAAGTCTTTTCCCTCCGGCAAGTGGGATGATTGGAAGAAGTACTAGATCATCATCTCTATGGAGGAGCGTGAGATGCTGGAGATGCCCGAAGGTCTCCGCAACGTTGATATCGACGCCTGGAGTGTAGTTCCGGTGTTGTCGGATGCCTTCAACCCTTTCTTCACCACGATTCTAGAATGTGTGGAGAGTGGAGTGACCCCATATATGGTCTTCTGCAACTTCCTGGTCAATAGATGGGCTCCGTTGAAGAAGAGGGAGAAGCTCACGTGGGCCCTCAATAGCGTGATGGATGACGACCGGATTGAAACCAGCCTGAGATCCAACTTGGATGACACAGCTCTGTAGCTTCACCTCAAAAAATTCCAGCATGGAATAGACATCGAAGGCGGTGACTTAGCTCCGCTGGCAGCTTTTCTCCCTCTAAACATGGAGGCGCAGTTCAGCAGGGAGCTCCGGAGGAGTATGCCGACACTTGATGACCTTGGTGAGGTGGAACGGCGTCTGACCATAGGGTTGGTGATTCCCAGAGCTTCTGAGGGTGGACCTGCCCCTGCCCCGAGCCGGAAAACTGAAGACAACGGAAGGGCAAGGGTAAAGAACTAGTTGAGCCTTCCAGTTAGAAAAGGAAGTTGAAGCACGCAGATGGGAGGTCCATCAGACCTACTCCTTCCACGATGGCTCCTTCTCCTCAGAGGGGGAGGTCTTCTGCAACTACCCCTGCTCCGGTGCAAGCATCTTCAAGAGGCGTAAGCTCCGGGGAGTCGACCCCAACCTCAGTGCCGGCTAGAAGCTCCAGGCCCGGGAGTTCTTCCAGGCGAAGGGAAGCTCCGGCCGGAAGAACTTCGGCGGCTGTGAGTTTTCCACAACTGAGGTCTGAAGTAGTTGTCTCATCAGATTTGGTGGGCTCTAGCTCCGAGCCTCAGAAGAAAAGGTTCCTAGGAGACTGGGGTGGCAGCATCCCTAGGTAAGCATTGTTTGCTCGCTCGAGCATGCCAATCTCTCTTCCCTTTATTTCTAGGGTGTCAAAGAAAGGGTCGGGAGCTTCAGCACCTATTGTAGCAGCCATGGCTGCTCCTGCCAAAGCTCTGGCATCAAGCACCGAGCCTCCTCGTCAAGCGGAGGCGGAAGTTGCAACAGCTCCGGCGCCAGCTGTCGTGAGCTTGGACTCGGAGTCCTCACCCGAAGCTCCTGTGGTAGCGCCGGACCAAAGGAGAGAAGTTGAATATGTACCCCTGGCGGTGGAGGCTGATGCTCCAACACCGGAGATGCCAGAAGTCCTGTCTTCTGAGCAGGAAGGTTCTGAAGCCCTGGTTGCTGATCCAGAAGTATTTGAAGCCCCGGCTATTGAGCCGGAAATTACCCAAGCTCCAACCCTTGTGCCGGAAACGGTTGAAGATCCGACAGTTGAGCCGGAAGTGGTAGAGGGCCCGGCGGCTGAGTCGGAGGTGGTTAGCGGTCCAGCGACTGTGCTGTAGGTGGTCGCTCTGTTGGAACCTGAACCAGCGGTGGTTGAGGCACCAGTCGAAGCTCTGGCTACTACTCCAGAGGTGGTGGTCTGGAGGTACCTGGGCCAGATTCAGAGCAGCCCAACGAAAGGGTGGCAGGTCCCCCGACTTCGGAGCCGTCGACTGAAGACCCGGAAGCGGCGCCTTCAACTGCTCCGGAGGTGGAAGTCCCCCCTGGGGGTTCTTCTGCTGCCGCTGAAGGGTTCCAGGAGAGCGGCCCTAGCGCTGCAGGAGTAGAGGGGACCACTATTGTAGAGTGGGACCCAATTTTTGTGATGAATAACCCTTTTGATGCTACGGAAATGGTCCCCGCAGGCCCAAAACCTTTCCCTCTGGCGTTCTCCAAAGGCAATGCCTGCTCAAGTCTATGATAGGTACAGCTTGCCTTCGACCATGAGAGCAAAGCCTCGGAGGAGGAGCGCAACACCTTGAGGCATTGGCGCAATAGACTCTATTTTGAGACCAGGCTTGCTCAAATAGGCGGGCTGACCAGAAGGAGTGGATCAAGAGGGAGAAAGCCCGGTTAGAGTACTGGGATAAGTTGATGGAAGAGAAGGAAGCCGCCATCCGGGCGCTCGATGCTAACTCCACGGAAATCCTGGAGCAAGCCAAGGAGAGATGTGACGCTGCTGATGAGCATTATGAAAAGCTCGCCGACTTGAATGAAACTCACCTGAAGCATCGAGCGGACCTGGAGGCGGAAGAGGAAAAACTTCTGGGGCAGCAAGAGGATGCGGTGAGGAGAGAGGCAGAGGTCACCCAGAAGTTGACTCTAGGTGAGAAAAATCTGGCAGGTCGCAGCAAAAAGCTAGATCTATGGAAGGAGGAAGAGACGAGGAAGAACTTGAAGGTGGGGCAAGAGCTCTCGAAAAGAGAGTCTGACATTGCCACTAGGGAGGAGAGAGTTAAAGGCAGGGAGAAAGACCTTGCTGAAAGGCGGAACCGCATCCACCTCCAGGAGACGTAGCTAACCGACCGGGGAAAAGCAAGATGATGAGAGCATGCATCAGCATGCTAAGTTGGCTGAGCGCTTTGCCCGTTAAGCTTCAAAGCTTGCGGCTGCCCGGAAGTCACTCGAGGAACTGCGAAGCCTAAAGGAGACCGAAGCTATTCAAGTGTGGGACTTCTTAGGGCGGGCGAATGACGCACTGACACCACTGGGTTTCAGTCCAGTACATCCGAACAACCTAGAGCTGGATCTGGACCGAGCGCTGGTAGCCCTCAACGGTGCTGGCGGCAAACTTGACACGATGGGCGACATCATCGCGGATTAGCTGGAGACAGAGGGGAAAACTTTGGCTACAAACGTCGAAGAATACGAGCTGACGTGTTATGTAAGCCGAGATCCCCAATTCCCACTGGACCCGGTGCTCGAAGGTCCCGTTGCTGAAGAGGAAGACGCTGCCAAAGCCAGCGTCTGAGAAGTTGCCCAAAAGGTAGCTTCGTTCTTCCGCAGGTCTTAGGTCCTCCAGTATCTAGGGCTTTCTTCCTAGTGCCTTCTTCTATACTCTCCCTTGTAATCCAGTATCTCAAATTAATGAAATCCTCCTTTCTGCCTTCAATTTCACTTTCGTCTTCAGTATACGGTGCCGTATCTTATTGGCCCCCTGGTACATGTGTACAGTTTAAGTGTGTACATGTACCAAAGGTTATGATAGTATGTTGATGACTTGTTCGCCTCACACTTGTAGATTTTAAGTCAGGAGTGTTCAATTTTGAAGCGTTGAAGACAAGACCCATGGAATGGTCAGAGCTTGGTAGCTCCGGCGTCAACATATTAGACGTTGACGGCGGACCCATCCTGGGAGATGTCGGAGCTTAGTAGCTTCGGCGTCGTCCACCATCGCTATGAATTTTTACTTCTCCTGCACATTAAAGGCAAGAGAAAAAGTAAAATTTGTCCTCTTGTCTATTAATTGGTTCTGACTTATTGTTCTTATCTGAACTTTGAGTCCAAAGAAACTTAGCATGGTAATGAGTATTTTGATATAATATTTTTATATCTACATGCCTTTTTAGTACTCACCCTACTAAGGCCTGCTGGGGTGTACGTAGAGCGGCGTACTTAGGGTGCAGGACCAGGCTAAGTCGATAGCGCACTCCGGACCTATGTTGGCTTGGCGTTCAGGCAAGTAGACTATGTAGCAATGTTAAGATCCAAAAAGACTATCAATACGGCTTGTAATGCATGTGAATTACTTGAAACAAAGCTCAAAAAGATTTGCACAATTTTATAATAGACAAATGGAGTAAAAATAATTTGATATATTGAGCCTTGCACAAAAGGTAAATGTACGTGGAGTCTATTTTCACACAACAATGCCTTTCATTATAGGTTGAATTACAACGAAGACAAGGACACACTTTGGGTGCTGGACTATAATAAATGTGCTATACATCTTGTACTAACCCAGGGCAAGTAGTCACACTTTTAGTGCTATGACTGTCTCAAGTGTTACTTGAACTTCCGAGACCCTCCCGAAGGGGTCCGGATGTTCTCCCGGAGGACTTGCCCGTCTCTGTATAACAACTCTACAAAATGCATTGTGTATAATTACAGACTCACCTCCGTTATTCTAAGCGTAAAACATACGGAGGTGCTCGATGTTCCAAGGATTGGGAAGTGGGATCCCATCCTTAGTTGCCAAGCGAACGCACCCTGGTCGGGATACTTTAATGACTCGGAAGGGACCCTCCCAACTGGGGGAAAGTTTGTTCATCCCTTCACGAGTTAGTATCTTCCGGAGCACCAGGTCGCCTTCTTCAAGCTGTCGATCACGCACATGCCTTTGATGATAGTGCCAGAGAGCTTGGCGATAACATGCATTTCGAACAGCTGCTTAGCACCTTCCCTCGTCGACGAGGTCAAGGTCTTCACGCTGGAGCTGGTCCTGCGTGGCTTCATCGAAGGTCCAAACCCAGAGGGACCCCAAAGTGATCTCCG